>JAQJVL010000176.1:866742-1536742 GCA_035578905.1 Stictocephala bisonia | reverse complement strand
CTCTAATAGTGATTTGATACAACACTTCTTGATTAACTAATACCTAATTTAGACAAACAGAAGCCCAGCGCAAACGTATAGATTCCTGGTTTCTCCTTATAGAAAATATAATTTGGTCGTTTATTATTTTTAATATTTCGCTCCTATCTTAAACTATTTAAACTGTTTGCGATTTTGTAAAATGTTGACTTACTTATATTATTTCTAATTTTTTGTGTAATAACATACATAGACGTAAACTTATACTTAAATTGTTTGTAATTATTTTAATATTCACTATTTCACTTGACTTTCTGTTTATGTTTGTTTAGTATTAAGTGATAACTATACTAGTTTTAAATATAGGCCTACAATCGTTCTTATAAGTAATAACAGTAATAATAAAATAGTAAGTTTAATATAATAAAATTGTTTAAGTTTCTATTATTCAATAGAAACAATTACACCCTAGGCAGTGGCCTCAACCAGAGGGTTCAGTCGTCATCGCAAGATAACTTTTCCCAGTCAGCATCGAACCGCTCGGTCTGCAACCTTGCACGCGGTCCTCCTGTCCCATCACCGGTGGGGTTTCGGAAGTTACCCAGGTCTAGTCCCTAGTTTCGGCGTTAGAGAGTGCTTCTTATCACTAACTTCACCTGATAAAATAAGACATTCTTAATTTTACTTTTTAACTTTTAACACTTCCATTAAGCATAGGGTTAAACATTACAAAAATTACTTCAAACAATCTTATTAATGTTACATTTTTTAATTTTCTTTTTTTATGATACTATTCAATTCAGTTAATAAATCATTTAATTAATTATTTATATTGATAAATTAGTGTAAGAAAAGATTTTAAAACAGTTTCTTTACTTGAATAAATAATTTATTTCCATTAAAAAATAAAACAGTATACAAATGAGATATAAATTTGGAAATTAATATTGGCCGGTTTCCAATTTATGGCCAACTTGAGCGCAAACTGAAAAAACATTAAATGAAAGAGACCATATTCATTATAACCTCCGAAAAGCTCCTAGCAACAACTCCTACATTAATAGAAAATGTTTTAATATATATTTAACTTCTATACTGTTTTAATAAAATAATTAACTCTAAGCTAATAGATAATGCACAAATAATTAAATTATTAATACTAAAAGGAATAAAATACTAATCAAGTGATACAAATCAAAAGACAAGGAGAAATGTTTAGTAATGACATGTGAGTAATGAACCAGAAAATGAACTAGGAAATTACTATATTTAAAAGTTAATTAATTGTAAATATAGTATTCTTAAATTACAATTTCATATAGGTTCTTGGATCAGAAGCCATGTTTATACTTTAGAGCTACCACTTTTAACATTTATACTAACCTCTATTTGATTAGGTGGTTGATTAATCAACCTCTACCTCTTAGGTCCACTGCAGAGTAAAGTTTGTCTAAAAACTTATTTACTAACTTTAGGAACTCTGAAAGTTAAGTTTGTTAGTTATATTTCTAATGTTATAGCAATGGTCAATGGATCTTTGGATTCCAGTTCTTATATTAAGCAATCTTCATACTTTTTATAAGGATAGATGTTGCACAAATAAGGGAAAACAAATCCCTGTTTCGTTTTACTAAAAATTATACATAAATATGATTTTGAGTGATCCCTCTCTCCATCAGTTATTTGAAAGCACTTCCCTGACAAATTATTCCATATTGCCAAAATTTGAGACTGCAATTCCAATAACTATTAATTTAGTTACCGTTTTGCCCGTTTACAATAACAAAATATCTTACCCTAACAAATTTAGTTTAAAAGTTCAATCTGGATCAACTTTAAATAGTTTTTTTAAGTATGTAATGTAGAATTAGTGTTTGGTTCAATCAATAAATAGTAAAATATTGTGAAAAAATGGAGTTGGAATCAGATCTTTTGTGACTTACCATATTATTTTTGTCTCTGATTTTCACTTTAAGGAAAGCAGTTATTTTTAATTAGTTGGTTGTAGGTTATAAAAAAAATAACTCACTGAATTATTGGCTAATAGATAAAAATTAATCTTGATTTAGAAAATTACATAAAATAATTACTTGATCATGATATCTTTAAAATTTTAACAGTCTTACATACAGGTCTTGCTCATATTTATTAAGTTTTAAATATCTAAATTACAGTTTCTCAAAAGGGATATATATATATTTTTTTAAATTGGAATTTAATTAAGGATATTTAAGTCAATAGTGCATGTACATAAGTGTGGCAATATGTATGTATATATATTTATATATACTATTAATATACACAATATGCAACAATAACTATTAAATAACTGTACAGTAAAGTGCTGCATACACTGTGAACAACAAATGTCAATTTAAATAATAATTAGATAAGATTTTAGATGACAATTATAAACATTAAAATATTCTCACAGTTTGATTTTTCCTTCAAGTGTCTTTGTTCGTATCACGCGTCCAATATACGAACATTGAAATGTAAGAATTGCCAATTTTGAAATGTCGTGTGGTTCAAATAAAAGCACTCAATGAAACCTCGAGGTGACTTTCCAAACCAACCTGTCCTCTTGGGGACAAAGTTTACTTACAGCCATCAGCCAGCTGCTGAAATGGCCAAAACGATGTTTTCAGCAAGGCTAGTTGCGAGGGTGTGGAGCGGACCGATGTTTTCAGCGCCCGATATGGAACATGCACGCGTTTTTCACAGCGTCGCCTTGGCAACCCTGGCATCGATTACCTACCAGTCCTCAGTCCACAGTTCAGCCCGGTGCGCGCAGGGTGCGTCGCGGTCGACCTAGAGTGTTGAAGCCTACCCTCACCTATTAGGTAAGTCACTATGCCAAAGACTTATCTTGACCTACGCCCTTCTCAATGTGGAATTACAATTAAATTAATCTATAATGAAACCCTCAATGAAACAACATACCTGGACGTGTCAGCTACGCCTCAACTGGAATTGCTTTGTTCTGCGGTCTTTGATTTATTTTTAATAAGTATTCAGTCGATTGATGAAAACACAATACAAATAAAACTATTTTTTGGCCTCCATATTTTATTAAAAATACAGCCCCTAATTTTATTTTTATTGAACCTTCCTAACATAATATTCCGTAGACTATAAATTTAATCGTAATAAGCTTTACCTAAATGTTTAAGAGTGATATTTACCTATACATGAATTTTTATCTAGATCATTATTCTATTTTGTATATTCAATATTAATTGTGATATTTTAATATTTTAGTCCTTTTTAATAAGTTTATAAACAACACGAAATTAGTTATGATTATTTTAGTTCCTCGATGAATAACGTTATTGATTTATTGATAAACATAGATTACTAAACACCATTGCAACATTTTTTATACAAATAAAATACAATAAGAATTTTATCAATTAGTTACGCAATTCTAAAATATTTTAAATATTTTCTATTAAACTCATACATTTAAATAGTACAAAGGTTATTTTGATAGTTGTTCAAATGCATTAAGAAGAAACAACAATCAACTGACTTTAGAGTATGATTTTAATACAAATAAAATACACAAATTTATTCACAAACTCATCTGAAAAAAATTTAATGTGCAAATTTCTAAATAGGTAAATTTATTTCAATAAAATCAAGTCCATAGGTCATCATTAAGTTGCATAAAATATAATTAGGTATAATTTTTCCAAATTTTGAGGGATTATATTTTCTAATAAAACTTTTTTTGTGGTTTGACAGTAGTCTAGAATTTTTTTCAGTCTCACAACAACCTAACACTGAAATATATTTTAACTAAAAATTAACTTTATTTATGATATATATTTAAATTTAGTTAAAAAGTATAACAGATAACATAATGAAAGATTTAATTAAAATAAAAATCACTTATTTGGGTGGTTTTTCTGCGTAGTTACTAATTCTATTCTGACATGTTTATAATAGATCTTTATTGGAGCTACGAGCAAACATAAAAGATATAATCTAAATAAATCATATTTTAATTTGAAAGTGGAAAAATATATCCAGTGGTTAGTGTCTTTCCTCATAATTATTAGTATACAATATATATTTTACAGCTTTAATATGGATTTGTATTGGAAAATATTTAAATTTACAGCCAATTAAATAACGTAGCAACGTTACATTCTAGAAATGTTATTTATTTCTTTTGCTATCGATCATAAAAGTCGGGAACTTTTGAAATTACTTGATTGAAAGTTAAAAAATGTTAATTAAAATGGAATGTGTAATTAACTAGATTGTAAACCATTTTAAATTTAAATATATTGTAAATGTATGCTGAGAAGATACAGTTTTCTCTCATCCTGTAACGATAGGACTAAAAACAAATAACTAAGACATCATTATTTAACTATTCCTTACAATAATCATGATCTTATTTGGTTTTGTTTATAAACATAATTTTATAGTGTTGGTAATATCCATCTAAATGCAATACTATTGATTTCATATTTTTTACAGTCAAATACGAAACACCTTTGCAAATAAATGTTTGTATACATTGTATATCTTAGGTAAATCAGTTATTTTGTCTATTTTATTTAAATCGATGCATTTTACAAATTAATATGACATTGAACTTGTGGTAGTAATTTTTTTATTTATTAAAGTTTGTTAATATATGAAATTCATTATACAGGCAACGCTTTAACTTTTGAAGTATACTGGGATATTAGGACTGACCTGAGGTACAATATATAGGAGTCAAGTTATTAATCCTTTTTAGAAAGACAGTCATGTTAAATGTCTATTAATATATGTCTGTTCACCATGAAAACAATGGTGTGGTTAAGATGTCAAAGGGTTGTACCTATTCTAAGATGTCAGTAGGTTAAAGATATAGAAATCGAATAAAAATTTTTTTTAAAATCTTTCAGTGTAATTTTTTATTAATATTTAGTGAATATTCCACCCTTTATAACCACCTTGTATGTGTGATAATGATAGCTGCACAAACTGGGATGTAATTTTGTTATTTATTTATTATTTATTTTCAATTATTTATTTATTGTTATTTTTTTTCTTTTGTATTTCAGTGCTAATTCACATATAACCCACTACCGCGTAACTCAATTTTGGGTTTATTTTCTTTATTTTCAATTAATTTAACCTAAAACAATAAATGAATATAGCTTATTTGTTTGTAACTTATTCCAATATATATTATGTTTATTTTTTTTTATTTTTGAATTCATATATTTCAATATTAAAATTATTCATCCATACTGAGTTGGAGATAATGTTCATGGAATGTTTTACAGTTATACATTTAACTTCATATTTTTGTAAGTATTCACTGTACTTGTAAATAAAAATAAATTCTATTTTATTGTAAATGTATTGTGGCTTACATATAGTATGCTATTCAGGTATATGCTACCATGAGATCTTTATATAATTTTATGAACATTGATCGGAAACATGTCTCGTTGCAACTGGGCTTGTTCAAATTACTTTCATGAATAGAGTTAATAATATAATCCAATACATCAACATAATAATACAATAAAAGAATATTAATATACCAACTTATTTAACAATATCAAAGAGCTGTAAAAAATGTCATACGTGTGGAATATATACTCCAAAAAAGAAATAAGCTGTCATGATGCGGTTTTTTTATACTTTTAACTTGTCCTTATGTCAGCTCTCCATTTCTATGTCTCCGTCGCCTTTGTTGTGGCAGCCCTGTAATTTTCCAACTCTTGTATATGACTACAGCCAGTTTTAATATTGCTTCATCTTCATGACTGAAATTAAAAACAGTTGGAAGAGTAAAACAATGCCTTTTTCAAATATTTTACAATTTCGTATTCATAAATTAGCTCTAAATATTCTGTTCAAAATATTTCACTTTTCATTTTTCAAAAATAGAAATATATAGCGCACAGAATATTTAAACAAAAGTATTGCTCAAAATCAAATATTTTTTCAAAAGTTGTGTTAATATTATAATAATACATTGAAATTATATTGTTATAGAAGAATAGTAATGTATAATCTCCTTTAATTATAATTATTTCACTTGATTCATATCAAAGAGCTATGAAACATAATCTAACAAAGTAATACAATACATTTGGTATACGGTACGTTTTAACAAAGTAAAAAATTAATGTAATATAAATTATAGCATGATATAGAATATATTACAAAAGATTTAAAAATAACCCTATACTATAGATAACAAAAATATATTTTTTCTTGAATTAGAAAACACCTCAAAATAACTAGCCTTATTTATTTAAATTATGAATTGACAACGGTCTAAATAAGTTACTAAAACCCAAATAGAAAATTATAAAAAATTTACTAGCATCGTGTTCTTAATTTTTTTTGTTTTGGCTTTTTTTTAACCTCACTCCCCAGTTCACATGTGCCTACTGGCCTGTGAGTGAAATCTATTCAACGATTGAAATACCGACCGTTGGCTCAGTGAGGATTCGAACTTTGGAACTGTCCCTCCATAGTCTCGAAGCCTTAGCCATTGAGCCACCATACCGGCAAAGCCAGACGTGAAATTGAAAAGAAAATGGTTGTTTCAAATGCAATATTATTTAGAAATAAATTTATTTTGAAAGCAGTCATTTATTTTCTTTCAAACAAATTTCAATTGTATTCTCACAACCTTTGAATTAATCTAGGCTGCAAATGTACGAACTGCATAGGGTTTATAATGATCTATGTTTTTCAGTTCTGAGATAGAAACCTAATATGGTGTTTTAGGGAAAAAATCAAAATCAAAGTGGCTAGACAATAGTGGAATGAGACAGTCTTAATAATGTTCCACAGTGCGCATTTGACAGAATATACTGTATAAATATCCGAAAATGAGCTTTCCCTATGAAGTGTGATTAGCGGATTTCTACATCTTTTTTTCTCTTCGTAGTATATATATGTACTACTTTCAATAGTCATTCTTAAATAAATTTTAATTTAAATTAGTCTGCATTAATATCTAAGAGTTGCTACACCGAATTATTAACGAATCAAAATATTAAAAAAGTGTAATATGTTTCTGAAATGTTTTCTGCAAAAATAATGTAATAAAAGTTGTAATAACACTTCACCAATGTGCAAAATGTAGTCATGTTTAAAATGGACCGTGTCTCAAATAACTAAGAATAAGAAACAATCTATCAAAATACCTTAACATTTTATAAATTTAAAATAATTAAGGTTTACACAAGAAAATGTATATTTTTGAACGTAAAACTCTATCATCTTAAACAAATACAAATTTAGACCCTGAGTTAAAATAGATAGCTAGAAAAGTAAAAAGAGCATTTATTTAATAAAAATTAGTGATCAACGTTATTGATAAAAGGCCAACTAAATAAATATATTTTATATGTACATTTATTTTGTTGGCTTTTCCAACAAAATGTCATCAAACAAAAATGAGGAAGAAACATAATAAGAATGTAACCAAATAAGTGTATATAGAAAATGTAGATACTATGTAGGTAATACAACAGAACATACACAATAGAAAGCGTACGCTGAAGAATATAGTAATTCATAGACTAATCTAAACACATAACAAAAATCATATTATAATAATTTTAAACTTTTTACGAATTAATTAGTGTCCCTTGTTTGGATCAACACACTTTTTTTGTTTACGATGTATTTCTTAAAAACGAATATTTACTATTACCATATTTTGTTGACAGCATAAGCCTCCAAACTAAAAAAAAATCGAAATTTGTTATTGTGAAAAATATTCTTGAAATCAATTCAGCTATACTATATTGTTAGGTCATTAGTTTGTCGACATAACAATGTGTTGTCCTGATGTGCTTTATCATTGTTAGTCTGTGCTGACTACTTGATACTGTCTAGAGCATGTAGTTATCAACCCCCAGAGTACTACCCCTAGCCACCTCATGCTACTTCATCTGCCTCTTTGAGAGCACAGTTTGTGTGATCCTGATATGCTTTATCACTAATATGTCTATGCTGAATAATTGTTCTACCTAGAGCATGTAGTTCTCAACCCGCAGAGTACTACCCCTAGCCATCTCATGTTACTTCATCTTCCTCTTTGAGAGCACGGTTTGTGGGGTCCTGATATGCTTTATCATTAGTAATACAAATTGGTCGGTAGCGTAGTTGGTTCAATCCCAGCTCCATGTGCTAATGGTTCTCAGTTCGATCCCAATCAGAGCCAATACATTTTGAGAAGGATCAGCTGATAATCACCGGCTGTTCATTTGTCATTGGGCTATTAATTAACTAAGGAATAGTCGGCCTTAGTTTGTATCAATGACTACATTCGCTCATCTACACTCATCACATTCACTCGAATACCATATTTGCCCATATCTTGACGATCGGCGTATTATAAATAAATAAAAAAATAAAAATTAAAATTAGCATGTCTATACTGACTACTTGGTACTACCTAGATCATGTAGTTCTCAACCCCTAGAGTACTACCCCTAGCCATCTCATGCTACTTCATCAGCCTCTTTGAGAGCACACTATGTGTGGTCCTGATATGCTCTACAATTATCCATGTATGTGCTGGTAACTGAGTACTACCAGATTACCCCTGAGTCCTCCCCCAAGCTATCTCAAGATACGTCAACTTCGTCTTTAAGAGCACAGTATGTATGGTCCTGATGTGATATACCATTAGCCTTGTCTGTTTACCCGGAACTCCCACTCCTCCATCCTCTGAGTCCTAACAAAACTGTTGTTGTTGTTGTTATTTTATAACATAACTATACCTATGGTACACCTGATACTCTTAAGATCTCGTTCGCTAACCGACTAATAAACTCCTATGCTACACACCCATGGTGTAAGGGCTAGTAAGACGCCTCTCTATTCACATATGTTACATATGACTAATCAGGTTTCCTTGTTCTCCCCTGCGGTACTCAGGCTATTGAAGTTTCTTCTTGCTAACCCATGTTAACCTAGTTACTAATATGACTTCCCACTCATCCGTTTCTATTAAATGTTAGTACTAGACACCCCTGATACAAGGGTTAGTGAGGCACCTCCCTATTCACATATGGTACATATGACTAATTAGGTTTCCTTGTTCTCCCCTGCGGTACTCAGGCTATTGAAGTTTCTTCTTGCTAACCCATGTTAACCTAATTACTATTATGACTTCCCACTCATCCGTTTCTATTAAATGTTAGTACTAGACACCCCTGATACAAGGGTTAGTGAGGCACCTCCCTATTCACATTTGGTACATATGACTAAATAGGTTTCCTTGTTCTCCCCTGCGGTACTCAGGCTATTGAAGTTTCTTCTTACTAACCCATGTTAACCTAGTTACTAGTATGACTTCCCATTCATCCGTTTCTATGAATTGTTAGTACTAGACACCCCTAATACAAGGGCTAGTAAGACACCTCCCTATTCACATTTGGTACATATGAGTAAGCTATTGAAGTTTCTTCTTGCTAACCCATGGTACCATAGTTACTAATATGACTTCCCACTCATGCGTTTCTATGAAATGTCCATGCCTCACGCGCATGGTACGTGGGTTTACCTATGCTACACAATACTACTAAATTTCCCACTCAGTGATTGATAATACTCAAGGCTACTAGAGCTCTGACTCACTCATTCATTGTGCACATATGTACTAGAGTGCTGCCCTCTTATATATGCATGAAACACAGGTAATTAAACTATCTTCAACTCACTCCGAGTATACAAGGCAACTAAAGTGCTATATTACTTACCTATGGTTCATATGCTACCAAAGCTTTCCTCTATTCGCCCAGGTACTTCGAGCTACCAATGTTTCTTTCCTCTCACTCATGGTTTTCCAGGATATTAATAATTCCTTAACTAACCATGTATTATAGGCCTACATGTCGTTCAGGTAGATTCCCTCACCGAGTATACTCGTGATTAAGAAGTGATCTTCCACCTCTTATCGTACACAAGACAACTAACCCATTAGCGTATAACATAAATGCCTTTAGTCCGTGAACTGGTGAGATGGCTATAGATTTTTTTTTTTTTTTTTTTTTTTTTTTTTTTTTTTTTGAAGGGAGTAATTTTAATAGTCTTGGATCTTATGGTGTGGTCTTACTACCAACCACACCGAAAGATTTTATGAGCTTTACCATTCTAGGCATATGATAACAGTGGACTAACAAATACATTTAATGAGATTTAAATACTAATATCCCATGGACAGGGAAAAATGCGCTACGTAATGCTCTGTATTTAGCTTATAATGAATTCTAAGTTAGCTCTGAACAAGTACCATAAATATAATAGGGCTAAGCTTAAATGAGTTACAAAATGTTTGTGTATAGTTAGCTAAATTAGTCAATTACACAACATCAGATAAATATCTTGTTTCAAGAAAATGTATGTGTTTCATAATTCTTTCGAAGTTCTCATTATCAAATTATTCCAAATGTTCTGCAACATTATGGAGTAATGGGTCAGTATGTGTCACAGGTTTACGTGGATTTTCCAATGACTCATAGGATCAGTTAATGGTTTATTGATGTTATATGCGGAGGGGTGAAGTTCTAGCCACATGCATGTGTTTGTAGAGTTTTGTATTGATGTGTATTTAGTATAAGATAGCAATCAGAATTTTTTACTCTACCTAACTAGTTACAAAGTGTGAATTTAATTTAAATAAAAGCATAATCAAATCAATAATACTTTGTATTATTTGTATATTCGTAAACAATGTGTATCTTTAAAATAGTAGATAATAAAAAACATCAATCAATCGATAATACATAGTGCTTCATCATTAGATAACATAAGTGGTAAAATTAGTTAATTGTTCAATTAAACGGACCTTAAATAGAAACTTGAAACTAATTGTTTTTGTTTGTTACATATACAATTAAATACTTAAAAAGATATCTAGGGTGTTATTTTAGTATCACTTTTCCCTACTTGAATGTATTTTATGTAACTAAATGTACATAAGTAATACATTACTATATATAATATACTAACAAAACTCTTTTAAAACTGAACTATTGTGTACTCTCACAATTGTAATAGTGTTTTTAACAACGTAAGAACGAAAAACGTATTGAAATCGTTGTTCCTAATGTATGAAACAGCTCCGACTAAAACAATCGATGCAGAATAAATTATGCAAAGTACAAACGTGCATGTACTTCGTAAAGGTTATTCAGGGAAGGCTTGGTACTGTTCATGTGAAAAAATCTTTTTTAATAAAATGTATAGCATTCACACCCAGCTTGGTGTTATCAAAGCAATATCATACGTACATCAAGTCAATTCAATTGGGCGTGCCGGTGGCCGAGCGGTCTAAGGGCGTCGGGACTTTGAGCTGAGAAGGGATAGTGCTGGTTCAAATCTGGAATAGACTGGAAGATTTATCAGTAATATACACCTTCTACTGTACTGGTTCACCCCCTTACTCCGTCAATATGAAATGAAATGAAAAACATTTTATTTTGTGAGGAAAAGTTAGGACCATTAGGTCCTCTTTTACACTTAACCTCATATGCTCTGTCAAGTGAATAACTTCCTCTCACAGATCAATAGTCCATAAGAAATGGGCCTCTCCTTTTTTTAGCATAAAAAACATTAAATCTTTAAATTGATTTTGTATGATATGCATGTTAATATAAATTTCTGCATACAATGTTGCTAATATTTATTTTTTAAATACAAATATATTTTATCTGGGTACCATGTTTAAATTAGCAAGACATTTAATTTTACAAGTTATATAAAACCTTTCCTTACAATACTTTTTTATTTCCAATATTGTTTAGGTATGTGAAAAATTGTCAGTTTATTAAGTTCGATCCCAATAAATAATATCTATTACAACTAATCTCGTTAATGAACTAAAGATAAAATTACCAAACAGTCCGCTAAATAAACACTCACTCTGACATTTGCATCATTAATGAGCCCACAAACTGGCGACTGTTACCATTGATCGTCCACCGATATTATCGCTGGCAATGACTCAACCATCTAGAAGGGGGAAGTCAAGACTATTTAAGAAAATTATTTCCTTTACTGAATTACGAAACTATTAATAGTTGTTTATCTTATTTTGTGAAATGTTATTTTTTTACTGTCCCCTCGATATTAGAGAGGTTTACCCAAAAATATATTATACTCTTTTTAATACACGCAAAATAATTTGATGTCAGTATCTATAAATATAATGACATTTTATGTCATATAGATACAAAAATATGTTATGTTGAATATGTATAGCTAATATTATAACGAACACAGCGTAAATAATCCATAATTTATCCACGTTCTCAATATAGCGTAGATTTATTGCAACATCCATCACAAATTGAAAAGAAATAACTTTTGAGCGTAATCATTTTGAATAAACTGTTCTTGTATTGTTTAATCAATACGTGAAACTTCTCTTTTCACCTTAAATGATTCGTTGATTTTCAAATTTTAACTTTGTATTTTAGAATTATTTTAGAAACTCAAGCTCATTTTCTGTCTAATGAGATATTAATCTGGAACTCATAACTTTAAGAGTACAAAATTATTAAGAATAATCCTATATTATAGGAATATTTAACATATTTTACAACAAACCTTCATTGCCATTTGATAATAAATGTCCATATTTCTAAAAATCACAATGTCAATCACAAAATGTTTAATTGTTTATTAGTAGGAACCTTGATATTTGATGGTACTAGAATAAAAAGTGAGTATCTTCGGTCTGGAAAATTTTACAGCAGAGCCAAAAACTTCTTCTAAATTATGACGAAAATATACATACAACATTATTGAAATAAAAATTATTCATTTTTAGGTTAGATTTGAGGAAAATTATGTAAAAAACTGGAGATACCAAATGTTTTGATTCCAAATGCTGAATATACCTTCTTTTGTTTGTGAATTGGTGATATAAATTTTTTTTACTCATGAAACACAAAAACATTGAAACATTTGTCAGATCATGACAATAATAAATTTATTCTGTAATTTGGACTAAAAAATGATAAAAAACACTGCCTAATTTTTTTATATTTTAATAAAAACCAGGATTTATTTTTTAATGATTTTATTATTATTATTATAATGCACTTCAAAGAAAATTGAAGCTAAATTAATCAAACAATAACCAATGTTCAAACAATAACAATAGGACTGGAAACCACGTGACCTAAGCAATGCTTGTGATTGGTTGAAACTGATATTTTGTAAATTGTAGTTGCATACATGAATGTTTATAATTTAAATTTAAATAAATAAATTATTTATAATTAAAATTTATATCATAAATTAAATAATATAAATTTAAACTTGATGTTGCCCTAAATTATGTTATTTGTAGCAATTTATGGAACTCATAAATATTTTTTAAAAATGTAATGCAGACAAATATATATATATATATATATATATATATATATATATATATATATATATATATATATATATATATATATATATATATATTTGTTAAAGGTATAATAGTAGTATTAAGTGTTTTTTTAACAGGGTTTCAATAAAACAACTAAACTGTTATTGTGTATATCAAACTGAAATATTATTTTGTGCTTCAATATTGATATTGGCAGAAATTCAATGCATTACATGTAGACAAACGAATTACAACGTTATAATCGAAATAGAAACTAATTTAGAAAATTATATTGGGAATAAGGTCGTGAAAACAATGACATTTTAATATTCATTTTGCCTACATACAAAAGTCACATGGGCTACAGAGTTGGACGACGACCAAGTTCATGGTTGGTAAATTCTGAGATGGACAACCATTAGTCCCCCTACTATCAGTTCACACTCTCAGCGTTTGTACCTGACTATTCTCTGGTACTTATCTGACATTTAAATTACAAAGACGAACTAGATAAATTAATCTAATTAATATTATATTCAAATTTATGACTTCATTTGGGTTATATATATTGTAAGAAAATGTATATGATTTGGCCCTATTTTGGTTTTCTTTAGTTTAGGAAAATTCAGATAAAAAATGTTTTAAAAAGTGTATATTAAGTTTTACATTATAAAAACAAACAACATTCAATAATAAAAACTAAAGATTCCGGTAGTGGTGGCTTCCGGATGTAGTATTTCACAGCATGGGTGAAACGTCTGGTGATGTAAATATTGTAGATAACACCTTGACGCGGTCGTTACCGGAAGCTTTAGTTATATTAGTAATGACACGGGCCACTTAAGCCTACGAAATAAAACATTCAATAATGTTCTTACCTTCTGCCTTCTAATTTTTGTATTATTTTAAATAGTTAAAAAGTGAACTATTTAGCATGTTATCAATGCTAGTTTTTTAAAGATCTCTCAAGAGAAAAAAGTAAAGACATCTTCAATTGCAGACTACTTTCTTATTTGAACCTTTAATTTAAAGGGCAAAGAATGTCTAGGATGATAAATCTAATATTTACACTCTCGTCTTATGTTTTGCCTATTCTATGATGTGGCACCGTCAGTGGCATTGCTAATATTAAATTCGGCAAATGACCTTAGAGCTTTTATAAAAGTGGGAGGGGGGAGACTGGTAAGTTGCTGGAGACCGAAGCTATTGGTAACGCGACCTCATTATCTGATAGTGAAAGCTTAATAATAATTATAAATAGAAAATATTTAGAAAAAAAAACAGATGACAGGAATGATTATTGACGATGTTGACTCAAAATTAGTGAGGAGTTGTTTTAATTGCATAAAAATTCTCACTTCTAATTTTAATAACCGTGTGATAAAAAGTGTCATAGAGTGTTGAGGTCAAATACGACCACGCTCATGCGGACTCTCTAAATTATAAAAAAGAAAACGATACCGATTAGATATGTATATATTAAGCTCTATATGATCGTGGACAGGATCCTAGCTAATACTTGTTTTAGACGGATAAGTAGTTTTCTAATTGTACATGGACACTGGATAGTACGTGATGAATGGGAAACATTTCGTCAGCCTTATTAGTGATAAAAGCTAAATGAAACTGACCTAATGTTGCACAAATTATTGTTAAATCCAATTGAACCATGTCTCATTCCATTAAAAGTCCTATAAACAAACGAAAGAGGCGGTTCTTTTTTTTTTTTTTTTTTTTTTTTTTTTTTTTTTTTTTCAACTTCACTCACCAGTTCACATGGCATTGCAGCCTGTGCGTGAACTTTGGTCAACGAGTGAAGTATCGATCGTTGGCTTAGTGGGGATTCGAACCTTGGACCTTGCCCTCCGCAGTCCGAAGCCTTAGTCACTGAGCCACCATGCGGGCTTGCCACGGCAGCTACCCTTATAATATCATGTAGCTGACTTATACAGGATGGAAAAAATATGGGAACGCTTTCACAACAACGTTATTTTTTCCACAGACAATTTGATAATTTAGTTCGTTGTAATGATTGTGTTCCATAAAGTATAATTTTTTAATTAGAATAATTCACTTACAACTGTTAAATAGCGGAGAAATAATATTGTTTAAATAGTTACTTTGAAAATCAAATGACCACTACTCTGGAAAGGATAAATAATTTGAAGTCCGGTTTGCGGAAACTAATTTCTCTTGAATAGACCTTTCACTTGAAACCAAACTCAACCTAGGCTTACGTTGAAGATTTTCGTTCAACTCCTCGTGGCCCGTTCACCTGAAAATATGAAATATCACTAAAGGTGTCAAAAAGTATGTTCTTTGTAACCATGATCATGTACATGAGTTCACTTTTACAAAAGTTAAGTTACACAACATTTGTTAAAGCGTTTCCAATTTTTTTTCACTCTGTAATTGAAAATTTTAAATGAGGGCTTAGAAGGTATTTACTTAAAAATTATTATGTGGTATATATAAGTAATGTTATATGGTTGTTGGACCTTATGGCTTGGATGGCTTTCTACACTATATAACTTCTATCTATATAGTTCTATCTATATAACTTCTATCTATAATATCTATATTCTATATCTATAAACACACAGACTGATAGAAATCATCTCAAAATGTTTTAACAGTGAGGGAAATAAGCGAAATAATATACCATTATATATACTGAAAGCCTACTTCCAGTATGTATAGAGAACACATAACAATATAAACATAAATGGTGCTACACATCTAAACTCTGTCTATTGAAATACTGTCTAAGAATGACGTTTTAAACTTGTAAATTAAGCTATTCACATATCAGATTAAAATGGCGGACAGTGGTAAAAGTAAGTACCTCTTTCGACATTTAATACAGACAATGTTTTAACAAACCAAAGATATTCTGTTTATTTAGAATTTAGTGTTAAGCTCATATAAAGAGTACATTTATTTAAAAGAGTATAATTTTGCAAAAGCAGCAGAACTGATTATCATATTATTGATTTAAAAAACGTGAAAACATTTATAAGCAGCCTAACAACCTAACAATAATAAACAATAAAGTATTCTAAGGGCATAAGAAACATCTTTTGGTTGTGAAGCAGTCAGTACATGTTGCAGACACTTAGAGCTAGGTATCCAGTAGGTTAAATAAATAATAATATTTACAGAAGACTGAAAAAAGGATACGTTTGTAGATGCATAATTTTATTCTGGTGCAAATCATTGCATTTTATTCAATAAAATACCATTTAATAAAGTAAAAGTCTACAACCTAAGATATTATCTTTTATATAATATTTAGCCTATTTTAGTAAGGCAACATTTAATAAAAACATAGGATTGTGCAAAGGAAGTATATATTTTATGTACAAAGTTTTCTCCTTCCAGGATCATGGGGTGTTCATTTTAATAAGATTATATTGAATACAATGTTCACCAGCCAATTCTGGTACATATGTCCTCCAACCAACACATCCCCTCTCTGGAAATTAACCAGTTCCTACCCAGCCACTCCCACTTAAACTGCGAGGAGTAAAGAATGAGATGGTGAGATTTTTTTTGTTTTTTTTTTTTTTTTCTGCCTACCCCAGTTTAGACCTTATGGTCCACTCTTCCACTGGGAGAGGCAGCAAAATTTATAATTCATTAATATAATTAGGCATGGTCTTTTATGTAGTATTAGAAAATAATTACACATTTGGTATAACAATAATTAAAAATATATATAAAAAATACTATAACAAATCACAACATGACTAACTATAAAATTAACAATTAAGTATAATTAATTATATGATTAGTTACTAATCATATCTTGAAAGCATTAATAACTTCACTTTCTTATTAAAAAAAATTGTTTTTTACATTTTCTTCTTCTATTAAACTAATCATCGATTTCAATCTTAAGAACACCACTTAAAATACCACACCATAGAAAAGTAAAAAGTCTGATGAGAATGTAAATATTTTAAATAGCACTCTTACGTGATTTGCAACGGAAACCACATGGCCACATAAGCCTACATTTGAAGTTTTCTCGTACTACTAAATGTTACTAGGTTTCCGAAGTATAACTACACTGCCGTTATTTAAACGTAGTTCTTTTTAGGCAACAAAAGTAGCGTTTCATTGAATACCAGAATAACCTGTAACCTTCAACAAATCAATTGTAGTTTACGGTTTGGAATTAGGGAGGGGAGTGGGAGAGGGGGAACCAGCACCTAGTAATCTGGACAGACATGATTAATGATAGTACAATTCAGGAACTACGTTCGACAGGCTGGGCCTTCGAACACTCCTACCCTAATCTATATTTGCATGACGTTTAAAACTGGTTTTAAATGTCGTCATATACGGAATATGTGAAATATGTATTTCATGACATATTTTGAAATAAAATGAAAATCGTTTTTATCAGAGGCAAAGCTAGGACTATAAAGTCATCTATTCCACTTAACCTCAAAATTATACTTTAGTTGGTGATTGGGTCAAAACCAGATAAGTTTGATTAATTTTTTTAGTTTAATCTAAATTTATACAAAATATACTTATACAACATGAAAAGGTACAGTAAACAAATAATTGTCCTGCTCAGACTATCAGTCTTTGTGCAGGACAGGAGTCCTTATACAAGAATGTAGTTAAATTTACTACAACAAAAATCAACAGATGAATAAATGGACGTTATTATTATTAAAAATGGACGTGTTAAAATTAAATTCAGGAATTTAAATTAAATGTACAACAAAAATATGTACCACAAATTAAATTTAACTTCACGAAAACTTTCGAGTAAACCAAACAATTTAAGAAGAATAGTAGGAAATTAAATACAATTGTACAATTTAAAAATAATACAAATAAAAGTGACTAGTTAAAACATATATTTTTAAGTTACTGAGAATAACATCTACTGCTACATGTAGTTTGAGCCTCTCAGCTCATGTTAACATAGGTCCTTAGCCAATTATTTCAAATTTAAAGCTAAAATTCGTAGTTAAAGGGTTTTGAAACCACTATACATATAAATACTGTCAATACTATAAACTTTTACAGCTAGTTAATAAAGTGAGATTGTGTAAGTTCGTGTATAGTCTACCTGTCAGTCTACAATCCTGTTTAAAATTATTTTACCATACTAAATCAGAACTGCTTTTGGATCCCCATTACGTAATCTATACACAAAGTGCATATCAGTGACGTATACAATTATAATAGCTACCTCAATTTTATTAGTATACATTTATTTATCCTATTAGTATCAAACAAGTAAGAGCTAACTGTGCTAAAAAATCCTAATGTTAGTTTTTTTTTTTTTTTACCACTAACAAAACAAAAACATGCTGTTAAATCAGCTGAAGAATAACTTCAACTGTTCACTGTTAAACCAACTGAGCACTACATCCGACACTAGAAAATATGATACACAGTGTGCTGAAAAATATGGGCATTACGTTGGAACTGGTTAAAATGCGCGACACTTAGACGTAAAAAACCTTTTTCTAAACCGTCTGATAACTGCCTTTTGGTTTTTGAGGTGTTTAAAAAGTGTTATGAAATTATATCTTAATCGGTGAAAAGTAAAAATGTTCCTACAAAAATTATTCAACCGATTCTTTTTCGTTTCAAGTAAAGTCACTTAATTTCAGTCAAAATATATTCTTATAAAACAAAGTGTTTTAGATGCTCTCTTCCACTTCCTGTTTTCGCTTTAAAGACTTTTTTAATTTGTCCATAGTAGTTAAATATTTTAAGTAAAAGGAAAATGTACAACACTTGGGTTCTTGCTATAGATTCAAATTGAATTAGTTTAGGGCCATGTATGTATAAAAGTACTTCTTGCTTTGACTCAAGAATCAGCTTCCTGAAGATGCTCATGGGTTTCCTGAAACACTTTATACAAAGTGAAACCTCAATTATATTCTGACGATACAAACTAAATAGTTTAAGAAACAATTTAATTTGTTCAAAACTTTAACAAGAAATACTTATTTTCAGTTTGACTTGGTAATATAATTCCAGAACTACACTTATATGTAGAATAATTAAACAGGATCTTTTTAAGGATTTCTTTCATGCTTTTAAGTGTTTAATACAGATCAATTGAAATAAAATTAACAATAACCTTTAATTCAAGGTGTGTGACTCTGAGCTACACAGTAATGCACGTTTAGGTAAACAACTGTCTAAGATTAGCTGAGTGCTGTAGTGTACACAATGTTTGCTTAGGTACACACACGAATATCGTATACAAGAAACGCAATAGTAACAGGTTTTTAACTCACAAAAAATGTTCAGCTAGTCAATTAGGATTTTACTGTTGAATATGAACACTATACCATGGTCAATATATTGATAACAATTGTAAATATATTATTTTACAACAATATAACTTACTTATGTAAAATTAAGAATTTCAGTAAATTTGGACCAAAGTATAAATCAAGAATACACCCAGCTGGTTGAAATTAGCTCTACTCTCATTGCCAGTGACCATTGTCTAAATATTCATGACACAAGGAATATTCTAATGGACAGGATGTAATGGAATAATTTTAAGTTTCGAGGTATTTATGAATACAACAAACATAACTCATTATATATTTGTGTGCCCCAAATACTTGAATATAGGTTGAATGATTTGATATCGTAAACATTTTTTTAATTTTTCAACACAATTTTCAGTGTGAGGTCTACTATCTTTTTAAGAAAATACATGATGTTTTAGCCTTTTAGACATTAAATACAACTTCATTTTATCAGGCTTTCTTTAATTCTTAAAAGCTAAATTATATCCCAAATACTTTCAATATTAAGTAGTTAAAATTATATTAATGTAAAAATAAGGGCTATGAACATTTACATGATATATATTATAATTTAATATAGGGATTTTTCTGATAGGCCTATGCAGAAAATCATCTATATTTTTGTAGGTTTTACTATTTTTAATCTAACAGTAAAACTATAAATTAAACAAACTAAAATAAGTAATAAAAATGAAATTTATATTCAACATTAGATAATATATTCAACTCATAATAATCTATATTCTTTTGTACTATTTTTTCTTTCTAAGTAAGTAGTTTCAATTTTTGATATTCTAATTACGTAAAATATTTGTAATAAGGCTGTCGTTTATTTTGAATACATTTTACAATGTATTGTTATTATTTATTTTATAATAAATAAACACTACAGTGATAAGTAAAAAAAATACTTTACAATAGTACATTAACTCTTTCTAAATAAATAAAATATTGGTTTTCTATTTATTCTAAAAATGTAGCCTCCGTAAGAACGGTGGTAAAAAGTATTAGCTCCTGGGCGATGTCCTGTATTAGTCAACCCCGTTGAGTGATCACTGTCGTTAGGACTCCAGCACTAACCCACACCCTCCACCCACATACCCCTCCAGCCATCCCTTTCCACAAACTAGAGCACCTCTCAGAACAGTATCAGAGTTTATACAACAGTTTGAGTACTTTTTAATTGAGATCTGTGATTATAATTTATTTACGATCCGAAAATTATACGTTTCTGTCTAATAGGCTATATTTTGTGATTGATAACTTGTTTGAATAACAAAATCATCGTTAGTATTAGCAGGTAGTTTTGTAAGAGACTAGTCACATGTTTCCCACAAGAGACAATTTATTTTAATAGATACCGGCTTGTAACACCAGATCTCTTTTAATTTTTATGGTTCATCTAATTATCTTAATTTTAAATAAGATACAGAACCATCAGTTTATAGCTCTCTCATGTTAAACCTATCAGTTTAACAAATAAGATAGATTCACTAAAACCATCAGTTTATAGCTCCCACTACATTCAACTATACCTTCATAATTTTGTACAACACGATTATAAATATTATATCTCTTTAGTTAGTTTATTACTATAGCTTTGCCTAAGTTTGTGTTACTGTTAGCACAGTGATGTCGCCCAGTTAATTGGGGTCGACAAGTTGTAGAGATCAGAGGTGATAGTCCTGTTAATACCGACATTGCGACCACCCAATGATTACTATCGGGGTAGCCACTACTAGAGAGGTTTCGAGTGGGATTCAGTGTCCGGATATTGAGTAGGGACTAGAACTGAGGAACAGAATGGTAAAATACCTCAGCATCAGACCAGTATTATGTGGTTCGGATTCCTAGTTAAGCTGTAGATCCCTTAGTTGATCTGGCTATTGGGCTGTTAATGACTGGACCTTTCTGAGCTAAGACAAACTCAGTTAGTTACAAGACTAAATAGGACATCAATATTCATCTTACATTCAAGTAATTATTCATGTTTGCCTTAAAGTTCGAAAAAAGTATCTGGGACTAAATTGTTCTCTTATTTTAATGTAATATATTTTTGTTCTTCAAGTAAAAAGGTATATAGCCTGAAAAAGATATTTTTTTATATTTCTGGTAACTGCGGTAAAAATAAATAACGTGTTGCTAACCTAAGGTAAGTGTGATAAATAATAAAAATAAATATATATTTACGTGCTAGTTCACAAATTATAACTAATAGGCAAACCTAGTCTCATTCTAGTCCCATGTTAGATGTCTATCTCCAGTTAAGAGAACTGTATAAATAATTAGTTTTTCTGAATATTTTATCCTAAGCCAATGACCAGGTTTCATGAAAAGGGCTTATAACAAATAACCCCACTAAGTATATGCTCGCAGAATACGTCTCCCTAGGACATATTTGTAAACTTAACTTGCTATTCACAGTGAATGAAGCCATTGGAATAACATCAAGAACGTTTAAAAATAAACTACAAGTTGTTAGGAGAAAACTTAACCTTCTGAATCATTATCAAAATATCAGACTCCAAAAAGAATGTTAGGGTGAAGGTTGTGTAGGTAAATGGGCCCGTTTGAAAGAGGAGTGTTTGCAATAGCCCAATATCCAGAGGTTTCAAGTGGCAATATTGGCATACGACAAATGATAAATGTTCGGCTACACAAAAATGGTCAAATAGCTCTTTGTATGTAAAATTCGTAATAGATTTCATTCTTTGGAATGACTTAGGCTCGTAACATTTAAATAGCATTACATATTACAAGTTTTGATGCATATGGTTATTAATAAATATATTAGTAAAAGATTAAATTACAAAATAAAAAACCTATTTCACGTTTCAAAGGGTAATAATTACTATAAAAACATATAATTTGTTACACTTTGAATGTGTTTACGTAAGTATTAACGAATTCAATGCTTAAAAATCGACCAATAATACCCAAAGATATCTAGATTGTTAATAGAGACGTGCATTGTTACAAAATGTCTCTAATAACACTTATTGATAATATATTAGCTACATTTAATGTTACATCATATCCCCTGCAATTTCTACTGAGCATATACAAAGGATTGATATAAAATGAACAAATTGCGAGTGACCAACTAATTTTCAATTTTTTTTCGTTCTTTCTTAATTCCAAATGTACGAGAAGACTGTTTTCAACCAGTAAGTAATGCAAAACTGTGTTATTCCATGTAATACAGGCGTTACATTCGTAATATTAGTGGGTATATTGGGGTTTCCAAATTTATTTTTCAAGTAGGCCTACAAATTTCACCCAATATCTCTGGTATTTTATAATAATGGACCAAAATGTAAAATTATGACATTTTTCAAAATAAAAATAAATTTTTAAAAGTTATTTTACATTTTTATTACTTTTGTTTGATTTTACAAAAAAAAAGTTTCTTTTCCTATCCAATCAAAAGAACACCACCACTCTATGTGATAGTCCTAATGCTTCGCCTTGAAATGGTTTGTCCAAGAGCATTACTTTCACGGTAACTAGCTTATCACCTCACGTGATTTGCAATTGTTATGTAACAGTTAACTTAAACACATTCTCATAAATACACATTAAATTTATGACGTTTTAAGAAAAATTCACTTTGCTTTTTATATGATACTAAAGATATGTGTAAATAGAGTGTTAAAACACTCGATGAATAATAATTGTTGATTTGTTGGTGCACATTTTACTCTTTTATCTCATGACAGGAAGTAAATGACATGAGAGTACAACTAATTTATGATGTGTTTATACGATGAGTTTGACCAACATCGTTATGGGATCTCACTTTTATTTGTTATTCTTTTTTAAACAACGTATTGTTTGTGTTTTAAATTAAGGGGTTATAGCTTCACTGATACTGACCACAGACTCACCAACTTATATTTTATTTATTTATTTTTTTATTTCTATTCCATCTAACCACGGAAGTTTGAGGTAGTAGAATGGGCAATCTATTTAGACTTTTTTGTGTCACAGTAATTTGAAAAAAAATTAACTCAAAAGTTACCTCTAAACATAGCAGAGAGACCTTTCAATGTGATACTACGATGTAATTTTTTAAAACTGTTGTCTTTGTGGTAAAATAAACTTGTGATATGTTTTACGTTTATCATTTACGAATGTTTTTCCTATGTATAGTGAATTATAGTTTTCAACTTTAACCCTAGAGGACTGAGTTCATCATAGCTGTTATGACTGCGATAAAAATATGTGATTATTCTTAAGGTTGCTTTATTCTTACAGTAATTCATTTTGATAATTAACATTATTATGGACTATATTAACCTAATATGTTTCTATGAGAGTAAACTGTTATTAAAAAATTTTGTTAGTTTTATTCCACTAACGTATTCCATAACTCGTATGTTTACTATTTCTGAAACACTATACCAAACACCCACTACTAGCATACGCATTTTTTAAATATCTTACATATAAATTAGCATTGAATCTATTTAAGCTGGACTAGGTGATTAATGCTTCACAACAGAAATGATCAGTTTACTTGACTCCATTGTTCAACTCCACTGACAGGAAATGCAAGTGACGCATAACCTAGGTCTGGTAAAAAAATTTCATATTTAGTAAACAAGTGTATCCGGCAACGAGAGTTGAGAAGTGACATTGATGCTCATTACTTCGTTACTCGGTGTCAGTGCTGCCACACAATAGTACTCATCAGTGTTACCAACTCAATTAGTACAGGATGGTCCTATCAAAATGAAGCAATCATAATTGTGCCTCCCCTATTTCCTGTATGAACAGAACATTATTATTATCATATTGATCTTTTTGTCCGATAAAATGTTTTTTTTTTCATAAAATTTGTATTCATAGGAAAATCTTAAATGATTATATTGCTATTACATTTATTGTAAAAAATATATTGGTTCTTTCAAAATTATTGTACGATTTTATATCTGAATACGTATGAAGTATTTTGTAAATATATCCACCAACTTTTGATATACAACGAAAAATACAATATAATAAACATCAAAGTTAAAACTTATTATTATTATTAGATCAATATGACATTTTAAATGTATTTCTATAATTAAATTAAGTAAGGAACTACATAACACTAAAAAGTGATTTAATAAAACAGAATTTTTGTTTTCGATTATTGCATATAAATACATATCAGTTACGTGTGTTTTCTCTTTATTATTATTTCATAGACTTCGAACAGTTACCTCAAAAATGTTGTTAGTTGATTTAACATTAGCTGATTTCTAAAGAATAATTAGTTTTTACATTGTTGAACCCCTTAAAAAGATGTTTAACTGAACAAGCTCTACATCTACACTGACAATTGAAAACCTAATTGCTAATAGTTGTTACATTTTAAAAGGCATTATGGATGTTGCTATTCTAATTTGTATATAACATTTATTGTCCATAATGAGGAATTAAAATGAAAAAGATATTCTGAGATTGCACATTAACATTTACTTTCAAACGGTACATGACGTACGTTATCATCTTACAATCAACCTCATTACGTTATTATTTGTACTAAATAAATAGATTTGGAAGAGATTCATATATTAATTAAAATTGACTTAGATAAATGAAAGTGACTAATATTCTTTTTTGTTTTTAATTAAACTACATTTTATCTAATTAGTGATGTTTAAGTACTGTAACTTAACTTGATATTTAGTTGGTGAAACTTAAGACCTCACTAAAAGAATGTTTATAAAAATAGAGAATATATATTGATGTATTTTACATAATTCTGACGATTTTCATGATTTTATTTTGTAGCTTACAGTGTTCATTGAGAATATAGTTCTATCAGTTAAATATAATACCTATATTAACATTCTCCTAATAACTTTGGTTCAAATATAAGGTCGTATTTTAGTTGGCTCTTACTGTAGAGACTGAGAATATAGTTCTATCAGTTAAATGTAATACCTATATTAACATTCTCCTAATAACTTTAGTTCAAATATAAGGTCGTATTTCAGTTGGCTCTTACTGTAGAGACTGAGAATATAGTTCTATTAGTTAAATGTAATACCCATATTAACATTCTCCTAATAACTTTAGTTCAAATATAAGGTCGTATTTCAGTTGGCTCTAACTGTAGAGACTGAGAATATAGTTCTATCAGTTAAATGTAATACCCATATTAACATTCTCCTAATAACTTTAGTTCAAATATAAGGTCGTATTTTAGTTGGCTCTTGCTGTAGAGACTGAGAATATAGTTCTATCAGTTAAATGTAATACCTATATTAACATTCTCCTAATAACTTTAGTTCAAATATAAGGTCGTATTTCAGTTGGCTCTTGCTGTAGAGACTGAGAATATAGTTCTATCAGTTAAATGCAATACCTATATTAACATTCTCCTAATAACTTTAGTTCAAATATAAGGTCGTATTTCAGTTGGCTCTTGCTGTAGAGACTGAGAATATAGTTCTATCAGTTAAATGTAATACCTATATTAACATTCCCCTAATAACTTTAGTTCAAATATAAGGTCGTATTTCAGTTGGCTCTTGCTGTAGAGACTGAGAATATAGTTCTATCAGTTAAATGTAATACCTATATTAACATTCTCCTAATAACTTTAGTTCAAATATAAGGTCGTATTTCAGTTGGATCTTGCTGTAGAGACTGAGAATATAGTTCTTTCAGTTAAATGTAATACCTATATTAACATTCTCCTAATAACTTTAGTTCAAATATAAGGTCGTATTTCAGTTGGCTCTTACTGTAGAGACTGAGAATATAGTTCTATCAGTTAAATGCAATACCTATATTAACATTCTCCTAATAACTTTAGTTCAAATATAAGGTCGTATTTCAGTTGGCTCTTACTGTAGAGACTGAGAATATAGTTCTATCAGTTAAATGTAATACCTATATTAACATTCTCCTAATAGCTTTAGTTCAAATATAAGGTCGTATTTCAGTTGGATCTTGCTGTAGAGACTGAGAATACAGTTCTATCAGTTAAATGTAATACCTATATTAACATTCTCCTAATAGCTTTAGTTCAAATATAAGGTCGTATTTCAATTGGATCTTGCTGTAGAGACTGAGAATATAGTTCTATCAGTTAAATGTAATACCAATATTAACATTCTCCTAATAACTTTAGTTCAAATATAAGGTCGTATTTCAGTTGGCTCTTACTGTAGAGACTGAGAATATAGTTCTATCAGTTAAATGTAATACCAATATTAACATTCTCCTAATAACTTTAGTTCAAATATAAGGTCGTATTTCAGTTGGATCTTGCTGTAGAGACTGAGAATATAGTTCTATCAGTTAAATGTAATACCTGTATTAACATTCTCCTAATAACTTTAGTTCAAATATAAGGTCGTATTTCAGTTGGCTCTTACTGTAGAGACTGAGAATATAGTTCTATCAGTTAAATGTAATACCTATATTAACATTCTCCTAATAACTTTAGTTCAAATATAAGGTCGTATTTCAGTTGGCTCTAACTGTAGAGACTGAGAATATAGTTCTATCAGTTAAATGTAATACCTATATTAACATTCTCCTAATAACTTTAGTTCAAATATAAGGTCGTATTTCAGTTGGATCTTGCTGTAGAGACTGAGAATATAGTTCTATCAGTTAAATGTAATACCTATATTAACATTCTCCTAAAAACTTTAGTTCAAATATAAGGTCGTATTTCAGTTGGATCTTACTGTAGAGACTGAGAATATCCAATTCCTTAACTAGACAACTGTATTGTTTGCGAACCTGATTCGTGAACTGAGAGCAAGAAAGTTCTTATAAATTGGAATCTCATATTATAACATCTACTATTATTGAATGTTGAAGCTGTATATTACCTTATTCCTTTAATAAGAGCTCAGAATAAAAATAAAGTTCTTTGTCTGTTATAAGAAGAAACTCATTCACAGTTATATATTGAGAGTTGTAAATTAACTAATCCTTAGAATTCAACTGTTAATTTGATTTTAAAATTATTATTTGAACTGTAAAAATTAAAAACCATACATTCTCTTGTTAAGGCAAAGAAAGTATTATTATGCTTAGAATAGTATTATAATCGAAATAAATTGATTGTTAATGTGGCGGCTTAGCGGATAAATGCACGGGAGTGCACCAGTAAGCTGACGAACACTTATAACCTTATAACCTAGGTTCATGTCTATGTAACGTTGAACTCACGCGGAAGTTGAAATAAATGTTCAATAAACATTGTTAAGTCAAATACCATGGTAAATTATTTATGGGAGAATAATTTTTATCTTATAATAAGTACACATTCAAAACATAGTACTTATCATTCTTCAAGCTCGTAAATCATTCTTAACAAACACTCTAGTAAATATATTTTTTTTTATTATTTACTGGAGTGTTTTTTACATCTTATAACATTAAATAGTACTTAGGTTTAGACTTAAGTACCAAAATAGTGTACTGCATTACACTTGTATTATATCAGGCATGAGAAGTTAAATTCATGTATTGTTGATAATTGCGTTGCATTTCGAAATACTTCATCTGTATTAATATAAATAACATTGATGTAATGTATTACTCATAAAAATGGAATTTTGAATACAGTTAACAATTTTATTGATATGAATTGTTGTATGGGAAGATATTCTTAACTAGTCACACATCCTTCATTTAAGACTATCGGTAAATTTCGGAAACATTATATTATAGGGATATTTAAAAGCAATCTGTAGAGTGTAGAGTATTCATTATTGTTATTCATTACTCATCTCTGAGGCCGATTGTAGAGATATAGACGAATATGAGGAGCGAATGAGTATGACGAGTGAAGTGAACGGGTGTAGTCATTGTTACTATTTGAGTTCGACTTAGCTCATAAATAACTATTTTAATAGCCAGGGCAACTATGGGACCTACAGCTTTACGTGGAATCTGAACCACGTAGTGCTGGTCTGATGTTCAGCTGACAAGTCTGACACTCACTCTTCCCATCACAACATCTGAACCTTAACTACCCCAGACTTCTCTAGTAGTGTCCACGTACGCCGTGTCGGTATTAAAAGGACCTAATTATGTTATTATATTACAATATAATATATTATATATTACAATAATTGTATTAAATACTAGCAACTTAAAATATTTATACTTTTATTTTGAAAACGGCTAAATTCATTATGATCTGAAGATGCCGTAACTGGCGAAAATGCATTAATCAAAAATTAAAAACTGTGGAATTACTAAAAATGTTTCATTTAAATCCATCGAAATTCCACCAAGTACCAAATAAAGAAACGGCTAAAATAATTATAGCGCCACTAACCCTGGAGTGTCCTCTTAGTTGGACACTCCCCTTCAAAACTAAATGACCCGAGGTTAATTCTCAAATATTCAGACATGAATGTATTAATGTATAAGTATTAATATAACCACTATCCACATACTGAGGCCGAAGGCCGTAGTGTTACAGTGCACCTAGTAGGACGTATTACCAACTGGCGTTACCGAGGGCACGGACCAAGGTCACTAGTAATATTGGTGTGCTAGTACCTTGGTACATCGTGTGGGTTCAGGGTGGGTGGAAGGGTCAATGCCACTGTACGCATATTGGAGGCTGGACGGGTCAATACCACTGTACGTGTATGCGAGGTTGGGCAGGTCAATACCACTGTACGAATTTTTGGAGGCTGGACGGGTCAATACCACTGTACGTGTATGCGAGGTTGGGCAGGTCAATGCCACTGTACGCATATTGGAGGCTGGACGGGTCAATACCACTGTACGTGTATGCGAGGTTGGGCAGGTCAATACCACTGTACGCATTTTGGAGGCTGGACGGGTCAATACCACTGTACGTGTATGCGAGGGTGGGCAGGTCAATACCACTGTATGTGTCGGGGTGAGCGGGTTGTTCAATATCACTGGTGGGCTGTGTTAAACTATGTACACTATGGACAACTTCAGGAGCCAAAGTTTCAGCCTTCTTATAGACCAACCAGCACATTATGAGCTTTAAGTAGTACAGTAAACCCTCGATTAAACGGACTTCATGGGGCAATCTCTAATCCATTAAAGCCGTCTGTCCGTTACATCGGGGTGAATTTACCCTAAGTTACTATGAGATTGTCACACCTTAATCAAAACTAACGGTGATGTTGCAGACTCATGTTAGCTCGAAAATTAACAAAATATACAAATACATATCGTATAAAAGTGATTAACCCGTAAGGTTAAATGGTATTAACTGAGTAGTAACTGTTTCTGGAAGTTGTCTCAGAAAGTTTCGTAAGTTAATGATCTATACAAATTATTTTAGTGCACAGTATATAGCTATTAAGATACTGTACTGCAGATAATTCATCTGTATGCTGTCCGTTAAATCCAGTCCGTTAAATCGGGATCCGTCATATCGAGGGTGGACAGGCCTGGGCCTCAAGTTGTACAGTATAGCAAACGTGACTAAGGATAGAAATAAGGAAACATGGTAATACGGAAACATGAACAGAAAAACCTAAAAAAAAACCCAAGGATTTGAACTTAGCAGCCCATGGTTACCAGTAATCAAAAGTTAAACCGTGACTACAGCAAACGTAAAGGAAAACCGCGCAAATGGGTATATAATAGTCAATCACATTATTAACGCGCTATGGAATACTCCACGGACAGTAAGCTGAGACAGCGTGGAAGGGTGTATAACATTCCGGCGCATTATTAACGTACCACGGCATACTCCACGGACGGTAAGTTGAGACAGCGTGGAAGGGTGTATAACATTCCGGCGCATTACTAACGCACCACGGCATACTCCACGGACAGTAAGCTGAGACAGCGTGGAAGGGTGTATAACATTCCGGCGCATTATTAACGTACCACGGCATACTCCACGGACGGTAAGTTGAGACAGCGTGGAAGGGTGTATAACATTCCGGCGCATTATTAACGTACCACGGCATACTCCACTGACAATAAGCTGAGACAGCGTGCAAGGGTGTATAACATTCCGGCGCATTATTAACGTACCACGGCATACTCCACGGACAGTAAGCTGAGACAGCGTGGAAGGGTGTATAACATTCCGGCGCATTATTAACGTACCACGGCATACTCCACGGACAGTAAGCTGAGACAGCGTGGAAGGGTGTATAACATTCCGGCGCATTATTAACGTACCACGGCATACTCCACGGACAGTAAGCTGAGACAGCGTGGAAGAGTGTATAACATTCCGGCGCATTATTAACGTACCACGGCATACTCCACGGACAGTAAGCTGAGACAGCGTGGAAGGGTGTATAACATTCCGGCGCATTATTAACGTACCACGGCACACTCCACGGATAGTAAGCTGAGACAGCGAGGAAGGGTGTATAACATTCCGGCGCATTATTAACGTACCACGGCATACTCCACGGACAGTAAGATGAGACAGCGTGGAAGGGTGTATAACATTCCGGCGCATTATTAACGTACCACGGCACACTCCACGGACAGTAAGCTGAGACAGCGAGGAAGGGTGTATAACATTCCGGCGCATTATTAACGTACCACGGCATACTCCACGGACAGTAAGATGAGACAGCGTGGAAGGGTGTATAACATTCCGGCGCATTACTAACGTACCACGGCATACTCCACTGACAATAAGCTGAGACAGCGTGGAAGGGTGTATAACATTCCGGCGCATTATTAACGTACCACGGCATACTCCACGGACATTAAGCTGAGACAGCGTGGAAGGGTGTATAACATTCCGGCGCATTATTAACGTACCACGGCATACTCCACTGACAATAAGCTGAGACAGCGTGGAAGGGTGTATAACATTCCGGCGCATTATTAACGTACCACGGCATACTCCACTGACAATAAGCTGAGACAGCGTGGAAGGGTGTATAACATTCCGGCGCATTACTAACGCACCACGGCATACTCCACGGACAATAAGCTGAGACAGCGTGGAAGGGTGTATAACATACCAGCGCATTACTAACGCACCACGGCATACTCCTCGGACAGTAAGCTGAGACAGCGTGGAAGGGTGTATAACATTCCAGCACATTACTAACGCACCACGGCATACTCCACGGACAATAAGCTGAGACAGCGTGGAAGGGTGTATAACATTCCGGCGCATTACTAACGTACCACGGCATACTCCACGGACAATAAGCTGAGACAGCGTGGAAGGGTGTATAACATTCCGGCGCATTACTAACGTACCACGGCATACTCCACGGACAGTAAGCTGAGACAGCGTGGAAGGGTGTATAACATTCCGGCGCATTACTAACGTACCACGGCATACTCCACGGACAGTAAGCTGAGACAGCGTGGAAGGGTGTATAACATTCCGGCGCATTACTATCGTACAACGGCATACTCCACGGACAGTAAGCTGAGACAGCGTGGAAGGGTGTATAACATTCTGGTGCATTACTAACGTACCACGGCATACTCCACAGACAGTAAGCTGAGACAGCATGGAAGGGTGTATAACTGTCCGGCGCATTACTAACGTACCACGGCATACTCCACGGACAGTAAGCTGAGACAGCGTGGAAGGGTGTATAACATTCCGGCGCATTACTAACGCACTACGGCATACTCCACGGACAATAAGCTGAGACAGCGTGGAAGGGTGTATAACATTCCGGCGCATTACTAACGCACCACGGCATACTCCACGGACAATAAGCTGAGACAGCGTGGAAGGGTGTATAACATTCCGGCGCATTACTAACGCACCACGGCATACTCCACGGACAGTAAGCTGAGACAGCGTGGAAGGGTGTATAACATTCCAGCGCATTACTAACGCACCACGGCATACTCCACGGACAATAAGCTGAGACAGCGTGGAAGGGTGTATAACATTCCGGCGCATTACTAACGCACCACGGCATACTTCACGGACAATAAGCTGAGACAGCGTGGAAGGGTGTATAACATTCCGGCGCATTACTAATGCACCACGGCATACTCCACGGACAATAAGCTGAGACAGCGTGGAAGGGTGTATAACATTCCGGCGCATTACTAACGCACCACGGCATACTCCACGGACAATAAGCTGAGACAGTGTGGAAGGGTGTATAACATTCCGGCGCATTACTAACGCACCACGGCATCCTCCACGGACAATAAGCTGAGACAGTGTGGAAGGGTGTATAACATTCCAGCGCATTACTAACGCACCACGGCATACTCCACGGATAGTAAGCTGAGACAGCGTGGAAGGGTGTATAACATTCCAGCGCAATACTAATGCACCACGCTATACTCCTCGGACAATATGCCGCGACAGCGCAGAAGTGTCTATAACATTCCAGCGCATTACTAACACGCCTCGGCACACACCACGAACAATATGCCGCGACAGCGCAGAAGAGCCTATAACATTCCAGCACATTACGAACACGTTACGGCACACACCACGAACAATATGCCGCGACAGCGCAGAAGGGCCTATAACATTCCAGCGCATTACTAACACGCCACGGCACACACCACGAACAATATGCCGCGACAGCGCAGAAGGGCCTATAACATTCCAGCAAATTACTAACACGCCACGGCACACACCACGAACAATATGCCGCGACAGCGCAGAAGGGCCTATAACATTCCAGCGCATTACTAACACGTTACGGCACACACCACGAACAATATGCCGCGACAGCGCAGAAGAGCCTATAACATTCCAGCACATTACGAACACGTTACGGCACACACCACGAACAATATGCCGCGACAGCGCAGAAGGGCCTATAACATTCCAGCGCATTACTAACACGTTACGGCACACACCACGAACAATATGCCGCGACAGCGCAGAAGAGCCTATAACATTCCAGCACATTACGAACACGTTACGGCACACACCACGAACAATATGCCGCGACAGCGCAGAAGGGCCTATAACATTCCAGCGCATTACTAACACGCCACGGCACACACCACGAACAATATGCCGCGACAGCGCAGAAGGGCCTATAACATTCCAGCGCATTACGAACACGTTACGGCACACACCACGAACAATATGCCATGACAGCGCAGAAGTCTACGTTAAACAAGTCATTCATTGGAAAACGTCCAAGCATATTGAAAAGCAATACCAAAGATACCTAGTGTTACTGTGATGATTACCATCTAACCACGCCAATGAACCTGTTAGGAAGTTTTTATGGCAAAACTTTCGTGATATTGGTCTTTTACGCGACTTTTCGTGGAGCAATATTGAACTGTACGTATGATTTTGAAATTTATATTTTTGTTGTCGTTTGATAAATTCATTCATGTTTTTCCTACATTTAATATTCTCGGCAACTAACAAAAATATTACATTTTTGCAACAAAACATTTTACACAATACTATAAAAGAGACCAATGTAAATGTAATGTAATTAATATACGATCTATTAAATTAATTTCAAAAATAATTAATATGATTATGTTATATAAACCCGTTATAACCTATTTTATACACGCGTAAATTGATAATTATTATTGATACGTGTAAAATGATTAATAATGTATAGTTTAATATAGTTATATAAAATGATAATTATTAAAATAAAAAGGAAACAAGGTTTTTTTGGTGGAGTGCTTTATTGTAGTTTTATTATTTAATGAACTAAAGAAGGTAATATTTGTGTATATTTATGATTAAATACAACTAAGTAATCAGTGTATATATTTAAAGTTACAATTACTTTAGTTATTTATTTCAGAAGAAGGGAAAACAGTACCGCTCGACTCTCTAAGAGCACGTTTAGATATACTTTTATAAAGAAAAATCTCCAATATGATGTTAAAACTCAAAAAACTCCATACGTTTTGTTTCACATTATACAAACACCAGACAAATGTACAGAAAAATAAAATAAATTTGAGTCATTACACCACCCTAAGTATATCAAGATACTAAACACATATTTTCCAATTGTAAGAATGGATATGTTTGCTAATATTAATAACATATTGACTACAGAAATATGTTTTAAGTTAATTACAATATAACACTTATTGTGTATCTTTCCCTATAGTACAATAATGTTTTCTTTCTTCTCTACCCTGTGACCTGACAGAAAGTGGCCCCCACTACATGTGGTAAACCTAATATCATCCCCCTTTATCGCTGTTGTGAGCAGCTTCATTTCACGCCGACTGGTTTCAAAGCCTCCTTCCAGTAATTTTAAATCGTCCATATATATTTACAAAAATTAATAAACAGAAAAATTGAGACTAAATCATTTTTATTAGGAATTATTAGAAAACTGTTCTCAAACTTTTATAAATAAAAATGTAACAATGGAAAGAACTAAACCAGTAATAAACGTACACTTTTCTAGCATTACCTTAGTTCCTTAATTAATTAGAGGAATTAGTATTGAATTTCAAAGATATAGTATGTTTTAAAAAAAAATATTAAGTCTGTGAGTATTTGACATAAGTAGTTTAAATAATATATTTTTAGTCTCTCTACGTTAAACGTTTTCAGTTAGTATATATACTATTGTAAAACTATTTACAATCCTTAAGTTTACAATGGTGAAATCTTTCCAGTGTAGGACATTCTCTATATCTGCTCAAAGCACGTATACTTGCAAAAACACTTTTACACAACGTTCACAGAGATATTTGACTATCTTAAACATTTCATAAAAAACGAGTATTGATAATTGATAATGACAATCAGTAATACAACAATATTACTAGAAATGACTTCTACAGTGTATCTCACGAAGGTGCCCCAAACACAAAACAGTCGAACAGCCGAACACAGATTAAAAATAAAATACGGTGATCTCGTAAAATAAAACTAATCGCCCTAAATATATTAAAAATAGTAACGTAAACATATTTTTACATTGGATATCCAGATACAGAGTTTCCCAGAAATTGAGGATCACTAACTAGTTCGAATAGCAATGATTTAAAATATATGCATGTTATACATACATCAAAACCGTTTAGTTATTACTATAATAGCATGTAGTCGCAGAGAAACCACTGAGGATGCCACATCGCAGTATGGGCGAAACGTCTGGTTATTTTGTAAATGTTGTAGATAGTACCTTGACGTGGTTGTCACCAGAAAATGTAGATTCTAGTTAAAATAGCATGTATTTGATTTAAGACTATAAGGTTATTTCATATAAAAAAGGAACTAGAAAATATGTTATGTGAGTTACAAGACATTTAATATAGATTAAATACTCCATGAATATACAAAGAGTAATAAGTTTTAATCATAGCACTTCTATGTGTATTTTTTAATTATTAAAAAACCTCACTTACCACTTCAGCTGTTTTGGATGACAATGCTCTTACACAACAAACTTCCTAAGTAATTAATTCCTCTTCGACCCCCTAATATTTGGGGGTTTTATCTTATTTATTTTTTATCTTTTTTTATTTTATATTCATAGTTTACAAACCTATTTTTCACGCTTTTAAAGTAAATAAATGTTAACCTGGATACGTACACTTATCCAGGATCTTAACTATTTACCCGAAAAATTTACAATATTAACAGTATGCCAACTGTATTACAGTTATTTGTATTTTGCTTCCAAACAAACCTAATGTGTGTAGACTCACTGCCGTCTTAACACAACACCACAACCACTTAAATCACTTATAGCCTACCCTCTTTGAGAATGTGTAATATAAGTTAGCTAATAAGAGAATAATACTGAAACCTCCAATCCACCGCACCCACATACAGTACTTGATTCACGGGGATCCCCAAGCTGACATTGTTTCTTCCACTTTGCATATATATTTCACTGTATATTCACCCATTTTCCTAATGGCATTATTATAAGCTTTGCGCTTCTTTGCTATTGAATGAATCATATATTATTAACTAAATAAGTGGTAGAAGTGAGTCAGAGAACTACTCGTCCGCCACTAAGTAATTCTATTTTAAAATAGAAAACCACGTGCTGGTGGCACAATAGCAATTCCCGCCCATTACGCCACTAACATCAGTGACTATTGGTTTGTTTGATCAACACTAAGGAAACAAGCTTAAACTTAAATTAAACTATTATTTATAATTCAAATAACAATTAATATTAGCAATAGATAGTAATGTAAACAATAAATAGCAACAAAAGAAGCGTTTACTGACAATTTTTTTTTTTAACTAAACACTGTTGCGGAAGTTGAAAACTTGAAGTTAGTCACGCCCGTGACATAAGACAGCTCAGTGGTGGAACTATTTCCCTCTGTTGTGCTAAATATTACGTGCAGGCTGCATACAGCCTGGCTCAATCATAAATATCCTTACATATGTATATTTATATAATTAAAGACAAAATGAGACTATACATTTTTTAACTTATAACTCTCTACCTTATTAATGAATGAGAGCTACCTTTACAGAACTGAAAGTAGTTGTAAGGAAACACTAGTTGTAATTAATTGTTAGGGGATATTCTGATTATGACATAATTACTTCATTAAAGATGTTTCCCTAGTAAGTGTGTTGGATATGAGTAGTGAGTTTGTTAATTTGTTGAAGTTGATTTACAAAAAATAAAATAATGAAAAAATAATAAACTACTTTGTTTGTTTGGAAGTAACGTCTTGTAGTTTTTATAAAATTTGAATCAAAATATTTCCCTAAGTGTATATTTGTTTCAAAATACTATTTATTGGTATTACAAAGATAATTAGTTTTGCAAATAAGCATATCAAATAGCTTACGCAGTTTTAATCATTGTTTAAGCATACTATAAATATAAATCACAAACAACGCAAACAAAACGTGTAAATGCAAATATAACCACTAACGAAAAATTAATTTAAATTCTAATATTAAAAAAGTTATTTATCTAATCTGAAGTTGTTGAAATAAAAATATAATATCCAACTTATGTTTAGTTATATGAACATAAGTTCTACCTTTAAACCTGGAAATTGTAGAAATTAATGTAAATTTTTGCAAAGTAAAAAGAATTTTAATAATATAGTTAAATTTTGTGTTGAAATTAGTCCTTATAATTTATCAACAATATTTTTATGATATTATTTGTTTCGACATAATTTGGATATTATTCGTAATTTGTTTATATTAGATAAGTTTTAAATAATCTACGCCGGTGGTGTTCATTATTGATCTAAATTTATTGGTAACACTTTTTTTAAAGTATTTATATTGCTAAATAATGTTTGAAAATGGCTTCAGAATATAAATAAAAATATAAGATTTAAAAAAAAGAAAAGAGTGATGTATAGTCAACTAATTTAGATAAATAAACAATTAAATTCAGTTGTATATGACATGTAATGCATCATTAGTTTGGTATGTAATGGATGAACGTGTTACTTCAATTATAACTACCATTGGTGTCAAACCGTTATTTACACTACATTACAACGAGGACCACTGGAGCCTTTCATGACCAAGAGCAAACTGTCCCAAGGGGGGGGGGAGGAGTGAAGGTTAGTGAGTACTTGATCTGAAGGGACGTGAGTTCCACACTAACAGCATAATCACACCCCCTTCCCCCTTCCCAATAAAATATCTAAGATGGATATAAAATAAGTACTTTTTTATCATATTTCTTGGACTTGACTGATCTCTTTTTATCTTCTGACTATATTAAAAAATTTGTGTCCAATAAGTACTAGGAAATACATTCTTTTACTTATTTAAAATAACTTACAAATAATATAAAAAATCTAATCCATTAATTAACAACGTATTTAATAACATCATAATACCACAGCAAGTAGTAAACTTTTGTTTGAAAAGTAAACATAGATATTTAATATTGCACAATATAGTACATTGTAAAATCGGTATTGTACTTCTTATATATCCCAAAATATTTTGAAAATGTTAAATCACGTAGGACAACAAAATAAACAACAATAAAAATTTATGTTTTTTCTAGTTTATTTAGTCATATAAAAACTAAACATTTTGTCATCGAACTATTTGTTCGTTAGTTAACATAATGATAGTCACGGAATAATAACTCTGAGTATTGGTCATTTTATCATTTGTTTTCTTTTGGTTCAATTATTAAATGTACGTAACTTGATTCTAAAAACTATTTTTATGTTATGTGTGGACTTTACAATGTTCTCAACTTTTGGTAGAGAATTCTGTATTTAAATCCTAGTCAAAATAATTTGTTTTTCGCAACTTACAATGTTTTATTTTTGTCAATCTGATTTCACTATAGTGAGTTTTGGTGATTTTAACTGTACTATAGGTGTAATCTAATTTAATTTTGTTCGATTTATTTCTACGTTTAACTGTATTTTGAAGTATATGGCTATATTTAACCTTATTATATAGGATAGTATCTTTGGTTCCCACTAATATTTTGTCATACTATTTAAAAATGTAATTCTACAGATTCCTATTTTAACCATCATATTATGCTATTTACGTCAGCATTATTTTTACGTTAAGAAATTTGGAAATAAAAGAAAAAACTGTTTTATTTAAATGATATTTGCACAAATTAATTACGATACGACTAGTTAAGTGTGATAAATTATATAAGTGAATAAATAATTGTGATAGCTCAGATAATAAAATATTATATTACACCTATAATAATTATGTATTTTTTCAACGATCGTGTCTAATTAACATATTCATAAAAACATCATCACTCATTAAAACGAGCCTGAAGCATTCTCATTAACTATACTCGTTATATGTTTCAATTATATGATTAAAAACATATTCACCAGAGAGAAGGTAAGCAAATTAAGTTTTTATATAACCCATGTGGTTCTAACTAATCAATTACATTTCAAGCCAACATGATACAGACCCGGCCTCGAGCCCGCCGAGCGTTGATAGGCTGGGACGGGTGGAGGCCCTGATAAGCCTGCAGTCCTAAAACATTCGCCACTGCCAGACTTTCTAAAGCAGCGAGTCTTTCCCATGCTTGCTTCTAAAATAAGATGAGTTAATTTTTCCCACAATACACCTTCAATACGTTTCTATATTACGAGCAATATGTTTGCTTGTGGATATAGTGTTCAGAATTCTTAATACATTTTTAGTAGTCTTCATTTAATAGATTCACAATAAAATTAAAAAATACGGACCCCATTTGAATTAGCCTGTGTTTTTTAATTATTATTAGAAATTATGTAAATAACTACAGTCGAAGTTAATAATTTATAAGCATTGGTTAGTAAATAAGTCAATTTAATAAATTGTTGTATCATACATTTCACTATAAAAAGTTGCATTAAATAAAAATGTCAAAAACAAATAATTACTGTTGAAAAAACATAAACGAGAATTTAAATAATATTGATATGTATTTTGACGGAACGGGATATCGTATAAATATTTTTGTTAGTGACAATAAGAAGTTTGTAGTGCTTAGTTCCTTACTTCAATTAAAGTTACTAGCAGATTTCTAATTTTTATGACATATTTAATTGTGATTATTGATATACGTTTTAAATTTTTTTATTTCAAACAATTAATATATTTAGTATCTTTTTCATTTTACATACTGGTTTAATTGTAAGAAATAGCAAAATGAAAATACTCCATAAACACGTAAATAATCACCCTTTACGATCTGCCAGTGACCCCTTTACCCTTCGCCAGTGACCGCCTCGATTAGGGTCGATGTTTTTATATAAGTGGTAAGCCAGCCAGGAGGCCGGACCTTCAGCGCGCGTACTGTAATTAAATATTTAAAATAGATTATCAGAAACGCAGTCTATTATTTTTATTTTCTTAAGAGCTAGTAAGGTAAAGGGGCTAAATTATGTAGATGATGCAAAGAAAAAACATTTTACACAATGTAATGCAGCACCTTGAAGGAGTCGTTGATAAATTATTGTAAAATGAATTAAGTGGAGAACAATGACTAATCGACAGCTTTTTTTTGTAACCCAAAAACTTTACTAACAACATTGAAGTTTGTATAACAAAGACAGGTAAATTGGTGTTCTTTAAAGTACCAAAGAATAATTATAATTATTAATATAATTACTAATAATAATCAATATAAACTACTACAGTAATAATTATTATATTTCCTTATTATTTGGTAACAAAACGCATTTTGAAAATTGAAGTGTGATACTTTTAACTCTTTTAACATTTACTCCTTATTATTAACTATTAAATTGTGTTATAAGACAATTACACTTGGCAGAGAAGCAAGGGCCTTAACACAGGAGCATCTTTATGCATAAATAACCATAAGTAGATAGCTTCAAACAGTGTCTAATAACTAGATTCTCCTCTGGTAAACAGGATAGTAATTTGCTGGAGTACAGTTTAGTGTTTGGGAATTGTATGAGCTCTCAAGTGCTTGAGGCAGAACTTCCCTTATGAGTTGTTGAAATTGGAGCTTTAATCAATAAGCAGGACTACATTAAACCATAACTTTAATGGAATAAAATAAAATGCCCAAATTCCCACTGCAATTACCTTAGAGAGTTGTTCTTAATGAGAATCCTCTTAATGTAATTTTCAGTATATTTTAAAAGCCCATTGATAGAGTTTCGATAGACATATTTTATTTATTAAAGTACGCAGTATATTTTATTTTGAATCATATGTTTAATGTATTAACTAAGTAAAATTACATTCTCTAATCTATTACCTTATATAGTTTTTAAGACCTATTAAATACTAGCTGTACTCGATGATGTCTACAGTCCCAAACCGTCATAGCAGCTACCTAAGTTAACCAATAATGTACTCCCAATAATGTTAATCTTGAGTGCTCACAACAATGTTAACCATGAGTATTTCCAATAATGTTAATTGTGAGTGCTCTCAACAATGTTAACCATGAATACTCTCAACAATGTTACACATGAGTGCTCTAAACAATGTTAACCATGAGTGCTCCCAACAATGTTAATCATAAGTGCTCCCAACGATGTTAATCATGAGTGCTCTCAACAATGTTAACCATGAGTGCTCCCAACAATGTTAACCATGAATGCCCCAAACAATGTTAATCATGATACTCCCAACAATGTTCAACATGAGTTCTCTCAAAAATGTTAATCATGAGTGCTCCCAACAATGTTAACCATGAGTGCTCCCAACAATGTTAATCATGAGTGCTCTCAACAAATTTACTATGAATAATCCCAACAATGTTAATCATGAGTGCTATCAACAATGTTAACCATGAGTGATCCCAACAATGTTAACCATTAATACTCCCAACAATGTTAATCATGAGTGCTCCCAACAATGTTAACCATGAGTACTCCCAACATTGTTAATCATGAGTTCTCTCAACAATGTTAATCATGAGTGCTCTCAACAATGTAAATCATGAGTGCTCCCAACAATGTTAATCATAAGTGCTCCCAACAATGTTAACCATGAGTGCTCCCAACAATGTTAATCATTATTGCTCCCAACAATGTTAATCATGAGTGCTCTCAACAATGTTAATCATGAGTTCTCCCAACAATGTTATTCATGAGTGCTCCAAACATTGTTAATCATGAGTTCTATCAACAATGTTAATCATGAGTGCTCCCAACAAATTTAACTATGAATACTCCCAACAATGTTAATCATGAGTGCTATCAACAATGTTAACCATGAGTGTTCCCAACAATGTTAAACATTAATACTCCCAACAATGTTAATCATTAGTGCTCGCAACAATTTTAATCATAAGTGCTCTCAACTATGTTAATCATGAGTGCTCTCAACTATGTTAATCATGAGTGCTCTCAACAATGTTAACCATGAGTACTCCCAACAATGTTAACCATGAGTGCTCCCAACAAAGTTAATCGTGAGTGCTCTCAACAATGTTAATCGTGAGTGCTTCCAACAATGTTAACCATGAGTACTTCCCACTATGTTAATTATGAGTTCTCTCAACAATGTTAATTATGAGTTCTCTAAGAAAAAAGTTAACTATGAGTGCTCCCAACAATGTTAATCATAAGTTCTCCCAACAATGTTAATCACGAGTGCTATCAACATTGTTAACCATGAGTGCTCCCAACAATGTTAATCATGAGTGCTATCAACAATGTTAACCATGAGTGCTCCCAACAATATTAACCATGAATACTCCCAACAATGTTAATCATGAGTGCTCCCAACAATGTTGACCATGAGTACTCACAACATTCTTTTAATCATGAGTGCTCTCAACAATGTTAATCATGAGTTCTCCCAACAATGTTATTCATAAGCGCTCCCAACATTGTTAATCATGAGTTCTCTCAACAATGTTAATCATGAGTTCTCTCAACAATGTTAATCATGAGTGCTCCCAACAATGTTAACCATTAATACTCCCAACAATGTTAATCATGAGTGCTCCCAACAATGTTAACCATGAGTATTCCCAACATTGTTAATCATGAGTGCTCCCTACAATGTTAATCATGAGTGCTCTCAACAATGTTAATCGTGAGTTCTCCCAACAATGGTAACCATGAGTACTCCCAACAATGTTAATCATGAATACTCCCAACAATGTTTATCATTAGTGCTCTAAACAATGTTAATCATAAGTGCTCGCAACAATGTTAATCATGAGTGCTCTCAACTATGTTAATCATGAGTGCTCTCAACTATGTTAATCATGAGTGCTCTCAACAATGTTAACCATGAGTACTCCCAACAATGTTAATCATGAATACTCCCAACAATGTTTATCATTAGTGCTCTAAACAATGTTAATCATAAGTGCTCGCAACAATGTTAATCATGAGTGCTCTCAACTATGTTAATCATGAGTGCTCTCAACTATGTTAATCATGAGTGCTCTCAACAATGTTAACCATGAGTACTCCCAACAATGTTAACCATGAGTGCTCCCAACAAAGTTAATCGTGAGTGCTCTCAACAATGTTAATCGTGAGTGCTCCCAACAATGTTAACCATGAGTACTTCCCACTATGTTAATTATGAGTTCTCTCAACAATGTTAATTATGAGTTCTCTAAGAAAAGAGGTAACATTGAGTGCTCCCAACAATGTTAATCATGAGTGCTCCCAACAATGTTAACCATGAGTGCTCCCAACAAAGTTAATCGTGAGTGCTCTCAACAATGTTAATCGTGAGTGCTCCCAACAATGTTAACCATGAGTACTTCCCACTATGTTAATTATGAGTTCTCTCAACAATGTTAATTATGAGTTCTCTAAGAAAAGAGGTAACAATGAGTGCTCCCAACAATGTTAATCATGAGTGCTCCCAACAATGTTAATCATGAGTGCTATCACCAATGTTAACCACGAGTGCTCCCAACAATGTTAATCATGAGTGCTATCAACAATGTTAACCATGAGTGCTCCCAACAATATTAACCATGAATACTCCCAACAATGTTAATCATGATTGCTCCCAACAATGTTAACCATGAGTGCTTACAACATTCTTAATCATGAGTGCTCTCAACAATGTTAATCATGAGTTCTCCCAACAATGATATTTATGAGTGCTCCCAACATTGTTAATCATGAGTTCTCTCAACAATGTTAATCATGAGTGCTCCCAACAATGTTAATCATGAGTGCTCCCAACAATGTTAATCATGATTACTCCCAACAATGTTAATCATGAGTGCTATCAACAATGTTAACCATGAGTGCTCCCAACAATGTTAATCATAAGTGCTCCCAACAATGTTAACCATGAGTGCTCCCAACAATGTTAATCATGAGTGCTCCCAACAATGTTAACCATGAGTACTCACAACATTCTTAATAATGAGTTCTCTCAACAATGTTAATCATGAGTGCTCCCAACAATGTTAATCATGAGTGCTCCCAACAATGTTAATCATGAGTGCTCCCAACAATGTTAATCATGATTACTCCCAACAATGTTAATCATGAGTGCTATCAACAATGTTAACCATGAGTGCTCCCAACAATGTTAATCGTGAGTGCTCCCAACAATGTTAACCATGAGTGCTCCCAACAATGTTAATCATGAGTGCTCTCAACAATGTTAATCATGAGTGCTCCCAACAATGTTAACCATGAGTACTCACAACATTCTTAATCATGAGTGCTCTCAACAATATTAATCATGAGTGCTCTCAACAATGTTAATCATGAGTTCTCCCAACAATGTTATTCGTGAGTGCTCCCAACATTGTTAATCATGGGTTCTCTCAACAATGTTAATCATGAGTGCTCCTAACAAATTTAACTATGAATACTCCCAACAATGTTAATCATGAGTGCTATCAACAATATTAACCATGAGTGTTCCCAACAATGTTAACCATTAATACTCCCAACAATGTTAATCATTAGTGCTCGCAACAATGTTAATCATGAGTGCTCTTAACTATGTTAATCATGAGTGCAATCAACGATGTTAACCATGAGTACTCCCAACAATGTAAACCATGAATGCTCCCAACAAAGTTAATCGTGAGTGCTCTCAACTATGTTAATCATGAGTGCTCCCAACAATGTTAATCGTGAGTGCTCTCATTAATTTTAATCGTGAGTGCTCCCAACAATGTTAACCATGAGTACTTCCCACTATGTTAATTATGAGTTCTCTCAACAATGTTAATTATGAGTTCTCTAAGAAAAGAGGTAACCATGAGTGCTCCCAACAATGTTAATCATGAGTGCTCCCAACAATGTTAATCATGAATACTATCAACAATGTTAACCATGAGTGCTCCCAACAATGTTAACCATGAATACTCCCAACAATGTTAATCATGAGTGCTCTCAACAATGTTAACCATGAGTACTCACAACATTCTTAATCATGAGTGCTCTCAACAATATTAATCATGAGTGCTCTCAACAATGTTAATCATGAGTTCTCCCAACAATGTTATTCATGAGTGCTCCCAACAATGTTAATCATGAGTACTCCTAACAATGTTAATTATGATTGCTCCCAACAATGTTAATCGCCATTGAACATTTTACTCAATATGGTTTGAGGTAATGAAAAAAGTACAAATTTAAAAAGTCGTTTATTTACCAAGCTATCAATCATCTGTACAAAAATTGGTTCTTTTGCTATTTTTCTTAACATTGTACGCATATATATATTAAATAACCTCTTATGTTTAAAGATTCCTCATTAATATTTTGAATGGTAACACAGACTCTTATTGGCTGGTGTTGGGAAATATATTATCATCGTCAATTTTTTCTTCTTTGAGTTAAAGTATTTCGAAATTCTTCCTTAGTCCATATTTTACGACCATAACGAACCTGTATTCAATCAGTCAATGATATTTTACTGTTATATTTATAGATTTTAAAATGAAAAATCATTCAATGGAGGAAAATAAATAATTATTTATACTTACTACATAATATATATATATATATTTTTAATATCCATATTAGGTTAAAACCCAACGACTTCTTAAAATCATTCCTTTGATTTGTATTTTCATTTTGTTTTTAGTTAATAGTTAAGTTTCATTTTCTATAATAGCCACACTACTAACAACATTAGCTACACAGATTCCATTTTTAACTTTGCAAAATGTTGTATGTTTCTTTGTAGGAAATAATAATTAATTCTCTTATTCATTTATATTTCTACTATATAAATAAAAATTAGTGAGGACAATTCTTATTTCCTAAACACACCTTCTAAGAGCAAACATCTTATATCACATATAATAAGGCATGCTTATCCAATAACATATTTATTTGTTATACTATAGTTCAATATAACATAGTCAATAGTTTACTTATATGTATTATTTTTTAAACACTATATTTTCAAATTAATAACTTTCTGTAATTTATTATTATTATGCCCTCAGTCGTGTGAGTTGTGATGAGTCTATCATTTCTCATACAATTTCAATTCCATTTGATGTCATAAGATATTATTGGAATTTGGCATTACTCTGGCAATCCCAGTAAATACCAATTCTATTGAAATACATTCTTTAGCTGGATTAGCGAGCTCTAAATTATGAGTGGAATTCTATCGAATTAATGAACAATTCAAATAAGCTGGAACTATTTTTTATTTTCCATATTATAACAATCAGTAAACCCTCGATAGTATATTTATAAAAACATACCACAATAAGTATAACATAGGATTAAACTTACATCCGAATTTCTTTAAAATGTATTGCCTTTTCTAGCTTTCATTGAGATCATTAAATTTTTAAATTACTATTTATTACAACAGTTCTTCTACTATTGAGTTATTTAAATTCAGTTTATATCATGCAATTTCCTACAGCGAACCAAGTTTGAATACAATTAATCTTACTTTTAGAAATACCGTATCAGTTTTCTTAATTAACATCTCGGATCTAGATTATCATATAAATGGAATTAGCCTTGTTGAATTAAATTTGAATTAAAAGAAAATATTTTTAAAAATTTTATTAAATACTGGCTTCTGGGAAAAGGGTGGAAATGATGTGTTCTGATTTTTCTTCACCTATTGCACAAATGTCCAGGATTCTGGATTTTGGTTCTCATTTTTCATGACCGATCTGTGTAAATATGACTTCTTCCTGACTGAAACTATTTCATTTCATAAATAAAACTGCTGTTTATATTAAATTGTCTTATAATCAGTGACACTGCGTATTCTTACACCACTAGATCCAAGAAAACATTCTAATTGTTTTTGTAGAGACAATTACATTGTTATATGAAACCTTGTAGTTTTATAATAATATACGATTTTATAACAATTATCAATACCTAATATTTATAGGTATTTATAGGTATAATAGTAACTTAACGATACCAACAGATAAAGCCAGGCTACATGAAACATATCAACATTAGTGGGAGATTGCCGTTAAATAAATTTAAAAATCCTTCAGAGACGAGTTCAATGATTTAGATTTTTTTAAGAAGAGTTTCTTCAAAATTTAATATTAACTACAGTATGTGTACAAGGAATTGATTTTATCAAATAAATACATACGTTGTAGTGATCATTTTGTCCTTTGAGACAATGTAAAGTAAACTAAATAGAAAAGGAAAAATTGAGATTTTTTGTACAACTTAAATCTAACCCACATCAAATTCGTTTGACAATCATTTGTTAAAAAATACTATACTATACTATACTGGAAATGTGTATGATTACTATCAAATAACATTTAAGTTCATTTAATGAAGTTAAGTGTTTTGTTACACATTCTAATAAAAGACAACACTTAATGTTATTAATTTAATGACTCAGGTAAAAGGATACATTACACTTCACTTAGGGGAATTCTTACTTACCTTTCTGTCATATATCAGATTATATTATTTCATCTGAAACATAAGCAATACATTAATCTAGAAGTACAATTGGACTTAAATTTAATTGAATCCATCTGCATGTAAATAAATATGATGAACGTTTTAAATTCTAGAAGGATTAAAAGATGAAAGCCATAGCCTAACCGCGTTTTCCTTATTGTTTTAATTTCAAATTATAATTAAATAGGACTTTATATAAATATACGTGTATATTACACGCATGTATTACAAGTGCATATTACACGCATGTATTACACGTGAATATTATAATTATATATTACATGTATGTATTTCACACAAGAAACTCCTCACTACACATTAAAATTTAATATTCCTTACGCATAAAACATTTTGCCATTTAAGTAGGCTGGGGTTTAAAGCGCCTGCCACTCGTGAATGCAATGTAGATACCAATCCATATTGCCTACCTACAAAAGCTGACGGCACTCCTAGAAATATTCTCAACCCAAGAGATTAGTCTCGCTTGATTCCCAAATCTGTTTAGAGGCAAATCTGTTTTCGTTGCCACGCATAATTACAATTCTTGACATATGTGCTACATGATGACACAACTAATCACATGGGGCCAGATGATGATAATGGTCATCTGATTCCATAATGGCAATGCTCCTCATATGTAACACATTATGACAACACTAATCACATGAGGCCAGGTGATGACAATAGTCAATATGGGCACATAATGACAATACTCGTCAGATGAGCCACATTATGGCAATACTAATAACATGAAGCCAGATGATGACAATGGTCATCTGGTGCACATAATGACAATACTCGTCAGATGAGCCACATTATGACAATACTAATCACATGAGGCAAGATGATGACAATGGTCATCTGGTGCACATAATGACAATGATCGTCATATATACCACATGATGACAATACTAATAACATGAAGCCAGATGATGACAATGGTCATCTGGTGCACATAATGACAATACTCGTCAGATGAGCCACATTATGACAATACTAATCACATGAGGCAAGATGATGACAATGGTCATCTGGTGCACATAATGACAATACTCGTCAGATGAGCCACATTATGACAATACTAATCACATGAGGCAAGATGATGACAATGGTCATCTGGTGCACATAATGACAATGCTCGTCATATATACCACATGATGACAATACTAATAACATGAAGCCAGATGATGACAATGGTCATCTGGTGCACACATTGACAATACTCGTCATATAAGCCACGTCATGATTACAATGCTCGTCAGTAGTTCCACGTAATGGCAATGTTCACCATACGTGTCAAATGTTGACGAGCATAAGAGGCCAGATAATGACTATAATCATTTAACGTAACACATAATGGTAATGCTGGTCATTTGTGCCAATCACACAAGTCGCGTGTTAATGTAAAAGGACGAGAAAAATACAAACATAGAATTGTTTTCTGCCTTCATCAGATATTTTAATAACTTGTAAGTTTGAGACATACTGCCTTTAGCATAAATTTATTTATCTAATTAGTCTCGTAATATATCAGTAGTTTACTTATATTTTGTTCATTATTATTTCCCCTATACATAAAAAATGTTAAAAAACTATTGTGAATCAGCACAATAATGTGCTAATGACCCACCCGCCCACCCATACACGTACAGTGGTAATGACCCACCCACCCACCCATACACGTACAATGGTAATGACCCACCCACCCACCCATACACGTAAGTAGTGGTATTGACCCACCCGCCCACCCATACACGTACAGTGGTAATGACCCACCCGCCCACCCATACACGTACAATGGTAATGACCCACTCACCCACCCATACACGTAAGTAGTGGTATTGACCCACCCGCCCACCCATACACGTACAGTGGTAATGACCCACCCACCCACCCATACACGTAAGTAGTGGTATTGACCCACCCGCGCACCCATACACGTACAGTGCTAATGACCCACCCACCCACCCATACACGTAAGTAGTGGTATTGACCCACCCGCCCTCCCATACACGTACAGTGCTAATACTACTACTATTTGTCTATCTTTTATAAAAGAAGTAACATAATAAATAACAGTTTCATACATATCTATGACAATTTCATATTTTGAAGACGTATCATTGAAAGCAAAAATTTTAAAAATTTTAATCACCTTGAATATACTAACAAAATTAGCTTAATTTAAAGTCCATTTATGTCACATGTACATTAACAGGACAAAGAGAACATTTATGTAAAGGGTGCGTTGTTGAGAGAGGCTACTTATGTACATTGTGCCTGTGAAAGGCAGGAAGTAGGCCTTTGAACCCGGCAGGTGAGTTGCCGTCCTCACCTCTGCTGTGTTTATTGGCGTTTGTTAGAACAAATAGAAAGTGGACCGATCAAAGGGAATTGAAGGTAGTTAGTTTTCCTTAAAAATGGACTTCTTTGCAAACGGTCAACATATTTTCAAACATTACTCAAACGGACTATTATTACTATAATTTAATAAAAAAATAGTTTTTCTGGACAGTCCACCGAAAAGTTAATTTGGTGGCATTCACTTTACTTATCAATGTAAATTATTAGTTGACTCAGTAAATGCATATTTTACTTAGGTTATTTTGTCATCAGTTGTTCAGATAATGACAAAAAGGCTACCATATTACAACCTATAATCTAATTTATAAAAAGTGTTATATTAAGAAAAAATAGTAATTGGAAAAAGTTTAACTAAGAAACAACTTTAACTCTTCGTTCAAATAGAGAACATAGAGAATAATATCAGACCAATAGAGGATCAGTGTGAAATTTTTATTGGCCTTTAGGACAGCTTGGTAGAGCTTTTAATAATATAATTCAACATATACAGTATAACACTGTAAAATGCACGTAACTGTATACACCTAAATGCATGTAACCTATCGGTAAATGTGATTAAAAAGATAATTTTGCGCATTCCTACTGTCAAATAAAAATTATAAAAACTTGGGTTTCTAACACTACTGTAAATGGACCAATTATATAAGAAATGTAAAAATTACAGTAAAATTTTTCCTTCTTTATTTATGCGTTTTTTGAGTGTTAAGAAGAAAATGTTATCTTCTAACACTTTTTTATTTTAATCACAGGTAGAATAAAAAAGGACCTGATTTCCAACTGTGTTTACTCAAGAGTTGACTTTTAAAATACCTCCAATAAAAACTCCTGGTCGTATTATATTTAAACTTTACTAGATCATTTATCAACACTTTGCGTAACTAATCCTAAAGTTTTATGAACTTCCATCTATTAACAAAAAGGTGTTATAAAAATCGTAAATCTGTTTATGGAAGTAGTGAATTAGACCTACGAAATGGAATGAAAATTTGTGTTGTGCATCACAATTCTATTATTTATAAAAAATGAACGAACGCTTACATATAATACTTGTATCGATTTATATGGATTAATTAATAATCAATCCCAGAGTAGTGTGCAGCGGCGTGTAAAATTGCGGATCTCCCGACCACAACAAAACACGAAATCACTGCAGCGTTGCCACTTTGAATAGCCAGTGTTTGTGGCCCGTTGACTAAATATCATCTTTAACTCTGATCACAACTGAAATTTCTTATTTAGTTACTATCTTTTTTTATTATTTGTTATTTTTTAGAACGCTATATTGACTTGTTACGAATAATTCATTTTCTACTCTCCATCGTATTCCACGTAGCATACCCGCGGTCAATGACTTATTTGCAAGGATTTAATGTTCAATACATGTGCAGAATGTAAGGATGACAAGAGAAACGTATGAGTCGCCGAATGGACCCTGTCAACAGAGGTCATAGGAATGTGTAAGGGTGACATGAGAAACGTATGAGTCACCGAGTGAACCCCGTCGACAGCGGTCATAGGAATGTGTAAGGGTGACATGAGAAACGTATGAGTCACCGAGTGAACCCCATCGACAGAGGTCATAGGAGTTGTAGGAATATGTAAAGGTGACATGAGAAACGTATGAGTCACCGAGTGAACCCCGTCGATAGAGGTCATAGGAGTTGTAGGAATATGTAAAGGTGACATAAAAAACGTATGAGTCACCGAGTGAACCCCATCAACAGAGGTCATAGGAGTTGTAGGAATATGTAAAGGTGACATAAGAAACGCATGAGTCACCGAGTTAACACCATCAACAGAGGTCATCGGAGTTGTAGGAATATGTAAAGGTGTCATAAGAAACGCATGAGTCACCTAGTGAACCCCGTCGACAGAGGTCATAGGAGTTGTAGGAATATGTAAAGGTGACATGAGAAACGTATGAGTCACCAAGTTAACTCCGTCAAAAGAGGTCATAGGAGTCATAGGAATGTGTAAGGGTGACATGATAAACGTATGAGTCACCAAGTTAACTCCGTCAACAGAGGTCATAGGAGTCATAGGAATGTGTAAGGATGACATGAGAAACGTATGAATCACCAAGTTAACTCCGTCAACAGAGGTCATAGGATTCATGGAAATGTGTAAAGGTGACGTAAGAGACGTTTGAATCACCGAGTGAACCCCGTCAACAGAGGTCATAGGAATTGTAGGAATATGTAAAGGTGACATGAAAAACGTATGAGTCACCTAGTGAACCCCGTCAACAGAGGTCGTAGGAGTTGTGTGAATATGTAAAGGTGACATGAGAAACGTATGAGTCACCGAGTGAACCCCGTCAACAGAGGTCATAGGAGTTGTGTGAATATGTAAAGGTGACATGAGAAACGTATGAGTCACCGAGTGAACCCCGTCGACAGAGGTCATAGGAGTTGTAGGAATATGTAAAGGTGACATGAGAAACGTATGAGTCACCGAGTGAACCCCGTCGACAGAGGTCATAGGAGTTGTAGAAATATGTAAAGGTGACATGAGAAACGTCTGAGTCACCTAGTGAACCCCGTCAACAGAGGTAATAGGAGTTGTAGGAATATGTAAAGTTAACATGAGAAACGCATGAGTCACCGAGTTAACCCCGTCAACAGAGGTCATAGGAATGTGTAAGGGTGATATGAGAAACGTATGAGTCACCAAGTTAACTCCGTCAACAGAGGTCATAAGAGTCATGGAAATGTGTAAAGGTGACGTAAGAGACGTTTGAATCACCGAGTGAACCCCGTCAACAGAGGTCATAGGAGTTGTAGGAATATGTAAAGGTGACATGAGAAACGTATGAGTCACCGACTGAACCCCATCAACAGAGGTCATAGGAGTTGTAGGAATATGTAAAGGTGACATGAGAAACGCATGAGTCACCGAGTTAACCCCGTCAACAGAGGTCATAGGAGTCATAGGAATGTGTAACCAATTAATTCTCACGGGTGAAGTGATTTGAGTTTTCCTCAAGACGGAACGAGAGAGTATTTTAAAAACCATTTGTAATGACTATATTATTATTTGTAATTAAACATAAAAATAATACTTAACAACATTCAGAAGTGTATTTGTGAATCACTTGTAATATCTTGTAACAGGTGTGTACAGTTAGTACAAAGTAGTTGGTAAATTCAAATCGCCGAACGTATCTACATCTTAAGATCGAAATCTTATCACAAATACTATTTATGAACAGAAATAAACTACAAAATTCTGTATCTGTGTGATATGCTTATGTTTTGAGAATTCCAACAGCACTGAGTTTCTAAAATTGTTCCGTGTTGTAGTAGAGTTCCATTGCTTCTTTTTTACAGTTTCTTCTGGACAGTAGTTATTATGTTTTATAGTAGTACTGTAATACATTTTCCTTAATAAAAATCGGTAGTCGTTTATGTTAATTGCATATTTTGTTCATATACTATGTTACTTTTACAAGAAACAATAATAATTTTGTAATTCTTATTATATTTTTAAGATTAGAGGACTAGAAGCATAATCAAATATATGACCTTTGCCTGTATTATAGAAGGTTTATTATTTTTATTACTAGACTTGGTTTTTCAATTAACTTGGTTTGAAGGAAATAGGACAACATGGTGGCTTATCTCACAATGTAGCTACATATTACTGCCGTAGTATAAACTTCGAACATAATTATGGAGCAGTTAAATGTCACAGTTAAACATCAACATAACGTAATTTATTGGCATGCTTCCCAGAATTATTTGAGGTGCCATTTCAGAATCAAACGTATGATAATTGGAGGATTTTGTGATTTTTAATTTTACTAACTAAACATTAATTAATGTGTCGAGACATCGTCGGCGATATTTGTATTAAATACTATTCATGCACAATTATTTATAAATTAATATTATTTAGGCTTAATAAATTGATTGCTTTGTTATAATACTTTTTAAACAATATAAATTATTCGTGATATTGTTCATTTTAAATCAAAACAGATTTTTCTACAACATATTAGAAATATTTTATTATATGTTAATTTAACAATGGTTTTAAAATTTGGATATGCCAAAATACATACGATTAGAATTATTGTAAGATTTATACGTACGTGAATGACATTTACAAGAATACTGCTGGCGAAGGAGTCAGAATACAGAGTAAAACGTTGACAATTATTTTTGTTACTTTATCCGATTGTAAGAGGATTGCGCATTGTTGCTTTTAAAAGTGGAGGTTAATGGTGGGTTGTGTGGCTTACGTATTTAGATCACAATTCACATACAAATGTACAATTTTCTTAAAATAGCCTTTTGTGTTCATTAAAACATTTCAATTTTCGAATTTTAATTTGCAACAGAAATTCTTCGTCCTATATATGGCTGTTAACTACATAACTAACTACTTCCTTTTTTTACTAACCATTACACATGAATTATCACTCTGTGTAATAATTCATGTGTAATGGTTAGTAACTTCACCAGAAATTGTGACATTTGGCATAAATTATGACATTTTATGGTCCGCAATGGCTAAGATCTGCTGTTGATAAGGGGTTGTTACAATTGAATTTATTTTCCAACTGTGCTAGTGTTTAGTGTATATAACTCCACTTCTATGTGAATATAGGTTGCTCAATATTGTTTCTGTTAAAAAATGCTTACTTATTAGTATATCATAGTTACCCTCAACAACAACACTTATTACAATACATATCACGCTAATATGTAACTAAGTTGATTTTATTACTTTCTTTGATTTAATTTCATGGTTTAAGTTAACATTTATTTATAGAAAATTCGTCAAATAATATATGTTACATTATTTTAGCCTTTTTTTAAATCTATAATGCTAATTTAATTTTGAAATACTGAGTGTAACATTTTCCAGTTTAAAAAAGATTACTTGACTATTTATTGTTATGTCATGACGTTACATAAGTGACAACCATTACGATAGTCTTGTGTTGCTATGAAACAATCTAGAAACTAAACGGCAAATTATTACATTCTCCCTTTAAATGAAATGTACATGAACATGTTAAGTCATTTTTGGGTAGTCAAATGAATATCTTATATCTCTAAAATTAAGTTTCTCAATAAAAGAATAAAACATTTGTTCAAGACAATATGTGAATTTTTACAGCAACAACAAATATTCCTTAAAACTCAACGTCTTTTGATAGTTTGTGGATTTCTTCATTTAATAATAAACTAAATATAGTAAAGCTTATAAAAATATTTTTTTACTTTTTTAAATATTTTAAAGATTGAAATTATTTAATTCAATACTTAGTGTTGGAAGTAATATTTATTCAAGTACTTTTTAAAGTATTTTAAAGATGTGGCATTTATACAACGGTGATATGAATTTAATATTATGGAATAGACAAAAATTAAAAAAACAACACTATTGATTTAAAAATTCATAAATCGTATATAACGTTTTTAACCAAAGCCTTACAAACATTACGATGAGTACAGATATATATTTCGTGCTTTATCACTGCAAACACAAAAAAGCATGATAGATACAGAGTTGATTATTCATTACTTATTTTTATTGAAAACAAAGAATAATAATATTTCCAGTCATATATTAGTTAATCTAAACTTTAAATAATATGAAAATAAGTATTTTATTATATGGAGATAAATAAAATATTTTTTCTACTTATGTTTGTTGAATTAAATTATTTATAACTTTTTTCAACGTTAATTTTTATTGTTAAGATCTAATTAGTTACAGAAAATGTACCCCACTTAACATTGAATTTCGTTTTTAAGGTTGAGATATATCGTTAAGTAGGAACAGTTATTTTGGATAAAACATTAATATTCATTGTTTACTTTATAAATATGTGTATGGTCATGATAGTAAACTCGTAGCAAGGAATACGTATTCCATGGTGAACCACACTCCTAGATCAGAACTACGGCGCCACCAGTGGTCTGAATCATAGTCAACTGACTCCAGTAAAGTGTTTTGATGGTAATGGGAACTGTCTGAAGAGCATTGACTTTGGAATAGTTGACATTGGTTCTTGATAAACACTCATGATCGAATTACGTAGGAGGGGGATACTGAAATGGTACACAAATATAAAGATTTAATTTTTAAATTTCTAAGCTGTATGAACCAACTCACAGATATCTATGTATTATATAATGGAAGATATTATTAATTTAATTATGATAACTATTATTTATCATTGTAATATATTTGGACTTAGTAACAGGTTCTTTCTTTTGATTTTGACTTTGAAAATTTATACTTTTTTGTAAAAGGGTGCTTAGATTTTATTTTTAAATAAATAAATGTAGATATATTTATTAGTTTGGTATGATAATTTATATTACATTAACAGAGTAATAGTTTAACAAAATTTTAAATTGCTTCAACAAAGAAATAAATCAGTGTATTTAAAATGTAGCCATTGACTCTATAATGGCTCCCCTCTTCAAGAAGAATGACCTACTTCTCTCGATAACTATCGTCTAATTGCTCTGATCCCAACCATTGCAAAGGTCTTCGAAAAAGTTGTTCTCTCTAGATTGTCATCCCACCTTTCCGGATTCAATATCATCAATCAACATCAGTATGGACTTCAACAGGGAAAATCAACAACTTCAGCTTTGTATGACTTCATAAATAAAATTTATAAGACCTTGGATGAGTTGCAGGTGGCTGTCGGCTTGTTTTGTGACTTATCCAAGGCTTTTGACTGTGTTCATCACAATATTTTACTGTCAAATCTCAGTCATTATGGAGTCAGAGGAGTAGCTTTGGAGTGTTTCCAATCTTTTTTGTCTGGTCGCAAACAGCGTGTCTCTTTAAATACACAAAAAGAGTGCTTTTGTTCACCGTGGGAATTGATTTACATGGGTGTTCCTCAAGGTAGCATCCTTTCTCCCATTCTATTTTTAATCTACATAATTGGCTAGAAAATTAAATGCGAAGAGTCACACATCAATATGTTTGCTGATGACGTGTCTGTCATTATCACAAACAAAAATTCTGATTTTTTAGGAACCCCTGTTAGTCGAACAGTAATTGAACTTCTCAAATGGTTTCAGGACAATGGACTTTTGCTAAATTTAACTAAGACTGCAGCTGTATTTTTCCATAAAAGTGTTTTGATACGTCCATTGATTCATGAAATTCCCATCACCCCATCTTGCATCCTTAATATAAGACCAAATGCAGTATTCCTTGGAGTAAATATAGATCAAACCCTGTCATGGGGAGTTCATTTAGAAAAACTCAATAAAAAATTAAATTCTGCTACTTATGCTATTCGGGTGCTAAAGCCTTGCAGTAGTATTGAAACATTATTAGATGTGTACAGAGGTTACTGTGAAAGCATCATACCTTACGGGTTTCCATTTGGGGCTCTTGCTCCCAACTTGAAAAAATTCTAAAAAGTCAAAAAAAAAAAATAAATAAAATATTAAGAATTATATTTAATGTCCCTCAACGACACTCATGCAAAGATCTTTTCAGAAAACACAAAATTCTTACAGCTCACTCGCTATACGTACAGGAAGTCCTAGTTTATACATTCAAAAAACGCGATGACTTGGAACGCATGGGAGACCTCCACGGACACAATACAAGACACAGACAGGATTTGCGCTACTTACGGCACAGAACCACTACTTTTGAAAAAAGTTCGTTGTATTCTGGTTTGAGACTTTTTAATAAACTTACTTTAGAAATAAAAAAACAACAGTCACTAGCCAAATTAAAAAAAAACTGATTAAATCCTTACTTGTCACACAGGCGATATATTCAGTGAAGGAATTTTTAAATCATTAGATATTATTCTATTTTATAAAATTTAATTTCATCATAAGTTATCATGAATTCCCTTGTATAGTTTTAATATTGATTAACGAACCATCATATTTGTGAAATGTAACAAATGAATTGTGGTAATAAAAAATTGCTTATCGATTATTGCTTTTAACATATCCTAAAATAAGAGAACTATTAAAAATATATATATATAGTTTATTTGTTCTATATCTGTGCAATCAACAAATATTTTATAAAAATAAGAAACTAATCATACTACAGTTATATTGATGAACCGAGGGGATGAAATATCTCCCTTTTCATTACTAGATATGAGATTTTAACGGCAGATATTCAGGAAATATAATGAGGAAAAATAATTTGCAGACCTGAAATATCTCGAAGTAATGAACTGCATCCCTTTGTGAGTGAGATTCTTTCTTCACACAAACCTTTATAAAGGATTTTCAAATATGAGCAGGTTAAGCTCATTCTATATAATATCAATCCCTCACATCCTCTGTACGTACGTACGAAAAATCTGTTTGATAAGTAATCCTATGCCGGACATATTTTTGTCTTAGTGTGTTTACCTATAAATACAAATACACTAAAATAATTGCAACAGTATTTCTTTCAATGTTACCTGGTATTTGAAATGTACATACTTGTAAATATATGTATAATTGAGAAAATATATTTGTTAAAGTACTTTATATAGTGGCTAGAAATTAAGGAATAAATATTTGATATACTCCTATAGCTCTTAAATATATGATAAATACACTAATAATTAGAACATGACTAATTTTATTGATGTACAAATTTGGGAAGAGGGTTTCATAATGAATTTAATTATAGCCTATATTTGAAAAATCAGATAGTTTTATAAATTTTGTTCCTATGAATACCCAAACTTAGTATTAAAAAAAGTGGGAATCCTATAAACTAATTTTTATTTTCTTTGATATTTATCATACCTAGTTAGTATATATATATTTTTTTAATTTGCTTATTGGAATAATATTATCACTTACTTTTAACTAGAAAGTTTCAAGACAGACAAAGTTTCGTTCCTCATCGAACGCACAGTAATATTGAAGAAATATTTTAAAGTAGGCAGTTTGTATTTAAGTAGACTGTGCCCAAAATATCCACCTAAACGGATCTTACAAAACCTGTTTCAAATGGATATTTACTTCAACAATGTAAAAAGTTATTATTAATGAGACAGATATGTAAAAGAAAAAAAATTATAGTGTCTTACTTACATGATTTTTTTAAAGTTGGAAGGTGTTTGGCTTCCGTAAAATGTTTCCTGCGATCTGTAATCTCTGTTAGTTGTACTTTCTTGACAACTTGGTTCACAACCTTAGTTTCAGGCCTTAAAGTGACATTCTCCCTACGCGTGTAGATTGTAGACAAAACAGTAGACAATGATTCCTTCTCCTAACATCCTCAACTTATGTTACATACATTGGACATACGAACATCTTAATCATGTTCATACTTCAACCTTAAAATTCTGTTCTCTAAAGTCGTTAGTTTTTCTCTCATTCCCTAGGTAGAATCTAGGCATTGGATTCGTACCAAGGTGCTGGATAACTATGAATGATATTAATCGTTTGTGGTTCCCTTGATAGATTATTTGCCTTAAAATCTTATATAGGGGCCATGAAGCTCCTCCAGAGTATATTTATTCATTCTCACACTTCACGATTTCCTTGACTCGAACAATAAATGCAAAATCATATCCTTATTAAACCCATGTGAAGTATTGTATATTCATTTAGAATGCACCAACCGTCTTAAAAATATCATAGACATTTCAGAAAATCTAAAAGGTTTTTCAGATTCCATTCATGTTCACTTTAACCGATTGACGCTGGTAATGGTTTATATTTTAATGAAGTCAATGATTAGTATTCTATGTAATTCAAAATAAGTAGTAACATATCACGTGAAATAAACGTCAGTATCAAGGTGAGAAGTATAGTTGCATTCAGCCAAATACAGGTTGCACGGAACAGGTATGTAACCATTGTGATGTTCACGAAGCCAGACATGCCACTCAATGGTGCTTTCAGTATTTCCAACACCATCAGTCAGGGTGGTTAGCCTTACCAAACATATCTCATCACATACAAGGCAGCACCATAGTGACCGGTATAGTTGCATTCAGCCAATTACACATGGCACGGAACAGCGATGTAACCATTGTGATATTCACCAAGCTAGACATGCCACATAATGGTGCTTTCAGTATTTTCAACACCATCAGTCAGGGTGGGTAGCACTATCACACATATCTCACCACATACAAGGCAGCACCATAGTGAACGGTGTAGTTGCATTTATCGAGTTAAATGTGGCACGGAAGAGTGTTGTTCATTAATCCAGGTCGGCCTTGTCACACAATGGTGCTTTCAGTATCTCCAACACCATCAGTTAGGGTGGTTAGCCTTACCAAACACATCTCACCACATATATGATAGCACCATAGTGACCGGTGAAGTTGCATTTATCCAATTAAATGTGGCACGGAAGTGTGCTGTTCATTAATCCAGGTCGGCCTTGTCACACAATGGTGCTTTCAGTATTCCCAACACCATCAGTCAGGTTGGTTAGCCTTACCAAGCATATCTCACCACATACAAGGCCGCACCATAGTGACCGATGTAGTTACATTTAGACAATTACAGCTGGCACGGAACAGTTCATTAATTCAGGTCAGCCATGTTCAACAATGGTGCTTTCAGTATTTCCAACACCATCAGCCAGGGTGTTTAGCCTTACCAAAAAATATCTCACCACCTACAAGGCAGCACCATAGTGACCTCTGTAGTTGCATTTAGACAATTACAGCTGGCACGGAACAGCGATGTTCATTAATTCAGGTCGGCCTTGTTCAACAATGGTGCTTTCAGTATTTCCAACACCATCAGCCAGGGTGTTTAGCCTTACCAAAAAATATCTCACCACATACAAGGCAGCACCATAGTGACCTCTGTAGTTGCATTTAGACAATTACAGCTGGCACGGAACAGCGATGTTCATTAATTCAGGTCGGCCTTGTTCAACAATGGTGCTTTCAGTATTTCCAACACCATCAGCCAGGGTGTTTAGCCTTACCAAAAAATATCTCACCACATACAAGGCAGCACCATAGTGACCTCTGTAGTTGCATTTAACCAATTACAGGTGGAACGGAACACTGATGTTCATTAATCCAGGTCAGACCTGCCCCACAATGGTGCTTTCAGCGTATCCAACACCATTATTGCGGGTGGTTATCCCTATCAAACATCAACAGTAATGACTGTGCTAGCTTTTGTTGATTAGGCGAAATATTGCACAGTTACAAAGCCACGTGAAAGCTTTTAAATTTTTTCTTCTTTCCCTTTTATGATATCATACCACTGATTGTATTTATATTCACTTAATTTGTATTCAAGCCTATTGTGTTTCTATAATCATAACAATAAATACCTTACTAGAATAATTGTACATTAAACTATTTAAATTAGCCTAGGTTAAGTTATAAAAGAAGGTATTGTTCAAATGTACCACTGTACGTGTATGGGTGGGAGGGTTGGTCAATACCAATGTACGTGTATGGGTGGGCGGGTGGGTCAGTACCACTGTACGTGTATGGGTGGGTGGGTCAAATACGTGCATAAATATCACGAAATTCTGTTATAGATACAGGAAAAATAACAAACATTCTTTTTATATATAATTTAAAATAATATGATATATAAATATTCAAATATATAGTTGCTTCATGTAACTGTTGATTCCGAGCTGGGAATGTTGCTAAAGGAAATTAGATATAACATTTCTTAAGTACATACAAACTCAGTACTTTGAGTGATGAAATAATTTATATAACAGTACTCTTTTCATATTGCAATTTCGGTCTGAATTATATTGGTTTCAAAAGAGAAAAATTATTTTGTTTGTTCCTGTCATTTACGCACACGAACCGAGTAATCATAATTGTAAACTGTATACATATATATATATATATGTGTGTGTGTGTGTGTGTGTGTGTGTGTGTGTGTGTGTGTGTGTGTGTGTGTGTGTGTGTGTGTGTGTGTGTGTGTGCGCGTGCGTGCGTGTGTGTGTGTGTGTGTGTGTGTGTGTGTGTGTGTGTGTGTGTGTGTGTGTGTGTGTGTGTGTGTGTGTGTGTGTGTGTGTGTGTGTGTGTGTGTGTGTGTGTGTGTGTGTGTGTGTGTGTGTGTGTGTGTGTGTGTGTGTGTGTGTGTGTGTGTGTGTGTGTGTGTGTGTGTGCGTGCGTGCGTGCGTGCGTGCGTGCGTGCGTGCGTGCGTGCGTGCGTGCGTGCGTGCGTGCGTGCGTGCGTGCGTGCGTGCGTGCGTGCGTGTGTGTGTGTGTGTGTGTGTGTGTGTGTGTGTGTGTGTGTGTGTGTGTGTGTGTGTGTGTGTGTGTGTGTGTGTGTGTGTGTGTGTGTGTGTGTGTGTGTGTGTGTGTGTGTGTGTGTGTGTGTGTGTGTGTGTGTGTGTGTGTGTGTGTGTGTGTGTGTGTGTGTGTGTGTGTGTGTGTGTGTGTGTGTGTGTGTGTGTGTGTGTGTGTGTGTGTGTGTGTGTGTGTGTGTGTGTGTGTGTGTGTGTATTTATTTGAATAACATATTTATGAAGCACTGTATATATATGGTATTACTAATAGTTTTGGTATAAATAATTTTTCTACTTCATATTTTATTCATTTTTTGCCTAAAGTACTGTATTATGTTTAAAAATAAACACAATATATCATTTGCCTTAGTAAATTAGTGAAACCTGGCATGAACTAATTGTATAGATAGTGCCAGAGCTCAATATTTTTATGTTTCATGATAAACATACAAACACGCTTGACCAATTGTTTATCAGTGCGTGATTCGCTTGCGGTTCGGTGAACAGAAATTTGCTAGGGCCAGAAAAGTATTTAGGAATTACACGGATGGTGGATGAGGATTTAGTTACAGCCTAGCCTTAAAGTGGTTAAAATCAGTGACTTTGATAATATTCTCATAAAGTTAACAGTAATTTTAGATCATCTTATCAATCTATTTTATCACCAAACAATTGACTGAATAGAAACAATTACATTGTTTTGCTACAACCATCAACTTTACACTCATAATGGTAAAATTTCTTACATAAAGTATTAAAAATAACCTATATAATGAATCATAAATTGTATGAATAACTTTTTACGACAGTGATACTAAACAAATAAATCCAATATTAAAAAATTGACTTAATAAGTGAAAAAATTTATAAATAAGTGTATGTCCTGAATGTGTCTTATCTTAATTGAAACAATAATGTCAAACAAATTTATGAAAACCTGCCAAATACAATTGAAGAAATATTTCCAGAGCAAAATATTTTTAACAATGGGTACTTAACAGAGGAGTGTTGTAAGATAAGACGAAAACGTCGTATATGAGTATGCTCTAAATATGTAGTATCTTTAGTGAAAAAAATAATGTCAAACAAATTTGTGGAATGCTGCAAAATACCAATACCGTATCTTTTTTACATAATAGAGATAAGGTATTATTAAACATGTGTTTTCCAACTATATAAAAGTGTAGCTTTTCTGTACATAAAAAGAGTTTTTACTCATCTTTTCGTGACGTTCTCGGTACTTGTCTTTGAGCGAAATAGTAATTGATATATATACGAGCATATAAGCAAATAAAACGTCTTCCAATATCTTCATATATAAATTTGCATTTTGCTCATGTATATTTGCCTATTTATATCAATATATACCTATATTTTCGTTTAATTTTAGAGGTAGATTTATCTACAATGTTGTAAATCTAGAGTACTTATTTCAAATTAATACTTCTGCATTAAATTCATATGAATTGAATTTAACCTATTTAACAAATAATGTGGTTGCTACAAAATGATTCAATAGTGAAATGTTTATCACAGAAACACTTGTGATTTGAGTTTTAATAACAGTGTTTGAACAGATTTAGCATAATTTTTAGTTCGGTCACAAAAAAATTATACAATCTTACTTATTTAATAAAATTATAATCAGTCATTTTGACCTCGGACTGATGATTTATTATTATTTACGTATATCAGTGAGTATCCAAAATTTAAGAAATGGTTTAACCAAGTTTGTTTTATTTGTTTTTTTTTTCATTTTTGTATAGTCATGATATGTGTGAACATTGCTATACAAGTGGCATGTGTATTAATTGACCTTAATAGGGACGAAAAGGAAAACCCGAAGATGGATCAGTCGTTCTAAAACTCTCATTCAGCTCTCATATAATGGACAGATTGACTGATACACGTAAATAATACTTATTTATTTCAACTATTCCATCGGGACATTTCAAGTTAAGTTCAGAATATAATATTATGAAAAAAGCGGGCTAAGATAAAAAAACATTTTTTATACTACTTATTTACTATTAGAAGATATGAATATTGGTAATGATGATAAAAATATCTTTTACAAACATTAAAATCAACCGAAATGAATTATTTTTTGTAATAGAAATAGACATTCAAACCAATGCCATATCATATGCTCAAAAATTACTTTTTAATGCCTTATGCATATATTCAAAATGTAACTTATCAGTTATTTAAAATGTAAAGGTGTAGTTGTTTGACAGTTCAGTTTTATATGCATAAAATAAACAAGAAATTAACTTTAAAATGTCGGTTAAAACATTAGGCCTCCATTGATTGAACAGCATTACCCAGTAAAAGTAGTGGTGTACAAGTTTGATTAAGTTCTTGTCAGCTGTGATAATGTGATGTTGATGTCTTAAGTGGAAATTGTTTTCCTTGAAGCGCCTTGGTTTTAACCAACTGCAGTTTCATCGATTAAATCTATTATAACTTATAACCTGTGACGTGGCCATAGATTTTCTTCTCTTGAAAAGTAATTTTCTCTAATTTGATAAGTTGTACTTTAAATATTACTTTGGATGTTGTAAATGAACTTATTTTGTATGGAGAATAATCAAGATATTTTTTTCTAAATAAAAATGATTTATTTTTCAAACACGCCCTTTGAAAATCCTAATAATTATCAATATAGATAAGGGTTAATTTGGCTCATGAATCTTCCACGAGGATGCATATTTGTAGTTATAGTCACAGTCGGAATCTATGGTTGATGCAGATACAATCTTGCAGTGGATTAATGTTCCAGCCTAACCACCAGGGGACCAAGTGCTGTGGACATTGTAGGTGATACTTTCATTCTCAGTACTCCTAATACTACCAGGGGACCAAGTGCTGTGGACATTGTAGGTGATACTTCCATTCTCAGTACTCCTAATACTACCAGGGGACCAAGTGCTGTGGACATTGTAGGTGATACTTCCATTCTCAGTACTCCTAATACTACCAGGGGACCAAGTGCTGTGGACATTGTAGGTGATACTTCCGTTCTCAGTACTCCTAATACTACCAGGGGACCAAGTGCTGTGGACATTGTAGGTGATACTTCCATTCTTAGTACTCCTAATACTACCAGGGGACCAAGTGCTGTGGACATTGTATGTGATACTTCCGTTCTCAGTACTCCTAATACTACCAGGGGACCAAGTGCTGTGGACATTGTAAGTGATACTTCCGTTCTCAGTACTCCTAATACTACCAGGGGACCAAGTGCTGTGGACATTGTAGGTGATACTTCCGCTCTCAGTATTCCTAATACTACCAGGGGACCAAGTGCTGTGGACATTGTAGGTGATACTTCCGCTCTCAGTACTCCTAATACTACCAGGGGACCAAGTGCTGTGGACATTGTAAGTGATACTTCCGTTCTCAGTACTCCTAATACTACCAGGGGACCAAGTGCTGTGGACATTGTAGGTGATACTTCCGTTCTCAGTACTCCTAATACTACCAGGGGACCAAGTGCTGTGCACATTGTAGGTGATACTTCCGCTCTCAGTACTCCTAATACTACCAGGGGACCAAGTGCTGTGGACATTGTAGGTGATACTTCCGCTCTCAGTACTCCTAATACTACCAGGGGACCAAGTGCTGTGACATTGAAGGTGATACTTCCGCTCTCAGTACTCCTAATACTACCAGGGGACCAAGTGCTGTGGACATTGTAGGTGATACTTCCGCTCTCAGTACTCCTAATACTACCAGGGGACCAAGTGCTGTGGATATTGTAGGTGATACTTCCGTTCTCAGTACTCCTATTACTACCAGGGGACCAAGTGCTGTGGACAATGTAGGTGATACTTCCGCTCTCAGTACTCCTAATACTTGGTATTTGTATAACGTCCACTTACTGTCACTATCAGTGTGGACAGTGCATACGACCAGAGAAGTCTGGGTAAACCATGCTGGGTGATATATAGACTTCAGAAGTTTTCTAATGAATAAAGAATAGTATCTATTACGACTTGAATAGTCACCATTACAATATGACTCGTATCCCAAGATAATCTGTTGGTCCCTTACCTCTTCTGGGTACTAGAATATTAATGAGTGAACTTTCTAATAATCAGGTCATCTATAGTCATCACACTCATTGTATTCTAATGAAAAACAAATACCTCTTTAAATAAGGCCTTTGCTAGTAAAAGTTATTTAATAAAGCCTAATTACCAATCACTTATCTGCTAACCCTTTTATATTCTTTCAAACAAAAACTGTTTTATAAAAACAATGTCTTAGTCAAAAGCAGTACAAACTTGCAACTTTATACTGCACATGGTTTACATATAATATTTCTGATCTTTAAACAAAAAAATCTTATTTGTCTTTAACTACTTGTGTTCAATATTTTATTTCAATATGTAAATATCATTAAATATCAAAGTTCAAGATTTTTTTTATTTTGATATATATTCTCATTGAGATAATATTGAAAACTTAATTCTGTCAATTAGTTTTATATTTGTCTATTTTTCATGGTTTCTGTGTGTATTTATTAAAATTCAATACATTCAATATAAGTATCTTAATTACGTAATCTATAGTATATAAATACAATGTTATAAACACAGTATTTAGCATAATAAATAATTACTTTTTTATTCTTCATTTGTTTTTGTTTTTTATTTATTCTTGTCATTTCGACCTCCTTAACTTTACGATAAACTCCTAAGTGAACAAGTATAATCATGAAGCACGGGGAAAATGTACTACTCGTATGGTAAAACTTGTAACGTATTCTGGATTAGGTTTTGCTACTAAACTATGTTTACTAGAAACTAAAGTTTCAATGTTTACTGACCTGTCCCATATTATGTAGATTGGCACATAACGAGATAGTTAACTTTCATCGTTATCTTGTGGGAAGTTTCGATAACCTGAGAGTACTAAAAGACTTGAAACTCTTTACAATTGAAAAACCAAATAAATGAATAATATACTTATTAATAATTTACCCAGAATTAAACACTTTAAATTGAGTGAATTACAAATTATATGGATTGCTTAATGGACACATATGATATTGATTGCTTGATGGATACAAATGATATGGATTGCTTTATGGATACAAATGTAATGGATTGCTTTATGGATACAAATTATATGGATTTATTGATGGAGACAAATGTAATTGATTGCTTTATGGATACAAATGTAATGGATTGCTTGATGGATACAAATGATATGGATTTATTGATGGAGACAAATGTAATGGATTGCTTTATGGATACAAATTATATGGATTGCTTGATGGTTACAAATGTAATGGATTGCTTTATGGATACAAATTATATGGATTTCTTGATGGATACAAATGATATCAATTGCTTTATAGATACAAATTATATGGATTGCTTGATGGAAACAAATTATTTGGATTGATTGATGGGGACAAATGATATGGAAAGCTTGATGGAAACAAATGATATGGATTGCTTGATGGAAACAAATGATATGGATTGCTTGATGGATACAAATGATATGGATTGCTTGATGAACATAAATGATATGGATTGCTTGATGGATACAAATAGACAAATTACAGTTACGTCACAATACATGTACGACAAATTTCTACTAGTTAAGAAATCTTTCCTCTATTTGTTACTATATATCAAATATAATGAAAGAATTTATATTTAATTTTAATTTAAAATAATAATAAAAGGTTTAACTCTCTTTAAGACCGCATTTAAATACTACTAAAAATGTTTACAATAGAAACAGCAATACCTGTGTGTCTGAAGATGGTAACTTTGTTACCGAAAGGCTTAACGAAATTAAAAAAATTATTTACTGGAGTGTTTGTTTCATCTTATAACATTAAATTCAATTATGTATTTAAATAAATAAATGTATCCAATTTATTTATACATCCTTGCAATTGATTTAGTATAAATTGTAATAGGTCTCAATCCAACATTCTTTGTAAAATTTATGTATTATTGTATGAGTCTTGAACGATACATTTTTATCAAATTTCGCCTTATCGTAACAGTAATGTAAAATTTTAGGATCTTTTTCTAAATTTTCTGTAAAATAAAATATCTAATAGCAAATTATACATGATATACATTATTATGAGCATAATATATTATGGACTCAGTAATTTAACAACAATAACCTAAAAATGTGTTTTGATATAACTTACAGTATATAAGGAAAAATGTTTAATCCAAATTATGAACGAAAATTAAAAGTCAAACATTATAAGCAAACTATTATTGTTAAATAATTTAATTGTTGTAAATCATTCTTACTATTTCAACCTGCTGATGACTATATATTAAGGTAGGCCTACTTTAGTTTGTGTCTTCATTCCTAATAATGTGTCTGAATTAGTCATATTGTTAGAAAAAATAAATAATTATATTCTAGTAATTCTCTATTTTCATTGTCATAATTAGCTAGTGACTAACTTAGATGAAAGCAGACCACTTCGGCCGTCGACGGGTTATGATCTAGCTTCCATGTTCTAAAATATTCTTTGATGGCTGCAATATCACTTTCGAGTGTTTTCAGTACCACTGAATTCCTTGTGTCGATAAACTAAAGTAATATTATATTCATATACGAATATAACATGTTTGGTATTTTTGTTTGGAATGTCAGTGAACACGTTGAACAAAATAGGAGCAAGTACAGACCCCTGTGGCACACCATCCTTAAGCTGTCTATAAGAACTTTCCTGACGACCGGAATAAACGTTATTAGTCTGGCACTAAGCATGGCCTAAAAAACGTTATCCAACATATCAAAATTTACAGTATTCACTCTCCACTCTTTTACGGAGGGATTAGCCAGCATGAATGGAATCAGTGAGGCAGGTCATAAAAGGCTTGATGGATTGGATTCAGCTCTATTACAGGAGATCTATTTATATATTTTTTTAATATCACATGGTTTTTGAATTTTTTCAAGTATATATATCACAGAAATATTTCGTATTATTTAAAATTTATAAAGGGTAGTTGACAAAAAATCTTACGCTATAAACATTTGCCTGGTAAGCTGTGGACATTGTTTTAGATTAATATTGCATTTTTCTATAGTTTAAGTATTGCAATGCCGATCTGCTAGCGTATATTTAGCGAAGGGCCCAAACCCAGAGCCTTTATGTTGGTCACTGTAGTAATTTGTCAACCAACACCCGTTATTCAAAGCCTCAGCACACAGAGTAAACACCCTCTGTCACAAACACCACACGCCCTCTGATGACTTTACCAATGTACGTACCGGTTTCCTGGATGTACTGCCAAATACAGCCAAACTTATGTGCTACTTACAGTTTAAATAAATCATTTATAATTTTTTTTAATCACTCTAAAGTAATTTTTGTTTTCCTAAATAGTGGAAGCCTCAACAAAAAACAAATTTTATTTATTTTAATACTTTAGGCATTAATAAGAAGTTTTCTGTTTTTTTAAACAAAAAGTAACTCTTATATTTAAATAAGTTATTTATATTTGACTGTAATTATTAAGTTGAAATTTACTTGTCAATAAACATTCCTGAATTCTTGCTGCAAAGTATTACCTAACAGAGAATAATGTCATACTACTTAAAAGTTTCGTAATTACAGCATTATGAACCTTCGCTTCCTAAAGGTATGATATCAACAATCCTATTACTATTCTGTATGCACTAATATATGTTTCCAGTGTATATATTTCTATCTACCTCGTACAGTAAACTATTGTACAATTTATTAACTAGTAATAAAAATTAACATACTATTTAGTTCCAATGGTTCAATGTTGTCAATAACTTTATAGGGTAAATTACATAACTGATAATTTTTCTTGTTTGTGTAAATAAGTTCTAGAAAAATTGGTAGGACCCGTTATTAGCTCCGGCAGCCATGAACGGTGATTTGGGGGGTAGTCCTCAATAAGCGAAGGTAGTATGGCCAATGAACAAGCATTGATTTTACTATACAGTATAGTATAGTATAGTACAGTACTCAGTGTTTATAGCATGAACTGTGTGGAATATACCTAAAACATCGTCTTCTTTACTCCAGGGCATCCTTGGGTATCCTGCTGCAGGACTTGTTCTTTTTTTCTTTTTTATAGTATAGTATAGTAAAATCAATGGTGCAAGTAAATGCTTAGTGTAAACGTTACTTTGGTGAACTGACAGAACAGATTTTTAAATTTACTATTTATTTTTTTTATTACTATTTATATTTTACTATTTATATTTTACTATTTATACAAATTTACTATTTATTGTTATTTACCTAGTATAAATACACCATACATAATCAAAATGTGTCAAAAAACATATCTGACAAATTTAACTAGGGTAAATCACCAGTTATTGATACTTTAATGGACGCAACGCCATTCAATTTCGTCTACACTTCACAGAAACACTAAATGTTATCTACATTTTTTTTTATATTGTTGCAATATTTGAGATGTTATATCACCAATCGTACATAGACTATCTGCCTTGTACATAAAAGGCTTACTAAATTTAAAACTTAAAAAAGGTAGTACCAATATTTAGTTTGTGCCAATAATACCTGCTTTCACCCTACTATGCATGCCAATAATACCCGTAATTGGTAGTGCCATCTAGAATTACATCAAAAGATCAAGATATTGGCATGCCAATGATACGAGCTGTTGGCACTGTCAGTTAGGTGCCAATAACTGAAAATAAAAACAAATCAGAATAAGTTGTTTGCACTTCCCTTTTACTCGTTACTACAGACACGAAATATTTAAGGTTATGTGAACAATAGTACTTATTGAATCCATACATAACATTCCCAATACAAAATTGTTTACAGAGGTTGTTTGCAGTTATACTGATATTCTATCATGTTTCTGATGGCATGAAAATCTGGAACTAATACAACGAATATATATCAGAACATATCATAAAGATCATACAGAGGAAATCTTCACAACTTAAGCAGCCAGACATGGTTCTTGTTGTAAACAAGACCTTGAAGTTATTGGAGGATTTGGTATGAGCCATGTCTGGCTACCAGTTGCACCAATGTGGTCTGCCTACTTCATCTGATCCAAATGATAATACAGGCAACTGTGAGGTACTGAGAGAGATTTCCTATAATGTTTTGCATCTATCTGAATCAGTCAACAAAAAACGAGTTGACACTTAAGACAGAATAACAGCCAGTGTAAATTCTGTCTGTTATTGACAAATGGCAACTTTTCTTTTCGAATGGTCCAGGACGTACTGGAAAAACCTTCCTCATTAACTTACTGTTGGTTAAAATCAGGAAAACATTGCTATTGCTGTAGCTTAGTCCGGAATCACTGATACCTTACTTAATGATGGGAAATAGTGCAATCTGCTTTGAAGTTACCTCTGGACCTAAATCAACGGTAAACCACAACTTGCCATACTTCAAAGCAGAGTGGCATGGCTCGAGTACTTCGTAACTGTAGACTAATTGTGTAGGACGAAATTACCATGAAGCACTACGTGGGAATGGTCACTTGGTAGAACCTTGAAAGACTTGAAGACGAGTGGTAGCTTGATGTGTAGAATGATTTTACGTCTTACCGGAAACATTAGACAGACCTTATTTATATTGCCTAGAGGTACTCGTTTCAGTGACGTTAAGGCATATATAACGTCTTCGTGCGGCCTTTAGTCAATGTTATGAATTTAAAGGTCAATATGAGAGTAAAGTTGAGTCAGAAACGGAACACTTTTCAAACCCTATCGTGCGAATTGGGAGTAGCAGGTTAAAGGGGAACAATGATAACATTTGTATTCCAGACACCCTTTGTTCTGTTGTTAGTCAAGTTTTAAATATTACTTACCATATAAAAATCCCAATTTGTAAGACATAAGCTCCATCAATCTATCTGGGCTACGTGCTCCTACGGATGACTCTGCAAACAACATCAATAACATCCTGTTGGATCAGCTGCTTGTAGAGGATATAATTTATGAGTCTGTTCATTGTGTAGTGGTGGTGTTTGATATAGTTCAATATCCTGTGGAGTTCCTCTATACTCTGAGCTCACCAGGAATCCCCCTCATAGGCTCTTCTTAAGGTGGTAACTAATCATGCAGCTCCGTAAAATAATATATCCTAAACTTTGCAATGGTACCAGACTTCAAGTCAAGGTGCTGGCCAAACATGCTACTGAGGCTAGCATTATCACATATTAAGGCAGGGGAGAGACTGTTTTCATTCCGAGAATTCCAGTATTCACATCTCACTAACACAATTTTACAAGTTTGCGATTCCCGGTCAAAGCATGTTTTGACGTGACCTTTAAAAATTCCCAAGTAGAAATTTCAAAAGTAGCTGGAGTAGATTTCTGGAATGACTGCTTCTCCTCCTTTTTAGCGAACAATTTTGACACATACTTTGAAAAACTACACATTTTAAACAACCGTAAGAGACGGTATTGAAACAATTAGATTATGTAATAATAGATACATTAATTAAATTATTGTTGTCATACCTTAAACTCAATTATTATTTTGATAATAATAAACCTAATTGCAACGAATCTTCTTAGAGCTAAGACACTCTCTCATTAACAAAAGCTGTCATCTACAAACGACGTTACTTTTTCCTTTAATGTGCCATTTCGTAAACTGTACAAAGAATCTTGTTTGTAAGACAGTACGCTGTGGGTTTCCTACTTCAAGACGTCCCCATTCACTAATCCGATTCCCTACCCTAACACGCATTCTTCTTTATGACAGAAAGCTTGTAAACTCCTGTTGGATCATAGATCTAATAAAACTATCACAATACATAGTAAACCAATTTGAATAATATCTGCTACGAACGTAAAATCATAAGTACGTCCAAGCGTTGTACCGTTCCACACAAGGAAACTGTAGTTGCTTTTTGCCAGCCTGCAGCTAAATAATAAACTTTATACTTAAAAAAATTAATTATTCTTACTTACAGCTCTTGAAGGTAAAAGGATTATTTTTTTAAAAAGCAAAGGCCGATCTCCTTCTTAACCTTACTCTGCCCATTTCCCATAGACTATTAATGTGTGTAAGGAACCTATTTAGACAGAGTAAGGGGGCGCACCAGTACAGTCCTGATGCATTATACTCGGCCACTGGTTCGTCTCCGCATTACTTTTTTATACGTCAAAATATTTTCAAAGTAAATTGTTTTAATTTAAGCTACAATCTAATTTAAAATGATCCGGATATGATTTTTAACAGAATAAATAATTTTAGTTCATTTCATCCCATAAAAAAATGTTTTGCAATATTGTGTTACGTTTATTAATTTTTATTTTAATTCAGCAAATTAAACATTTATATACGAGATGAAGATATTTATATTGATGTATTTAAAAAATCAAAAATTTATGTTATTATTTCTTCTTAATTTTTTTATTTAAGGTTTAAACGTTCATGGGCATGATAAATAAATTTACTTTAGCTAAACAATCTAAATGTAAAGCATTAAAGAATTTATTTCTCTTCAGTAGAATAATTATTTCCTAAAAAAACCCAATTACAAACAATTATAAGCAACTCTTGCCATGTTGGAGTAATATTTTTAACATATTGGGCCTATTATGTACTAGTTTTGAAATGGTCTTATTATTATCAATGATAATGTATTTTTAATGACTGTAGAACACATGAAACGATGGCTTAATTTGCAAGCAGATCCTCCAGCTGCGTTCAACAGCTATATAAACATTGCTGATATATTTAATAAATGAGAAACAGGCCTCAACAACATGCCTTTATCTCGAGGGTCTTTCACTCCTCTATCACCCTCTTCCTCCCTTCCCCACCTGAAACATATGTTCAGAGTAAACAGTCCTTAAGGGTAACCACCTTTCAAGATACTAGAAAGGTGTTTGCTGATATAATTGAAACATTCAATTTAATATCGAAGGAATAAGTTCCACGTTCAACAGAGAGTTAAACAATGTCATCGTCAAGAAAATAACATACAGCACGTGGTATAAGGGTTTACAGTTAGGTAATGCCATTTAATCCTGGAATCTTGCCAATGAGTTTAGACTGATTTATTAATAGAGAAGGATATTTGTTTCAAACAATCTGTACTGACTGTTGGTATGTTGACAGTTACTTCTAATCAATAATAATTAATTAATCATTGTTTAGATGTACAGTACATATCGGGAATTAAAATTGTATTTCTTTACAAATCCATTCCTTAATTTTCTTTTTTTATGAAATCATTTTTGCAGTAAAACGTTTTTTCTAGTTGCTTGGTTTTAACTATTCTTTGTTCACTAATTTTTATAAAATCTTCACTGAAGTATGTTGAATTGCTTACCTACATTATCTATAAATATGCAATAATATTAAGTTAAAATGTTGAACATGAAATTAACTTTAAAATAACAATAGGACATTAAGCTTTGTACATAAAACATTCACGATATATAATTTTTTATCTTTTTAGTGAAGTAAAAACTAATTACATTATTTGATTTAAGAAAAAGCAAACCGTTTTGGAATGACAGTGACATATTCAGAATCCGCTTACAATTAGCTGGAATAACAAACAAACTGCCTGCTCCCTTTGCTGGATTGTTGTCTTGTGTATATCAGCTACAATACAATATAATTGGTTTTATAACAATGATATAATATTTACTACACCGTATTTATTAATATTTATGTTGCATTTATGACATGCTCTTTGTGTGTAGTGTAAGACGTAAGCCAATATAGACACATTTTTTATGAGTGATCCTCCATTTCCTCAATATATTGTTATGTAAATTTACTCTGATTCTAAACTGATTTGTATTTATTAAACTTTGAATTATTTTAATTATTTATTTCAATTATATAGAATCCCTCTGGACTGGGGAAGTTGAGCGTAGTTCACCGAAATCGATCACCCTAATATTTGTACATTTTGTACTTGTATTGTAATATATTTGTGCATTTTGTGCTTATATTGTAATAAATTTGTGATGTGTGACATTTACTTGTACTGAATAAATTATTGTACATGAAAATAATAAAATACGATTGCATAAGCAGTATGAATAAGTGTATTTAGGTTATGTAAATCGTGATACATTATAGATATGTGTTTTGTAAAATACTACTTAATATTTTATATAAATTATAATAAAAATAGTTAATTATTTTTACAGTTAACCCGAAATATTGCAAATATCTATGAAACAATGCTTTACTTTTACATTTATCACTGCTCCTTTTTAGCAATTGTAATACTGTAGATCTCTCTTCGAGGACGGAAACATTATTACCAGGCATTCCTATACACAGGAAGTACGCGTCTCCATAAACCACCTTACAGCAGCGTTTAAAGGGAATGTTTGGCGATCAAAGCCTTCTGGAATGCCAAGGTATGAATTCCTCTTTGTTATTACTCGTAACACCACACGTACGTTACATGAAGCGTGCATATCATAAAATTCACTTTCAGAAAGAAAAAAATTAGTAAAAACATACATATAAGTGAGTATTAATGTGCCTTTTCATTCCTCTTTTAAAATTTTTCATTTTACATTAATGAAAGAGAGATTTTGTAGATGATAAAATAGAATTACCTAATTTAGCTTCAGTGAATTCTCGTTTGTTTTTCCTATGCTTCCGGCCATACTCATTCATCATTATTTTAATATTTGGTTATTAACCGGTAAAAATAGAAAACACAACCTATTTTTCATTTATTTCTACCAAACATGGTAGCTATAAAATAGATAAAATACATTACGTCAAACAAGACACTATTTTAAGTACATTAATATTTTCGTGTTTGCTATATTTTAGTAACAAAGCGCTAAAAAAAGTCTGACTTTGAGCAAAAAACTAAACCATCACCTTGTTCACTAAAGTGACTGTCCCTGTATTTCGTTGTATATTATATAAAGTAACAACAATTCTTAAGTGACCGATTTCTTGGGTGAATCGGCCAAGCCATAGTAAAGTAAGAAACGCCACTACTTATGAGAAGTTAAAACTGTATAGTCCCTCTAACGACAATGACTTAGAGTGACTTGCAAACCACGAAAAAGAAAAAGACGAATAAGTAGTTAGTATATCAGCAAAAAGCAAAGCCTGGTCAAGAGAGCAATTAAGATTTGTTGATATGTAGTACAGAGAGGACCTGATTAGAGGACAAGAGGATGTATGTATGATTAGAGGCAGGAAGGTCATCTTCCCACAAAAAATTTCTCTAATGTGAATATACGAGTACAATTGTACAGGAGGATTTTTATAATATTAACTATAAGCAAACTTAATATATTTATAAAATAAACAATTTTCATTCCATAATATTTTAGACGTAGAGTAATATATAACACAAATCTTCTTAATAAATAACATTCCTTACATTAAACTGACTGGGTTGGATTTAAATATTCATAAGTCTAAAACAGGGAGTTTAATGTAAATTTGACTTAATTATACGACAAGCGGCTTAATGACCGATCACTCAATACGACCACTCACTGACTGACAATTATGAGCCACTCATTGTGTGTGACTGTTGTCAAAGTGATTGACAAGGGAAAGGACATGCAGCTTACTGGCCAGTAAATACCTCTCATTAACTGAAAATATTGTGCCAGGTGTGATGTTGGAGATGTAATCAAAGTTATTGTCAAGGGGGACACATGCATCCTTCTGACCCGTCAATATGACCTGTTACTAACTGACAATTATGAGCCACGTGTTACGTGGGAACTGTGGAAAAGTGATTAACAAGAGGGAGAGATGCAGCTTACCGACCCGTCAATACGACCTGTCACTAACTGACAATTATGAGCCACGTGTTACGTGGGAACTGTGGAAAAGTGATTGACAAGGGGGAGACATGCATCCTTCTGACCCGTCAATACGACCTGTCACTAACTGACAATTATGAGCCACGTGTTACGTGGGAACTGTGGAAAAGTGATTGACAAGGGGGAGAGATGCAGCTTACCGACCCGTCAATACGACCTGTCACTAACTGACAATTATGAGCCACGTGTTACGTGGGAACTGTGGAAAAGTGATTGACAAGGGGGAAAGATGCAGCTTACCGACCCGTCAATACGACCTGTCACTAACTGACAATTATGAGCCACGTGTTACGTGGGAACTGTGGAAAAGTGATTGACAAGGGGGAGAGATGCAGCTTACCGACCCGTCAATATGACCTGTTACTAATTGACAATTATGAGCCAGGTGTTACGTGGGAACTGTGGAAAAGTGATTGACAAGGGGGAGAGATGCAGCTTACCGACCCGTCAATATGACCTGTTACTAATTGACAATTATGAGCCACGTGTTACGTGGGATCTGTAGAAAAGTGATTGACAAGGGGGAGAGATGCAGCTTACCGACCCGTCAATATGACCTGTTACTAATTGACAATTATGAGCCAGGTGTTACGTGGGAACTGTGGAAAAGTGATTGACAAGGGGGAGAGATGCAGCTTACCGACCCGTCAATATGACCTGTTACTAATTGACAATTATGAGCCACGTGTTACGTGGGAACTGTGGAAAAGTGATTGACAAGGGGGAGAGATAGAGCTTACCGACCCGTCAATATGACCTGTTACTAATTGACAATTATGAGCCACCTGTTACGTGGGAACTGTGGAAAAGTGATTGACAAGGGGGAGAGATGCAGCTTACCGACCCGTCAATATGACCTGTTACTAATTGACAATTAGGAGCCACGTGTTACGTGGGAACTGTGGAAAAGTGATTGACAAGGGGGAGAGATGCAGCTTACCGACCCGTCAATATGACCTGTTACTAACTGACAATTATGAGCCACGTGTTACGTGGGAACTGTGGAAAAGTGATTGACAAGGGGGAGAGATGCAGCTTACCGACCCGTCAATATGACCTGTTACTAATTGACAATTATGAGCCACGTGTTACGTGGGAACTGTGGAAAAGTGATTGACAAGGGGGAGAGATGCAGTTTACCGACCCGTCAATATGACCTGTTACTAATTGACAATTATGAGCCAGGTGTTACGTGGGAACTGTAGAAAAGTGATTGACAAGGGGGAGAGATGCAGCTTACCGACCCATCAATACGACCTGTCACTAATTGACAATTATGAGCCACGTGTTACGTGGGAACTGTGGAAAAGTGATTGACAAGGGGAGAGATGCAGCTTACCGACCCGTCAATATGACCTGTTACTAATTGACAATTATGAGCCACGTGTTACGTGGGAACTGTGGAAAAGTGATTGACAAGGGGGAGAGATGCAGTTTACTGACCCGTCAAAATGACCTGTTACTAATTGACAATTATGAGCCACGTGTTACGTGGGAACTGTGGAAAAGTGATTGACAAGGGGGAGAGATGCAGCTTACCGACCCGTCAATATGACCTGTTACTAATTGACAATTATGAGCCACGTGTTACGTGGGAACTGTGGAAAAGTGATTGACAAGGGGGAGAGATGCAGCTTACCGACCCGTCAATATGACCTGTTACTAATTGACAATTATGAGCCACGTGTTACGTGGGAACTGTGGAAAAGTGATTGACAAGGGGGAGAGATGCAGTTTACTGACCCGTCAATATGACCTGTTACTAATTGACAATTATGAGCCAGGTGTTACGTGGGAACTGTAGAAAAGTGATTGACAAGGGAGAGAGATGCAGCTTACCGACCCGTCAATACGACCTGTCACTAACTGACAATTATGAGCCACGTGTTAGGTGGGAGCTGTGGAAATGTGATTGACAAGGGGGAGAGATGCAGCTTACCGACCCGTCAATACGACCTGTCACTAACTGACAATTATGAGCCACGTGTTACGTGGGAACTGTGGAAAAGTGATCGACAAGGGGGAGAGATGCAGCTTACCGACCCGTCAATATGACCTGTTACTAATTGACAATTATGAGCCACGTGTTACGTGGGAACTGTGGAAAAGTGATTGACAAGGGGGAGAGATGCAGCTTACGGACCTGTCAATATGACCTGTTACTAACTGACAATTATGAGCCACGTGTTACGTGGGAACTGTGGAAAAGTGATTGACAAGGGGGAGAGATGCAGCTTACTGACCCGTCAATATGACCTGTTACTAATTGACAATTATGAGCCAGGTGTTACGTGGGAACTGTGGAAAAGTGATTGACAAGGGGGAGAGATGCAGCTTACCGACCCGTCAATATGACCTGTTACTAATTGACAATTATGATCCACGTGTTACGTGGGAACTGTGGAAAAGTGATTGACAAGGGGGAGAGATGCAGTTTACTGACCCGTCAATATGACCTGTTACTAATTGACAATTATGAGCCACGTGTTACGTGGGAACTGTGGAAAAGTGATTGACAAGGGGGAGAGATGCAGCTTACCGACCCGTCAATATGACCTGTTACTAATTGACAATTATGAGCCAGGTGTTACGTGGGAACTGTGGAAAAGTGATTGACAAAGGGGAGAGATGCAGCTTACCGACCCGTCAATATGACCTGTTACTAATTGACAATTATGAGCCACGTGTTACGTGGGATCTGTAGAAAAGTGATTGACAAGGGGGAGAGATGCAGCTTACCGACCCGTCAATATGACCTGTTAGTAATTGACAATTATGAGCCAGGTGTTACGTGGGAACTGTGGAAAAGTGATTGACAAGGGGGAGAGATGCAGCTTACCGACCCGTCAATATGACCTGTCACTAACTGACAATTATGAGCCACGTTTTACGTGGGAACTGTGGAAAAGTGATTGACAAGGGGGAGAGATGCAGCTTACCGACCCGTCAATATGACCTGTTACTAATTGACAATTATGAGCCAGGTGTTACGTGGGAGCTGTGTTCAAAATGACTGACAAAAGGGATCGTACTGGCCTGTCAATACGACGTCCCTCTTACTGCCACTTATTTTCTATTTGTTACTTGGGAGATGTGGTCAATGTGATTGCCAAGGTGGAGTCATACAGCTTACTGGCCAGATAATACGACCTCTTACTAACTGAAATTTTTGAGCTAGGTGTTACATGGGAGTGGTGTTTAAAATGATTAACAAGGGGGAGTCATTTTGCATGCTCTCTGCCATTCAATTCGATCCCCCATAAACTAACAATTAGGGGGAGACCTGCAGATTACTGACCAGTCAGTACGAACTCTGACTAACTGACAATTATGAGCCAGGTGTTTTGTGGGAGCTGTGACAAAGTGTTTGACAATAGGGCGACATGTAGCTTACTAGCCAGTCAAAACAACCTCTCTCTAACTTACAATTACAAGGTGTTACGTGGGAGCTGTGGTGAAAGTGATTGACTAGGGGGACACATGCAGCTTACTGACCTGTCAATACGACATCTCTCTAACTGACAATTATGTGCCAGATATTACGTGGGAGCTGTGGTCAAAGTGATTGACTAGGGGGAGACATGCAGCTTACTGACCTGTCAATACGATATCTCTAAGTGACAACAATGGCCAGGGGTTACGTGGGAGCTGTGTTCAATGTGATTGACAAGGGGGAGACTTGCGGTTCATTGAACTGTCAATATGGCTTCTCTGTAACTGACAGTGTACCAAACTAATTTGAGGAATGCCTTTTTTTTTACATCATAAACATGTTTATTCTGGTTGGATTTGGATAGTTTGTAAATTTGGATTTGGATTTGTAAATATAACTGGTGAAGCATGATATTGCATTGTTAATAAATTTAATGTTCTTTCAAAATATTCATAATTTGAACAATAATTGTATAAATTGATTGACCAAAACATTTTTCATTGTTAAGAAAACATACAAAGCTACTAATTTATGCAATAAAACTGTCAATAACTCTGTTTAGCAGTTTTTTGGAATTTTTTTGCCAGGTTTGTCAGACCCATGCTGCCCCAATGAGGGACAAAAAAATATTATTCCCTATAAAGATATTTAAAGTGTTTAACAAGTACAGCATTTAACAACGGCAGCATTTTGTTTGATATTATAATGAAGGATAAAAATAGCAATAGATATTCAAAATAAGTTTTAAATGTTGGGCTTATAATTAAAGAAATAATTCTTATATAGATATAACCTGAAAATATATATTTAAAATAAAATAATTACCAAATAATAACGAAAAAGTTTCGATTACAACTCACACACGTACAATGGTTATGATCTTCCCACCCTTCAACACACATGAATAATTAGTGCTTCCCTACCCAAACTTATACGTACATCGGCTATGACCCACTAGTCCATTCACAAAAGTAAATTGATTATATTTATCGTTACAAAGAGGCAATATACATGAAATATCTGTCATTAACATAACTATAATATGTGTTTTAATAAGATCAATTAATTATACCAAGGCTTAATCAAGGACTCTGTATTACTTTAACCTATTACTGCATTTGTTATTTATCTAAATATAAATGTATTTAGGATTTTCATAACATTTGACACGTTTACTGCTCCAGCACGTCTCCCCTTATCATCGATTACCAGGTAAGGGCTTGCAGGAGTCGGTAGTGGCAACACCTTATTATTGGCTGGGTACTGCGGCTCGGGCGGTAAACTTATTTCCCTTTCAAGATTGGATAACCGCAATCCACACTCCCCTAATACTCACGCCCCATTTCGCAAACTCACACAAATGATCCAAATTGTGAAATTTAGCAATAGAATTTAGGTGTATTGTTCGTGTTTCTGAGGAAAACCAGATTACCCTTTTCTGCGAAATGTTATTTTATTTACTCCATACATACGTATTAAGGCAATGGACTAAATTAAATAATGGATTTTAAGGCAATAGGCTTTACGTATGTTTGAAATTGACTTTAGAGCTCCAACTTCTCGGTCTCCAAGTTTACCAAATTATTGTTATGGGCAGTATTTTGTTTGATAACGTTATTTTTTTACTTTTGATATTATCTGCAAAAAGATTGTTTTATGGAACATAATCGATTCAGATAATAACTATAATTCAATCACTGTTACATAGATAAATTAAAACATCGTTAATTAAAAAAAATGTTTATCACATTGCAATAAAAGGTAATAACATTGCAATATTCAAGGAATTAACTGGCGCAGGGCAAGGACAATATTTTCTTTCCATTAGAACCGTAATTGTTCAATATTTGGTATATTTTTGGTTATTGAAATCGTGATATTCAAAAATTAAATATTTTTTATTATATCCGTGGTACTTCAATACAAATTATAACAGTTTTCAAAATACAAATTTAAAGCAAAGAAATGCGTTTTTTTTAAATCAAATCAATGTAGATAAAGTTTATATTATTCAAGAGTTTATATTATAAAATTTATATTACACTAAAGCATATTAACAAAAAATATGCATTAGTAAGAACTAATGCATATTTTTTATTAATCCCAAATATAAGTGTATAAATACATAATTTGTACATGTTTAAGTAACAAAAGTTAAGATACAGTATTATTGACCCACCTACACCTACATTATCACACCAAGTGAGTGAGTGGGTGTTTCAGATCGCCGTACGTGTATGGTGGGCGAAATGGAACTTTTATTTTTGAAAATTTAATCTATTTCAATAACTGCCATAAAAAATTATGAGTAAAGACAAAAAGCCAACGGTAATCTCAATCTCTTTTTCTAATTGGATTTTAATTCGAATTGAAATCCAGAGCTGATTTCTTTACGGTAAATATTTTAAGGAATTCAATATATCAATCTCAAATGTCGAACTCTTACATGTATCTCTAAAAAACTTAATAGTAGGTAAATTTATGGGAATCCTTAGATAAAATTAAAACACAAAAAGTATTCTTAGTACTAAATCCATCGTCAAAGTTTTACGTAGTAAGATATTTATAATTATCCTATGTCTACTTTCAGATACGTTTAAAATGCCTACTTAAAAAATGACAGCTACTCTCTTTAACTACATTTTTACATAAGAACCCTAATCCCATTTTTTTGTGTTTTTTGTGTCTATGTGATAAAACTAGTGGGATAAATAAAGTTCATAGTTTAAAGATTTTATTTTTTGTCTTGATGAATTAAGTTTAATTGCTTTTGATGTAAACAAAAATGTCTGTTTAATGTTAATATTTCTTTTACATAAATTTCTTGATTGGGATTTACTTTGTGCAAAAGATATAAATAAACCTGCTTCTTTTTATTTTCACTCGTATAATTTTCAATTTAGTGTCTAGTTTTTAAAAAAAACACTGCTTTGATTACTGAAGAAATTTAATTGGAAATCGAATTTGAAGTCTATTAGTGCATTACCTTGTTAAACACCCTTGTAAGAGGACAAAGAGCGCCATTTACGTAAACGGCACTTTAATGAAAGACGTTACTTCTTCTCATTGTACTTTGAGTGGTGGAGTGGGGAGACCTTTGAACCTGGCAGGCTGACTCCCGTCCTCAGCTCTGTTGTGTTGATTAACCAGTCTTTAATCAAGAAACAAGGTTGCAACTTGCTACGTAATTTGTGTTTACAAGAAAATACATTATAATATATGGAAGGTATTATTGTGAATATTTTACTATACATAAACTATATTTTATATATATATATATATATATATATATATATATATATATATATATATATATATATATATATATATATATATATATAAAAGTATTATAATTATTTAAAGTGCAAATATTATATTTTTATTAGAGGGTTCGAATATTATATTGCTTGTGAGAGTACGTTAAAACTATTTTAAATATGTAATTGAAACCATCGTCAAGTAGACATTAAACAACAGTGTTGAAATTTACGTAATAAAAATATACGTCATATTTGACAACATAGTTATAAGGAAAACATTTATAAATATAGTACATACGAGTAAAATTAACTACAAATAGGAACATTACTTTAACGAAAACTTTTAGTAACTTTTATTTTTATATTTTTATATATTTGTATTTTAATTATTATGTATTTCATTCAAATTTAAATTGGTCAGTAAGAACTGCTGGCATTTTTTCTGCATGCCACATTCCTTATATATGTTACCTATTTCGTACTCCCTTATTTGAAATAAAATCCTTGTTATTCAAAGAGTAAACAGATGTCAGAAATTAACAGTTTTATCACATCCAAGTGTTATAGCTGTGTTAGGTGTCATACAAGTCAGCTAAATATAGGTGAGCTCCTGTGTTTTGGTTTCCTTAAGTTAAGAGTGAGGTTATGGTATCAGAGATTGTTAGCCAAATATAACCGAATAATTGTACTGTCCATCAGAGTTTACTGAAATTATATTTCTATCCTAGTTTTATAACTGCACCACAAACTTTAATTTAAGGTTAACATACACAAAGTATTATTCAAACAATTCTAATTATTAATGAATAATTTAAATTACATTTGACAACATTTTCATTCTTTATTGAATAAAGAAGTGAAAGTGGAATTGTTTATAATTGAACATAATATATTTGTACGTACTTATAAATACAAAACATCATGTATTAATTTTAGTATAGTAACTTAAACATACAATATGACACGAATGTAATAATGAATTTACCATACAATTCTTTCATAGTAAAAAGGTCGATTGAAGAGAGTTTGTATTAAAATTAATGGAAAAAAGAGTACATTCTTTTAAAATTTTCTCTTTCCAAATAAACATTTTATGATATTAAGACCACAGGTATTTTCTGTACTGGATACTTTTAATTTAAAATAAATAATTAATATTTACTGATTTTCTAAAAAGGTTTAACTAATCAGTGACAAAAACAAAACTTTACTCTGTATTGACGATTTCTAACCACGCTCCCTCAGTCAAAGCAACCAATTAGCACCTTGAATCTCCGCTCTCAAAAGAGAGTTGTTGCAAGCCTCGATAACTAAACTTGTCCTTTGTTTTATTTGTCACACACAATTTATACAGGGATAATTAAAGAGATTTAGTGGTACAAACTGCATTCTGTAAACAGTTAATTTAGAAGACTGTCATTAATTAGAATGGAAATATAATCTTTCGTTTTTTCTCTTAATATTGTTTATTTGTCTACTACCTTACTTTATTTATTTATTTTTTTTTTTTTTCATGAAATAGCCGAATATAGTTGTGTAACTGAGTTGTTCCTCTTTATATAAAGTAGGCATCTTTATTTTTATCATTACTTAAATATAATCTCCTTTACCATATAAATCGTCATTAGAAGGAATTGATGCTCTAAATCAACTAGAACGTTTTTTAGATAAAGTTTATTAGGGTTATTTATGTAGAATGAACTGTTTTACATTTATATAACAGGTTTCCAAAATATTAGTTGAGTACATTATGATTATGAGTAAATGTATTTTCTCACTAAATTAAGTGTAATAAATCCTTTTAATGTGTAGTTTCTTACATTCTGAAATATTAAACGTTCATTAAGTGCATCCATTCTATTACCATAAATTAATAAAGTTACCAGAATATGATATGTTAAAAGTCATATGTGAAGCAATCCTAGTTGGGAACTGTGGGTTTAAATAAATAAACACTACCTCACAGGGAGGAAGGGATTACAATGGAATGGAATGTATAAACGGTGAATTTATTTCATGATTTGGTTTTAATACGAGTAATTATACATATGTAACTTTTAAATTTAAAATATTATAAATCATTTTAAATGTAAATTAGAATACAATTTAATAAATTTAAACAAGTTATACTGTAAAAATTTTATTATAATGTAAATATTACGTTTTAAGTCTATTTTTAGTAATATAAATATTAACATATTAAGTTATGTTATGTATAAATACAGAATATAACTTAATATAACAGAATATAATTTATGTCAGTTAGCCGAAAATCAGACCAACACAACGTGGTTTGGATTCCACGTAAAGCTGTAGGTCCCATAGTTGGCCTGGCTATTGGGCTATTAATAAATAGTCCTTTCTGAGCTGTCGAACTCAGATAGTAACAATGACTACACTCGTTCATCTACACTCATCACACTCATTCACTTCTCATATTCGCCCATATCTCTACGATCGGCGTCTTAGAGATGAATAGTGAAAAATGAATAAAATGTATAATAATTATTTGCGTTAACTTCAGTACATGTTTGCTAATATTTGATATTTATTTAAAATTCGAGTAAATCGTAAATCTAAGTAAAGGTAAATGTAACTGTAAAAAAAAAAAAAAAAAAAAAAAAAAAAAAAAAAAAAAAAAAAGTATTGGAATATTGTTAATATTACAAAATAAATGTAGTTGAGTATTTTTTAAAGTTATTTACACACCATCAGTAAAAATTGAGTAATTAATAAAATAATATAGTGTATAGTTTTATTATCATATTTTACAAATATTTCTTAATTGAAAGAAACTAGGAAAATAATGAATGAAATTTTTATTGGTGATTTTGGTCTCTAAAGTAGCTTTGTTGTATGCATATATATATGAAGGTGTAAACGTTTGCTAACAGAAAAACAGTAAATAAAAAAGGCTTCCACTACATAAGTATGTCTCGATAAATATATGATTTTTTTTATTTTTTTTCCTTAAAATTTGTATGTTTTTTCATACACATTGTAATCTAAAGAATCTATATTTACGCTGTGATTTTATTGTTATTAGCATATAGATCTATAAACTTGGTTATTCTTTAAGTAATTGCTAATTCTTGTATTAAATAAACTCGACAAATAAGAGGGAAGAAAAAAAATTGTAATATGTCTTATTTTCTTAATTAAAAATGAATAAAAACTATAAATTGTTCAGGTTGGATGATTAAATTGAGGATATAATTTTTTTAACATTCTTTGGTCATGTTTTGTTTTATATTTTAAGCTATATTTTGTTCTACTTGAGATGAGTGTTAATCCATAAGGGAATAATAAAAATGTTAGTATAATATATTTTTTTTACATTTCCAACATAAATTCATATTATAGTTTCTAGTTATTAAATATAGATCAAAGATTCGTATGGGGAATTTTCCAGACCTTTAATAGGGGAAATTCATTTTAAACTCCTCTATAGTTCATATACCATTGATTTTTTGCAACGCGCAATCCCGTTTTGCTACATAATGGAGTTATGAACACATTAGAACACTGTTCATCGAGATATTGTACATTTATGATAGCAATATTTGCTACTTTTCTGCCTAAATATCACTTTTATCAACAAATGTGAGAGAATTCTTTTACCCATCGGTTTGCACTTTTTCAAATAAAACATAATTTATGGGATTTTTTGGCCTACGTAACAAGATGTCTTAAATCTGTAAACGTCAATTGTCATAAAAAGTATTATCTAAGTGCAAGTGTTTTGGAAGGAAAGTAAATTTATTTTATACTTTTAATATTAATTGTCGTAAGCATTTCATAAAAATTTGTTTTATTTTCCCTTGCAGATGCACACTTACGTTTAATATTAGTGCAGCATGTCGTATATTCAATCATGATGATTAAAGTTCATTAAATGGACATATTAATTATATGGATAAATCAACCTACATACGCCATGCTTATGGATATAAAATAATGCTAAATACTAAAGTTATTTATTTATTTATGAGTTCGAGCATTAGACGAGACATTATATCGGTTAGGTTTTGTTTTATGGATATAAGCACATTTTGTTAATAATTCTGTACGGTATGAAAAAAATCACATTTCATAAATGTCTAAAGGTATGTGAATGTACTATATGATATGCATAAATCTTACTTGAACACAGGAATTCACCCTTTAAGCAATTGATGTGGAAACAATATCGGAATACCTCACCTTTGAGACCGGAAACACTAATACCCAGCATTCCTTAACACAGGAAGTACGCTCACTATAAACCACCTTTCGGTATTTATGAAGTATTAAGTGTAACAAGCGATAATACAAGACTATTTTATTGTTATTTTTACTTTACCAAAACATTGTTATTTAAAATAAAACTGTTTTTATAATACTATATCAGCTATTTTTGTCGAATTATACTTTCGAATAATTTTTATTTTTTACACATTAGGAAATGAATCTGTCAACTCCTAATGTCACGTAGTAAGTAGTTTATTTCAATTGCTTTCTTTCCAGTGTATATAAATATGAAATATTTTTAAAATATCGATTCTTTAAAGAACTACAGTACTTTACTAACCAGTTATAATGTACTAGTTAACTACTGTAATCATAAGAAAAAATAACTCATTTTAATCAAACTCTCTATTATTTTGTGTATACCACTCCTTAATAATTCAAGAAAATAACAGTGCAATGATATTGTAAAAATACCTTATGTAAACCACTGAGTTTACGCAAAATAAGTTACAATAAAATATTAAAACAAGTAAAGTGTTCGTTGTATCATTAAATATACTATTTATATAATAACTGTGTTATTTCATACACTTATGTAAGTATATAGTAAGTATGTTGCTAATATAGTATTTACCTATAAGAGAGTAAAAAACATATAGGAGAGAACATTTAATTAAGTCCACGTTGTAGAACAACCAAGGCTCGCTCCGTATTTACTAAAGTTTTAGACTGAAAATAAATGTTATATTAAAATTTTAGGTTCACTAGAACATGACGTATTTAGTTATGATATTGTGAGGGTTTTAAATAAAATAAATTATTAATGGAAGTTTTTAACACAGGAAATCCTGTAATTACTGTTGGATACATGATTGTTAGTACTGCATTGATTTTATATACAAATAGATTTCCCATCCAATGTTAAATTTTGAGTCTAAAAATATAAGCTGTTTTTGTGGTCCATTGTGGAGCGCTAGTGTAGTCCCATGTAAATGTAATGCAGTTTAAGCCAGCTGTGATTGTGAGCAACACTAACTAACAAAATTATTGCCACAAATATTCCTATTACATGGTTTATCTATTGTAGGTGTATATAATCAAGGGTATTGCCTAAGAGTGAAAACGTAGTGGAGATGCGAGTCTAGAGTCAAGTGGCGTGCTAAGATGATTGTGTTGTGATGATGGCATAGTTGTGGATGATGGCGTAGCTAAGATGATGAGCTAGGATGATGGCGTAGTTGAGTTGTGTTCCCATTTCATCAAGAACGGCGAGTTAAGCAGAGCGACAGGTGCACATAGTGGAGTTGCGAGTCACGAGTGCTACTTGGGTGAAGGAAAGTGTCATAAGTCAGCAAAATGTCGTCTTAAATATAAAATAAGTATACATTGAAAACAGTGCTCTTAAATGTTATGTTTGTTTTATACCAGAGGTAGTGTACAGTTCACCCGTTTTAAAAACACAGCAATTTTCATATAGTTAAAGAACGACAAGTTTTTAATCACTGTTTGAAATTAAATTTTATGTAATGTTTGAGCTAATTAAATAGTAACAAATCAGCTGGCTTCCACTTTTCTAATTCTAGAATTTTTCCAACATCTCCCCTCCATAGTGTGTTGACGTTCTTGTGCCTCCAACACTTCCATATGGCAAAGGAGAGCGTTTGATGGACTCATCGGGGGATGATAAATCTTTTCTCCCTCGTGAATAGGTATATTTCAACACTAAATGTTGTACTTCATATCAGAAAAGTAATCTATCGACGACTTTTTTTCCTTTCTTACAAATATTAGGTAGACGTCTGATAAAACTGCAAATCGTCATTCAGAGTCATGTTTCATATAGGTTCACGGTGTCTGGTTGACAACACAGATGTTTCAATGTTAATTTTCAGTGGAAAGAGGACCTTTTGGAAGAAAGCACCAAGTCAACTCTAGGAGAAGCGCTTCGAAGAAATCGTTGGTGAATTCCCGATCGGCGAATCAAGATTCGTGTTGTTTCACGATGCGTTGCTTGACGCCTCACTATGTGCGGGTCAACTTAAAAACATGGAAGATTTAAACAGTTTGCCTCACCACTAAACTCTGGACCAGCAGTTCCATTATGTTTTCACCCTGGATTCACTACTGCCAGCTAAATCTCAACGAGAACGTTGACTAAACTATTATATTTATGTACCTTGATATTATTTAATGTATATATGCAGTTCATAATCATTTAACTGTCTTGTAAGTAATAATAATAATTATTATTAATACTTAAATTTATAAGTTTAAACTGGATGATAATTTATATTTATAATACCTTTATTTAGACGTGAGAATCAGGTATACTCTTTGAAACCTTGTTGAATAATGTAAAGGTAATATTCAATTATTTATTCAAATACGAGTTGAATATTATTCAACTGATGCTGAGACAAAACAGCAATCAATGCAATGGGGCCATACCGCATCTCCAAACAAGCCAAAGAAACATTCAAAACAAGCGTCGTGGCCTCCTGACATCTGGTGTTGTGTTTTCCATGACAACGCTCGTCCTCACACCACTCGGAGAACAAGTGAACTTTTGAAAAAGTTTAATTGGGACGTTTTTGATCATACCTCATATAGGCCGGACTTAGCTCCAAGTGATTTTCAATTGTTTCCGTACATGAAGTCGTGGCTTGCCTCGCAGCGGTTTGACAGTGACGAAGAGCTACAAAACGCAGTGACAGGTTGGCTCCAATCACGGGTGGCAGATTTTTATGGGGAGGAAATTGATAAGACTATCAAAAGATATGGCAAGTGCTTAAATCGATTTGGTGACTATGTGGGAAAATAAAGTAAAGTTGTAGTTTTAAGATGTATATAACAAAATTTTTCTATCTTCACTGGATTAATTTTTATTTCAAAACGGAGGTTACTTTCTGGATTACCCTCGTAGATAAGTTACTTATATTCCAATTCCATTACTCTATTATATATTTCTCTTCATCAAGTAACATTATATATTTGAATCATTTCCATCTAATGGAAAGAAAAAGATCCATAAGAAATCGACTTTTTTAATCAGGATGAACTTATCCAAAAGCGTTATGCAACATTTGGCATACGTGCTCACGTGTTAATTTGGCATACGTGCTCACTTGTTAATTTGGCATACATGCTCACGTGTAAATTTGGCATACGTGCTCACGTGTTAATTTGGCATACGTGCTCACTTGTTAATTTGGCATACGTACTCACGTGTTAATTTGGCATACGTGATCACGTGTAAATTTGGCATACGTGCTCACGTGTTAATTTGGCATACGTGCTCACTTGTTAATTTGGCATACGTACTCACGTGTTAATTTGGCATACGTGCTCACGTGTTAATTTGGCATACGTGCTCACTTGTTAATTTGGCATACATGCTCACGTGTTAATTTGGCATACGTGATCACGTGTAAATTTGGCATACGTGATCACGTGTTAGTTTGGCATACGTGCTCACGTGTTAATTTGGCATACGTACTCACGTGTTAATTTGGCATACGTGCTCACGTGTAAATTTGGCATACGTGCTCACGTGTTAATTTGGCATACGTGCTCACGTGTTAATTTGGCATACGTGCTCACGTGTTAATTTGGCATACGTGCTCACTTGTTAATTTGGCATACATGCTCACGTGTTAATTTGGCATACGTGATCACGTGTAAATTTGGCATACGTGATCACGTGTTAGTTTGGCATACGTGCTCACGTGTTAATTTGGCATACGTACTCACGTGTTAATTTGGCATACATGCTCACGTGTAAATTTGGCATACGTGCTCACGTGTTAATTTGGCATACGTGCTCACTTGTTAATTTGGCATACATGCTCACGTGTAAATTTGGCATACGTGCTCACGTGTTAATTTGGCATACGTGCTCACTTGTTAATTTGGCATACATGCTCACGTGTTAATTTGGCATACATGCTCACGTGTAAATTTGGCATACGTGCTCACGTGTTAATTTGGCATACATGCTCACGTGTAAATTTGGCATACGTGCTCACGTGTTAATTTGGCATACATGCTCACTTGTTAATTTGGCATACGTGCTCACGTGTTAATTTGGCATACGTGCTCACGTGTTAATTTGGCATACGTGCTCACTTGTTAATTTGGCATACATGCTCACGTGTAAATTTGGCATACGTGCTCACGTGTTAATTTGGCATACGTACTCACGTGTTAATTTGGCATACATGCTCACGTGTAAATTTGGCATACGTGCTCACGTGTTAATTTGGCATACGTGCTCACGTGTTAATTTGGCATACATGCTCACGTGTAAATTTGGCATACGTGCTCACGTGTTAATTTGGCATACGTGCTCACTTGTTAATTTGGCATACGTGCTCACTTGTTAATTTGGCATACATGCTCACGTGTAAATTTGGCATACGTGCTCACGTGTAAATTTGGCATACGTGCTCACTTGTTAATTTGGCATACATGCTCACGTGTAAATTTGGCATACGTGCTCACTTGTTAATTTGGCATACATGCTCACGTGTTAATTTGGCATACGTGCTCACGTGTTAATTTGGCATACGTGCTCACTTGTAAATTTTGCATACGTGCTCACTTGTTAATTTGGCATACGTGCTCACTTGTTAATTTGGCATACATGCTCACGTGTAAATTTGGCATACGTGCTCACGTGTAAATTTGGCATACGTGCTCACGTGTTAATTTGGCATACGTGCTCACGTGTTAATTTGGCATACGTGAGCACGTGTTAGTTTGGCATACGTGCTCACGTGTTAATTTGGCATACGTGCTCACTTGTTAATTTGGCATACGTGCTCACGTGTTAATTTGGCATACGTGATCACGTGTTAGTTTGGCATACGTGCTCACGTGTTAATTTGGCATACGTGCTCACTTGTTAATTTGGCATACGTGCTCACGTGTTAATTTGGCATACATGCTCACGTGTTAATTTGGCATACGTGATCACGTGTAAATTTGGCATACGTGATCACGTGTTAGTTTGGCATACGTGCTCACGTGTTAATTTGGCATACGTACTCACGTGTTAATTTGGAATACGTGCTTACGTGTTAATATGGCATACGTGCTACGTGTTAGTTTCTTTGTATTCACTTCAGCTCATCCCATCAATATTTCGACCCCCACGTATATATTCTGAGATATCCGTTCGGGAATGACGGGGGGAATTTTATTAAAGAACGTGAAAATGTACCTTTGAAATAAATTCCATAGTGGAAAAATCTATTTGCAATGTGACACCAGCATCAGCTGGCGTATATTGTGTTAAGGAATACTCACTTGCATGTCGTATATTATATTTAAAACTTATATATTATGTCACTTGCTGTTATATAATGAGTTTAATATAACTCTATTATCTAGTAGAAACGCATGATAATGATTATTGAACCTAACTATTAGTGCATTGTGTCTGATTTAACGGTAGTGTAAACTGTCACAGAGAAAAACCTACCATCATGGACTATGTGTTGTGTTCAGACTGTGTTTGGGAACAAAGCCAATTTACACAATTTTTTTTTCGGGGTGAAAAGGCAATTTTAATATACATATCGGACGAGTGTTTTTTCTCATCAAACAATTTTGGTCGATTTCTACATCTTAACCAACTGATATATCCTATTATAAACCATACAATCTTTTTGAATTTTAAATATGCCATTCTTTTCAGGGTGAAAAGGCAATGTTAATGGAAATTTCACATGACTGCTTTTCATTAAACTCTTCTAATCGACTTCTACATCTTTAACCTACTGGCATATTGGAAACCGTTCAACCCTTTTGAATTTTAAACACACCTTTGCTTTTAGAGTGAAAAGGCAGTGTTAATAGACATGTCGCATGACTATCTTCCCATAAAAAGGCAGTGTTAATAGACATGTCGCATGACTATCTTCCCATAAAAAGGCAGTGTTAATAGACATGTCGCATGACTATCTTCCCATAAAAAGGCAGTGTTAATAGACATGTCGCATGACTATCTTCCCATAAAAAGGCAGTGTTGATAGACATGTCGCATGACTATCTTCCCATAAAAAGGCAGTGTTAATAGACATGTCGCATGACTATCTTCCCATAAAAAGGCAGTGTTGATAGACATGTCACATGACTATCTTCCCATAAAAAATCAGAACGTTACTTCTAAATATTGGACCTCAGGATACTCCCAATATTCCACATTACATCAAAAGTTAGTGAATCTGCCTATATATATTGAATTGAATAATTAAAAAAAACTTAAAATGTAAATTGTAGAAGAAGTGGGTGTGAAGAAACTTCATAACAACACTGTATATATGGTTTATTACAAGGTATTAAGCATTTAAAACATTGTTAATTATTGAAGCTAATCGATTTTATGACTGTAGCTTGAAAATATAATGAGGTCAGAGAGCATTTAAATAAATTAGTGAATCCTGTAAGACGCTGTTTATGCTACGCTTTGTTTTCCGCAAAAAGCAAACTGATTCATAAAAGGAGTTTGGTGTTTAATAAATGATTTGTGGATTGTAGAACAATGTCATCTATTCAATATACACTTCACAATACAATTCGTTGGAAATTAAAGTGCAATATAAATAGCAGTGCCCACTAAATACTTACCAATTTTAATGAGCTGATGTTTAGAATTTCCAAATTAAATTAGCAAATAATACTATTTGAAAGAAAAAAGATTATGAAAGAAAAATTGTGTTCTCTGGGATTCTGAGCCATGGAATACAACAATTCTGGTCAATACTAGTTCATAATAAACTGTAGAAAGGGGTGGGAACATAACTGAAGTATAATGGTGTTTTTATTATTTTATAGTGAGGTAATTAAATGAAATTTCACCAAACGATACTGGTTGGGTGTAGAACCAAGTGTCTACTGTTTTTTAATATAAAGTAATATAAAGTAATATTTTTATATTACTTTACATCCAGAAACTAAAACTCTTTAATTAAAATAATTTGTTTGAAACACAGTATGACTTATGTCTGACATTATAAGCTCATTAACAACATTCAACAACAACAAGATTCTAAGTGTGTTAAGGTCTGTATAGTATATAGATCATGATCTATATACTATATAGATGGGTGAGGCATACTGAAGTGAACAGAAATGTGAGTACTGAATTTCAATAATATGGAATAACATCCATCTTTAAGTGTTGGTTTTAGTACAGTCTTTATTGTAGATTCCTTTATAAGTTTCACTACATATTTTATTATTTAGCACGGTACGATGAACCATGATAGAGTATTTTATTATGAAATTGAAATGCATATCTAGAATATTTAAACAACAATCTCAAAAGAATTTTTGAGAAAAATTAGGAAACTTTTTAATACCAAGAGAAATTCAAAAAGTGTTTATGAACAAATTTAAAATCGTTGTGTCCAAGTATTTTACACTTATCAATGTATTTGGGTAAGAAGAAATTCTTTTATTATCATTAGTCCTTATTGACTTGTAACATAGTATGAATTCTTGAGTTTTGTGATAAGAATAGAGAGAAAAGAAAATTAAGAGTCTGAAGAGACTGTCGGCCATGTTGGTTTTAATCCCTTAAGAACAATGTTATTTTCTAACTGGACATGCGATTACGCGTATCCAAACCAAACAGTTGTTTTCAAATTTTTTTTGTGAAACAAGTTTTATTTAATAAAGAATGATATTTTGCGTTGGAATTGCTTTGCAAGTCCGCAATTAGGTTTAGAGAAAAAATAAAAAAAAATATTTAGTTTAAATTTTTTATTTCACTTATTTTTCAAAACTAGGCGTGTGTATTCAAAATATCAAAAACAATCATGCGCAATTTCATAAAGTTAAAAATGACACCTCATACACAACTGTTGGTCAATAAATACGACAAAATATGGATTCGCAAATAACATTGTTCTTATATGATTAAAGCTAACACGGCCGACAGCCTCTGTAGACTGTTAATATCATTGCCTATACCATCAAATATAGGCAATGATATTAATTAAAAGTATAGTAATGTTATTTTTATATTCGATTTTAATCGTTTAAATTCATTAACAGTGATATACTGAATGATAAAATATAGTGTTGATAAATATTTATAGAATTTAGACTCAAGTAATTAAAAGTACCCTACCAAATAAGTATTTACCTTTTTAACTGAGAAACTGGCAGATTTACATATAGTAAAATTAAAAATATATAATATAATCGTTTGCGATCAAGACTAATAAAAATAATTCACAATTGATGTGCGTTTTAAATTGATAATTGTTATTAATATGGAATGTTATCCCTTGTTGCTCCAGTTTACATTTATTTTATCCAACCTCTTACAACTGAAGTTATCACAAGTTTGACACTTGAAAATCACAATCTACTCTTGTCTTACCAGATCCAAGAAGATCGGAACAGCTGGCAACGCTATCGTGATTTCGGGCAGCACACACGCCGGCTTACGTTGGCTAAGTGCCACTTGTATAAGCGTAGAACACGAATATGGCTGCAAATACTGCGTGACTGGTATAACCAAGTATGAATGTGCCTAGGTCTGAGAGGTACACCACACCACTCTTTGATTAGTATAGGAAAGCGGTTACTGACCATTCAATACTCCAGAATGGATATAGGCATAACCAATATCAATTTTAATGGCACTTGGTCTACCATAGTACTGTGAAAGAGGTACGGTGTACTACTTAGACTTATGTACAGTCACGCAGTATTTGCAGCCATATTCGCGAACTACGCTGGGGCACTCAGAGCACCCCCTAACGTGAGCTGGTGTGGTTGTGTGCTGCCCGACATCACGCTATTTAGATGCTGCTGCTAGCTATTTAGATTTTTTTGGATCCTGTCAGATAAGTGTAGACTCCGGTTTTCAGCAGTCAAACTTGTGAAAGTTTCAATTTTAAAAATTAAGAAAGAGGAAGGAGAAATGGAGCAAAAAGTAACAACATTTGTTATGTCTGAACCTCCTGACCAAACCACTTTGAGCACAGCTCAGCCACATATGTTTAATAATTTGTGTGAGGCAATCTTGATAGTTAACATTTTTTTCTGCTAAGCACAACCTCAACAATATAAGTTTTTAATTAAATTTCATCTCAAATCAAATTTGATATAAAAATAGTTTTACACTTACTAGTGAATAAGAATACTATTTAGGAAAATGATAAAACATCTAAAGAACTATCAATTACAAAAGGTAAACTAGTGAATAGGAATACTATATAGGAAAATGAAAAACATCTAAAGAACTATCAATTACAAAAGGTAAAAAGTAATTTTTGAAAAATATTATTCTTAAAATTTAAATAAGACATTTTTGTAGCCACGTTTAATATAGTTAATAGTTCTTTGTTTTCTTTTAACTTGAATTTTTGTCTGTTCCAGGAAGATTGCTAACCGATAGTACACGTCTTCAACGGCAGCTCTTCAAAAAGGTAACAATCAAAATTATACTCTTTTTGTTCAATCCATTTTGTTGTCAACTTTGTTGATTAAAACTATATGTTTGTTTAAATGTTTTATTTTTTACATAAATATCTACGTAACAAATATTAATCAAAAGTACAACTAAAAATATTTTTCTTATAAATAATAAGTGAGACATACAATATTATGTGAACAGAAAGTACTGACCTACAATAATGTGTACTGAACACCCACATTTAAGTATTGGTTTTAGGAAAAATTCTTTACAGTTGATTATTTTTAAATCAGTCGCGAAAATGTCAGCCAATAACAATAGTGTTTTAATTATACAACCGCTATTTAGGAAAAATCAAAGTATGACTAAAATTAAATGTGTGAACCAGGCACACCGATCTAAAAACAACTATATGTAATATAAAGCTCACATATAATACGTTACAAGAAGTATATAATCATTAGAACATCAAACTAGTCAGATTTATTCTTTATTGAGATTTGTTCTATAGAAAATGTTACAGTTTAAAATTAATTGCTGTTAGTGACTTACTTTAAAATCTATCAAAGAACGTTATTAAAAGTATAGTTTTACAGTATAAATTTACAAGCTTAAGATGATATCAGTAAGTGAAAATAGCAGTAGTTTTCAAATAAGTTTAATAACCAAAAAGTTGTTCTATTATAGTATTTTAATCAATTTCCTCTTGGTTTGTTAAAGCGAAATAGTCTTACTTTCCCAACTATTTATTTTTTATTTTACTTATTGTTTAAAGTATTCATACTTATTACAGTAATTAAAATGTTCTCTTAGTTTACATACGTTTTCTTTAGTTTCGTAGAACTACACTCAATTATATATACATATATATTTACAGTTATTCGTAAAGTTAATGCCATTATAAATCGCCTAACGTGCATTATTGTTAAAAATAATATCAATAATAAATGTGAAAAAATAAAATTTTCGAATAACTGGCAACAAACATAACTATATTTAATTGTTTAAACATAGTTTTTTTTATTTCATATATTATTGGGTATGAAATAAAAATTTCAGACGTATACAATTTTCATCGTGTGGATTTTGTCTTTTTTACCATTAATATGTATCTCTTACATATTATGTGGCAAGGATTAAAAGAAGTACCAAATATTAAAAATTTTAATATTCTTAAACAAAAGCATATTATGTTATTTAAATGTCGCTTCCATAAATCGACAAACGTACAAACTATTATATGTCTGTACTTAAATTACGAAGCATACGCTAATAACACAAATAATTTTATAAATAATATCGTCTTTTGTAAATAATATTGTGACTAAATATGAGGATTGGGTACAGGTATTCATACCCAAACATTATTGTAGGCAGGGATATTCACTACGTGACCCTCGGGCCGCATGTGGCCCTAACACAATTGTTTGCGGCCTTTAAATTCTTTTAGAACTACAATAATTTATTAAAGTGACAACCGCTTTGATACTTTTATAAGCCACAAAAATACTCAGAATGCTTCGTCTTTGTTTTAATGCACTAAATACTAAATTAATAGCAAAGAGACAGACTAAATGCAAGTAAGAAAACATACGAAAAATCTGTTTGTATAAGTACTTGTGGCCCTTAGATTATTTTGAGAAAAGTAATAAGGCTCATCATGAAATCCTAGTGAGGAACTCTGTTGTAGGGTATAAGAATTAGATATAAATACAATATTGTTATTTTAATACGTGTATGTACAATAAATGTAACTTAGAGCCAACGCCGCAACGGTCAGATATCAATGGCTGTATTTTGGTCAGGACTGTCATTTGTCAACCACAGCCCCATTGAGTGTGTCGTCACAGGATCAGCGTGCACAACCACCGACACATCACACGCAACCCTCATTGTTATTGCTGAAACCGTGGGAAATGCCACGGATAGCTTTCTACAAACAAACATCATCCTGCAACCAGAACAACCGATGGAAGCCTCAAATTATATACTGAGATAATAATTCTTATTGTCAATATTTAAATATTATAATTATTACAATCGGAGATTAGTAAGCTTGATTATTTATACAATCAGCTGATTCAATTAAAAATATTATAAAGTTTCCAAGAACCGATGTTTAAAAACATTATCGTACGTAAATTTAAACCTTACAAGAAACTTATGCTATATTACGATCCGCATTTTAAAGATACTAACTTATTGATAGTTTAAACATTAATTCAATACAAAGGTTACACTAAATTCTTCTGCATTTGTTTGGCCACTGGTGGCGCAGTGCTGTAATCCAGCTACTTGGTGACAAAGTGTTGTGGAGACTGTAGGCGATATGTTCTGTACTCGGTCCTAATGATACAGACATGGCGTCCACTCAATGGTTGCTATCGAAGAGGATACTACTAGAGATGTCTGGGATGTCCATGTTGGGTGATAGTCAGGGTCCGGATGTTGTGTAGTGGAGATATCTGAGTATCACGCTTGTCAATTAACTGAAATCAGACAAATAGTACGTGCTTCGGATTCCACGTAAATATGTATGTCCCTTAGTTGCCCTGGCTATCAAGCTATTAATAAATTACCCTTTCTGAGGGACAGTCAAACTCATTTAGTAACCAGACTACACTCATACACACTCATCCTACACTCATAATCATTCTCATTAGCCTACACGCTGGTATTTGCAACATTGTGTCGGCGTCTCGTCTGTAATAATGTAAGAATAGGTTTAACATTAATGGGATATGGATAATTTACAATGAGGCATAAATAAGGAATGTTAAGTAGGTCTTAATGCTTAGAAACTATCCTACGTCACAGTTAATTTGATTGACCTATTTGTTCCTAAATATTAAATGCTCATATTTGGCATTTTGTAATTAACTTCATCCGAACAATAATACAACAAGAACATTTTCAATTAAATAAATGATAAGCTGCATTCCAGTACCATATATTCAACAACATTCTTGTTATTATTGTCAAACATAATAAGATTCACAGTTGAGTTCATCATGATATTGTTCAACCAGGAAATAAAATTGTTTTAGTTTTGAGAGCTATTAATAAATTAAGAGTAAAGGTACAACTCACGTTCTTATGGTACCTTACTTATTAATTAAGTGCAAATATATTTAATACTGAGTTCATTAATAAATAGAACAAAACAAAATGGTTAATTCAAGAAATACATGTCTGCAAAACTAAATGTTGAAAGTGTACCGAAACAAATCAAATACACCTTTAATTGAGTTTGTCACTCTGGAGGTGGAAGTAGGTTTGTTGAGCCTCTATAAGTTGCGCCTTAGATAGTTTAGTTAGGCCTACTACCTCGTGACTCATAGTTTGATCTTGTCACACAATAGGAGGGTTATGATCACACGTTAACTTATGGTTTGAGCCTCTATAAGGTTGCGCCTTAGATAGTTTAGTTAGGCCTACTACCTCGTGACTCATAGTTTGATCTTGTCACACAATAGGAGGGTTATGATCACACGTTAACTTATGGTTTGAGCCTCTATAAGTTGCGCCTTAGATAGTTTAGTTAGGCCTACTACCTTGTGACTCATAGTTTGATCTTGTCACACAATAGGAGGGTTATGATCACACGTTAACTTATGGTTTGAGCCTCTATAAGTTGCGCCTTAGATAGTTTAGTTAGGCCTACTACCTCGTGACTCATAGTTTGATCTTGTCACACAAGAGGAGGGATTATGATCACACGTTAACTTATGGTTTGAGCCTCTATAAGTTGCGCCTTAGATAGTTTAGTTAGGCCTACTACCTCGTGACTCATAGTTTGATCTTGTCACACAATAGGAGGGTTATGATCACACGTTAACTTATGATTTGAGCCTCTCAAGTTTGCACATTAAATGGTACACTCAGTGCAAATCTGTAGGGATCCATAGTTTGAGCTTGTCACACAATAGGATGGTTGAGATCACACGTTAACTTATGGTTTGATCATCTCAAGTTTACACTTTAGATAGTACACTCAGTGCATATCTGTAGGGATCCATAGCTTGAGCTTGTCACTCAATAGGAGAGTTGAGATCCCACCTTAACTTACGGTTTGAGCCTCTCAAGTTTGCACCTTAAATGGTACACTCAGTGAATATCTGTAGGGAGCCATAGTTTGAGTTTGTTACACAAGAGGAGGGATTATGATCACACGTTAACTTATGGTTTGATCCTCTTTAAGGTTGCGCCTTAAATAATAAAATTAGTCCTATAACATTTTGATGAATAGTTTGAGTTTCAACTCTACACTTACATAAGTGATCGTTTACCGTTAGTATTTGAAACTAAAATAACTGGAATTAAAATAGTTATGAAACACTGTCACTAAATACAATGAAATTCTTAACTTAAACTACTTACTTATATATATTTGGTAACTTCCAGGATTTATTGTATAATAAGACGGAAGGACGTTAAGAGTTAGTAGCAAAATAGTGGTGTTAGTAAAGGACTGTATTTACTATTTGTTGCTTCAAAACTATGTAAAGCACGTAAAATGCACCCTTACTTGTTGAACCTCCTGAACATGATTGGATATATCACAGATTACCTTTCACAAAAGGCTGATAAATATTGGTGAAACCTGTTTCTTCCACCTTTTTAGTAAGAAACTCTAACGTTTATGCAACTGAAGGGGAGAAAGCCTTCTCATACTGATTTAAAGTTGATCTATCAAATTTGCACTATATTTACCTTTCATTGGCTGTATTTTTAATGTTTACAAAGATATACTATGAGTTTTCATAGGGGTACGAACAGACAAATTGGCCTTAGAAGTGATGGCTGTGTCTAGGTTTATAGTAGTTCTTTCAGTAATGTCTCATATGCTTTAAATTGATATTATTTAAATATTTGTGTTACACAATCTAACTTTATATAAATCCACCTTTAATTTAATTTACGATCATATTCGTATTGTTTATTGTACCTAAACACTCAATTTTTTTTTTACAAAGAAATTTCACTATTTTCTAATACTGAGCTACTATATTAATGTAATATCATATAAAAAAAGTAAAAGTGTATTACAATTAGAATATGTAATATTCATATTAGGATAATTTACAATATAATGTTATAGTTTTTTGTATAATTTATTTGGATTGTAAGAAATTCGATTTGTTTTCAAAATATAACTTGGTTTTCAAACCGTTCCAAATAGGAATTGTTTAACTCTGCTGCTTTATTTATATCTTGTATCAATGTAACAATTACAATTACGATTGGGGAGTTTTCCTTAGTATTTTAAATATTACTCTGCAAGAACTTGTTTGATTATCGTATCAGTATTACAGACAAATTTGAGTTCATATTCACTATGTTCTATTCCATATATATTCAACAATGCAGTATCAAACTAAACAATTAATTATATTAGTTCTTAATCTATTATTCTGCTATTTCACTATGTTCTATTCCATGTATATTCAACAATGCAGTATCAAACTAAACAATTAATTATATTAGTTCTTAATCTATTATTCTGCTATTTCACTATGTTCTATTCCATGTATATTCAACAATGCAGTATCAAACTAAACAATTAATTATATTAGTTCTTAATATATTATTCTGCAATTTCACTATGTTCTATTCCATGTATATTCAACAATGCAGTATCAAACTAAACAATTAATTATATTAGTTCTTAATATATTATTCTGCTATTTCACTATGTTCTATTCCATGTATATTCAACAATGCAGTATCAAACTAAACAATTAATTATATTAGTTCTTAATCTATTATTCTGCTATTTCACTTTGTTCTATTCCATGTATATTCAACAATGCAGTATCAAACTGAACAATTAATTATATTAGTTCTTAATATATTATTCTGCTATCTCACTATGTTCTATTCCATGTATATTCAACAATGCAGTATCAAACTAAACAATTAATTATATTAGTTCTTAATATATTATTCTGCTATTTCACTATGTTCTATTCCATGTATATTCAACAATGCAGTATCAAACTAAACAATTAATTATATTAGTTCTTAATATATTATTCTGCTATTTCACTATGTTCTATTCCATGTATATTCAACAATGCAGTATCAAACTGAACAATTAATTATATTAGTTCTTAATCTATTATTCTGCTATTTCACTATGTTCTATTCCATGTATATTCAACAATGCAGTATCAAACTGAACAATTAATTATATTAGTTCTTAATCTATTATTCTGCTATTTCACTATGTTCTATTCCATGTATATTCAATAATGCAGTATCAAACTGAACAATTAATTATATTAGTTCTTAATCTATTATTCTGCTATTTCACTATGTTCTATTCCATGTATATTCAACAATGCAGTATCAAACTGAACAATTAATTATATTAGTTCTTAATATATTATTCTGCTATTTCACTATGTTCTATTCCATGTATATTCAACAATGCAGTATCAAACTAAACAATTAATTATATTAGTTCTTAATCTATTATTCTGCTATTTCACTATGTTCTATTCCATGTATATTCAACAATGCAGTATCAAACTGAACAATTAATTATATTAGTTCTTAATATATTATTCTGCTATCTCACTATGTTCTATTCCATGTATATTCAACAATGCAGTATCAAACTAAACAATTAATTATATTAGTTCTTAATATATTATTCTGCTATTTCACTATGTTCTATTCCATGTATATTCAACAATGCAGTATCAAACTAAACAATTAATTATATTAGTTCTTAATATATTATTCTGCTATTTCACTGTGTTCTATTCCATGTATATTCAACAATGCAGTATCAAACTAAACAATTAATTATATTAGTTCTTAATATATTATTCTGCTATTTCACTATGTTCTATTCCATGTATATTCAACAATTCAGTATCAAACTAAACAATTAATTATATTAGTTCTTAATCTATTATTTTGCTATTTCACTATGTTCTATTCCATGTATATTCAACAATGCAGTATCAAACTAAACAATTAATTATATTAGTTCTTAATCTATTATTTTGCTATTTCACTATGTTCTATTCCACGTATATTCAACAATGCAGTATCAAACTAAACAATTAATTATATTAGTTCTTAATCTATTATTCTGCTATTTCACTATGTTCTATTCCATGTATATTTAACAATGCAGTATCAAACTAAACAATTAATTATATTAGTTCTTAATATATTATTCTGCTATTTCGTGAAAAATTCACTTATAGCTCAAGATATTTGGTTACCCTCAAATGTTAGGTATTACTCTTTTTCTCATTTTTATTTTTGTTTTCACTACTAAGTCATCAGTGAAGGGTTTAACAATGAGAGTGGCTTGTGTTGTGAACAAACGTAATGTGTCGGTTCTCAGGCATGTTTACTCAGTGTGATGGGGCTCTGGATGTGGAAAGGGGGGAGGACTGAGGGATGATAAATGACCATTCCGTATAAAATCCAGGTATGAATGTTTATAACTTTATCTTTGCGTAAAATGTTTAAATATATGTACATTTTGTCTTTTCATTTCTACCCGTTTGAAATTATTCTTATTACTTTCATTTTTAGTACAATTTTATTTCATGGCAATTATTAATATTTTTAATTTATTTAAATGATATATTTTGCACTTTTCATACCAGTTTACGGCGTATATTATCAACAACTAACTACTTTACACAAGAAAAGATATTTTATTTGTTACTTTCAATATCAAGTGTGTTTTATCTATAAAAACTATCTAAAATATGATCTCAAAGATCATAGGTTAAATGTATTCAAATATTAACTATAAACATTCAATCAGAATGTACTATAAATGGTTTTCTGCCAGAAAGTAAAGATAATGGGGAAGGGAAAGCAGAGACTTCAACAACTTGTCTTTATCTCAAGCTCTCCTCTCCCCTCTCAAAGATCACCCCTTCTCTACCAACACCCCTTCATCCTCCATTCTAAGGGTAAATATTCATTACCTGTAGCACCCTCGCAGCGACATTTTAAGTAAACAGTAGCTAGGCTTAAATTTACGTATGCAAATACATTTTCACGTTCTTCATGAAGCCCCCTCAAAACAAAATTGATAATTGTTCTATAAATAACGTAGATAAGAACTTTTCATATTAAATAATAACTTAATTTGGGACCATTCTATAAAAAAATTGTAAATTAATTTTTAAGTTTTTATTTTTATTTTGTAGCTTGAATTCTCCGCTTTAAATGTCTTTTATATCTTAATATAAGTTAGTACAAATATTTTGTCAGGAATTATTTGCATCTTTCTAAAAGCTACAGCTGCTATTATACTACATATATTAACATAAAAAGGAAGGTAATGTTAATTCATATTGTTGTGTTGTATTGGATCAGCTGATTCAGATTTTCTTACTACGATTGTTTGTTGTTGTGTTTCCAAAAGGCATCACTAATTACAACGGGTTTGCTTGTGAATGTTTATCATTCGTATCTTGAATTAGTAATTACTAACTGCTAAGATGACTTGGAACAACAAACTATTCAGGGAGACAATATTCAAAAGTTAGACCAGTTCAGGAAATTTAATAAGTCTATGAGCCATTATCGTATTCGGAAGTAAAGTATTACTATGGGATATTACTTGCTTCCATTTTCTGGAAATTAATGGTTTTAGTAAAAACGACTTATTTTAAATTATTAGAGATATAATTTGGAATTTTGTGTTTGCATATTTTACTTATAATGATTTATATTTGGAGCCTATAAGGTAAACCAAATAAACTATCAAAATGACGTAAAGATATTAAGTCTACAATAATTTTTTTCTGATAGTGCCAATCTGTGTTGCTGTGTTCAGAGGTTGGCAATATTGGTAAACGTCCCTGCCAAGAACTAAGGTAGAACGTGATCTTCAGTACACTATCACTTCATACATATAAAGGCGAGGTAATGTCAGTAATAATCCTTAAAAGAATTCTGACACGACTCTCTGTGGATTAATTTAGAAATTATATCCTACAATTGTTTCCCCCCAAGTTTAAAGACTCTTTCCATTTTTATTTTTTCAAATCTTTGTGTTATGGCATCTTGCTCTATATTCCAGACGTAAATACACCAAGTCATAGTAGGTCATGAGTAAGACATCTGGATATGTGAAGCAATTTCAGCACAAACACGATCAATATGGTCGTCCGAAGTCAGCCTTGATCAATGAACATTCCAAGAAACGTCAGGGAATTCACCACTTCTAAAAGATTGTCATCCATGAAAACATGAGATTAAGATTGCAGTTCCTGCTACCGAAAAAACTGAAAACGTTGGATTTTGTTTAATTTGATTTTAAACTCCGTTCACTGAAATATTAAAAGCAAGAACTAGGCCCTGTGAAAGATGAGATTTTTAATTCTTTGGATATTTATTCCTTAAATAGAAATATAAATAGAAATATTACCACTGTACGTGTATGGGTGGGCGGGTGGGTCAATACCTCTGTACGTGCATGACACACACACACACACACACACATATATATATATATATATATATATATATATATATATATATATATATATCATCGGGTATATTCAATCAGTTCAACATGCTCGATCGCAGTGTTAAATCTCCTCGCATGGACTAAAAATGATGGGGTCCAAAGATAGATCACTGTGAGACTCCATAAGCAATTCTATTTTTATTTGATGTTACATTTGAGATCTGCACACGCTGGTATCGATCTTTAAGATGCGTGCTAACTTTCTGGTAAACCTATAACTATAGATTGTTTTAAAGGTGCAACATATGTCATGGTACACACAATGAAATGCTTTGGAGAGGTCAAGAAAAGTAGTAAGCACATGTTCTCTACTTTCCAAGGCATCGACAACGGTTTCAAAAGGTTTATTTATTGTGTCCATTAAGGGTCTTTCTTTTCTGAACCTAAATTGTTCTGGGTTCAAAATATTGTGATTTCCTATAAGATTGAAAGTCTGGCGTAGAAAATCCTTATCTAAACCTTACTAAAGAAGGAATACTGAAATGGGACGATAGTTTCTTGTAAGGGAAGGGCTGTCGTTTTAGTCAATTGGAACACATTTTGCTGTCTTACAAAGCTACGGAAAACATTATGTTTTAAATTAAAAATGTATCAATTTTTTGGGTGCTGAACACTGTAATGCTATTTGTCCAATTCTTGCTGCAGTTAAGTCATAAATTGATTACGTTAAGTCATTTAAACCTAATTTTATATTAGTAATTTTTGTAACTAAGTAAAATACAATATATTATTTCAGTGTACATAACAGTCAAAGCTCTTCTTTGTTTCCAATACATATACTGTTGTTCCAATACATAAAATGATTTTTTTTCGCAAGTCAATTTCCTTGTCTTGTATGAGGGAAGTAAGATATTGTGAAAGAATTCAGGAAATGGTCTGGTTTATTCTTAATTTAAGTGTTTGTACGTGTTTTAAATTATAGTTAGGAAACACTAGGGTAGATTATGTTATGTAAAAGTATACTTTATTTATATTGAGCTAAACAATTTCAATACGTGTTATGAGTAATATTTTGTTATAAATAGTGATATGATAAAATATTCGTTGCCAGCTATTTTCTCTTTCTACAAAGAAAAAGACTAAACAGTAAAAAATTAAACCAAACCATTTACAATTTACTTTTAAGCATCTTAAAAAGTAGTCTAATGAAAGCACATTTTCTTTGGCCAAAACAAACTTTATGATATATCTAAATGGCACAACCCATTCAAAGTCTACGAATTGCTTCTGCCAACCTCAATTTGGTAAGATGCCAACTTGTTATATCAGATATTATAAACATCTTTTATCCATCTAACGACTATTAATGTAATGCTTTCTTTATTTTTAACAAAAGCATATTCTTCTTATGTAAGGAACGCGTCTAATAATGGTTTTTGTGATCAAATCATTCATATCTTTATCAATAATAATCCTATGTATAACAGTGCTTGTATCGGAAACGCCATAATATTTACAAGGTGTGAACTTTATTCATTCATTTTAATTTCTTTTACTTTCCTCAAAAATACAGTCTAGCTGTATGACACGTGTACAATTATACGTCATCTATTGAACGTGAGTCAATACGGTGGTAAGCTAATTGATGTTTCATGCTAATTGGTCGTTAGAGCAGTACTACATGTACTGTGCGTTGTTAGTTTAGTATCTATGTACTCTACGTTTTACGGAATACATTAATTCCTTATGAAATACCTTATACCGAATTCAGATAATAAATGTTAATAGAATATATTCTTAACTCTGATTCCGTATTACAAAATGTATCATAATATTCACTGTTTTAATTATTTTAATATTCTGATGTAAGGCAAAATTTCTATTTAGACGATTAAATCTGCCATTTCATGAAGGTGAATATTATATAACAATTATTAAATAAAGTGAACAAATCATAACTATAAAAAATGACAGCAAGATAGTATAAGAGAGCATTTTTGTAAGGAAACATATAATTATTCAGAGCCTGTTAATGTAGTGGAAAAATATTGTAAATTTTACTATACAGGTTGGTTATATAAAACTTGTACTTAACATCATAGCTTATATAAAAATATTATATAACATATTTTGAAACTGTATATTCAAATAAAGATAAAAAAGCACGAAATGAACTGATTGTGAACTACAAAATGTTTGGTATTTTGCAATTGTAAGAAAATTTTTAAAATCAATAATTTGTCAGTTCACTACATTTTTTGTCTATTTTTTCTGGAGAAATTATAGTTTTATTTGTCATTATTTAAAAATATACTTACAATCTGTTAGTGAGTATATCAATACTTACTAATCAATAAAAATTATAATTGTACTTTTTTACCTGAATAAATACATTCTATACGATATGTTAAGAAGATGTACATAATTCATCAAGGATGATACTTATCATGACTATTATAAAATATTACTAATTCCGTCCTGCTTAGCAAAATAATTAAACTTATGTATGTTCAAATAACATTAGGAGCCAACAATAACATTAGGAGCCAACAATAACAGTTAGCTGGAGCTCCTTCAGACAAGGTGCAGTGAATATAAAGCTCAAGATGTGTATGTTCTCATGTTATATATTGAAACTGCTCTCAATATATGTGTACATAAAGGTAATGAAGTTACCCAGCAGTTCGTATGTACATTAAGTAGTTATGGTCTAGTTGACAGATCTAAGGTGGTTGAGTCATAACCGGAGTTCCTCTGCATGTTAGTGAATGGAAGAGCCCTTTAAGTTCATGTTTATTAAGAGAATCTGATAGTAACCCATTTTATGTAGAAAATACCAATTCATGTGTACATAATGTGAGTAGAATAAACTCTTATCTTATGTGTACGTAATATGGTTGGAGGAAACGTCAGTTTGTTTCAGTTCACGAAAGTTCACATTAATTAGTTGAGATGGAAATATTGATCAGTTCATCTATTGTTAGTTAATGGGGAATCAATGTATCTAGTTATTGGGTAAATTACTTTAGTTAATTTATACATAGGGATAGTGAGATAACACAAGTCGTATGTGCATATTATAGTTGGATGTGCGAATAAGTAAATTGAATTAATACGAGTGGAATAGCACGTAAGCTTGAATGTGATTACGATCATTTCTCATGTCCGAGAAGTAAGTGGAAATAAATGTTGGTCCATATACGTATGTGATTCAATTCTTATGTATATTGACCATTGGAAGGAAATGGTAGTTCTTAATTATTATTTATTCAGTTCATGTGTACGTAAAACCGTTGGAAGAAAATCTCAGTTCATATGAGTAAGTGATTCAGTTCGTGTGTACGTAAGGCTGTTGAAAGAGAATGTCAGGTTATGTGGGTAAGTGATTCAGTCAAGTGTATGGAGTGCCTTTAGAAGAGAATAACGTGTCATATGAGTAAGTAATTCAGTTCGTGTGCACGGAAGGTCTTTAGAAGAGAATGTCTGGTTATATGAGTAAGTGATTCAGTAAAGTGTACGGAGGGCATGACCATCACTCAGAAGAGAATGTTGGGTCGTATGAGTAAGTTATTCAGTTCGTGTGTACGTAAGGCCGTTGGAAAAGAATGTCAGATTATATGAGTAAGTGAATCAGGTCATGTGTACGGAAGGCCGTTGGAAGAGAATGTCAGGTTATATGAGTAAGTGATTCTGTTCATGTGTACGTAAGGCCGTTGGAAGAGAATGTCAGGTTATATGAATAAGTGATTCAGGTCATGTGTACGTAAAACCGTTGGAAGAGAATGTCAGGATATATGAGTAAGTGATTAAGTGCATGTATACGTAAAATCGTTGGAAGATAATGTCAGGTTATATGAGAAGTGATTCAGTTCATATGTATGTAAGGTCATTATAAGGGAATGTCAGGTCATATGAGTAAGTTATTCAGTTCGTGTGTACATAAGACCTTTGAGAGGTAATGTCAGGTTATTTGAGTAAGTTATTCAGTTCATATGTACGTAAGGCTGTTGTAAGGGAATGTCAGGTAATTTGAGTAAGTTATTCAGTTCATATGTACGTAAGGCTGTTGGAAGGGAATGTCAGGTCATTTGAATAAGTTGTAGTTCATGGGTACTAAGGCCATTGTAAGGGAATGTCAGGTCATTTGAGTAAGTTATTCAGTTCATATGTACGTAAGGCTGTTGTAAGAGAATGTCAGGTAATTTGAGTAAGTTATTCAGTTCATATGTACGTAAGGCTGTTGGAAGGGAATGTCAGGTCATATGAGTAATTGATTCAGTTCATGTGTACGTAAGGCCGTTGGAAGAGAATGTCAGGTTATATGAGTAATTTATTCTGTTCATGTGTACGTAAGGCCATTGGAAGAGAATGTCAGGTCATATGAGTAATTGATTCAGTTCATATGTACGTAAGGCCGTTGGGAGGGATAGTCAGGTTATATGAATAAGTTATTCAGTTCATGTGTACGTAAAACCATTGGAAGAGAATGTCAGGTTATATGAGTAAGTAATTTAGTTCATGTATACGTAAGGCCGTTGGAAGAGAATGTCAGGTTATATGAGTAAGTGATTCAGGTCATGTGTACGTAAGGCCGTTGGAAGAGAATGTCAGGTTATATGAGTAATTTATTCTGTTCATGTGTACGTAAGGCCATTGGAAGAGAATGTCAGTTCATATGAGTAAGTGATTCAGTTCGTGTGTACGTAAGGCCGTTGGAAGGGATAGTCAGGTTATATGAATAAGTTATTCAGTTCATGTGTACGTAAAACCATTGGAAGAGAATGTCAGGTTATATGAGTAAGTAATTTAGTTCATGTATACGTAAGGCCGTTGGAAGAGAATGTCAGGTTATATGAGTAAGTGATTCAGGTCATGTGTACGTAAACCCGTTGGAAGAGAATATCAGGTTATATGAGTAAGTGATTCAGTTCATGTGTACGTAAAACCATTGAAAGATAATGTCAGGTTATATGAGAAGTGATTCAGTTCATGTGTACGGAAAGCTTTTACAAGAGAATGTTGGGTCATATGAGTAAGTGATAAAGTTCATATGTACGTAAGGCTGTGGGAAAGCAATGTCAGGTCATTTGAATAAGTTATTCAGTTCATATGTACGTAAGGCTGTTGGAAGGAAATGTCAGGTCATTTGAGTAAGTTATTCAGTTCAAGGGAATGTCAGGTCATATTAGTAAGTTATTTAGATCATGTGTACCTAAGGCCGTTGTAAGGGAATTTCTGGTTATATGAGTAAGTTATTCTGTTCATGTGTAACTAAGGCCGTTGTAAGGGAATGTCAGGTCTTATGAGTAAGTTATTCAGTTCATGTGTACCTAAGGCCATTGTAGGGAATGTCATTTTATATGAGTAAGTGATTCAGTTCATGTGTACGTAAGGCCGTTGGAAGATAATGCCAGGTCATATGAGTAATTGATTCTGTTCATATGTACCTAAGGCCATTGGAAGAGAATGTCAGGTCATATGAGTAATTGATTCAGTTCATATGTACGTAAGGCTGTTGGAAGGGATAGTCAGGTTATATGAATAAGTTATTCAGTTCATGTGTACGTAAACCCATTGGAAGAGAATATCAGGTTATATGAGTAAGTGATTCAGTTCATGTGTACGTAAAACCATTGAAAGATAATGTCAGGTTATATGAGAAGTGATTCAGTTCATGTGTACGGAAAGCTTTTACAAGAGAATATTGGGTCATATGAGTAAGTGATTCAGTTCATATGTACGTAAGGTCGTTGTAAGGGAATGTCAGGTCATATGAGTAAGTTATTCAGTTCATATGTACGTAAGGCTGTGGCAAAGGAATGTCAGGTCATTTGAGTAAGTTATTCAGTTCATATGTACGTAAGGCTGTTGGAAGGGACTGTTAGGTCATATGAGTAAGTTATTCAGTTCATAGGTACGTAAGGGTGTTGTAAGGGAATGTCAGGTCATATGACTAAGTTATTTAGTTCATGTCTACCTAAGGCCATTGTAAGGGAATGTCAGGTTATATGAGTAAGTTATTCAGTTCATGTGTACCTAAGGCCTTTGTAAGGGAATGTCAGGTCATATGAGTAAGTTATTCAGTTCATGTGTACCTAAGGCCGTTGTAAGGGAATGTCTGGTTATATGAGTAAGTTATTCAGTTCATGTGTACCTAAGGCCGTTGTAAGGGAATGTCAGGTCATATGAGTAAGTTATTTAGTTCATATGTACCTAAGGCCGTTGAAAGGCAATGTCAGGTCATATGAGTAGACTAAGTTATTCAGTTCATGTGCATCTAAGGCCATTGTAGGGAATGTCTGGTTATATGAGTAAGTTATTCAGTTCATGTGTACCTAAGGCCGTTGTAAGGGAATGTCTGGTTATATGAGTAAGTTATTCAGTTCATTTCTACCTAAGGCCGTTGTAAGGGAATGTCAGGTCATATGAGTAAGTTATTCAGTTCATGTGTACCTAAGGCCGTTATAAGGGAATGTCTGGTTATATGAGTAAGTTATTCAGTTTATGTGTACCTAAGGCCATTGTAGGGAATGTCTGGTTATATGAGTAAGTTATTTAGTTCATGTGTACCTACGGCCATTGTAGGGAATGTCTGGTTATATGAGTAAGTTATTCAGTTCATGTGTACCTAAGGCCTCTCAATTATAATTTCATTTCGTATGCACTATTTATAACGCAGTCTAGTTTGGTTGTACATAACTTGTTTTACTTATGACGAATTAATGTTATCATGTGAAGTAGCTTAATTTTAGGATTTGTAATTATAGTAGAACATTTCACCAAAGTGATTTATTGGTGTAAGGGAATCATTATGGATTACTCAGTTATTCGGGTGTTAGGACAGGAAAACGTATTGTTTGTTCGTGCTATTTTAAGGAGAAACATGTGAGTTTTGTACTTCGCCAATAAATAGGCTGTGTTGCCTCTGTCTCTAAATACGCAAACCCTGGAGAGAGCTTTGAACAGTGTTCCTTGATGGATCAACACCGTCCTATAGCAACACTGGTAATTGATTCATTTGATATCTGCTTTTGTTGAGCTGTGCATTGTTACTTGACAAAGCTCAGGAAATATTTTAGTATTCTGAATGAAACATAAAAAAACAAAGAAAAATATGATTAAATAACGATACCATTAATGTTGTCCCAGGTCATATAATTACCATTCAGTAGTTTAATGCAAGCCAACAATTTATAATTTTGAAAATGAATATAAAATAACCTAACTCAGTACATAAATAATAGTGTTCTATTATTTATTTACTGGGTTTTATATATTTAATGCATTTTTAATACGAGCACAATCTCAAATTATAATTTCTCTGTTCATTAAAGCATTTCGATCTTTGCGCTTTTAGAATAAACCTACCTTTCAGTACACACAACACGGTTATTAGCTGTTACATTTTATGCAATGCAATATAAGAATAACAAAGTACAAATAATGTGGATTTTGCTAAATGATCTATATCATCCTCAGAAAAAAGGGGCTAGAAAAAGAAAAGATTTCTGCAGTAGTCCTCCTGGTCCATCGAGAGTGAAAGCTGTTTAAAAAAATATATCATCGTACAACAGTTTATTTATTACATTTAGATTAATGTCTACAAAGAAGTAGAAATAATTTTAATTTCATGCGCAATAATTTTCCAAAGGTACTATTTCTCAATTATTTATTAGTTGCATAGTATTTAAAAAGGATTTTATGAAGAAGAGCAAAATTGTATATTTCGGTAATGAAAATAAACATAATAAGAGATATGATATAATTAGTTGTTCAAAACGGATCATGTACAACATTACGTCTATTTTTAAAGACGTTAATTTGCAGGTCGTTTGGCAAGGCAAACTTTTTCAATCACTACAGTTAGCAAAACGTTCTTTGCTAAAAAAGAAAGCAAAACTTTCTTCCTCTGCTTTCAGAAGACCTATTTTATACTGAAAACCCCAAATCAATACAGACAATTTTAAATTTCCATTATGTGTGGTTTTTATTAATTACTTTAAAATAAATCTCCGGTATGCAACCACACATCCAATGTTTATAGGGATTACCTGTACACTTTAGGGTACATAGATCAGCATTAATAGTGTAACTACCACAAATATAAGAAAAACTAGAAAAAAACAGGGGTCAAGAATACTTTTGATAAAAAATATTTATTTTAATTTTAAATAATTTATTATTTTCAATGTTGTCATGAAAACTTACATAGTTAAGAATGTTCTACCTTAGAACATATTTTTTTAACCCAATAATTAAATTAAAATCTTTATGGTAAGTATTAAGATAGAAACCAGATTCTCATTAATAGATGTAAGTACAATAATTAAAATATAAACACCTAGAAGCCTCAATTAAAACAATGGAGACTCAGTTATTTTAGTCGATATGATTGAGCTTCTTCAACAATTAATAAATACAAATCAGCAAATCCATATTGTCAGTATAGATTGTGTGTTTTAATTTTAACTTAATTATAGGTTAGTAGAAGTACATAGCAATGATCATATCAGTATATATTAATAATTTTAAAACAACTAGCAATTAAACCTTTTTTACTATCGTGCGGTTCACTTTGTTTAGTATTTATAAAAATAATGTGGAACATGTCATAACATGCACAATACAAAATTAAACAGTTTTTTTAAAACCACTTTTTATTAATTTGAAACATAAACCACCAAAAGAGTCGTATTCAATCAGCATACAAAAACACACATTGTAATTATTAATCGAAATAAAAGGTTCACCAGAGAGGAACAAATCGGATTGATTGCTTAATCACAGCATCGAATGCAAAGTGTATGGATGCATTCTGGAATCCATATGTATGCTGTAATGCTCGCAGCGCGTCATGTAAGCTCATGCATACATGATTAATGTAACGTAGTTGCAACTACGGTCTGCTGCACTTATATTTTACGGGCTAACAATTAATTTTGATGTGGTATTATTGTTATTATTATTTATTAAAATTTTATATCCGTTTAAGATATTATGACACAAAATTAAGATACGAAAGGAATGTCCCAATAAAGAGTAACATAAAATTTCTCTGAAGATAAAGGATGAAAAATAATGAATTAATATAATAAAAATTGTTGATGTGTGTAAAGAGATAGAATATTGTGTTGTAGTCATATTAGCTCAATTATAACATTTTGGATATTGTTTTAATGTATTGTATTACGTATGCTAAATTTACTTTATTTTTAGGAATTAAAACCAAGAACTCACTGAATTTCATTATTATTAAATAATTAGATAGAAGTTGAAAATATTGAATATAACAGTATTTATTAACATATAAATAATATAAAGTATTAAAAAAATAATACATTGTTTTGTCAAATATTTAACCATACAACACTAACCGTACGAGTATACAGTTCTTATACCACAAAAATCACATGTTCGTATAAAAAACATGTTTTTTATTGTGACGCCCACTTTAAAACGTTTTACACACCTTAAAGAGTTTCGCTCATTCTATTTTCTGCTAAACCTTTACCTTTATAGATACAACTACGAGTGAACGCTACTCTTCAAATACAAATGAAACTGTACATATCATATAAGTTTAATCTGCAGCAAAAAATAGATTATGTCAACCTTCCATTATGTTTGTTTACATTTAATGTAAAAAGGCTTTTTGTGGTATAAATTGTTTATTACATAAATATCCACTGAATAAATTATTACTTGATACAAATTTATTTAGAAATAAAAGAATATAACCAAAAGAACTAATTAAAATAGATAAATTGTTCACATAGACGGACAGAATAATATGTTTTTAGGGCAGAGGGAATATTACTATACTGTGGATTCATGTTGTAAGAGCCTGGGGACTCAGATTGGCGCATGCATAATAGAAACTGTTTATGCGTAACATCACATATGTGATTTCCTTTGTGCATACATAGTTTGAGTGATAGTTTGAAATTTATGAGCTTTGATGTTAGTAATACGCAATCTCTAACTAAGGGTAACACAAACACGACTTTTAAATCTGTTGCCACATAATTAATTTATAAAAAATATTTGCAAACTAATGAATAAGTAATACTAAAACTATTATTTTATTCCTGTTCTATATTAAATAAATAACTAAACATAAACATTATTTCTTAAGCTAATTACTAACAATAAATAAATGATAAGAGAGGGATATAGTTTTTACGTTATAGCTTATTCATCATAAAAATAAAGTTATAAGTTTATATGATGTACTTTTATTTAATGTTATCTTTAATTAATTGTCATTTAATAAAAATTATAATGAATGTAAATAATTAACATTAAAACATTAAAGTTTATTAAAGTTAATAATATTAATCATTAACCGTTAATAAACAATAACATTAAGATTATCACTATTAAATATTTTGGAATTAACAAGTAAAGGCAGTATATTCATCAGCTGATAAACTTGTAGTTCCAAGTGTGTAGTATATTCATAAGCTGATAAACTTGAAGTTCCAAGTTTGCAGTATATTCATCGGCTGATAAACTTGTAGTTCCAAGTGTGTAGTATATTCATCAGCTGATAAACTTGTAGTTCCAAGTGTGTAGTATATTCATCAGCTGATAAACTTGTAGTTCCAAGTTTGCAGTATATTCGTCGGCTGATAAACTTGTAGTTCCAAGTGTGTAGTATATTCATCAGCTGATAAACTTGTAGTTCCAAGTGTGTAGTATATTCATCAGCTGATAAACTTGTAGTTCCAAGTGTGTAGTATATTCATCAGCTGATAAACTTGTAGTTCCAAGTGTGCAGTATATTCATCAGCTTATAAACTTGTAGTTCCAGGTGTGTAGTATATTGATCAGCTGATAAACTTGTAGTTCCAAGTGTGTAGTATATTCATAAGCTGATAAACTTGTAGTTCCAAGTGTGCAGTATATTCATCGGCTGATAAACTTGTATTGCCAAGCGTGCAGTATATTCATCGGCTGATAAAATTGTAGTTCCAAGTGTGCAGTATATTCATCGGCTGATAAACGTGTAGTTCCAAATGTGTAGTATATTCATAAGCTGATAAACTTGTAGTTCCAAGTTTGCAGTATATTCATCGGCTGATAAACTTGTAGTTCCAAGCGTGCAGTATATTCATCGGCTGATAAACTTGTAGTTCCAAGCGTGCAGTATATTCATCGGCTGATAAAATTGTAGTTCCAAGTGTGCAGTATATTCATCGGCTGATAAACGTGTAGTTCCAAGTGTGTAGTATATTCATAAGCTGATAAACTTGTAGTTCCAAGTTTGCAGTATATTCATCGGCTGATAAACTTGTAGTTCCAAGCGTGCAGTATATTCATCGGCTGATAAACTTGTAGTTCCAAGCGTGCAGTATATTCATCGGCTGATAAAATTGTAGTTCCAAGTGTGCAGTATATTCATCGGCTGATAAACGTGTAGTTCCAAGTGTGTAGTATATTCATAAGCTGATAAACTTGTAGTTCCAAGTTTGCAGTATATTCATCGGCTGATAAACTTGTAGTTCCAAGCGTGCAGTATATTCATCGGCTGATAAACTTGTAGTTCCAAGCGTGCAGTATATTCATCGGCTGATAAAATTGTAGTTCCAAGTGTGCAGTATATTCATCAGCTGATAAACTTGTACTTTCAAGTGTGCAGTATATTCATCGGCTGATAAACGTGTAGTTCCAAGTGTGCAGTATATTCATCAGCTGATAAACTTGTAGTTCCAAGTGTGCAGTATATTCATCAGCTGATAAAATTGTAGTTCCAAGTGTGCAGTATATTCATCAGCTTATAAACTTGTAGTTCCAAGTGTGTAGTATATTCATCAGCTGATAAACTTGTAGTTCCAAGTGTGCAGTATATTCATCGGTGATAATCTTGTACTTCCAAGTGTGCAGTATATTCATCGGCTGATAAACTTGTACTTCCAAGTGTGCAGTATATTCATCGGCTGATAAACGTGTAGTTCCAAGTGTGCAGTATATTCATCAGCTGATAAACTTGTAGTTCCAAGTGTGTAGTATATTCATCAGCTGATAAACTTGTAGTTCCAAGTGTGCAGTATATTCATCGGTGATAATCTTGTACTTCCAAGTGTGTAGTATATTCATCGGCTGATAAACTTGTACTTCCAAGTGTGCAGTATATTCATCGGCTGATAAACGTGTAGTTCCAAGTGTGCAGTATACTCATCAGCTGATAAACTTGTAGTTCCAAGTGTGTAGTATATTCATCAGCTGATAAACTTGTAGTTCCAAGTGTGCAGTATTTTGAAGGAAACTAATAAATATATTCATCTCATACCTATTACAATTTAGTGCTTTTTAATGTAAAATTTGTTAATGTTAAGTATTTTCGTAATCAGAACATAGTGTTTTATTTTAAAGGCATAAGATAAATGTGTTGTTGTGGTTACGGTTGGTGAGATAAATATTTTAAGGGTGAATTCCTGTTTTAAAGGAATGCACTTTACGCGAATGACAACACTTAAGAGGCCTTTTGTCTCGCAATCCATTTCTTTTGAACTAGTGTGTCATACTATTTGTACTTTTTAACTACATTCTTCTTTTTAGCTGTTAAAGGTAGAAATTTGTGATTATTCAAGTAAATAGTTAGTTACTACTGAAAATGTAAGATATGCTAAAATTTATTTAAGTTTGGACAACAATATTTAAACGTTTTGAACTTGTAAAGTTGACAAAATACTTCTTTATTTTAAAAAGACTTTTGATTTCAGAAAATAAACAAAAACGTCACTGTGAGTCTCGGTAAAATGTCTCAAACAATATAGGATTGAACGCATATTTGCAGCTGCTTTATCTCTTTGTTGTCCTGTCTAGTACAGTATTATTTTTTATTTTATTTATCTATAGTTATTATAAAGAGGTGACAGTGTGCATTGTATGATTGTTCAAAGAATCCCTGTTTGATAGTTTGACAATCCTGGTGAGAGTAGCTGTTCTCTTTGAGTGAGAGGAAAAGAAAGTGTTATTGTCATGTGTTATTTGAATTTAATAATTGAAATTATTTGGTAGTATTTTTATAACTATATTTTCATTTTAGTTTAGTTACATATTTAACGTTACATTTCATTTGTTAGACTAGGGTTAATATAGAGTAAATGCGGAATCATTGCTACGTGGCCTCGAAATGTTTGGCTACTAGAAGGTCTATGTATATATGCGAGCCTTGTATTGGGGTGAGTGACCGGGCGCGAGGTTGGTTGGCCCTGTGGGTTTTGCTGACACTACCTGATTCAGATGAACTCCCAGGGTTTTTGCTGTTGGAAACTAGGTGATGTTTTGGACCCAACTAGTCCTTTTGTGAGTTGGACTCATTTGATCAAATTGTTTCTCTGATGTTCACCTCTACGCCACATAGTGTGTTTTGTGAAAGCAGTTTTTAGAATACTTTAGCTGTTTGTATATGTATGATCATATTATCTAAGTCTAATGATTGTATTCTAAAGAAGATAACTTATTGCATGTTAATAACCGTTTTTTATGTTATAATTATACCTTTCGCTTGTTATATTTTTCAGTTACTTTTGTTTTCAGTAAAGTAATATTTGTAATTTAAATTCCATGGTTTGTTATTGAATTTACAAAGTTACACCCTTAGTGTTAAGATGCTACTTTATTCTTTAACCTCTCATAGAAAATATCATAGTTAATATATTATATATAAATCATATCACGGAAGGTGCAGTTGGTCTTATCACATCACTATTAATATTACTCATTGTAATAAAGATTATTGTATTCTAAAATAGTGGTTCTCCTGTTAGTTTTTTTATTTTTTTATTTTCATACAAAAACGACAGCTTTTTTATCCTATATCAGTCAAATTATGGAGTTTGTATAAAACAAAATAAAAGGTAAACTAAAACTTTAAAATAATAACTACTCATTTATTTGTTACCAGATCTTACTGTCCATGCGCTTTTCCCCGCCTACATACAAGCGAGGGGAGGGGATTTCCCTGAACTGAATTCCAATTTCACTCTTACAATACAATAAATACTTTCCGAATGCCACCACATGTCACGCAGCACGCTGTCTGTGTTGTATCGATATAATACAATACATCTGTTGGTATGTGTTGTAAAGCAACACTGCTATAGCCTTTCTATATTTTGTTGTAATAAGTGCTTGCCAATATTACATTTCAGATCATCATGTAGCCCGTGCTTTGTAAAAATATCACAATAAGAAAATTGGCTAACATAGGAAAATAATTTCTTTATATGTCAAATTTAGACAGATACTAACAATGTAACAAAATTGCAATCTTGGAATGAATAACTAGGCCATAAATATAAATCAATCAACCTATAACTGTTTATGAATGAATAACTAGGCCATAAATATAAATCAATCAACCTAGAACTATTTGGGAATGAATAACTAGGCCATAATTATAAATCAATCAACCTAGAACTGTTTGGGAATGAATAACTAGGCTATAATTATAAATCAATCAACCTAGAACTGTTTGGAAATGAATAACTAGGTCATAATTATAAATCAATCAACCAATAACCATTGATAATAATAAGGTTATGGAAAAAGAACAATGTTTATATTTAATTTTGATTGCTTTCATATCTAATTGTGTAAGTTTTTTAACGTTCTATTCATGAATGAAGAAGCTTTGATAAGTATTTTAGAACAACTATGATTAGGTTTGTTTGATAATGAAATTGTTGAGCTATATACATAATAATTTAAAAATTGTGATGAACAGTAAAAAGAAGGATATTTCCTTCCTTTTTTTAACATTTTAATATACATTAATAATATTCTAGTCATAAATGGTTATGTATAGGCCTAACATTTATTCCACACAAGTATCACAGTAATTATGCATTGTTCTACTATCAATGTTTCATATGAAGTAAGACAAATATGTCATGTTTGTTTTTCCAATATTATTTATGTTTTCCACATCATGTTTTTAAAATTTCATTAATTCAGATATGTATTGTATTAATTGGTATAAACAAAACCATTTTTTTTTTTTTTTTAATCTCTTAGACATTAAATTCTTAATATTTTTACAAGTTTTAAGTGCATAATATAAGGTAGAAAACTTAAATTTAAAGATTAAATCACAATGTCACTCTTATTATATTTGAAACCTTAAACCTTCAATTACATGCTTTAATCATTGCTTTATTTCATAGTTAAAAACAAGTCATCAAGCTGTGGTCAAACGTGTAAAATGAGCTACACTGACACAGAAAAAGCAATTTGTTATTAATGCTTGTTTGACTTAACAAAAAATTTAACACATATTACTTTGATAAAATTATAAACAGTATCATATTTATTTTTTTATGGAATAATAACGAAACCTAAACCTCAAGAACTCCAAGCTTATTATTACTTCAATGTATTGATTTAAGTGTATGTATTCAAATAAATATTATTCAGATTTAATGCAATGTTATATTGGCAAGCAATGTTATATTGGCAGGCAATTTTATATTGGCAGGCGATGTTATATTGGCAGGCGATGTTATATTGGCAGGCAATGTTATATTGGCAGGCAATGTTATATTGGCAGGCGATGTTAATATTGGCAGACGATTTTATAATGGTAGGCGATGTTATATTGGCAGGCGATGTTATATTGGCAGGCAATGTTATATTGGCAGGCGATGTTATATTGGCAGGCAATTTTGTATTGGCTGGCAATGTTATTGGAAATCTTATTATACTGTATGCTGGAACTGCTAAGAAATATTTCGATGTCAATGAATTAATTAATCTGTAGCCAATTCAACAAGGATACAACAACATGTTGTATTGTTAGACTAGAACAAACTGGAATGGCTTCATAGCCACGGCTACAAAATTAAGGCTTGTTTGCTTTGTGAATATATTTGCACCCTATAAATGAACCATCCATATTGGCTGTTGGTTAATAGATATTAAAAAGCTTTGATGGCAGATGAGCTCAGTATATTACTGTCTTCAATATGTTAGTAAACAAGTAATAAAATGAATCACGAAAAATATTCATTATAATTCAATATATCAATGCATTTCAATTAAAATAAGTATATTTGTAAAACCAAGAAACTTTACTATAGGAGTAGGTCAGTTATTTTCAACCATTTAATTTGCTCTTAATGGTATCTAAATGGTCTACAATGATTGACTAACTCTTCACTTAAAACTTTCCTCCCATAACAATGCTAATCCTATGGAAATATATTCACGGCGTTAGACTATACTACTTATGGTCAAAATCGGTTATATGCCCACTAAATCTAAACTTTTTCATATAAAGTTGGAGCTGTCTAAAATTATGATATTTTGTTAGAAGACAGTATGAGAGGTAACCAACAGTGATTAGGGCCAATCCGGCCGGTGTAGGTTGAGTAGCATCCGTGATCAGCTTGGGTAGAAACCGTGCTCAGCTTGGGTAGCACCCGTGATCAGCTTGGCTAGAAACCATACTCAGCTTGGGTAGCACCCGTGATCAGTTCGGGTTAGGTTAGGTAAAGGTTAGGTTAGGTTAGTATAGAGTGTTTCTCGATTCAGCTCTAAAACAGTCTTAACAGCTCTAACAGTTCACAAAGAAAAAATTCTTTGCGAGCAAATAACTGATTTGACCTCACTTTCGTAGAGTGAAACAATTTTAAACATACTAACAAATAGTAACAAATTTTCATATAATTTACCAACAAAATAAATAATGTTAAATTATTACTTTTAGCATAATAAAATATATTACTGTAAATGTTTGCCATTTAACCAACATTTTACCTTCAATACGAGTAACAATGACGGTGGCTAGCGTAACGGCTTTCAAGGCTTCATAAGACGTATAGGATTGTCATAACCAATGTAAGTATTGTTGAATGTGTTATCCAAATAAAAAATCCAATTACCATAATGATTATAGCACAAAAAATATATTTGTACCTTAAATTCAATAAATTGCTTTCATTATTGTTCAAAATCTTTGAAAATAAATTAAGTTACTATAAACGTTCAATTTAAAAAAAAATACAAAGTAATTTTTATCAGTTATTTATGTGAAATCTGAATTCAGCATCAATACGTATGTACAAGGTAGGATGTTTATAAAACGTTCTTAAATAATTTAAGATATCATTGTACCTACAAAACTGAGCATAAGGTTCATTTTGGAATATGTACTAAAACCTTTAGTTTTTCGTCCATGCCTCTGAATGTGCTTTTTACCTTAAAACACATAAGTTGAGAACAAATCAAGGTAGAGATATTAAACTTGATGATTTTACTACCGTTGGTATACCTTTTTCAAAAGTAAAACTAAAAAGATTTCGTTACTCGTATCGAAATATTGCAAACCAAATATTTCAAAACTAATTTAGAAAAAATGATGTAAGATTCTTTTCTGTTTTTTTGTAATTTTACTATTTGTTTAATAGTGTTTATTTTTAACATAATCAAATAAAAAGGAAATGTGCTACTCTATGAGACATAATGCTATGTTTTACAGCAATACTCAATAGCAAGTGTAGTTTTCAAGATGTTTGTACACTAAACAGATGATTATATTCCATTCCAATTAGCTAATCCCTAACTATGGCTGCTATTTAAATTATCTTTTGGAAATATAATAATTTTCGTAATATTTCAATAATAAATATATTTGATTTAATTTGTTAACTTTACTTTCATGTTTCCTGATTAATGTGGATACAGCAGCTCTTAAGATCTAATTGAATTATGTAAAATATTAATTGTGAAACGATGCTTAAAACAAGTAAAACATTAAAATAAACTGCTGTTCTCATAAATTAGTGCATTGATATCAATTTTCTAACTCGTGGTGTTATTTCTAGCATTGTTCTGTTGTTTTTATCTTATTTTGTCAAAACAAACACTCTTGAATGAATAAAGAATTTTCCAAAAGACCGATATCTTGGCTTTTTTCTTTTTAAATTAGTCAGTTTCTAGGTATTTTTGTTCGAACATTTTAAACATCTGGTATTTTAATAGTTAACTATATTTTGTATTTTATTTTTAAATATTTTTACCAAAGATTACAAACTTAAAACCATCTCAGTTTTTATAAATTGACTTTAAGTTTGTTCAAGAGCTAGAATTTTAAATGAACACATGCAGACACAATGTTAAACATACAGACAGACAAATGGAATAGTTAAAGTTTTATGACATCTTCAAATGTATGTTTTAATCAATTTTATGTATAAAATAACATCTTGAATTGTTGAAATATTTTTTCTCACACCTAGTATACATACATTTTTAAGTCAATAGTCCAAAAGTGTAAATACGTATTTGCTATACCAGTGTCTCAATAATGTATTAAACAGAAATATATTACAACATGACAGGACCAAGGCAGTTTCCATATTTAATAGGATATCAATAATACATGCTTACACATTTCAATAATGTAGTTATGTATATTCGGGAATCAATTTATTACCACAAAGATCCATTATTATATTTATTTACGTCCAACCCAAGAAGATTTCTTACATATTAACATAAATACTTAAACGTTCACATTTTCACATTATTTCATATTACAATTTAATATCACTGTCACATTTTTATTACTACTTATTTATACCGAAATGGTCAGCACTGGTGGCACAGTGCTGTAACCCAGCTACATGGTGACAAAGTGTTTGGGAGATTGTAGGCAATAGGTTGGATGCTCGGTCCTCTTAATACCGACATGGAGTCCGCTTAATGGTTGCTATCGGCGTGGACACTACTAGAGATGTTTGGGGTGTCCACGTTGGGTGGTAATCATTGTGCGGATGTTGTGTGGGAGAGATAACTGAGTATCGGGCTTGTCAATTAGCTGAAAATCAGATCAGCACTACGTGGTTCGGATTCCACGTAAAGCTGTAGGTCCCTTAGTTGCCCTGGCTGTTGGGCTATTAATAAATTGTCCTTTCTGAGGAACAGTTGAACTCAGATAGTAACCAGACTACACTTATCCTACACTCATATAACCATTCATATTCGCCTTAAAATACCAACAATGTTGTGTCGGCGTCTCATATGTAAGAATGTAAGATGACCCTCTCTTTATCCTTTCATATAAACATTACTTTATACTAACTTTATTTATTCGTAGTGATTAATTGTAACATAATTAATTATAATTTAATACGTTTGTAATCAATTATATTGTTAAAGATATTTTCAATAATAAAAAATAATTAATTTCGTAAAACTTACTCGATCACAAAAACTGTCATATTTTTACATATTTCATCGTTTAACTATTTCAAATACCTCATTGGGAAATCTTTATACCTAATGCATTTTATCATATTATTCTCTACTTAATATATGTTTCAATGACAATATTCCAGTTGTTTAAAATGTCACCGGTATTGTTGACTTGAATGCTATCTTTCGTCAAATGCAAACTTCAAAATTAAGGATAGATATTTTGGTTTTAACTATGCCCTAACGATAATTCAATATAAGTGATCGTTAGATATAGTTGTATACATAAAAGCACCACTGGGAAATCTATCAACGAGCTTATGTGAAATAACACGATGTTATTTTATTAATTCATAGATCGTTACAACACATACATATATATATATATATATATATATATACATATATATATATATATATATCTGTGTGTGTGTGTGTGTGTGTGTGTGTGTGTGTGTGTGTGTGTGTGTGTGTGTGTGTGTGTGTGTGTGTGTGTGTGTGTGTGTGTGTGTGTGTGTGTGTGTGTGTGTGTGTGTGTGTGTGTGTGTGTGTGTGTGTGTGTGTGTGTGTGTGTGTGTGTGTGTGTGTGTGTGTGTGTGTGTGTGTGTGTGTGTGTGTGTGTGTGTGTGTGTGTGTGTGTGTGTGTGTGTGTGTGTGTGTGTGTGTGTGTGTGTGTGTGTGTGTGTGTGTGTGTGTGTGTGTGTGTGTGTGTGTGTGTGTGTGTGTGTGTGTGTGTGTGTGTGTGTGTGTGTGTGTGTGTGTGTGTGTGTGTGTGTGTGTGTGTGTGTGTGTGTGTGTGTGTGTGTGTGTGTGTGTGTGTGTGTGTGTGTGTGTGTGTGTGTGTGTGTGTGTGTGTGTGTGTGTGTGTGTGTGTGTGTGTGTGTGTGTGTGTGTGTGTGTGTGTGTGTGTGTGTGTGTGTGTGTGTGTGTGTGTGTGTGTGTGTGTGTGTGTGTGTGTGTGTGTGTGTGTGTGTGTGTGTGTGTGTGTGTGTGTGTGTGTGTGTGTGTGTGTGTGTGTGTGTGTGTGTGTGTGTGTGTGTGTGTGTGTGTGTGTGTGTGTGTGTGTGTGTGTGTGTGTGTGTGTGTGTGTGTGTGTGTGTGTGTGTGTGTGTGTGTGTGTGTGTGTGTGTGTGTGTGTGTGTGTGTGTGTGTGTGTGTGTGTGTGTGTGTGTGTGTGTGTGTGTGTGTGTGTGTGTGTGTGTGTGTGTGTGTGTGTGTGTGTGTGTGTGTGTGTGTGTGTGTGTGTGTGTGTGTGTGTGTGTGTGTGTGTGTGTGTGTGTGTGTGTGTGTGTGTGTGTGTGTGTGTGTGTGTGTAAAAGAACATAGAACAATATTTAAATTTAAAGTTTATGTAAACATTATGGATGTATTAGTTTTAATATATTTTTAAAACTGTATATCTAACCGATAATTTATTCGAATATAATTTAAAGTTGATTTGCAGTATTCAGTTGAATCTATGAACCAAATAATCCTGTCAGAGTAGAGATAATTTCCGATACAATGTTACCTCAGGGAAGAACAGATTCCAATCGAGCCTTGCGGAAAATCCACTTAGATTAAAATGGGTCGGATTAATTCTTCATTAACGGCAAGAGACTGTGGCCAACCGCAATTGTGTTTCCCATTGGAAATGGAGGGACTCTACCCTTCCCACTGCACCCATCAAGACTTCTTTGTCTATCCTATAGTACACTTTATCTCTGATAAGGCTACGGTACATTCTTTGAAAATTAGTATCATATTTACAAATAAAATAGTTTCAACATAATCAATAGTTGTACTAAACCATAATTTGAGTATAATCAAGTTTTCGAAGCTTATAAAATAGTGTATGGCTTTTAAAAAATAGTCTCCAGGAATATTTTTGTAGTCTAATGTGGGAAATAATGTTATCGAGCGATATGCTTGTAAGTTGAAAGAAATCTTACATTGATAAACTGTTTGTATCTTAATTACATACACAATGCGAGTGAAGGTCACACAACAACGATTGATTACAGTATATGTATAAGGAGTTCACAAAGGGATCTCATTGAATGATTCATTTGTGAACCCCTATGTGTGAAAATTTAATCTATCGAAGTCCAGATGTTAAGATAAACATTCGATAGTTATTGTTAGTATAATTTGTAAGAATTAAAAATAAATTACTACACATATGTTTACCCTTTAAGCTCAAATTAGTAAAAGTAAACTCTTCATACATTCCAACTTTATTTTATAGTCCATATACTGAGAGCTTACTGAACTTGTTTTCTGTGGAACTAATATAGAATGAGGTGAAGAGCCACGAACAGATATTTACTAATAATATGCATAGATACCTCATTCACATCACATCATGTTCATTCGTTGTTCCTAACTTGTAAAACCGGGAAAAAAAGACAGGAAACGAAAGTAAAATAAATAATGTTTTACTAACATTCCAATAATAAAACTTCTTTATTGCAGCTAACAAAGTGATGGTTAGCTAGCCCCAGGAGAGAGATAAGGCCTGGAATATATGAGGCGTGTCAACCGACTGGAAACCCGATAAACTCCGCATTACCACGCTCCACGCAAGGAACCCCCCCCCCCCTCATGTACACACATATCACACGAGGATGGGAAAATATTTATTTTCACTATTTTACAATGCAGTATAATGAAACATTTCACCCGAAAAGTATAATTAAATTAGTTATTACATCACAAATTATTAGTTTTGATAACGTTCGTTAAAAATATTCCATTGATCTTTTATAAAATTACATAAACTATATATTAAATTTATTATTTACATAGATTGTATATTCATACAATTGTTATATTATGTCAGATCAGGTTTATTATTAATATTGGATGTATTATTAACGTTTGCCCAATTTCATGTAGCTAGTCTGTGCAAACAATATTTTCTTCTTCACAAGAATTATTTATTTAAATTCCGATGAGTTCTTTGTGGCCATATGTCATATGTGTGAATAATAAACCTATGCAACTAAGGCTTGACTTTTCAGGGAGTTAAGGAAATAGGCTAACATGTTTTGTAAAAGAATTGTATAAACAATAACCTGTTTAATTAAGAAACAAAACATTCTGGAAAACTGTATTTCAATTTATATATTTTATATTTTGTGAAGGATGCATGTCAAATATATATGTAATTATAGGACTCCACATAACATAACGAACCCAGACCACTTCTTAACGCGAAGTGTTAGGTATGTGTGTGTGTGTAAGGCGGGTGGGTGGGTCATTAGCACTGTACGTGTAGGGGTGGGTGGGTCAATACATCTGTACGAGTATACCACTGAGGGTGTACATATAGGTCTTAAACAACATATATGTACGATGTGGTATAACTTACCCTGCATCTAAAACAATTTTTGTGTGTGTACTTATAATGAGTCTTAAAGCAAAAAAACGAATAGCAATTATTTTGCTCACTCGCAAGGATGCAACACATATTAATAGAGAGATTTTACAACAAATTATATCTTTTTAAATAAATTTATTACAAAACGTATACATTATATTCATGCTCAAACGCTGTTATACAGTGCCTTAATTTGCATGTGTAGGGTTTCAGCCCTTATATTAGTGTGACATGTTCTATCAATAATATACTAGGTAATGCCTTGGATCGTGGTGAGGAACTATTCACATTTTAAAAACATTATGACAATATTAGATATGATAAGTAATGATACACCTATATCTCTGTAGATTTATATCTGAATTTCACTCCAAAGGCCGTTAAAATCTGTATTACAAAAGTGTAGTTTATTCAAAGCGTATGCTACAAGTACATAAGAGCAGATACAACAATTGACAAAGTTAATCAACTAAAGGTCAAATCAGTAGATTCAACTAATCTATAGTGATAATAACTAGCAATTACTACTCCACAATAATTAATGATTTATTAAACACATAAATACACAACAATGTCACTAAGGTTTTAAGCCTAGTAACGTTAGCTATTTTATCATATTTGAACAGTGTTTGAAGTATCCTATTCTTTAAGGTTGATAATTGCTATTTTTCATCAAAACTTAAAATAAGCCAAATTTAAAACTTTATCCCAAATAATGAGTGTGTCTTTTATAAGGCCACTACTTTCAAACAGATAATTGGAAAAAGATTGTTTACAATTTTTATATATATATAAGGATATAATATACCAGACATTACAAATCATTAGTAAGCTGATAAAAGCTAGGATCGGTAGCGGTAGCCCCCTCCTATAGTGGCAGGCCTACCTCCATCAGTTGATTGTGTTAGGTTATTTATTTTATTTATGCTTAGTGTAATCTCATTTCAGTCTGATTGGAATATTAATTTAATTGTGTTTTAACATTTTTTTCGTCGATATCGTGACCTAGGCAGTGCCTAATTGGTTATATTAATTTCACCCTGTTAACATTTTTTATATTAGTAGAAGTTCATTTTGTTGTACCCCATTCTATGATATATGTTAAAATGTAGATAACTATTAATGTAGATATGTTTATTAGCTTAAGAACGTAGTTTTATAACAAGTTTGTGTAGATGTAATTTAGTTTTTAGCACTTGAAAAAGATTTGGGTTTTACCAAATCGAAACATCGTGATTGGTAATTTTCACGTAATGATGGCAAATGTCCACCAACCTTTGTCTTCCTCTAGATTAAATTGTTGATTATGTTAGAACAGTCAACCTGTTCTAACATAATTTAGCTTTTTTAAAGTGATTTTTTAGGAGTGTAGTATATACCAATAAATCTTTGGATCGTCTGGTTATAAAATATGATAATTTTGAATATGTATTCATGATTATAAATAAATAAAACCTTGATACAAACACAACAGAAATATTAAATTGGAACTTTACGTAATCGTATTTTTCGTTTTTTTTACCGTAGCTGATTAAAGAAAATGGACTTCAGTTTCAGTTAAAAAAGGTAGTTTTAAACTTGAAACAAACTTTTCAATGTGTACTGTTGCGTAATGAAAGAGCTAAGATGTATCACAAACTCCAACGTTATAATTGAAATTCTAATTCATTTATTATGTAGGCGCTGAACGCATTAAAACTTCTACCCCAAAACTTTGCTATCCAATTATTCAACTCCTGGTCTTGTTGAATTAGGATTACAATTAGGTAAATCGTACAACTCAAATTGTTTCTTATTATTTAAACTTGACAAACCTTTTAAATATTAACTGTAAAAGAATACATACGTCTATAGTATATAAAAAAAAACCTTATTCTCAGTATTACGTTTTTAATGCCATAAGAATGTAATAAATATATATATCATTTAAGAAATAAATAATTTATTTTTATTTTTTCAGTATTTATTTCTATTAATTATTTTTCTACATCTTTTACTCCAGGCAATTACATCCTTTTAAGGTTTAGTGTTTTGCCTGTTGTCTGCAAACATTGTAACTTATTTAGAACTCGTGATCTTGATATTGTTATGGTAAATGTAGTAAGAACATTTTTGTTTTATGGCAATAATTTTCCTTTTTCTGTTCATCCTTCCATCCTATATCCTTTTATATAAAAAGAGCTGTTGGTAAACTTAACTTTATGATTAGCTTTATGATTTAATGTTCCCAGGAATGACAGAATTCATGTTGTCACTTTTATTTCAAGATTAGGATATATCTCTGTTAAATTACATAGATAGACTATCTGTCATTCTTCAAGCTCGTTTCTTACTGGATATATAATTTAATGTTATAAGATGTAACAATAATTTTTTTATTTCGTTAAATTTTATTACATCTTATAACATCAGACTATCTGTGTCTTTCACAAATATGTAGAGATATCATCGTCTCGGACCTTATCCTCGCAAACTACCGAGAAATTGACTTATGTCTTAGTAGTGTTGGATTAGATTAAAACGACAGGAGCATCCTTATCTTAAAATCACCATTCACGGGTTTAGCTGTTTAAAAGAATTACCCAGTAAGGATGTTTTTTTATATTTTCGTTGTAGGACTTAATTGGACAACCATCAAATGTTCATCTATGTGCTAGTGCTAATACTCGTACTAATGCTTTTAATTAGACTCTTAACTTTTATTTGAATCATGAAAAATATTATAAAACGAAAACTACTGAAAGTTACAGGTATTCTAGTTCTTATTTGAATTATTGAGAACTAAACGGCTATTTACAAAAGAAAGTATGTGCTCGTAAATCGTTTAGATGCTGAGGGTGAGTATGAGGTTAATTCTGGCTTGAGAAGAGCTGTCAAAGTGGAATTAGATTGGCACAGGATCTCTCCTCTACTGTACGTAGGATGTACGTAGTGTTTAGGGTGAAGTAGAAACCTACTGACTGCTGGAAATATATTAACCAATTTAGGGATGTTTCTATTCTGGCAGTGAGCACTTACGACATTTTGATTCCACTGTGTTGTTCATTGTATTTAGTATAATCTTAGAACCCTGGCTTAGGTCGGTGTTTAACTAGAAACTATATTGTCCGGTGACAACCGCATCAAGGTACTATCTACAATATTTACAAGAAAACCAGACGTTTCGCCCATGCTTTGATGTGGCATCCTCTATCTCAAAGATACTACTGAGGATGCCACATCATAGCATGAGCAAAACGTCTCGTTATTTTGTAAATAATGTATATAGCACTGTGACGTGGTTGTCACCGGAAAATATAGATTCTAATGTTTGGTGTACTTTGAGTCCGTATATGAAACGTCTGATGATGAGTAATTGAATACAGAACCTGACAATCAAATCCATCTGGAGAAGGTAATATTTCAGTTTTTTATATTGCTTTCATATCTATCGACAAACTTCAATCGTTGATCTTTACCTTCCCGCATATAAGATTTATGCCAGAAAATATACCTCAGGAGAGAATGTATTCCAAGGTTTTATCCATTCGGGATGGAGCTTCTCGTCTTGACGATAAATAAAAATATTGGTAAACTGTGTTAATGATCTTGATGGGTTATTATTAATTAATAATTATATTTTCTGACCCTACTATTTGATTAGATTTCCTTTGCGATTTTGCAGTGTGTGTACCAAATAAAAAGTTCTAATGATAGCTTATGCTTTGTAAAAAATGTCACTTTCTGGTTTGGGCTTCATCATGACGTTATGCAAATTAATTCCAGACTAACTGAGAACCCTTTTTAAACATTCCATTTAAGTTAAAATCAATTGTTTCGATACGCTGGTCATTTTCAAGTATATCATTTTTACAATGTTGAAATATTTTCGTTTAAATGAAATGTTAACTATTATACATTTAGATCTAGTAACAAAACACTAAAATGATCACACTACAGTAGGCCACTCTTGGTTACAAACAATGAAAGTGAGGTTATAGACTGAATAATGTTGTGAGGAATGCGCGGGAAACAAACAGTAGTCATGGCGATCTTTAGTTGAAACTTTATAAACAGGCTGCAGCACTGTTTATAGAGTAATACATGATTTAAAACATTTTTTAACAGCTGTCCATTATAGTGGACTTGAGAGTGTTCGTGGAATATGAGTGTGTCCACTCAGGTGGACTTACGAGTTGTAAGGAACAAACAGTAAGAATAAAATCCCACCAGATGGGAAAATGGCTGTGTCCACTAAAGTGGACTTTCGATCTGTGAGGAATACTTTCTAAAAAGTGATCCGAGGGCAAAGGGTTAATACAGGGTTCACAGTTATTCTTTAATTAATTCATAATAATATGAAAGTAGCCCAAAAATTAATGTGATAGTAATGTACATAAATATTCAGTACTATGTCATTAGCTAATACATATAAAGGAGTACATCTATACGTAATAAATAATTTATAATATTACTAGAAATTTAAATCCAAACTAAAAAATTAAACTTGTATTTTGCTTTTTTACTTGTTTCCAATTATATCATTGTATTTTTTTTGTACCATCGTCACGGTATTTTGTTAAAGTTCTGTTATACCAAATAATGTTCTACAGGTTAGCTTAGCAGCATAATAACAACTACACTTCATAATGTTATAAAATTACAAAAGATAATGTAGAAATAGCATATATTTATAACATTTAACACATAGGAAAGTACTATTTTGGATGTATAATGTATGAAAAAGAGTAATTCATCAAATTCTAAAAATTAAATATTTATCATAGAAATATTTTAACTAAATATTAACTATATTTCGTATGGCTTTTAGTGGGGAGATGTGCCTAATTGATACACGGTGATTGTCCAACTAATCAGCTGGTTATATAACCCATTTTTGTTTTACAGGTTCCTTGGACCACTGGCCTAACGTCACTTCCGAACCATGGGATTTTTTTTGTATTATTTTATAATTATATTTAACCAACAATGTTTTATTAAAAATCCAATACTGACCAAAACGAGCTGAAACAAAAATAATGGTCACTTTTGAATTTATTGATTTAATTTCATTTACTATTAAGTAAGCTTTAGAGAGCTATATTAAATATTGATGATTTGCCAAATTAATTATTTTTTAGAAGAGAGTAAAGGACGCTAAAGCAATATATTGTTATATAAGTTAGCAAATTCAACAAACAACATAAACTAAGCCCACCATCATAAAGTTAAAAATGTTTGTACGCTAATTATTATCTGTAGATTATTTTAAATTATAATACATTGATGTAATTACTTAAACTATTAACAACCTTTCGTTCCCAGCGTCAACAACTCTCCTGCCTAAACCAACCTGCTAAATTAATGTACAGTTAAAGTGTTTTATAGCCACTTCAATACTCTGTTACAAGTGTTTTTTACACAAAATGCTTTTATTTTTCATAGGCATTCTTAAAGTGGGACATTTATAAATAGTTGTTTAGCTATGTTAATGCACTATTTCACATTTTTTCAAATGATAAAGACAAGTTATTTATCACTTTCTCATTAATTAAACACCGTTACCTAGTTTTTATTGCTTAAATCTCATTACAATGAATTTTAAAATATTAAATATGGAAAATAATTACCTATAGGCCTTCTTATATTTTTTACTTATCTAAACAAATAAATAATGAATAAAATCTGGATTCTATTTTTAAATTATGTTGATAACTTAAAACTTACTTATCAGTGTGCTTCATTTACAGGAATATTACATTTGACAATATCGGGATGAGTAAGTTATTTTGGTATTTTTTTTAAACAAACTGATTTTATTATTCTTGATATAATTTGTTTTTTATTCATTCAATACACGAACACTGTCCATATCGGTATTCATGCTAATCTCTTAAGAATAACACATAAATGAGAGACTAACTTTTGTTACCCATTCTATTCTCATAATATTAAAAATAAATTAAATATATTTTGACCAATTTAATCTAATAACAGCTATTAAATGAAAAAACCAAATAATGTAAACCTTAGATGTGTAAGCTCATAATTAGATGTTAACTAATTACGCCCTTTATTACAACTAACGAATTGTTAATACGGACACTATACATGATACAAATACATGATTTTACTTTTAACATTTAGGAATAATAATTCCAAAAAAAGATTATTGGCAGGTATAAATTAAACAGATAAAGTATTTATAATAATTTAAAGAAACTATTTAATAGAATATGGTCTTAATACAGAATGTGCCTAAAGAAAATTAATACTAACTTATTGTCTTTTACTATGTTAAATTATAGAATTATTAATTAAATATTCCTATGATTCTTTTACACTCACTAGGCCATATCAATATATTTTTTTCTCTTCTCTATCTCTCTGCATTTTTCATCGTAATCATAATAACAGAACAACTCATTGACATATACATTATTGCACCAATTTAATACAGAACAAAATCACCCTACAATATTGTTTGAGTAATGTAACTTCACAAATACAGGTTAATTGAGATTATTTCTTGTGTTTCTTTTGTAAATTCATCATTCATTCTAACGGATTTTTCTTGGAAGAAAAGGTGTACTGAAAGGGACTGTTTACCATAATTACACAGCCTAGAAACGGGCAATGTACCAAACAATAAATATGACAATAACACAGCAAATACACCGCACTGTTCAGTTAATTTTACAAATTAAACATATATCCGTTTTGTAATTCAAATAGTATTTTCAATAGTTAAATCACAGTAAGAAAACACGCTAAGATTATATCACCTTTGTTTTTGTTTACAGTACAACATAACACTTCACCCTCTGCTGATCTAAGTGTTGTTGAGGGAATAGGGCATATAGTAGAGAACGGGAATATTTTGGCAAACAGGATAAAATTATCTACAAACTTTCACCTGACGTATCTGTTGTAACCACATTCTGCAGTTATTGTATTCATACCTTCTATTGCAATGCAAAGTGTGGCATATTATAAGCTGCATTTTTATTTTGTTAAAATAGGTGCCTGCCCTAAACATCCCAATAATTACTAATAAATAACATTATAAAATGTTTATGCATGAATTTTTTTACTACGTTTTTTCTTTCTTGTTTACAATATGAGCTCACCGACAAGTTTGTATAACTTGGTGAGGCCTACATTTTGTACACACTTAAAAGTAATAAATAAATAATTAAATAAATATCTTTGAGCATGTACTGTTATGAAAGAAATGTTTTACAAAAATATACCATATGGTAGCAAGTTGTTATAAAAATGTTCATTTTTTAATTTTAAAGTCGCTTATGACTATTTGTCTAACGTTCAAGTATAATGAACTTGTTAAATAACGATTGAGTGAGGCTCTCTTAACGGATATTAGAGCTGTGCAATTACTTGCCAGGATTTCATAGAAGTTCCTTGAAAAGGAAATTAATGTTACGTATTTAGTTCATTAAATCCAAATGTGTTTGTTCCTGTGCATTTTTCTAGTAATGTTTCCAACAACATCCTTTAGTGTATAGCTCTTTAAAATCTGTAAGAAAATAACTGTTTTTTAACATGTGAAATAATTGGCCTCATTTAGAAAATTAAATGATAAACGTCTTTATTGCAACCTCATTGTGATTAACTGAAGTACACATCTAAAATCGTAATAACAGTTATTAATTTAATAAAGGTATTTTTTTATTTCATTAAATTCACAATTTTATGTTTTCTTTAGTTATAAATGTAATTAACAAGGTCTGTTTATCTTAAATAGTGAAACAGATGTATAAATAAAAATAAATTAATACGCTTTAAAACACAATAGGCAAATAGCATTCCTCGATTTTTCATATGTATCAATATCAAAAACAAAATTTCAATAGTATAATATACAATAATAACACTTATGATTAATAAACTATTTTTTAGTCTAAAAACACTAAATAATCAATAACTAAAAAAAACACATTTTAGCAGAATAAATTACTATTAATTGCCATACTTTCACGAGCGATAAAAATTTTTGTCTTGTGGCTAAATTTAGTAAATTGTTATTCTTTCTTACTTATTTATTTCCTTTAAATACTTAAACACATTTTTTTAATATTTAAGTAATTTTCATGTCGGGCCACAGATAAATTATAAATCTCTTATTTACAATAATGTTAAATACAGTTTTTCCTTTAACGGTCTGTACAAGAAACCCGTTACAAGTTCAGTTCAACGGTAGGTACTCCAGTCTTTGGCTGTGGAAGTAATTAACTGGAGTGTCCAGAGCTAGGGACGAGTGTCCTCGAGAAATAACTCACTGGATAATACATTCTATGGTAATAACTTTATTGAATATGGAAATCCTTCTTCTCAGTTTAATTACTAATTCTCTTGCACTATACATAGATATTTTTGTCTTTCCATCCCTCCTAAAATTTAAATAACTGTAATTATTTATTACTGTAAGATACAGTAGGAAGGATAGTTTTCAATGTATATTATTGATAGTTTAATGAAATTATTTTTAATATTTTATTGAAAATTGAAAATTCTATATTCCCACGTTACTTACAAAATGTTTTAATGGCACTAATAGACCTACAATAATTCGTATTTAAACTAAAATAAAAGTTTTCATGAAAATCATTTACTATAAAAAAGGCCACTGTCCACTAATATGGGTCCTGTACAGCCGGGTTTCCTGTTAGGTGAAATTAGTTCATGTCCGGTTTTCTCAGATAGTGCCAGGGGTCTCCCTCTATCTACCTCTCTTCATCCCTCTCTCTCTGAGTCTCTCCAGCATACACTGAAGTAACTAATTGCTGTGCCAATAGTACGCCAAACAGTCGTTCCAGCGATTTTTTGGGTTTTTTTTAAACCAATTACCGTTAAATAACAGCAAATCCACTGACTTTGGCTGTCTATTTGTTCATATTGTTACTGTCCAATATGATATAAACAAGGAGCGGCCGTAGATAAGGAGCTAAGGCGCTGGCTTGCCATGCTGTCTGTCCGGGTTCGATTCCCGATGTGACCACTAATAGATTTTGCTCTGCCGCTCCCGTGGCTCGGAAGTCACGTAAAGCCGTTGGTCCCCAGGATAAGTAATAGAGAGGGCTCCTTAGCCCTAACTTTGCCTGGTAAAATAAGTCAATCTTTAACTTTCTTTAACTTCAAAATGGAAACAAACTACTTAATTTATTTAAAATATAGACACTCTGTGATAAATACATTATGTAGGCTGTACATGTAGTTTTCAGTTAAATTCACAATATGTTTAATGGTTTTACGTAGCTAGTAAATTATTCGATTGCGTAAGCAATTCGATGCTAGTGTATTATTTACAAACAATGTTTTTGTCCCAGTTTAAGGGTGGGTAAAAATCATGCTCATAGTACAACTGACATTATGCATAAGTCGTATTAGGAATTCTGATTGCGAGTTGGAGATGATAAACGTCGTGTATGAGGGAGACTTTCTTTTCTGTTTAGTGATTTTCAAGTTGGGTTATGCTATGTACTATATTAAGTATTACGAAGTACACTGTAAAGTAATTTTCACTACACTACTATGAGTTTAGCTGTTTTCGTTATGTGTTTACAACCTGCGAAACATCATATTTTCAACAGCTGTCTATTGTTTACTACCGAAAGTAACATTGCTTACAACCGAAAATTTTCCACAGTCAACAACACCAGTTTTTATTCCGTAGTGTAGTGAAAAGTATCGTTCAAAACTCGAGTAAATGTGTTTTGTATGTTCTCGACCATTCGAAGTGCTCCGACAAGTCTCACACTTCAAACATATGGTCTCGAACATGCAAACCCCCACTTTCCACTCTTGTTATGAAATATACTATTCTACTTTACCGAAGAAATTACAGGTCTCATAATCACATTGTATTATTTCAATTGTAAGTCTTAAGATTTCTATTCCATTAGTGAGAACTGTGTAACATACTGTAGTTTCCACAGAGTGTACAATAGATCTAGTTATAATATATTGTAATATATTTGTGTTGTGTGACGTCATTTATACAGTATAATATATATAACGTTAAGTGAAAGAATAACATTTGCTTTATTTATGCTACAATAATTACCTAAATGAGACGTTATTATTTTTTTAATTTTGTAAAACGAAAATGTACAACTTCATTCTAAAATAAATAAAGCAAAGTTTTATACTGCTTGTGATGACATTTATAATAGCATTTTTGAAGTCTAGTTTCCAATTAAAGGCATGACAAATTAAATAACATTTACCTATTTTAATTATTAAACTCAGTACATGTATTTTCTATAGTTTTCAATTATACTTTCTTTGGCCAAATTAGTAATGTGGATTAGTATACGAATCTACGTCAGAATACTTTTAATCCTAGTATTGTTGGGAATGCCATTTACACTCATTGGAGCTCCTAATTTCAATGTGACTCAGTAATTTTACTCTTTGTTTGTTTAATTGCGGCCACCCTGTTTTATACTTTGCAACAGTTGTTGATTTAAATGAAGGTTTGATAAAGAATTTAATTTAACATGTATAATAAACTATCAATTACAACTCGACAAACCAAAATAAAACAACCAGCTACCTTCTTATAGTCCATAAACCAACAAAAATGCAGTAATGTAATAGTAATAAAATACAAATATTTTCGACAACAATGCATATGTAATTAAAATTGAATTATGTATGCAAGCAGGTATAGAGCCTATATTATAAAACAATTAAGCAATTTTATGCAAAAGTAAAAATTACGTAGCCCGTTAATTGACTTCATTCTAGTTTTTTTTTTATTGAATTGTCTCATGAATATTTTTCAAATTCCTATATTGTACCTATATAGCAAAATTATTTGGCAAAACGTTTTAGTATGAATCTCAAATGAAATACACGTGTATTTAACTGGTGTACTTGTAAATTGTATACTGTACTAGATTAAAAGAGGTTGTAAACAGTGTACGGTTAGGCCTATACAAATCATAGCCAAGTATACCAACTAAACTTGTATATGGCAGTAAACATTTAAGATTAGCGACTAACAAGGAAGATAAAAGCTCAGATATGTGAAGCGTGCCTACCAACTGGAAATCCGATAAACTCCTTATTTCCCCGCCCCACGACTAACAACACCCACCCAAACCCGTAGCCATGGCAAGGAAATGAACATGAATATTTTTAAATTTAGTCTCCGCCGTCTTTGCTGGCTTGGAAAACTGTAAACCTATGAAGATATAGGTATTATTCATTAATTTTATTGCTCTGATCAAATAGTATATGGGAATCGGTAGAGTAAGGTTAAAATAAAAATCACCATCTTTTTTTTAATGTGATATAAAAGATTTTAAAGTGTGTTTTCACTATCACTTAATACTACGTGGACTATATTTCCATATGATACTTTTTGTAACCACACTTTTTAACATATAAAAATAAAATGTGTTTTATTTTTATATTTATTTTTTATATTTTATTTATTTTTATTTTATTTTATTTTTATTTTATTAATTTATTATTTATATAATTTATTATTTTATTTATTTTATTTTATTTTTATTTTTTTATTTATTTATATTTTATTTTAAAATATTATTTATTTTTATTTCTATTTTATAAAATGTGTTATAAAACTCTTGGCATGTTTCCTGGTAAAAAATGTTGAAATAATTATAATTCCAATGTTTTTCATATAAGACCAAAAGTGTAACGTGGTAAAAAAGTAAAATATATGGTGTTCAAGCTTACTGGGCCAGATATTTTTTATATGGTAAACAGTTTTAGTGTAAAAAAGCGTTGCCACTTAAAAATAACAAGCCTAAAATCAGTTTATAATTATTCATCATAGTTAGCCTAATGCTTTATCTAAGGAGGCGATATATAGCAAAAATCCATAGGAACAAAGTTCTAGATCGTCTTAAATATGTTCCTGAAATGTTTAGTAATTTTTAAATAGCCATTCGTTCAGCCACTACAAGCAAAAATGGAAAACAATGTTTTTGACTTTTCCAAATGTTCACACTTATACTTCTGTCATTTCTGAACTATAAAGAATTTTTCAAAATTCCCTCTCATTGCACACCTCTAACATACCAAAAATCATCATATAAAATTTCAGCCTCTGAAGTTCAGTAATTTTTTAGACTCTGCGATCAATGAGTGAGTGGCATTTGGCTTATATACAGTATATATAGGGTATTATATCTGGAAACACCCAAACATTTTCTTTATTAATCTAAATATGAATTCGACATTTTCAAAATCTTAATAGCTATTGGGCACCTACTTTTTGAATTTTGTTTTGTCACAAATGAAATGTTAGACTTCCATTCATATTTTGGTAACTTAGTAGGCAATTATTGCAAAATATCAGAATGGTCCTTTAAACTCTTGAACAAAATAACTACAAGGTTAAGAGGTTAAATATTCAGCCTCAATTGATTATAATCTTGCATAATTCATGCAAACAAGTAACATATGTTTGCAATACAGAACTTCAAATTTAAATTAACATATATCTACATTCACAGTGCTTAAAGGGATCAGTCTCTGTAACGAATGTAAATGTTTTGTTGAAATGACCACTTCGTACTGAGTATAATTTATTATTTATTCAATACAGTTCTATATTCATAGGGCATATATAAAAGTCACAGTACTTAGTTATTACGCTAGAGGTTGAAAATATCGATGATTCCTCAACTTTTATTTTATTAAATAACTACATTAATTTATTCAAAAAAAATGACAAATCTTTCAGATTAGTAATATGGAAATGTACTTTATTATTTTTCATAGATAAAAAACAAGTCTAGTATTAAAATCTTTTAAAACAATTTTACGTCTCAGCTAAACACCAAAAGTGAAAATGTAACGTCAAATTTATTTAAATAAAATATCCATGTTTTCTATACATATTAGATTTCGCTCATTTTCGAGACATCATGGAAATGTTTACAAAATAATGCATTGCTCATTAAGAGGGAGAAAAACAAGATCGTAGTAGGAATTATGAAATCGTTTCATTCTCTTTACAAAATAAATATTTAGTTGCTCACATGCATTGGAACTAGTTATTAATGTTTACTATATTTGGGGCCTTAAAAGTTAGGGCTTTATTTAAAATCTATCGATTTAAAAAAAAAAAAAAAATAAAAATAAAACACTACGCTATATTAGAAACTATCCATATTTTAGAATTTTTTTAGATATTAATAAAGGCTTACAGCTTCTAAAGACTACTATTAGACTTCATAACTTTCTATACAGAGTACATAATAAGTATGGACACTTTCTTATAGCTAATGAACTACGAAAAATACACTGCTAAAACCGTCCACTTCACTTAAGTCATTAACTTAACAATTTGCATGGCCTTTCAGGAATTCTTGGCACTCAACGAAACATTTCGATTTGGTTATCGATTATTAATATAAAAGCATATTGGATTTTTTAATTAAAATTAGGTATATTTAAACCGAATAAAATGTCGCAAATATGATTAAAAAACTGACTTCTAGTTTGAGTTGTGGGTGTTCAATGTTATGAACCTAGAGTTGTCATATTCTTTAGATGAAACTTTTACTTACTAGCTACTTACGTTATTCCAATGCTAATTGTATCAATTATGCCGCTATTTACATTACACATTTTACTATGTACAAACAAATATATTTCAAATGAATATTCCAGAGCATGAATATTGCAAAAAATAAATATATTTACACAGTGGAAAGTAGAAAGCCTTGAAATGTTTTTGTTGTATTAATTTTGGCATTCTTAAATAGAATTTCCTGGATATACCACATCTTTCCAAACAATAGGGGTGGGTGGGTTAAAGTTAATTCATGAGAATAAGTATCCAATACACAATGTTAGGGATTCATGAGAACAAGTATCAAATACACAATGTTAGGGATTCATGAGAACAAGTATCCAATACACAATGTTAGGAATTCATGAGAACAAGTATCAAATACACAATGTTAGGAATTCATGAGAACAAGTATCAAATACACAATGTTAGGAATTCATGAGAACAAGTATCCAATACACAATGTTAGGGATTCATGAGAACAAGTATCCAATACACAATGTTAGGAATTCATGAGAACAAGTATCAAATACACAATGTTAGGAATTCATGAGAACAAGTATCCAATACACAATGTTAGGGATTCATGAGAACAAGTATCCAAATATCATGAGAACAAGTATCCAATACACAATGTTAGGAATTCATGAGAACAAGTATCAAATACACAATGTTAGGAATTCATGAGAACAAGTATCAAATACACAATGTTAGGAATTCATGAGAACAAGTATCCAATACACAATGTTAGGGATTCATGAGAACAAGTATCCAATACACAATGTTAGGAATTCATGAGAACAAGTATCCAATACACAATGTTAGGAATTCATGAGAACAAGTATCCAATACACAATGTTAGGGATTCATGAGAACAAGTATCCAATACACAATGTTAGGAATTCATGAGAACAAGTATCCAATACACAATGTTAGGGATTCATGAGAACAAGTATCAAATACACAATGTTAGGAATTCATGAGAACAAGTATCCAATACACAATGTTAGGAATTCATGAGAACAAGTATCCAATACACAATGTTAGGAATTCATGAGAACAAGTATCCAATACACAATGTTAGGAATTCATGAGAACAAGTATCCAATACACAATGTTAGGAATTCATGAGAACAAGTATCCAATACACAATGTTAGGAATTCATGAGAACAAGTATCAAATACACAATGTTAGGAATTCATGAGAACAAGTATTCAATACACTATGTTATGAATTCATGAGAAAAAGTATCCAATACACATTGTTAGGAATTCATGAGAACAAGTATCCAATACACAGTGTTAGGAATTCATGAGAACAATTATCCAATACAAAATCTTAGGAATTCATGAGCATTGTTCACATTTATGACAACACATACATAATAGTACCATGAATTATGTGTTTTAAATTTTCCTGCCCAATTTTGTATTTCATCATTTTAAACTCCCACTACATAAGTTACAGACAACCTTTTCAAGTAAGATTTGCGATGTTACATTAAATATTGATGACCAACGCTTGGATGGGACGTTATCCAAGCATTTACATTCGTGCAAAAGCCTTGTTAATCACAAAACTTAATTACTTAAAACAAGATGGGAGGCCACACCAGTATAAGTTTTACAGTTTACTAATCATAAAAAGTTTCCATACTTTTTCCTATTTATTTTATAAAGTCTATATATATATACTGCATGACTATATAAAAAAGTGCCTTAACTATTTGCTCTTGAACTACAGTTGATTTATTTTTATTATATACTACTTTCTCTTGGTAGTTACCTAAGTTGTATATATGTACACTCCTATACTGTCTTCACTTTGTAATAAAATGTATTGAATTTTCTCGTTTAGTATTATTCCTTCTGCTCATAATTTTAAGTTTTACTATATCTGCTTTTTCTTATTAATTATATCAAGGGTCATTTAAATATCCTCCAGTGCCAGATAAAGAGAAATAAATTAATTACACTAATATTTATAAAAATGAAAAAGGTTTGTGAAATGGTTGAAACGTAAAATAATTACTCATTTCCTATCTACATAAATGTTCAACCATTTAATCGTTAACATCTGCACAAATTACCAATCGTTGCGAGTAGAATGCTATGAGACTTGTTCAAGTGGTTGGCCGGAGATGTAATCAACTGGAGTGTCCAGGTACAAGGGTTCTTTAAAAATCAATTACTGGATGGTATTTAATATGTAAATCGCTGTTTTGTGTAAGAAAATCTTAACATTTTTCTATCAGTCTACATAATTTGTAATTTAAATGTCTTTCTAACGTGTTTTTTTCTGAGTTTTTTACTTCGAGAGTTTTATCCTCATATAAACCATAAACACAATTATTTTTACACAGTATAACTGAATTGCTATGGTGTTGGCATGCTACGAAATGAAACGGGTTCGATTCCCTAAATGATAGTTAACAGTTCAATCCCAAAAGTGAAAATTACAATGATAGTTGGGTCCGTTGTACAATTGTCATTGTTACCAGGACAGTCGTTTTCACAGTAAACTTATTAAACAATGTGGTTGTCATGTATTTCAAAAATTGCTTGAAATTGTTGTAGCTTTACCATTGCCTTCTTTATAAGATATGTGAGGAATTTAAAAAAAGTTTAAATTATATATTATATTCCTTAGAAGCCTCTAATATATAAAAGTATTTTTAAAAGTTAGTAAATAATAAAATGACTATTTCAAAATGTTATGATGGGTTAAGATTATTGTGAACTTTTAAACCCTTGCGAACTGTGTTTTCCTTTCAATTTTTCAATATATTAGTATGGAGCTAAGTTGTACTCTTCATTTTTTAATGAATTAAACTATGCACAAGTAGTAAATGCAAGTCGTTTTTTCTTATAATTACTAAATTTTTATTTTAGTTTAGCATTTAAGTAATTAAATGCTAGCTCTAAGGTTTTACCAAAATTAGGTAAATTACCAGAATTCTATTAACATTATTCCTACTCAACTATTATTAAATGTTGACATCAGGATAATTCTTAAGACGATGTTTAATTTTTTTTAATTTTTATGCATTTTATCGCATATATTTTGTAAAAACTAAGGTAACCTTGCTAAAGAAACGTAGATGCAAAATATTTTGTTTACTTGCGCATAATGTGGATGGTTTTAAAAATATTATTGAGTTATAGGATGAACTACTACCATAAAAGTGTAATTTAAATGAACGTTTTTATAATCTTAGACTTAGTCACCTTCGACAGAATTCCTGGTCTCTGTTTAAACAGCTGGACATAAACACGTTCCTACTCATCTATAATATCTACAGTGGCAAATATGTAGTTGATTTATTTGTATCCTTGTGTTAGTATTAAGCAAAAAGTTGAATTGTGTTATTGTTAAACATTGATATCACATTGTTGGATATATAATAAACGACCAGCGTGTAAAAGGCGCTTTTGAATGGTCAGCTACGCACGGGTATGATAGAACATCAGATATATGAGACGTGTCAACCCAACCGGAAACACGATTAGCTCGTATAGCGGACCCCCTCCCCCACCTACCGTCTCGTAACTCCTTACAACTTCCTATCGCCATCACACGAAGACTAATAATAACATAAACAGCAATTTAAAGGACGAAATATCTAAGTTTTATTAAATAAATGTAATATTATAGTTTATAAAGATGTATATAAACCTTATATACATGATCTAATTCTGTAATAGTAAGCTCTCATATCCTATTTCTATTATATGCTTACAATAATAATCTTATTCTTCACTGGGAGAGCTATCCCTTTATATCCATAAAGGGGATTAAGACGTCAGAACATTGAGTCTGATTTAGAGATACGCACGTTTGAACCCGAGAATCGATTGAAAGTGTTTCAGTTGAATTCACTTTGCACTGATTCTTCCCTTACTTTGTCAGAATATGTTCACTGCACATATCAATAGTATAAGAAGATATTAGTAAAGTCAGTTTAAATGGGAAATCGTCCTTTCCTTTTCAAATTAATATAAACTTTATATTAATAAAAAAAATAGTATATAGCATACATTTTTAGGTTTGCCTACACGACCACTGATAACATTATCAGTTGGAATATATAGGATGCTTGTTAAGTCCTACACTAAATTAATAATTCCTGAACGGTTTTAAAATATATATTTTGAAGTTCCTATCGGTGTTCTGCCATATCAGCAGAACGGCCTACAAGAAGCCAGAGGAAACACATAAGAAGAGCTTAGGAGGGGTAGTAAATCGAAAAAGAGAAGAACATAGTGCTGCAAATATGACCCCAAAAAGTCCACCCTTTAAAAAATTACACCGTTTTACATTTTAAAAAGTCACAATGTAAGTCCCCTCTTAACCGTAAGTCACAATGAACCGTTTAAAGTAGATGGGTTCATATAATTTTCTTTGCTCAAATTGAGAGGATTAAACTTTTTTAATGCATGCTGGACCCAATAGATACTGTTTTTGGGTATACAGTGACTCTTCTCATCCATGGTCCACGAGGATTTTTACAAAAATATTATTTATAGGCTTAGGTCAAGATGTAAATCTCTTTAAACGATTTTTCTAGTAGGGATAAATACCACAAACGGCACTTCAAAATACCAACGTAGTACAAAATATTACACATTTAAAGATTTTTAATTGGTAACAGCAAGACAATCTACTCGTAGAGTGGGCACAAATGTAATAAGCGGACTAATCAATCAAATAAAAAAATATGTTGTGAACTGAATAATGCATTATAGATAGCATAGAAAGTACATTATGAAGTTAGTTATGAGCAAGGGTTAAAAATTCAATCTTTATTTATTAATTTTTTTTAATGTATAAGTAAACATTACTTTTGGCTACTAAAATCTCTGAAAATCTGGCATCTTGTACAGGGTCAACTTTTTTATTGCCATTTGTGGTATGCATATCTGCTTGACAAACCCTTTATTATTATGTACATCTTGACTTGTACTTACGTTTCGGAGTGCATATAAACAAGCCATAAAATATATGTAAATTTTACAATATCACAAAATTCTGTTTGGGTACATTACAAAGGTACATATCCCTAAACACTCAAAAAGAGTTTATAAATACTTAACAATGTTGAAAAATAATAATATATTTATTATATGTACAAGAAGGTTATTCAAACTCACACGTGTTTACAGCAGAAAATTATTTAATCAAATAGTGTTTTTGTTATAAAGGAATAGAACAAAACAAATCGTTTCATTTTATAACATTAAACTTCAAACAAACATCGTAACAGCAACATAAAAAACCTAATATTCTGCAAATCATAAACTCAATCTATCCCAACAATCTTTAACAGCAAAAATTAAACGTAAATTACAATAGCATTTGAACATCATCAACAATTATTAAACATAAACATACAGAAAAACTTGACTGGGTAGCCAATGAAAAATAAGAAAAAACAAAAACCATACCATTTAGAACTGTTAAGAACAGGAAGGTTATCCTCTGTCACTTTTAAAAATTGCATAAAAACCCAATCAAGTGAAAAATAAATATCACTAACAATAATATTGCATCGATCAAAAAATGTTATGGCAGCATTTTTTAGTGTTATGAATAAAAAGTCTTGACTGTTATTAAATTTACAATTAATTATGTTCCTCAGTAAACACACTCCGGTAAAGCCTCGCTAAGTCACAGTTAAGTAACAACTTTATCCTTTGTGTTATTTAATATTTATGCAAAGTGCACCTCTCTTGTACATACTCAACAGTAGTTTCTTGTTTATATGGATTAGTAACTAGAAATCTTTGATAGGCTGAGTGCCTTTGTACTGGTTTCTAGGTAAAGTTAGTGGTAAGTTGTGTATAGGTTTTAAAATCATCAAATCCATTTTGGTTTAAAAGCTTAACAAAGTTTAAATATCGTTCATTTTTTAAATAAGTTATTAATATATTGGTCTTAAATATTGCTCGGATTTTTTTTGATAATGTATTTTATTGTAAACACTGTAATTCCTATTCATTAGTTGAAAGGAAAAGAGTAAATTAATTTAAAACTTTAAATATTGAGTCAATAGTTGTTTATTATTGGTTATAAATAGCAATAAAAGTAAAGAGGCGAATATAGGCCTATTACTAAAATTCACATCGTACATATATAACTTACAATTGATTAGTAATGTAGTAGAACTGTATTGTCCGGTCACATGTTGGCAGTAAGCGGATTACAAGGGTTAGAGTTGATTACTTAATGTGGGCTACGAAGAGTATAAAGGAGTTTGGGTTATACACTTTATATTGAGCCACTTATATCTGACGAGTTGGCAGAGTCTATAAAACTCAGCGCTTGAGGTCGAAATAAACGGATTTCAGCCTACAGTATGGATCTTCTCATGTTTCATCCATCGAGTCAGTGAAAATGGATTGTCCAATAACTAAAAACTTCATTTAATTGGTCACTCACGAAATGTTTATTTCTTATGTGTACAGAAGTAATTTGGTTCATTGATAGTTGTACATTATTATGTTAATATTTGCAAACATACTAAATGGTGCCACCATATTGTGTAATCGGAAGTACTTACCGTTAAGTGGCCTAAATTAATCTTAGGGTGGGCTGTATAGTTCGTTGTTTTCGGATAGAAACAAGTTAGTATACATGTATACTAACATTATCAAAATTATAAAATAAATTTACTCCATGTAAATATTTAACCATAGAATCTCTATGAGAAAGACACGGTTATAAAATTAATATTCTTCACAAATGGTTGTAATGCGTTATATTATACTTTCTTTCGGGTTATCTAGATTTTTTATTTCGATATTTAGGAATTTATTTAGTTATCCTTAAAGATCACATGTTCAGAATTTGTAAAATACATACATAATTATAATGTTAATTATATGGTAGAATACACTTAAATTTATTTTCAGTTTTATTATTCATCCACCAGTTGTTAGGATGCTATGAAGATATTTTATCAAATATCATCTCTTTTTTTTAAGTCGAATCAGACATTGTGCTGATTATTAATATTCAATTTCAATAAACAAATTAAAAATCATCGATATAGAAAACCATAAATTGGAATAATCAGTCAAACTTGCAGATTAAACGTATTAAAACTCTTAATTAGGAATTATATATTTGGACTTAGAATAATTTATTTTTGATTTTATCTGGAAAAAAATCTCCGAGCGGAATTTCTGTATTATTTAAAATATTAGTAACGTGTTTTTGAATTACTTAATGTCTTGAATTAAACCTGCTTAGGAAAATATAGTCCGTATTAAACAAGTTTATTTTAGTACTGACGTTGATAAGTATAGTAAATACGAATAGTAAAATGTAATTGTAATAGTAGTCTCAGCCCTTCCGAGTCATATATATATATATATATATATATATATATATATATATATATATATCATTTTTGTGCATGTTGAATGTTATTTTAAATTAATAATGTTTTTCAGGTACCATATATTTATGATTAGTTAATGTAATCTTATTTCAGTCTGATTTGAATATTAATTTTAATTGTGTTTTAATATTTTTTTGTTGATATCGTGACCTTAACAGCGCCTAATTGGTTGTATTAATTTAATCCTGTTAACATTTTATATTTAGTATAAGTTGATTTTGTTGTACCCCATTCTAGGATTTAGGTAAAAATTTAGATAATTATTAAAGTAGATAAGTTTATTAGTTTAAGAACGTAGTTTTATAACATGTTTGTATAGATGTAATTTAGTGTTTACCACTTGAAAAAGGTTTGGGTTTTACCAAATCGAAACGTCGTGATTGGTAATTTTCACGTAATGATGGCAATGTCCAACTATCTTAGTCTCCCTCATATGATACTCCATCATTAACAAATTTCAAAAACAAAGTTGATAAGACGTTGACAGTTTATATAATATCAAACGAAACAACCACACAGCAGACTTAGTGATATAGATTTATCGATGATACATTGAATATTTAAATTATGTCATCCCCTATCATCCAAGGTTAACAGTTTCAATAATTCTGAATTCAATAATCTTACAAATGTTAATAAATAGTTACTAACATATAAAAAAACATTTAAAAAGTATTTAATTTTGTCAAGTTTTAATGAAGATTCTATATATTATGAAAATGTAATATCATTATCAAATAAGGTGAATTAAAAATGTCTGATAGAGTACTATCCACACAAAACATAGAGATCAAAACAGATAAATTAGAATGATTAAATTTTCTTAACTAGCATGGATCCTAACCCTTTTAAATAGCCTGGACTTTTCCTAATCCACTTAGCCGACCACTTAAGGGAACAAATCGCTTTTTCAAAGCAATTACTGTTATATGTCTTCAATTGATGTAGTTTCCAGGTCAGTAAACAATGGAAATATTGATAAATATATAAGCCTATACAATCTTCAAACCTTCATACCCACAGTAATTAACTCAAATATAAACTACAGATAAACAAAATAGTTCGCATTATAGTTACAGACATCCATAATAATGAGAATAATAATATAATAATCCTTGATTTCAATTTTTTTAATACAAAACATGCTGATAGGGAAATCATAAACAACAACATTGTAAACTAGTCAAATATTGGGACTAACAAAATAAACGAGTTAATATAAGTTAAAATAAATAAGGAGTTAAGATATGATTATTTGTATAAATTGATCAAAAACGGCCATTCATATCATGAAACCAATCTTTTCAAGAATGGAGTGAATGTCAAAGGAATAACACGAATAAAATAGTTTTATTGCCAGTTTATATAAATTCAATTGTTTAGCTTAAACCACATTAATATCAATAATATATTTAATCTCATTAATAAAAGCACAACATACTCATCAATGAAACATTATTAATAATCATGACACATTTCCAGTAATGCAATTTACTGAGGTAATATAGAATTTAGAGAATTATTGTACATAATATGTTATAGCAATAGTATGTACAATATCTCATTTAGAATATCACATTAAAGATAAAGGAAAATATCAAAAGAAGAATATAAATAACACTTTTTCCCTTATAATTTTGTAGGTAAACTGAATATGTTACAAACACACTCTACATTGAAGAAACCAAAATAGGATATTTAAGAAAATTCCAGTTTGGAGGTAACTATTTTTTTTTTAATTGCTAAATGATAGCAAGATTAGTGCAAAATCTTTTAATGAAATGAAAATTAAAACATTGACCACAGTTAATTGACACCTCGAGATAGTTAAACCAAATACGGTGTCACCTCAGAACAATCAATAATTTATCCACAACATTTTAATTAAGTTATTTCCAAACGTCATTTTATATGTTAAATTAAACAAATATAGTTGACTATAGAAGAGTTTAAGATAAAGAAAACCGCATTTATACTGTCTCTCAGTGGGCATCTTGACTTTAGACAGTTATATTGGGCCCTATCAACAAGGGCGGACAGAAAACCAATTACACTGTCAATGAACACAGTAACTGTGGGACCTGGAACTTGGAAAGAAATTTCTACCTAACAATGATTAACCAAAATAGTTCCTGATAATTAACTTTCTAAATAAGCTAGAACAAAATATTTTGACGAGCTTTATCTATTTAATGGATATTATACTATACACCTGAGTTTTTTACTGTCTAAATAATTTTTACTAATCCTGTACTAATAGGTTAATTTGTCAAACGATTTTTAATAACAAAACAATTATATCACAATCAACTATCATATAAACAAATACAGCTACAAAAATGCAAAAACGAATTAATGACTAAAAATTACTATACTTACAAAAAGTCAAATATTTTTATTTATATAATTTATTACGTATATTGTTTATTTTACCTCACAAATTCCCTTCTTTGTTTTCAGTCTTTATAAATAATTAAATATAGTGTTTTGTAGTTAAATAATCGTATATAGATGAGGGAGACAAATGTAGTTGGACATTTGCCATCATTACGTGAAAATTACCAATCACGACGTTTCGTGATTTGGTAAAACCCAACCTTATTCAAGTGCTAAAAACTAAATTACATCTACACAAACATGTTATAAAACTACGTTCTTAAACTAATCTACCTTAATAATTATCTACACTTTGAAGATTATAGAATAGGGTACAACAAAATGAACTTCTACTAAATATAAAAATGTTAACAGGGTTAATATTGTTTTGCAGGTACCATATATTTATTTTATTTATGATTAGTTGATGTAATCTTATTTCAGTCTGATTTGAATATTAATTTAATTGTGTTTTAACATTTTTTCGTTGATATCGTGACCTGGGCAGTGCCTAATTGGTCATATTAATGTAACCCTGCTAACATTTTTATATTTAGTAGAAGTTCATTTTGTTGTACCCCATTCTAGGATCTAGGTAAAAATTTAGATAATTATTAAAGTAGATAAGTTTATTAGATTAAGAACGTAGTTTTATAACATGTTTGTGTAGATGTAATTTATTTTTAGCACTTGAAAAAGGTTTGGGTTTTACCAAATCGAAACGTCGTGATTGTTAATTTTCACGTAATGATGGCAAATGTCCAAGTACCTTTGTCTACCTCATCTGATACTCCATTATTAACAAATTTCAAAAACAAAATCGTATATAGTACTGTAGATATTTTTGCATATTTCAGCTAAGTACACTTTATGCACATGATTTTGAAAACATAAGTTAAATGTTAAACTTACGGCCTATATTGAAAGAAATTATTAGTTTACGTAAAACGTTTATTAAAGTAAATAAAGAATTTAAATTTAAGTTCACGTAACATGTAGGGCTACATATAAACTGAATAACCTTAAAACATTGTTATTTAAATTATAACACTCAGGTTTGAATTTTCAGTCACTTTTAAGAGTATAAAACTTAAAATAAATAAAAATTGTATACTTTATATACACTTCAAAATGACTAAAAAGACGAAACACCAATCACTTCTCCTGATATACGAGTACTTTCAATAATGATGTTTTAAGGGTACTCAGTATATATTATGTAATACATAATAAACAATTTAACATAAAATTGTATTTTAATGTAATATATACCATACATTTGACCTGCTCCACATGCCCGCCCATGACCATACACGCACAGTACTGTATATAAACCAAACATATGAATAAATTGAATACTTTGACACAGCATGGTGATACTGAATGTATAATTATTCATAATGGGCCCTAAAACATTAAAATTCAATATGCTAAATAGTGAGTTAATAGATTAATTAAATTATTCGGCAATAGTATTTTAAATCATTAAATTAAATGTTTGTTATTTTACATATTATAAGAAATATGACTACAAGAGCATGTTTAGTAAGATTTGAAATATTATATTTAATATCTTATAAAAATAAAATAATTTGTAAATAAATTATTTGTAAGGATTCAACTTTGTAAGGAAATATTAATTAAAAAATTATTGTACGATTTTTCCTTTGTAAGGACTCACTAGTATAAATGTTTTATTAACATATAAAGGGATTTGGTAATATATGTGAATTGATCAGTTCTCAATTCCATCTGAATTGGTTTGCTTACAGTGAATGGTGAATGGTGATTTATTGTATTTAAACAAATCCATAAGTGTTTTTTTATGTGGTCTATGTGTCAATTATTATAAATTCAGGACTTTTAATAACAAATAAATAATAGAAAATAATGTTTTTATTACAAATAACCATCATTTTGTAACTATAGTAATCAATTTATGTATTGAGAACAAATACGTTTTCATATAATTCCAAATATATTGTATCAGTTACGTATTTACGTATTAATTAACTAATAAAACAAAAATTCCCTTAATCCTTTTTAAACATTAAACAAGTACGTGATCAATGCCATAAATCCCACTCAAGATTCTCTGAATGCTTATCATAATGTAATGAATTTATTTTGTTATCATGTCTTTTTTTATTAAATTTTTCATTGAATATATATTTTATGTCTGTTAAAGCCATCTTCCAAACTAAAAGAAGAATAAAAAGAATAATTATTAAACCAGTACAAGCTACGTGCCTTAGTGTTATCTCACGCCACAGAGCTAAAGGCACATTTATTAAACATTCAAGAACTGCTTCGCCGATTGAATGATTACCAGTTAATACCTCCTGAAAATAACGCAATAGGAATCATTAACTATGTGATCCGTAGTTTGAGTTTTGACTCCAATATCACATAACTGATCATTTTCCATTTCCCAACTTATATTTCCAATATTCTTATCATCCCACCACCGTACGAAAGAGGCTCAAAATAGTTCATTCCTGACGAAGAAGGTTCATATCCTTGATAAAAACCACAGGGTATGAAACCAGAAAGGTGTATGACATTAAATTATCCCAAATTCACGCCCAGTTGGTTTTTGGTGGAAGTTCGTTTCAAATTAACTGGGAAGCTTGTCGAAGAGATGGTTTTCTAGATTAAGTCACCCAGCAAGTTGTGTGATTTAAAAAATGGGGATATTTTGAGTAGATAGGATCATTTTCAACTTTCTTAGAAGTGCCTCTTTGCATCTTATATCCAGAGGAGCTATGATTCACGGCACTGGAAGCACAGGAAAATTTATAATCGTTAGTGTTTACCAATTTATCAACTACACACAAATAAAACCATGCATATTAACTTAAAAAGATCTAATTATTTTTATGTTGCATTTTAATTATTAAATGACTGTATTGAATATTTTAGAAAAAATTTTTTTATTCATTTAAACAATATTTTGCACTGCAAGCGGTAATTCCTAATATTAATGAAAATTCAATATATTAAAAAATAACTTCTTACATGTGTCGTATGCCTCGTGTATAATCTATATATATTTTACTAGCATGTGGAGAGTCTGTGTAAGTTAACCTAATTCATAGCGTATTCCTCAGAGGAAGACACTATCTCAGAAAGCGATCGTAAAAGAGACAAGCCAGCCTTTACTGGCTCCCAAGGCCCAAGTACTCATTTAAATCCTTTGTCCTTATTCAAGCTCTTTGAGTATTGGCACTTGGAATAGTGTTTAGTTCTTATACAACCTCAATATTTTCCACCTCTTATATGCAGACAATACAACTTAATAAGTAATATTGTATTTCCAATTCAAATTAACTACCCACTTTTTTAAGAAATATATAGGTTCCATAGGGAGTCTTAATTATTATTAATAATGTTAAACTGTTCGGATTTTGTTCTCTTTGTATCTAATAAAATATTATTCAATTTTAAATTATAATATTTTTTGAACTGATTTGTCAACTTCAGCATTCTGACAATAAAAACAAATAACAATTGTTCACAAATAAATAAGAATATAATATATGCTTTGTTCATCAGCCTAAATGTTTTTATATATCCAGTAACTATTTTGATACTTTCATAGAAAAATTTAAAACAGGAACCTGTACAAAAGAGACTGAATAAAAGTGACTGAAAATAAATAATGAAATGAAATATCATTTCATAATTTCGTTGATCTTATTAAATACAAACATTTAACAGAATGGCGTCATTATCTCTAAGTAAGTAATACATTAAAAAGTAAAATAAAAAACAATACCTTACGTACGTAACGTACTTGAGAAACTTGCTTTAGAACACTTTACAGGAACTACCGAGTGTTCTAGATTGAGTCGAGTGCCATAAATATAAAAAAAATATATTTTTGTAATAGAAGATTTTTATAATATAAAAAGAATTAATAAGTATAATATTTTATTTGTAAATAAAATTGCGATTATTGTTACGTTTATTACCGGCGTGGTGGCTCAGTAGCTTAGGCATTGGACTGCGGAGGGCAGGGTCCAAGGTTCGAATCCCCACTGAGTCAAAGGTAGATACTTCTCTCGTTGAATAAAAGTTCACGCACAGGCCTGTATGCCCATGTGAACTGGCCAGTAAATTTATATATATATATATATATATATATATATATATATATATAAATTACAATATTTTATTCATTCTTGTCTCTTTATCTTCTTGATTTTGTTCCTGAAACATCCATTGAAGATAGTAAAAGGTTATCCGTTGCTGATTAAGTTTATTTTCTAAGTGAACAATTATAGCTTCAGAATTACTGCTAATTTAGTTTATAGTTTATTAAAAGTATTATGTAATATTTCAATCTACCTTAATATTTCTGGAGAATCGTACTCTACATCAAGGTGTGATTTTGATGAATTCACCCTTTTATCTGAGAGAAGTTATAAGAGCACAACAATACAATGCTCACGTGATAAAAGCTCACTTCAAAAGTGATGGATGATCCTCTGAAGACGCTCATGGTTATCTGGTGACATATCCCGTGTGTTTTACAACTCTAACTCCAATCTCTTGCTGTGGACATGGTTATCTATCAATCTATATGCACATGGCTTAGTGTAGTTTATGACGTAAATATTAATATATTTAAATGTGTCATTGTTGTGTTCTTTTTGAGATTTTTCATCCAACATTTTGAATTGATAGATTTAAATAAAACCAAAAAGAAACATTAATTAAAAATCTACAGAAAACCCACACAAACCGACCGTATAATACCATCTACATCTAATCATCCCTGGCAATAAAAATTATCAGCTTTCCATTCTATGATGAATCGTCTGATAAACATACCAATGAACGAGAAACACTTCAATGAAGAAAAAAATGTAATAAATATTTGGCAATAAAAAACTGATACAAACACATATTCATCACTTAAACATATCACCAACTAATCGATATTCATCAATATTTACAAAAACTACATGTTTTACAATTTTATTTAAAGAATTATTATATACTTAATTTAATTATTTAATTTACACTTGAAAATTACAATTAAAGTTGAAACATGTTGTTTGAAATAATTTAAATAAAAATGTTAAAAGGGCACTCAGTTTGAATTTTATGAAATCCTAAAAATGCGTAAATAGTCCTAATTTTTTACTTTATAATATATGTATATATATATATATATATATATATATATATATATATATATATATATATATATATATATATATATATATATATATATATGTATGTATTCAGTCAAGTAATTTTTAGATCTGTAATTATCAATACCTCTGTACGTCTATGGGCGGGTGGGTGGGTCAATACCACTGCACATGTATGGGCGGGTGAGTGGGTTAATACCACTCTACGTGTTTGGGTGAACTCACTCAGCTACGTGGTGTCTCAGGTACAAGGTGTGCCAATCACCTTGTATACAAATATTAACAAGTTTAATAAAATAAATATTTCGAATTCCTTAAGTACCATTTACCTTAAGTAGTTAAGAATGTACTGGAATAATATTTAAGAATTTAAAATATTTTGTGCTTTTATTCAAATATGAAAATGTCACATAGCAAACTTAAATACTTTTACTGTTCAGGATTATAATTATATGTGCTGTTGATTTTCAATGAAATATTGAACTATATTTATTGCAATGTTTAGTCTGGTATATTTCTCGGCAAGTTATCAAACAGGTTATAAAGGTCCTTGTCCCTCATAGTGCTTACAGCAGTATCCCACTAACAAACCCTAAGTTATAAAGGTCCTTGTCCCTTATAGTGTTTACAGCAGTATCCCACTAACAAACCCTAAGTTATAAAGGTCCTTGTCCCTCATAGTGCTTACAGCAGTATCCCACTAACAAACCCTAAGTTATAAAGGTCCTTGTCCCTCATAGTGCTTACAGCAGTATCCCACTAACAAACCCTAAGTTATAAAGGTCCTTGTCCGTCATAGTTTTTACAGCAGTATCCCACTAACAAACCCTAAGTTATAAAGGTGCTTGTCCCTCATAGTGTTTACAGCAGTATCCCACTAACAAACTCTAAGTTATAAAGGTCCTTGTCCGTCATAGTTTTTACAGCAGTATCCCACTAACAAACCCTAAGTTATAAAGGTCCTTGTCCCTCATAGTGTTTACAGCAGTATCCCACTAACAAACCCTAAGTTATAAAGGTCCTTGTCCCTCATAGTGTTTACAGCAGTATCCCACTAACAAACCCTAAGTTATAAAGGTCCTTGTCCCTCATAGTGTTTACAGCAGTATCCCCTAACAAACCCTAAGTTATAAAGGTCCTTGTCTCTCATAGTGTTTACAGCAGTATCCCCTAACAAACCCTAAGTTATAAAGGTCCTTGTCTCTCATAGTGTTTACAGCAGTATCCCCTAACAAACCCTAAGTTATAAAGGTGCTTGTCCCTCATAGTGTTTACAGCAGTATCCCACTAACAAACCCTAAGTTATAAAGGTCCTTGTCTCTCATAGTGTTTACAGCAGTATCCCCTAACAAACCCTAAGTTATAAAGGTGCTTGTCCCTCATAGTGTTTACAGCAGTATCCCCTAACAAACCCTAAGTTATAAAGGTCCTTGTCCCTCATAGTGTTTACAGCAGTATCCCACTAACAAACCCTAAGTTATAAAGGTCCTTGTCTCTCATAGTGTTTACAGCAGTATCCCCTAACAAACCCTAAGTTATAAAGGTGCTTGTCCCTCATAGTGTTTACAGCAGTATCCCATTAACAAACCCTAAGTTATAAAGGTCCTTGTCCCTCATAGTGTTTACAGCAGTATCCCACTAACAAACCCTAAGTTATAAAGGTCCTTGTCCCTCATAGTGTTTACAGCAGTATCCCACTAAAAAACCCTAAGTTATAAAGGTCCTTGTCCCTCATAGTTTTTACAGCAGTATCCCACTAACAAACCCTAAGTTATAAAGGTCCTTGTCCCTCATAGTGCTTACAGCAGTATCCCACTAACAAACCCTAAGTTATAAAGGTCCTTGTCCGTCATAGTTTTTACAGCAGTATCCCACTAACAAACCCTAAGTTATAAAGGTCTTTGTCCCTCATAGTGTTTACAGCAGTATCCCACTAACAAACTCTAAGTTATAAAGGTCCTTGTCCGTCATAGTTTTTACAGCAGTATCCCATTAAGGGGATTCGGCACTCCATAATTGGAAAAAAATTATTTTTTTTACAAAATTTTTTTTTTCTATAATATGATTCTCTATCTAATTGTGAAGGGATGAAATATAATAATAAGCTATATTAGGCACAATTTCACCTTGAAATTTACAATTTTATAAGTTGCTGCAACCTTTGTTATGGGCATTTTGCTTGGAAAGGTGCACAGTATTTGTAGTGGATTTCAAAATATTGCAATAAACCTCAACCAATATTCATGCATAAAATATTATAGTCTGTACTGTTTATCTTTTATGTGGAAAATTTATAAATAGAGTTTTTTATCTTTGACCAGTAAAAAAAGTAATGTCAGCTGATTTTTTTTATTATTTTTGTTTTGCTAATTGCAAGTGCAGTGCTTGTTTATCAGTCACTGTCAACCTGTTGTAGTGAATGTTTATGTAAGTGAAGTTTATGTAGTGAAATGGGTAAAAGAAAGAACAGTAAAGTTTCTTTGTCAAAAAGAAATTCGAAGAATGTTTCAAAGAGGTGGGGAGGTAAGCTATGGATTGGAAATGCATTATAGGATTATAAATACCGCAAAAAATAATTCAAAATAATAATAAAATAATACTAAACATAGTTGTATATGCACTAAAATACTATCATGTCAAACATAACTAGCCTACAATGTTATAAGGTAACTAACTGCAGATGATTATTATATTAAAAACATAATTTATGTAATGCCTAACTTTAGTCGCTTTTTTCCGCTAATAATATTTTTCGTGTTTTCAGGAACATAAATGGATATTCCAAAAGAACCGGAAGACATAGAAGAATGAAATTTTTTGTGTGTGCAATAGATGATATTTCCTACATATTCATGTATTTTGGAACCATTTGGTTAATAAATTGTTATTTTTTTAATTAAAACTTGTAAAAATTAAATAAAATATCATAAAATAATAAAAAATACAATTTTGTTCAACTTCCCTTTACGCTATAGTTATGAAAATACATGAAATTTTTATAGGTTTTATTATCTTCAATTTAAGACCCTAAACATTAAAATTGGTTGAGTACGTTTTACAGAATATCAATTTTAAAAAACCGTTAACTTTTTTAAAAAATAACTTTTTTTGTCAAAAAAACAAAAAAATTTTAGTCAATCACTATATTTTTTACCTAATTAGTATAATAACAACACAAAAAAAATGTTTAAATAATTTAAAAATCACAAATAAAAAAAATTTATTTTGGAGTGCCGAATCCCCTTAACAAACCCTAAGTTATAAAGGTCCTTGTCCCTCATAGTGTTTACAGCAGTATCCCACTAACAAACCCTAAGTTATAAAGGTCCTTGTCCCTCATAGTGTTTACAGCAGTATCCCACTAACAAACCCTAAGTTATAAAGGTCCTTGTCCCTCATAGTGTTTACAGCAGTATCCCCTAACAAACCCTAAGTTATAAAGGTCCTCGTCCCTCATAGTGTTTACAGCAGTATCCCCTAACAAACCCTAAGTTATAAAGGTGCTTGTCCCTCATAGTGTTTACAGCAGTATCCCCTAACAAACCCTAAGTTATAAAGGTCCTTGTCCCTCATAGTGTTTACAGCAGTATCCCACTAACAAACCCTAAGTTATAAAGGTCCTTGTCTCTCATAGTGTTTACAGCAGTATCCCCTAACAAACCCTAAGTTATAAAGGTGCTTGTCCCTCATAGTGTTTACAGCAGTATCCCATTAACAAACCCTAAGTTATAAAGGTCCTTGTCCCTCATAGTGTTTACAGCAGTATCCCACTAACAAACCCTAAGTTATAAAGGTCCTTGTCCCTCATAGTGTTTACAGCAGTATCCCACTAAAAAACCCTAAGTTATAAAGGTCCTTGTCCCTCATAGTTTTTACAGCAGTATCCCACTAACAAACCCTAAGTTATAAAGGTCCTTGTCCCTCATAGTGTTTACAGCAGTATCCCACTAACAAACCCTAAGTTATAAAGGTCCTTGTCCCTCATAGTGTTTACAGCAGTATCCCACTAACAAACCCTAAATTCCATTCTATATTTAGCCTTTTTCTAGAAGAGTTCAAATCTCTGTTGAAACAATTAAGATGCCTATTATTGTACAAAGTCTTCCGTGTATACGGTTTGTATTTATATTTTCATAAATACCACATGGGCGTCAGTTTACAACCACAAAGTCACTTTAGTACTCGTAAACTAAACACTGTTCAAGAACCCAGCAACATACTAAACTATTTTCAGTATGCTACGTTCGTATATAAGAATTATTATTTTAAACAATCACTATAAGAACTCTGATGTATAGAAGATAACGCTATGAATCTTTTTAAAATAAACTTTTCTAAGAAATTAATATTTAAATGGCAAAGCTAAACAGGCCACATAACCATCCATAAAAACTAATAAAATAAGGAAGAGAGTAAAGAGTGGCCTCGGAGCAGTTACTCCACAATTACCATAATCAATTTAACGATTAATTAATTAACGATGAAACACATTGCCCTTTTCCCTAAGTAAGAATTGGAAAAGGGATATATAAAAGATTGCACATTCAATTTATGGTGGCCAATGTATCGAGACAGGAGGGAGTTTGCAATTAGATTTATCTGTGACCTATTTAGCCAGACAGTGCTGTCAATGTAATTACTTATTGTACAACCTCGTTATCAACAAGATTATACATTCAATATATGTTGGCCAATATATCTAGGTTCCATTACAGGAGGGAGTTTCCAATTAGGTTTATCGGTGACCCGTTTTACCAAACAGTGACGTCAGTGTAATGATTTATTGTACTATCCTACCATATAAATGTTTTGCACATTCAATATATGTTGGCCAATATATCTAGGTTCCATTACAGGAGGGAGTTTCCAATTAGGTTTATCGGTAACCCATATGACAAGACAGTGACGTCAGTGTAATAATTTATTGTACTATCCTACCATATAAATGTTTTGCACATTCAATATATGTTGGCCAATATATCTAGGTTCCATTACAGGAGGGAGTTTCCAATTAGGTTTATCGGTGACCCGTTTTACCAAACAGTGACGTCAGTGTAATTATTTATTGTACAATCCTACCATATAAATGATTTGCACATGACTTATTGTACAGCCTTGACACATACATAATTTGCACATTCAATATATAGTAGCCAATATTTTAAGGTTCCATTACAGGAGGGAATTTCCAGTTAGATTCATTGTTAACTCATTTAACCAGTCAGAGTAATGACTTATTGTACAGCCTTACCATAAAAATGATTTGAACATTCAATATATTGTACAATCTTCCTACATACTTGATTTTCTATTTTATAAAACGTTAGGAAAACGCAGCATGAATCCTCTGCGAGTTTCCACATGTAACTAATAAGGTGGAAACTATTAGAGACAACATAACATTTCACTAGTGTAACTCATAAAGAGAGTCTAAACTATTTAGTTGTTATACTACCTTACAACTATAACAACTATAGCAAGTAAATAAATACAAAAGGTAGTATATTTATTTACTTGTTATACTACCTTCTCAGTTTTAATTAGATTTATCTGCGGTATATTAACATAAAACTGCATTTAGTATAGTAATATATGAAAGCCTTGTCTCAAAAAATGATTAAATCGTGGGATAATCATTACAATATTATCATTAATACTATGCATTTTCCGTACTTTTATCCTAAAGAGAGACATTTAGTATAATAATATATGAAAGCCTTGTCTCAAAAAAATGATTAAATCGTGGGATAATCATTACAATATTATCATTAATACTATGCATTTTCCGTACTTTTATCCTAAAGAGAGACATTTAGTATAGTAATATATGAAAGCCTTGTCTCAAAAAATGATTAAATCGTGGGATAATCATTACAATAGTATCATTAACACTATGCATTTTCCGTACTTTTATCCTAAAGAGAGACATTTAGTCTAGTAATATATGAAAGCCTTGTCTCAAAAAATGATTAAATCGTGGGATAATCATTACAATATTATCATTAACACTATGCATTTTCCGTACTTTTATCCTAAAGAGAGACATTTAGTATAGTAATATATGAAAGCCTTGTTTCAAAAAATGATTAAATCGTGGGATAATCATTACAATAGTATCATTAACACTATGCATTTTCCGTACTTTTATCCTAAAGAGAGACATTTAGTATAGTAATATATGAAAGCCTTGTCTCAAAAAATGATTAAATCGTGGGATAATCTTTACAATATTATCATTAACACTATGCATTTTCCGTACTTTTATCCTAAAGAGAGACATTTAGTATAGTAATATATGAAAGCCTTGTCTCAAAAAATGATTAAAATTGTGGGATAATCATTACAATATTATCATTAACACTATGCATTTTCGGTACTTTCATCTTAAAGTGAGACATTTAGTGTAGTAGTGCATTGAAAATCCTTGCTAAAAAATATTTTCATCTATTACTTTATCAAAATAGGACAAATAATAAAGAACAGAAATATGGTATTAAGAAATTAATTTACAAGCTTAATTTTTGTTATGCCTATTTTTAAATTCTTCCATTATCCAAGAGAATATATGAACTACTTGCAATGGATATATTTTACACTAAATGGACAGTCAATGAAGAGAAATTATAAACAATGACTGTTCTATATGCGTTTTCAAAAGTGTGATATACGCTTTTCATAATACGATAGGATGGTTTATTACACGAGTTAGGAACAAAACTGTCAATAACATGTTTTGTGAAGTTTTATAATTCATATATCAATAATGTGGAAAGAAGTGGTATGTCCTTGGCATAAGAATGTTTTACATTTATCCTAGCAGATTAATCATTAAAACATTACTCTTAAACGTGATCTGACTAATAATTTATTATACTAGCATAATAATTATGCCCTATACAATTATTTATCGTATATAACTAAAACGAATATAAGAGAGACAAATTAATGCTAGCAGGTTTAAGTGTAAGAAAGGACGTTATATTACAAACTTCACCCCTAACAAAGACGATTTTCATTTTACTTAATAAACATGCTTTGACGTAGCAATTATTATATTAGCACATTCAACGACCATGTACGATTCATGGTTGGTTTACGATACTCAATATACTGCTTATTGGTTCTATAGTACAGTGGTGTTACATTTATCATGACTGGGGTAGAGAAGGTTACAACATATACTTTGACGGGACAGTTGTTACAGTGACATATTGATCAACGTTGCTACACGAATAATTTACCCATCTGACACAATCTAAATAAAAATATATATTGGTTTTATTTAGTGACAAACACGATTTAAGCTCAGATTTAAATTCAACCCTCGGTGATACATTCAAAAAAATTTTTAATTAATAAAATTTTTCAATTTTAAATACTTACTAATGAGGGTTGAAAAATTCATATTACTATATAACATATAGTGACCGAAATGTAACATATCCAACAAATAATAAGGTTAACGTACCTTTGTCGTCTTCAGCTACAAAACATTTTATTGGACTACCGGTTTCAGAGCAAGAACTCAATGGTTACATCCACTGTACGTTGTCAAAACGCTCTGAAACAGGTAGTCCAATAAAATGTTTTGTAGCTGAAGACGACAAAAGTACGTTAACCTTATTATTTGTTATATATATCAGCTCAGGAGGCTTTAACAATGAATAACATATCCAATTAAATAATTGTAGTGATGTATATCATGGTTCCATTACATGGTAAAGCTGTGTGCCTTAAATAGTTAACTGGAATGTTTTATTTAATATGACTAAATTTGTTAGTAGATTAAATACGACCATTCAACACAGATTTTATACATGTTCAACAATGTGTGCTTAAAATAGCCATTGTTGTATCGTGCATGGTGCTCTTCTATGTATCAGGACCGGTAAAATTAATTAGTAATGAGTTTTTGTAATGGATGATGAATTTTACAATTTAAAATATTACTAGCATACCACTTAATTATTTGCATTCAATTTATGAACAATGCGGGAATTTCAAGCATTGAGCAATTTAAAATTTGCACAGTAACCAAAATACATAATATAATAGAATAGAATAATATTTTATTCCACAAAATAACAAAAATACAATATTTATACAACGGAATTCTATCCATCTCATTAAGTAAATGATGGCTAGCACAAAATATATAACTTTAAAACAATATTTAAATACAGTCAGTTAATCAAAAACAGGTGAAGCAGACAGCTCTCTGCAGCGTAGTTAAACTTAAAATGTTATCTTTTTATTAGTTATAATGTTATTTATGTTGGACTAAAACTATTATACTATAAATATACTGATCCTATAACTACTCAAATGCCAATCAAATACCATAGAACAATACTACAACCAATCAAGCTCTTCCCTTTCATGTGCCTAAAAATTGTAATTATATAAGTAATTAAAATGCATCGTTTTACCTTTTTTATCTTTTTATTTTTATTTTTAAATAGAAACACAATATGCAACTAATATGACTTGTTTATGAAAAATTTACATTGAATTTAACAAATATTATTACTATTTAGGATTATTTGTTCCACTCTTATTCACAATAACATATTGTAAAACTTCCTAACTCTTATTATATGCAATTTTACATATTTATTTATTCATAAATTAAATATTTTAGGGAGAGTTCAAAACTATATATTTTAGATTGTTGTATCCTGTCACAAAATATAGGTTTAACTTTCAGACAATCCATCAACACATTGCAGGAGAGATAAGTCAATCATATTGAATGATTAACCCATTTGATGCTTTTGTTAAAACTAGTCAAGCGGCACAGACATTACACATTTATAATATAAAGTACTCCTAATTATGAAAGGAGTAGCCTAATTAACTCGGTACATTCAAGTTCAAATTTAAGAACCGGTATTTCAGTTAGTTCTCATATTCAATGAGTCTAGTTAATTAATCATTCTAGACAATTTCATATATATTTGATGTAGACAATCTAACAAATTTATTGAAAAATTCTAATATTCATGTAACACTGATGTTTTTGACGCGTGGTGCCTCAAGGTTTAGGCTTTGGACTGCGGAGGACAACGTCCAAGTTTCTAATCCCTAACTGAGCTAATAGTCGTTATTTCACTAATTAAATAAAGTCACGCACAGGTCTGTCGGCCCACGTGAACTGGCGAGTAATATTTTTTATAAAAAATTTACACTTTTCCACATACAGTAGGATAACGGACAGCGTCAACATAACATATGGTTTACACCTGCAATAAATCGTTCTTAATAAGTCTTGGTCGCAACTCTTAAGAAAAAAAATGTTATATGACAGATTGGTGGCACTGCTGTCAATAACGATAATGAGAGATTGTAGTTTATACTTCCTAAATATAAACGCCAATATATGTATATCAAAATATATGAAAGCGTTCTTTAAAATGCTAAGACACTCAAAAATCGGTTATTTTATCGAATATTTTTTAATTCAGTTAATGTTTACAAATAAAATTCTAATACGATGCAAAACCATTGATATTACAGATAAATGTTTAGTAATCACGGCAATTAGAAAAATAAACTTAAGAAAAGTACTGTTTTAATAATTTATTCTAATAGAAATGGTGTATTGAGAATTAAAACCCCTTTTCAGTTATTACCACTCGCAAAACGATACATGGAGTCAATGAGCATGTTACATTTATTTGATGATGGGAATAATTTATTCATATACCAGACAGAACTATTGATTACTCTCAAGCAAATAAATACAGCCTCCATTGTCATAGCTGTTTACGAATGCAGAAAACCCAATACTTGATAGTTAAACATCACAATATTAGTTGATTAGTCACTTTCAACATTACTCCTTTTTTCAACTCAGACCATCACAATATACATTCAAGATGTGTGCAGTTACCTACTCATATCATTTGACACCTCATATAATATGAACTATGTTAAATTCCGATATTTTCTTATTTTTATTTATTTTTTTAAAGTTCATATAAGAAAGATTATGGAACTGAAAATTAATTATGTTGGTATTATTTATAGGTTGACTATACTTAGAAGGATTTATAGTTGTGTTAGTTGAGAGACTGATATGATGAAGGTTAACATTGTTAACGTATTGTAATTTAAATAGTTCAAACAAAACGTCTACGTACGTGTAGGGGTTTGTGCATATGGTCTCAAACAAAACGTCTATGTACGTGTACGGGTTTGTGCCTATGGTCTCAAACAAAACGTCTATGTACGTGTAGGGGTCTGTGCCTATGGTCTCAAACAAAACGTCTATGTACGTGTAGGGATCTGTGCCTATGGTCTCAAACAAAACGTCTATGTAGGTGTAGGGGTTTGTGCATATGGCTTCAAACAAAACGTCTATGTACGTGTAGGGGTTTGTGCCTGTGGTCTCAAACAAAACGTCTATGTACGTGTAGGGGTTTGTGCCTATGGTCTTAAACAAAACGTCTATGTAGGTGTAGGGGTTTGTGCATATGGCCTCAAACAAAACGTCTATGTACGTGTAGGGGTTTGTGCCTATGGTCTCAAACAAAACGTCTATGTACGTGTAGGGGTTTGTGCCTATGCCCTCAAACAAAACGTTTAGGGTAGGGTACGTGTAGGGGTTTGTGCCTATGGCCTCAAACAAAACGTGTAGGGTAGGGTATGTGTAGGGGTTTGTGCCTATGCCCTCAAACAAAACGTGTAGGTTAGGGTATGTGTAGGGGTTTGTGCCTATGGCCTCAAACAAAACGTGTAGGGTAGGCTACGTATAGAATTTTGTGCCTATGGCCTCAAACAAAACGTGTAGGGTAGGGTATGTGTAGGGGTCTGTGCCTATGCCCTCAAACAAAACGTGTAGGGTAGGGTACGTGTAGGGGTTTGTGCCTATGGTCTCAAACAAAACGTCTATGTAGGTGTAGGTGTCTGTGCCTATGCCCTCAAATAAAACGTGTAGGGTAGAGTATGTGTAGGGGTTTGTGTATATGGCCTCAAACAAAACGTGTAGGGGTTTGTGCCTATGGCCTCCAGTACGTGACTGTCCACTGTTCAATTACTCTACGTAAACATTTGGTTGTTGAAGTCATATTCCCTGAAGATAATTTCATACTTGATTCATACTATAACTATTAAATTGTCTCATAGTGGTACAAAACCTTAAACATTTGTTTTCTTTCAAAACTATTTAAATGTATAATGGAAAAGAGGGTGAAAACAGCACTAGCTAAGTTGAAGTCAGTGTAAAGTTCCTGTAACTTGAATGGACAAGTTTCAGTAGTTCTAACAGTTTCTCACTGAAGGCTGCATCATCTCAAGTAACTTAGCCTTTTACTCTACCTTTGCATCCAATGTTCCAAAGTGCATTAGAAAATCAACAAACCATTTTGAACATCTCTTATTTAAGTTTTATCATAAATGTATATTGCTATAGGCTGTTTATGCTTTTAAACATGGTACTGGTTTGATATAGTAAACAAATCTTAATAACATTAGTTTTTTATTAAGTCTGAAACAAATTCGTTTATTAAAACTGTCATAATAAAACAACTACAAATGTTACTATAGAATTTATTCACTTAAAAATAATTAAATCCTAGGAATTACTGTATTAATATGCTTCATAACATTATATGCATGATATTTTAAGTGACGAAATTTTTTCCATATATTCAGTACATAAATCATTACTATAGTGATTGTGTAGACCAGCTATTTATTACGTGCTTTACATGTTGTAGAGGACTTGACTAACTGTGTTGTAAATGTAAATTCATAATCTCTTGTTTTTTTATGTCAAGACAAAGTGCCAACTCAAACTGATTCTTTTGAATGTATTTCTGATTATTATGTTATATATGTTATATGTATATGAAACGTATGATAGATAAGTAAATCTTTTATTTTATAAGTAGTATTTCGTGCATTTCAATTTTTTTATTAAAACATGTCCCACAAACATATAAAATCATAAATTGTAAAATTATAGTCCAAAGATCCTTTAGTTATGAGAAGTTAAAAAACTAAACAACTACACCAATAGCCTAAGAACAGGTTGATGGAAGTTAACAACGATACTTTGTGTTAGCAGCAACTTAATGAATATTATATTGAAAATTCTCGTATTTTAAATGCAGGTATCTGAATTAAATTTCCTAAAACCAGAAAAAATAATGCTTTTACATTATTCAAACTATTTGCATTAACTAGACAGCTAAATAACTAAAAACAACTATGAGATAGAATTCCCAGCCTCCTATATTTATTCAAGCTCTCAAAAGCTGTCAAAGCTCTCAATCTTTGTGCAGATTCCTTGAGTTTAATTAAAGTGCTCCCTCTCTACAAAGCCTTCCGATAACATTCCTATGTAGGTAACGAAGGAAGGTAAGCTGAAATGTATCTATAAAATAACATCTTTCATGTTCTGTTTCTTATTTATTCCAGAGACAAAATAATTTGCAACTAAGAATTAAGAGGTTTGATTTCATAACCTTTCAGATATTTTTATTTCCATATAATTTAACCAACAAAATCAAGTTTGACAAAATGTTTACAATAAAACTATTTTTTTAATATTATTAAATCCTTTACTTTACTAACTTATTTACTGTTGTCATACAACTAGTTAATATTTATTTGATATATAGTAACAGATGGTTAGGCATTTAATTATTTTAAAAAGTTCAAATTAAAATAGCTAAAAAACAAAAAGTTAAATATAGTAATACACTTTAAAAATTGAAATTCAATGGAAAATCTACCGAAGTATACTTAGGGGTATGCTGCGAGTTTATCTCAAAAGAGTATAATTAGAGGTAAGCTGCGAGTCACGTGAAAAGTCTCCTGGCTGATCAGTTTTAGATTTAAACCTAATTTAAATCAAGAAAATTAACATTTTCACTCCGTTTAGTGTATATCTGTCTTTTTAAGTTTTATACAAAAAATATTACTCAATAACCGTTTGATTGATTGCTGACTTTAATGTTGTACATTTCTTAACGTTAACATTCCTAAACGATATAAAAATAACCTTTGAGTTATCTTTAGCCATTTCGAAACGTTGGTCAATTAAAGTTTTTAATTCAAAATATCTTGTAAAACATTACGTTTATCAATAACACGCAAAAGCTACAATATTTATACAATTTAATACATATCTTTTGAAACCTTAAGTTTTTTTTTTTTTTTTTATCTTTTACTAGCAGAAGGTTGGTAAATTATGTTTTTTCTTAATTCTCTGGGTGTTGTTCAGTAGACTTGTGTTGTAATGCAAAAATGAAAATGTTTTGCCAATTCACATGATGATAAATATTTTATAAGAATAATAAATAAATAAAAGTGTTGAGGAGATTGTAGGCGATAGTTATATGCTCGGTCATTTTATAACTGACTCGGCGTCCGCCCAATAGTTGCTATAGACGTGGTCACTACGAGAGAAGTTTGGGGTGTCCATGTTGGGTGGTAGTCCAGGTTCAGATGTTTTATGGAGAAGATAACTGAGTGTCAGACTTGTCGGTTAGCTGAAAATCAGACCTACACTACGTGGCTCGAATTCCACGTAAAGTTGAAAGTTCCCATAGTTCCCCTGCCTATTGGGCTATTAATAAATAGTCCTTTCTGAGCTAACTCAAACTCAGATAGTAACAATGACTACACTCATTCATCTACACTCATCATACTCTCATCATACTCTACAAAGCATTGGAATCTCTTTTTTTGAGGCTAAACAAAGAGTTGACACAAAAGAGTGCGGTAATTTGCGGTGACTTTAATATTGATGGGCTTGAGAACTCGACGTTTAGCCATGATCTATTTTGTATGTTGAATGCGTACGGATTCAATTCCCTTGTTGACTCCCCTACTCATTTCACTGAACACTCAGAAACACATATAGATTACATGGCCACAAACTATCCAACTATTGAACACCTAACTGCAAATATACACTTAGGTATGTCTCACCACACAGCTCAGATAACGTCACTCCCCAGTAAATTGGGAGTAACGAAACCCAAAAACCAGACTGTTAGGAAACGTTTGTTTTCAAAAGAAAATAAGATAAACTTTAGGCTAGATTTAGCTTCCTTAGATTGGACCACAATCTTACACAATCACCAATCTCAGAATATTGATGCTTGTTTTAAAGATTTTCTTCAAGCTTTAAATGGAGTTTTCGAAAAGAATTTCCCATTGTGTACTGTAAGAGTACAAAAAAACCTGACTAAAACTTGGTTAACTCCAGGGATTAAAATATCTCTGGCCAAAAAACGAGAAATGAGCAAAGTGGTGAAACAGTCCTATAATATTGTATTTACTGATTATTTTAGAAAGTACTGTATAGTTTTAAAAAAGGTAATCAAAGCCGCAAAGAAGACCTGTAATGACCGTAAAGTAGCTGGGGCTGAAAACAAACAGAAAGTTACATGGGAAATTGTAAAAAGTGAATGTGGGAAACAGGTAATAAAACATGTAATTGATGAAGTAGTAGTAAATGGGCAAAAGGTTTCAAATAAGCAAGACATTGAGCTAGCTTTCAATAGGTTTTTCCTCAATGAACCCATATCCTTAGCACCACCCGTTTCTCACCAAGCTGCAATGGGAAGGCTCGTTCACTCCAAAACTCCTGTTACAGCCTCCATGTTCCTCTCCCCAACTACTGCTGAAGAAGTCTCTCAAACAATTATGTCCTTGAAAACCAAAAGATCAGCGGGTTGGGATGAATTGTCATCAGATGTACTGAAGGTGTGCTGTCGTGAGATCTCTGATCCCTTGGCTTTCTTAATTAATCTGTCTTTCTCTACTGGCTGCTTCCCTGAAAAACTCAAATACACCATTGTTAAACCTGTCCACAAAAAACAGGATCGTCTTCAGATACAGAATTACCGCCCAATCTCTCTGGTATCAGTGTTGTCTAAGGTCTTTGAGAAGATTTTTCTCTTGCGACTTTCGGCCTTTCTTAATAGATGGAACGTATTAGACGACTCACAACACGGCTTTCGCCCTGGGAAGTCCACGGAGTCAGCTCTGTTTGATTTTACCAATGAGGTCCTCGAGGCTTTGGATGGGTTGCAGAAGACTATTGGCGTCTTCTGTGACCTATCCAAGGCCTTTGACTGTGTCGATCATGCCCTTTTGATTGAAAAACTGAGTTATTATGGAGTACGAGGGGTCCCGTTGCATTGGATCCAATCCTTTCTGAAAGGCCGAAAGCAGAGGGCGAGCATTACACACTCAGAGGGGCTATCATCTGGCTCAGAATGGCTGAGACTAAGGTAGGGGTCCCACAAGGTTGTATTCTCTCGCCGGTTATGTTCCTGTTGTACATTAATGACCTGAGTTGTAAAAACAGGCAGTCAAAAGTGTGCAAGTACGCAGATGACATTTCCATCTTGGTTTCAGGTGGGTCAAAAGATTGTGTTCTGTCAAATTTAGCTAGCACATTGACAGAGTGTTGTTGTTGGTTTGAAGCAAACGGCCTCCTGCTAAACGCTACCAAGACCACCGCCATGAATTTCCGATTGTCTTCCCGCTCTGAGCAAGTAGTTTGTGAAATACCTCTAACTTCAGGCTCAAAACTTTCTATCTGCTCAGACACTAATTTTCTTGGAGTCGTTATAGACGAGACCCTATCATGGAAAACTCACATTCAGCAACTGCTAAAGAAATTGAGTTCTGCATCTTATGCAATAAACATCCTCAAAGGTACGTGCAGTTTTGAAGTCCTGATTGATGTCTATAGAGGATATTTCGAAAGCTTAGTGCGTTATGGAATTGCTTTTTGGGGCAGTTCACAAATGGTAGATAAGGTCTTCAAGTCTCAAAAGAACATCATCAGACGAATGTTCGGCTTGAGACGATCGCACCCATGTAGAGGGCTCTTCACGCAAAGTTGTATCCTTACTGTCCCTTCTATTTATATTCAATCTGTTCTCTCGTTAACTTTTAAAAACCTAAATTCCTTGACCAAACCAAACAATCAAACCCGATCCGAAAACCTTTTATTTTACCCCATCCACAAAACCACAAAACTTGAAAAGGGAGCACTCTATATGGGAGTCAGGCTTTTTAACCATCTGCCAATAAAAATAAAACAGTGCAATAGCTTTAAACAATTTTAAAAAATGTTCAGAAAATACTTAGTGGAACATTCTTTTTATTCTGTAAAAGAATATTTGGAACTTTGCTCAGATTAAATTTTTTATTGATTGTTTAAACTTTATTAACTCTATTAGCTTTGAGATTGTTATATAGCTCTATTAGTTGATTATTTTAAGTTAGTATTAGTATTTGACAATGCATCATATTTGTAACAAGGGTTTACTGTTGTGTACAAATGAATATGTTAATAAAGAATGATGATGATGATACTTACTCAATCCTCATATTCACCAATATCTCTACGATCGGCGTCTTATAAATGAAGAATGAAGATAATCCCTTTAAAATATGGGGAAGAAAGTAGTGCATACACTACGGTGCTCCAAATCCATTTTATCAATGATCTTCATAAGTTCTTCAAAAATAATTTTCAAGTAAAGTAAATTTTAACTGCAGAGGTCAATTTTTCTCTTATTTTTAAATTTTTTTTTTTATTTTTAAATGTCTTAAATGCAAGTTCTATTTATCAGTCTTTACTTGTCTCCATAAATAGTTTTTTCATATATTAGAGCCCTAATAATAGTATTTGAAATATACACTTCATAAAATAACAATACAATTACTGTAATATTGTATGTGAGTTCAGGTAATCTGTATCAATATATTTTAAGAAAATGTGTAAATAATTATTTTTAATATTAGTTAGTACAATTTATGTTTTTAATTAGAGATTATCTCCTGCTTAGCGTTACTATGCCTACAGACTATTGATCTATGCCGGGAACTTATCCAGACAGAGTAAGGGAGCACCAGGCTGGAGTGAACCTGTACTAGCTAAATCAAGCTTAGTCCTGCCTTCGACCACTCGGTGACCAGTTCGCCCAAGGTTACTTCGTTATTGGTAACCTTTCCTATAGTTTCACAGATGAAAAATTAATGTTTGACGTACATATATTTTTCAGAAGAAATTAAAGAATAATTTACTATGTGTTTACTTTAACTGATATATTCAGTATATCAGCAATATGTAGTCGCTTATTTTACATGGTAAAAATCTTGTATTGCTAGGTTATCGTACAACAATGAATTGCTGTAGGAGATAGCTTGCCATTATATGTTATATAAAATAAGGCGGTGTTTGGGACCCCTCGCGTCATTATGTTGTATAATTGTTCAATAACTTTTTTTAACAACTTTAAGTTCCAACAAATAAAATAAATTGATTAATTTGTCGAATGAAACCCACATTTTGTAGCCTTATATTCTGATGTATTTAGGCAATATCTATAAGTTTGCAATGCAAGAGGTTTTTAAAGCCGGTCTAAAATAAAGCACAGAATCTTAACCCTAATAATCTATTTATATTCCATAAAATATGCTATTCTTGGCCAAATAATAACAAGGTTTTTTTTATTTCACATCACGTATTTATTATGTATTTACTTTAAAATCTGTAAAAATATTTTATGTTCATTTCTATCTCAAGTATATATTGAAAACTGTTCAAACCCCCTTCGTATATTATTCTTTAAATATTTAAATAATAAAATAAACACAGAAGATGTAAGTCATTTAGAAAAATATAATATTTTCGAGGTGAGTAAAGATGTAGTATTTATCTTTTTGATATCATAAAGTTCATTCCCTTTCTTATATTTAAGACAAATAATACTTCCTATAATTAATTACACTGATGGAAATTACTCATATTTTTAATAACTGCTGATTTTTAAGAGAATAATGATGTATAATTTGTTTTGAAGATTACATATATAATCTGTAAAATTAAAACCCAATAACAGTCTTAATTTGTTGGCAGAGGTGAATTCCACTTAAAACTAAGCTGAGATTCCTTGAAACAACAACAATGCTAGGAATTCCTTTCCTTGGTAAGGCAGTGTGTGGGACGGTTCGACCATGGTGAGATGAATGTGAAAAATAATTAAATATCCATCTGGAAAAGTATGTGTGTGTGTTTTTTTTTTTTTTTTTTTTTTTTTTTATACTTCGGATACTTACAAATAAAAATTTTAAGTAGCTCCCAAATAGTAAAAATATATCTGAGCTAGGGACCAATGTTTATGGTATCGTTACTGTAAATTTTATATATATATATATATATATATATATATATATATATATATATATATATAAAACATGACATTAATTTGGCATTTAGCTATATTGAAGTATATTTTCATATAGGCCTATCGAAGTTCAATGTTCTTAATAATTTGTTACATTATTTTTGGTGTTATTTTGCTGTACAAAAAACGTAGAACCTTAACTAGTGAGTCTAGTCTAATGATTTGTCCTCATAAGCAAGCGTCGTTAGGCTAGATTTTTATCCACTGGTTTACTCAATATTTATCATTAGGTTTTTCCTGTATATTGCTAATCGACGCTAATTAAAGCTAATGTGATTATCAGCTGAGCCAAACCATTTCGAAAGAAATTATATATTAGCAATATGTAATAATTGACGTATTAATTAGTAATATAATTATTTATTAATTTAATAATATCGTCTCAAATTATATATACTGTATGAGTTAAATAATATTACGTCACTAAATTCGAGGTATATTCAACTATGGTATTGATAAAAGCTAATAAAGCTGGGTATTGTCGAGAGAAATGTTTTCTCTTGAACTTTGCTAATAAGCATGTGGAAGTACTGCGTGAATAAATTTTGTAAATTTTGTCTATTTATCAAGAATACTCTTTGATATAGTGTTACTCATTCAAAATGAAATGAATCATGTTGTTGGTCCGTGGAGTACGGACAGTGAAAGGCCGTTGACGTTTCATCTCTAATACTGAGCCATAACTATTAAATTTCTCATAAAGTCTACGAATAGTTTTAAATGATGGTGACCAGCGAGTTTGAAAATGAGCATGAAACCGTTTTTGTGTAAGCACCGCACTTTTTGTTTCATTAAAAAACAACAGAGTCTTTATGCATTGATCCACAGACAATCTTCCTTTATCAGCCATCTTGCAACAATAATAATAACAGAAGCGGAAACAGAGGTAACTAATATCCATAAACATCTGCTAGTTTTGCCAACTTACAACACAGTAATAATAGGTAGCCGAAATAAATACTACCAAAACAAATGTTGGATCGTTTCGTGCGGCACCCTGTATATTACAATATTCAACTTTTTGTTTTGTAGCTACTTTAATTTGAACTTTTTAAAATAATTAAATGCCTAACCATATGTTACTGTTTATCAAATAAATATTTACTAGTTGTATAATAACAGTTTTTTTCAATAACATAATTTTTAAACTAGGTATGCAGATGAACTTTCTAAAATCAAAAATAGGCATGACATTTGAACAATCGTGTGATTTTGGCGTGGTTCAATCAATAACTGTGTTACAAGTTGTAGGGCTTCGTATTATCCTAGAACAGTTACATATCTAAAAAAGAGGAAGGGGTTTGACTCTAATTAGGTTATTGTTAGACTTAAGTTTGTAAAAGGAGACATTTTTAATTATATAGTTTTACTTTATTATTAATGTCCGTGTTTTATTGCAGATGATAATTTGTCACTATTGTGTTCCAAACAACAATATTATTTTTGCAATACATATAATGCTTTTTGTTATAATTTCCAGTACAGTAGTAAATTGTTTAATAAGCCTACCAAAAACTAGTTAGGCAACATGGGACAAGTAAATCTGAACGAAAACTTGCACCAGATCAAATAGATAACTAAAATTGTCAGATATACTTTCTCACTTGCAAGGATGTTTTTCCTTTCAAAATTATTTTTAATACAACTTTTTAATTAATAAGTTAATAATGTTTTGATGTTGACTAATTGAAACGTTCACTTTAATTAGAAATAAAGACAACTTCTCTTTATTTGGCATCTGGAAACATCTTCACAAAGAAGCTACTCTAAACAACTACTTTACCCTCCATGCAAATTATTATTTATGCAAAGTGTACCGACCACATCTTATCCATATTCAACAGGGCTAAGAATTTATTATTATGGTTAAAGGTGAGAAATCTACATAAATGTATTAATTTCTTTTTTACATATATATGTACTAACCGAGCTTATTTTAAGTTCAAGACTTAAATTATTTTATATAATATACTAAATGTAGTTTATTTATATTTATAAACGTTTGTTAACACATAAAACATAGTATTTTTTTACTTGGCCCATTAGTATGGTTATTTATTATAGCCATAATAAAATTAGTGATTTTCACTACATGTTAGTAATAAACACTTGATATTAAGAATTTGTTTTGAGAAATGTGCCTAGCAAAATAATAACTATTTGTCAATAAAATGAAACTCATCTTCATAAAAATAGCAATATGTAAAGGACGATGTCACAAATAATGAATTACTAAATAGTTTAATGGTAGTCGTGAACAATTTTGAAACTACACATATCTCTAATGAGTGTTTTTAAGCTTTGTATGAATACAAATGATTTTATGGTAATTTAAAAATAAGAAATGCGATTATTATTCATTTAATTTGCAGAAATATAAAATATAGACATCTATATACCTATCTACTTACTTGTTATATCTTATTCTGCCTTCCGGCTCCAACCCACAAATGGGTGTCCCACAAAGCTCTAGAATTTCACCAATAATTTTTATTTGTGAAAACACTATAATTTTGCTAGAGAGTTCAACATTTGAATTTTTTTAATTATATTTATTTTCTTTAATGAACAGCTTGTTCTAATAAAATATAATTACTGTTTCTTTGTTATATTTTAAGAGAAAAAATCTTCAAATATATAATTGTATTCAAACCTTATGCCATTTTGTACAACTAAAGGTGTATCTAAATACAGTATAATACGTTTAATTAATTAAAAACTACCCTATAAAGAATAAATTGATTTTAAATAACAAAACTTTTTCTTTTTCTTCCATCAAACTGTATATAAGCTTCTTCAAATATTCAAGCTTATGCATCAAAATTATGTAACATAATTTCCATCTAGAAATTAATTTGAATAGAACTATACTACCATTATACTTCAATTAATGTCTTCTATAATTATTTATGCCAGTGGTTTTTCTTTAGTAAAAATAAATTTAGCTATGAAAAAAGGTTTGATAATTTTTGTTTATTTTTATCATGTTTAAACACATATCTATTTGGTTGAAAAATTCTATTATTAATGTCCCTTTTTATGACATCACTTTTTATTCTTTGTTGCATTACAAAATGCTTATTAAGAACTAATTTACCAAAGATTATCAACTTCCTTTACTATAACCCTAATTTGATGATTGATTCAAGTAGAATGAATATGGCTATTCCTAAAATCTCTCTCTCTCTCTCTCTCTCTCTCTCTCTCTCTCTCTCTCTCTCTCTCTCTCTCTCTCTCTCTCTCTCTCTCTCTCTCTCTCTCTCTCTCTCTCTCTCTCTCTCTCTCTCTCTCTCTCTCTCTCTCTCTCTCTCTCTCTCTCTCTCTCTCACTCTCTCTCTGATCGATAGTGTATTTGTCAGCGTTGGATCAGTAGTGGGGGAAGGGGGGAAAGCTACACTTTACTAGCTCCACAAGGCTCAAGTACTTATTGAATAACTTCTCTCCGGGGAAGCTCTAGATATATTGGCCTTGAGTTCTTCTATTACCACTTTTTTAACTCTTCAGAGGGATTAGGTTCTTCTATACCATTAGAATGTTTTAAAATCAATTTACTTTATTTGTTGGATAGTCTGCCCTTTTGCTTCGACCTAAAATTGGGTGTCCAATGAGGCTCTAGAATTTCACTAACAATTGTCATTCGTGACAACACTATAATTTTGCTAGAGAGTTCAAAATTATTCTTGAAATAAATTTAAGATCAAAAAAAAGATTATTGAAGTCTTCAAGATTTATATATTACTGTCTGTAAGGTATCCGGAAGACGTGGAAGAGGTGTTTAGGAGAGTAATGTATCGTCTGTAAGGTATCCGGAAGACATGGAAGAGGTGTTTAGGGGAGTAATGTATCGTCTGTAAGGTATCCCGAAGACGTGGAAGAGGTGTTTAGAAGAGTAATGTATCGTCTGTAAGGTATCCGGAAGACGTGGAAGAGGTGTTTATAGGAGTAATGTATCGTCTGTAAGGTATCCGGAAGATGTGGAAGAAGTGTTTAGGAGAGTAATGTATCGTCTGTAAGGTATCCGGAAGACGTGGAAGAGGTGTTTAGGAGAGGAATGTATCGTCAGTAAGGTATCCGGAAGACGTGGAAGAGGTGTTTAGGAGAGTAATGTACCATCTGTAAGGTATCTGGAAGACATGGAAGAGGTGTTTATGAGAGTAATGTATCGACTGGAAGATATCCGGAAGACGTGGAAGAGGTGTTTAGGAGAGTAATGTATCGTCTGTAAGGTATACGGAAGATGTGGAAGAGGTGTTTAGGGGAGTAATTTATCGTCTGTAAGGTATCCGGAAGACGTGGAAGAGGTGTTTAGGAGAGTAATGTATCGTCTGTAAGGTATCTGGAAGGCGTGGAAGAGGTGTTTGGTGAGATCAAATACTCTTGTACTATAGGATTTACTTGGGTACTCGAAGTCAGAAGTAGGGTTCCGAGAAGATAAGTGCCTCTATTGACGCCTTTGTCTTTTGAAATCGAGGCTGAAGAATATTGAACTATCGATCCAACTTTTAAACTTAGATCGACATGGCCTCATTGTGAATTTACTATGCAATGGACATAAAACTGTATAAATAAGTCTAGTATCACCATGTTTTACAAGTATATTGAATTTGTTAGTTTTCCCAGTACAATTTTTTTTTCACAAAGTCCTGTAATCCACCATAGCACGTAAACATAATTTGAAGTTCGCCTTATTACTAAATATCACATGTAGTTATATGAAGAGCTTACATTATAAGTGTATTTTCCAAATAAAAATTTAATTTACAATCTCAGAACTTAGGCTTAAGCGGCCGGTGTCATAACTAGAATCTACATTGTCCAGTGACAACAGATAAACCGTATGTAACTATACGGAAAACTATTTGTCTGTACAGAATACCAGTATCCGACTATGGAACACGAATATGTAACTATACGGAAGAATATTTGTCTTTGCGGAATACCAGTATCCGACTACGGAACACGAATATGTAACTATATGGAAGACTATTTGTCTGTACGGAATACCAGTATCCGACTACGGAACATAAATATGTAACTATACGGAAGACTATTTGTCCGTACAGAATACCATTATTTGACTAAAGAACACGAATATATAACTATACGGAAAACTAGTATTTGTCTGTACGTAATACCAGTATCCGACTATGTAACACGATTATGCAGCTACACGGAAGACTAGTATTTGTCTGTACGGAATACCAGTATCCGACTACGGAACACGAATATGTAACTATACGGAAGACTATTTGCCTGTACGGAATACCAGTATCCGACTACGGAACACGATTATGTAACTATACGGAAGACTAGTATTTGTCTGTACGTAATACCAGTATCCGACTATGGAACACGAATATGTAACTATAGGGAAGACTATTTGTCTGTACGGAATACCAGTATACGACTACGGAACACGAATATGTAACTATACGGAAGACTATTTGTCTGTACGGCATTTGTTTTCAAAACACGGATACGATATTTCCTGGTGTCTTTCAATATTGAATTAATATGTGAGGCTAAAAAGAAAATAGCAAGAACAATACATAACAGTTTATTATTATATTCTTCAGTAACTTATAATATTCTAAAAAATAATATTTAATGACAATTACTTGTTTTTTTTGTTTTGTTTTTTTTTATTGTTGTTTTATGTTATATAAGTATTCGAATGTAAAACACGATGGTATGAAATGGGACGTGATAAGACAAGCGAGACCACTCGACATAAAAAAACGCCTCATTCAAACATCACGCTGTTTCTGAAGCAACTAAACTCCTGCATCTTCTCCCCGTTATCACTAAGTCGTGTATTTTCTTATTTCACACAAAAAACTTGATGCAGCAGGAATTAAACCAAAAATATCGTGAAGGATTAAATGACAAATTGTACTCTTATATCGTACGAATACCTCTTGATTAAGGCATCTAGTTATATTATTGATTCATAGCCAGTAATCAAATTTATGGGGCAGTGTATGGCAAGTCATATGATGTCATGACGAAATATAGACAGTATCATAAATCAACATGACATAATTTCAATAAATATATCTATGTCATTTTTTATATTTATAATGTATAACTATTTATAATCTCTTTGTAATATTCGTATCGGGAGATCTAACTGTATTGGGAGATCTAACTGTATTGGGAGATCTAACTGTATTGGGAGATCTAACTGTATTGGGAGATCTAACTGTATTGGGAGATCTAACCATATTGGGAGATCTAACCATATTGGGAGATCTAACTATATTGGGAGATCTAACTATATTGGGAGATCTAACTGTATTGGGAGATCTAACTGTATTGGGAGTTGAAAGGATTTAATACTGAATCAGCGTCAGGTTGGTTTACTTCGAAATTAATGAGGTTCTGCCAGTAATAGTATCTTCCATTAGAAGGAAATGAGCTTACTTAGCACTTCCAAACTCCAACATCCACCCTTGGAATGTCTGCACTAAGCCTCAAACCACCCCTATATTATAAAGCTGTCCCCAATGCTACTACAGTAAAAATATACCTGAATATTTTATAATTTTTTTAGTAATCGTATTTTTTTCTTTTTTTCTTTTTTAAGCGGATGCATATACCCTTCTTATTTTTACTCCAGCCATTCCATATAGATTATTGATCTATATGGAAAATTATTTATTGAGACAGTGGGCGAACGAATAGCGTATAAGATGAATATTACTGATAAATCTTCCAGTCTAGGCCGGATTCGAACCAGCACTATCTCTAACCCAGGCTGAAAGTCCTGACGCCTTAGACCTCTTGGATACTGGCTCGCTTTTTTTTTTTGAAAAAAAGTCTCGTACTTAATCTCAATTTTATACGAATATTCATACATACGTAAATTTAAACTAAATAGAAATGTTGATATTTCTTAAATGCATTTTTCGTTGTGTTCTGTTGAATACATTAGTTTAGAATACATTAGTCGAAATGAATACACTCTCATAGTTTCTTTCCTAGTAATTTTAATATTCCATACGATAATAACCCTTTTTATAAAGTAAATATATTTATGCCATATCTTTTCCAGTTTTTTTTTACTAATAATTTTATATGATAAAATTCGTTTTCTGAATTTATGAAAATTTTATGTTTCCTCAACATTGATGATTGTTTAAAGGTTTAGGTAAATATACTGTTTATTTGAAATGTATTTATGAAATATAGACGCACATTATGATTACAATTGCTTATTTTTATTTTTACCTGCTGAGATATTGATCAGAACAAAGTAAGGTTATTTATGAATTTTTACGTTTTAACAAAAGACAGCCGAAGGAACGTGAGAAGAGCCCAACAATAAAACGTATGCGTCTGAAAATACCAAGCTAGAAGTAATGCACGAACACAAAGCATTTATGGTTTTCCGTCAACACATACAGCGTTGTTTATATATGTAACAATAACCGCGGAAACTTGTTTTGTGAATTCAGTTAGTATTAAAGAAACTATAAGTATTCAACAACGGCCTAATACTATCCACTTATTTTTATTAAGTGCAACCCATAACTAAAATATTATATGTATAATTTGGTTCATAAGTTAGGGCTACTAGTTTAATAAATTGGAATAAATTGAATAATATATATAAATAAGTAGGCCCCTACCCTTTTATTCATATTTTATAATAATAAATGACCGGTTTCGGCTCTTAGGCCATCTACAATAAATTTTATTGTAGGTTTTATTATTTACACCTAAGAGCCGAAACCAGTAATTTATTATTACAAAATATAAATAAAAGGGTACTTAATTATATTTTTTTTTTAGAAAATGTTAAGTTTTAATATTAAACTTAGTATTACATTATTATTAACCTAGAAGATGATATATTTGTAAGTAAAATGTATTAAGTCCTCATTAAAGTGGTAATGAAAGAGTGCTAACATCTAAATGATTAAACATTAACGACGACGGGACTGCCAATATCCAATAATGTGAAATCCTCAGAGGTTCAAACTGTTACCATTAAACAGATCTGCCACTGGTCACTTTTATCTTTACATGTCTGCAGCTTACCACTTTCACCATATGTAATGACAATATATTTGTCTACATAATATTTATGTAAAGAGTGCGTAATCATTTACAACTTTAGAAGTCACATAAATGTACTGTTATTTATTTTAAGAATATATAATATATTTAATGTTAATTTCACCCATCCGTAAAGACTATTTTAATCAAACACTTTCATTATGTGGTAAACTCGGTTTTCGGCAACTCTGTCTGAGTGCTTTACATTGATACATAGTATATTGGCGTATCGACATTTATACAAAGTTTCAACCACATCGGAGATGGAAAATATTGTTGTCCAAAATAGCAAGGCTAATGTATGCCTTGCATTACACACACGCACGCATGCACGCACGCGAGCAGCGCCCGCGCGCACGAACACGCAGAACACGTACAGATATAATCAATAGCAATAGCTTGGTCTATAAAAGTTTTTTTTTTTTTATGAAACCGTTTTTACAAGTAGACCCACTAATTAGGCTTATAATAATAGTGTTACTTACTACTCTACAACATTTCTTTTTACTATTTATATATAATTTATATAAATTTATATAAACTGCACGGTTCCTAATACAGTAAGTAAATTAACATTATTATACATATGATTTACACACTCACACACTCAAAACGGTGTAGCCAGATATATATATCTTTACAAAATTTATCCTTTGTCTATTCAAGTCTATATACTTTTGAACACAATTTAATTCCCCAGTAAAATATTTAGTTCAGATGAAATAATAACAATATAATATTTCATTTCGTATACTAAAATAGTTTTCTCCTAATAAACTAACTTATCTTATTTTTATGCATAGTAACTATTTACGTTTTTTAGTTTATATGTAAACTCAAGGCTCGGCCTGATGAGGCCCTGTATTTTTTGAAAGATTAGTTCTCTATATTAGTTTAAAACATATTTTATCTGTGGAATAATAATGATAAAATTATTAAGTGTACTATATGTTGAGTATATTATATAATGTAACACTAATTTATTTTCTTGTGTAATGTGTTTAACTTATGTTTTTGTATATATTAATTTTCAAAACATATATTATGCATATACATATTTGTACAATCTTGTATCTTTCAACAAATAGAACATATTCTATTCTATTCATTCATTTTTCGTGTAGAAAAAATATTTGCACATACCATAATGTTAAACATAAGCTCATTAAATTATCAATTGAATTGCAATAACGGTTTACATATTTTCATGACTCTCGAAATCTTAGTAGACATATACACTACATGTAACTAAATTTTCAATTTTTATTTTGAAATAAAAATAAATAACATTATATATATATATATATATATATATATATATATATATAGTTTTATATCGACAATGTGTTTCAGTTTCTATTCATATCAAATGTGTTTATTTCAATGATAATATATTCTATATTATCTTATTCTGAAAATATATTTTCTTCAATACAAACTTATTATGAAACGTGCTAATTGACGACCATACCATTTAACTTACAATTTACATTTGAAAACTACAGTTTCTTGAACGCTTTACATTTATAGTAAAAATATCGTACGTATTAAATAGCAACATGCGACAGAGGTAGGTGTAGTCTGTGTGCGCGTGTGCGTGTTGTGATATACTGCAGACGCCATTCATATGCAAGGACAAATAGAGTTATTACCATGCCATATAGGACATTCCAAACGTACCTAACATGATTTATGTGTTCAATATACTGTGGTCAATATATCATGGTTTCCAACACTGAAGCTAGCTTCTGATTAGATTTATAACGAGGCCATTCCTTACATCGAGATATGCATATTTTATTTATTGCTGTGGTGTATAGGACATCCCAAGACTACATCATTTACCTATGCAATTTTGGTTGGTCTAATATCGTAGTAAATTCTAAGTAGTATTATATTCAATACTACGTAGAATGTATATTCTTGATATACAGGGTCATTATATCAAGAAACCCTTACTCTGGGAGGTAAATGGCTAGATGAAGGACTTAAAAGATTGATTTAAAATATTCATCACCAATCAATTAATTAATGGCACGTTTCAACCTAAAATAAATCAAATTTTCAAAAATGCAGTACTTTATTAACGATTCTTAATACAGTAAGTAAACTAACGTTATTATATATACACTCAAAACTGTGTAGCCAGATTTATCAGTGTTAAGACCATACTTTGACTTGTTTAATAGAGCTAGCTGATGGATTTAGTAATTTATATAAGGCAAAATAAAAATTTCAATATGAACTTTAGATACAATTTACTTAAAATAACAGTTTGGACATATCCAAAATGTACTGTATTTATTTGTCCTGGTAAAATCGTATTCAGATCACCCTACTTTATAAATTATCTAGAAAATTGATTCACAAACCATAATTATATAATTACTGACAGGGAATACCCCTGCACGCTTCGCATGCCAACCCCGTAGACATCTAAGCTCGTGGGGGAAGTTCACGCACCCTCGCGGGAGGGGGAGCCTCATTGCACAACAAAGAGATCTTTTTCAAAAAAGTTATTTATTCAAAAAACCATGCTAGTTAGAAATAGTTTTCTCTTGATACCAAATAATTATCAAAAATAGTTATTTGCAGATTTAACTATTTTTAAATATGTTTGGTTAATATTGTTCTACATGGAAGTTCATAAGATGATATATTGAATATCCTTAGTATTTCACAATTCACTCTCACCACATATTAAATCACAAATAAAGTCTTTATCATATGATATATATCTACAAAACAGTTAGACACTTATCTAAGATAAATAATCTTAAAAGACACACAGAAGATGAATCATGTACATAAAAACCCATAAATAATACTCCAATAAAATTTTCAATAATTAAAACTCATATTCTATAATTATAATAAAATCAGTCTTACTTGAAATGCTCTTTGCAGGTAAATTACGCCAAAATATCGTATAGATACTAAACAAATAACAAATTATCGCAACAAACAAACAACAACACTTTTTAAAATGAAATTCGCAAGGTTTGTACAAATGCAAGTTACGTGTTAAAGACAAAAGTAATTTAAATTAAACTTGTACTGATATATATATATATATATTTATTTATCACATATATTTGGTATGAAATAATTAGCTTTATATATCTCATGTATATATCATAACAGAGAGCATCAAATATCATGCGTTTGAAGCAAAGTATTTTCATTCTTTGTTCTCGTAGAGTGACAGAAAAAATATTTGCATTTTAAAATACAAACTCATCATTTTTCATGTTTTTTCTTGTGAGATATTTGACATTGAAAAGGTTTTTCACACATGTTTTAATGCTTTAATTTTAATTTGGTTAGGGAATATTACTCTCAATGAATGTTTATTTAATTTTTTATTTGATGACATATCAAAATCTTAATCTTAATAATTGAATAATATAAATGTGTAGGTAAGTTCCACATAAATGAGCAGGTAAGTTCAACAGTTATATAAATGTGTAGGTAAGTTCCACAGTTATATAAATGTGTAGGTAGGTTCCACAGTTATATAAATGAGCAGGTAAGTTCCACAGTTATATAAATGTGTAGGTAGGTTCCACAGTTATATAATTGAGCAGATAAGTTCCACAGTTATATAAATGTGTAGGTAGGTTCCACAGTTATATAAATGAGCAGGTAATTTCCACAGTTATATAAATGTGTAGGTAAGTTCCACAGTTATATAAATGTGTAGGTAAGTTCCACAGTTATATAAATGTGTAGGTAAGTTCCACAAATATACAAATGTGTAGGTAAGTTCCACAAATATATAAATGTGCAGGTAAGTTACACAGATATATAAATGTGCAGGTAAGTTCCACAAATATATAGATGTGTAGGTAAGCTCCACAGTTATGCAAATGAGTAGGTAAGTTCCACAAATATATAAATGTGTAGGTAAGTTCCAAAAATATACAAATGCGTAGGTAAGTTCCACAAATATATAAATGTGTAGGTAAGTTCCATAGTTATATAGATGAGTAGGTAAGTTCCACAGTTATATAAATGAGCAGGTAAGTTCCACAGTTATATAAATGTGTTATATAAACACTATTTGAACATAGTGGTATTGACCCACCCACCCACCCATACACGTACAGTGGTGTTGACCCACCCACCCACCTATACACTGGACAGGTATTGACCCACCCATCCTCCTTTACACTGATGAGGTATTGCATCAGTGTAAAGGGGGTTACCCATACACATACAGTCGTAATGACCCACCCACCCGTCCATACACATACAGTGGTAATGACCCACCCACCCACCCGTACACATACAGTGGTAATGTACGGGTCAGATAAAGTATAAAATGGAAGTACATTTTAGGGAACTAAACGGTGGTCCCATTTTAGGGAATGAACTTCAGAAGAAATGGATTTATATACCCACCCACCCTCCCATACACGTACAATGATATTGATCCACCCACCCTCCCATACACGTACAGTGGTATTGTCCCACCCACCCTCCCATACACGCACAGTGCTATTGACCCACCCACCCTCCTATACACGTCTAGTGGTATTGACTCACCCGCCTAACTATACATGTACAGAGGTATGGACCCACCCGCCCACCCATACACATACAGTGGTAGTGGCCCTCCCTCCCACCCACACACGTACAGTGGTAGTGACCCACCCGCCCTCCCATACACGTACAGTGGTAATGACCCACCCACCCTCCCATACACGTACAGTGGTAATGACCTACCCACCCTTCCACACACGTACAATGGTAATGACCCACCCGCCCTTCCATACACGTGCAGTGGTAATGACCCACCTGCCCTTCCATACACGTGCAGTGGTATTGACACACCCGCCCACCCATACACGTACAATGTTATTGATAACATACAATGTTATTGACCATACAAATGGCCAACTAAGGGACTTACATCTTAATATGGGATCCGAGCCACGTAAAATTGATATGATTTGCAGCTAACTGACAAGCCCGACCTTCAGTCCTCTACTCTATAGAACATTAACATCTTATACACGTACAGTGGTATTGACCCACCCGCCCACCCATACACGTACAGTGGTACTGACCCACCCGCCCATCCAAACACGTTCATTGGTATTGACCCACCCACCCACCCATACACGTACAGTGGTACTGACCCACCCGACCACCCAAACACGTTCATTGGTATATATATACACCTCAAGGCCATTTGTTAGGGACCTATTTTGCAGCTTCTACTCACCTAAGAAAGTTTTTAACTGTTAGGTAAAAACACACGTAAAAAGTGAATCAAAATCTTTACATTTTGTAACACTGTCACCACCTTAAAACCCACTTAACCACCCGACCACCCATACACGTACAGTGATAGTACCCACCCGACCACCCATGCACATATAGTGATAGTATATATATATACACTATATAAATATAGTGGGATTTTACCACCACTAAAAGTAAGTGGTAATAACACTGTATGTGTAAAGGCGTGCGGGTGGTCAACACCACTTTACGTGTATAGGCGGGTGGGTGGTCAATACTACTGTACGTGTATGGGTGGGCGGGTGGGTCAATAATATTGTACGTGTATGGGTGGGCGGGTGGGTCAAGAAGGTTGTGTAGTATGTATCTAACCTTTTAAACGGATACAGCTGAGCTTAACTATATGATAGTAAAATTACGTATAACGTATATTATGTATATTCTATGAATTAGACTATCAGAAGAAAACTGTATTTATGGAAAGCTCAAAATGATAAATTTTTTGTCTGGCTGTCTAGTAGCCTTTCAGCTCCTGGCGAACAACTTTGCCAAAAAATGAATGTTCAAGATTTTTTTGTATAAATTCACTTTATTTGTAATAAACTTGTTAGTAATATAAGAAATTAAGTAATGTACGTGTACTTGTGGGCGGGTGGGTCAAAATCACTGTGCGTGTACGAGGATAGGTGTATAATCGCCCCAGAAATTATAACATTCTAGGACTTATGACTTAGGACTTATTTTATAGGATGCCACCGTACGTGTATGATAGGGCGGGTGGGTCAATACCACTGTACGTGTATGGGTGGGTGGGTGAGTCAATATCACTGTACGAGTATGGGTGGGCCGGTGGATCATCATTACCATATGTATATAAGTAGGTGGGTGGGTATATTTCATTTACTACCACCATTGGCTACCACAGCGGGTGGGTTAGTACCACCGTACGTGTATGGGTGGGCGGGTGGGTTAGTACCACCGTACGTGTATGGGTGGGCGGGTGGGTTAGTACAACCGTACGTGTATGGGTGGGCGGGTGGGTTAGTACCACCGTACGTGTATGGTTGGTACTAACCCACCCGTACCATACAATTGTGTATACCACCCGCCCACCCACACACATAGAGTGGTATTGACCCACCCACCCACCCATACAAATAGAGTGGTATTCAACCACACATTTATGCAAAATGACACGTACCAATATACGTATAACTTAGTACCACCGTACGTGTATGGGTGGGCGGGTGGGTTAGTACCACCGTGCGTGTATTGGAGGGTGGGTGGGTTAGTACCACCGTACGTGTATGGGTGGGCGGGTAGGTTAGTACCACCGTGCGTGTATTGGAGGGCGGGTGGGTTAGTACCACCGTACGTGTATGGGTGGGCGGATGGGTTATAATGTATGGGTGGGGCGGATGTGTAGGTAAGTTCTACAGTTATATAAATGTGTAGGTAGGTTCCACAGTTATATAAATGAGCAGGTAAGTTCCACAGTTATATAAATGTGTAGGTAGGTTCCACAGTTATATAAATGAGCAGGTAAGTTCCACAGTTATATAAATGAGCAGGTAAGTTCCACAGTTATATAAATTTGTAGGTAGGTTCCACAGTTATATAAATGATCAGGTAAGTTCCACAGTTATATAATTGTGTAGTTAAGTTCCACAGTTATATAAATGAGCAGGTAAATTCCACAGTTATATAAATGTGTAGGTAGGTTCCACAGTTATATAAATGATCAGGTAAGTTCCACAGTTATATAAATGTGTAGGTAAGTTCCACAAATATATAAATGTGTAGGTAAGTTCCCCAGTTATATAAATATTATAATAGTGAGCAGTTCAAATAATGAGTAGCATTCCTTGGTACTTTCATCATTGTAAACATCACATGTTCTACTTGTGACATGACATGTATAAAATACGTATTCACTAGAAATAATTAATTTAACTCAGCAATTAAAAATAAACATCGAGGTGTCTATTGTGGCACAAACATTTGTTGATGTCGACAAGGATTAATTGTTCTTCCAATTTAATAGTTAGTGGTTTTGACATTCCACAACTTATTTTCCAACCAAAGCAGTCATGTAATAAATACACCAGTTTCTTGTTCTATTAAAAATAAATTATCTTTGGTATTCTAATTGCCTCTCTAAGAACTTTATCCCGTAAATCTCACCATACTGTTTACAGAAGTCGTATAAACGTTGGCCCTGACCCCCCCCTCCCTCATGTGTATTCCCCTTCATGTGGCTGCCAGGAGAAAGACGGGGAAATTAAAATGAGAGAAGACAGCTTCTCTTGTATAAACGAGGAAATTGCATGTCTGGGCGGCTGCAGGTTTCAATAGAAGCCTGAGTTTGACGCATAAGGGAAAACCAGCTAGGTAGTTTTATTCCGATTCTGTATAATAAACATTATTTCAACTTAATTTGTTAGTAATATGTTATTGTAATATCCTGTTGTGAACCTAAATCAATTAATGTGGTATCAGATTATCTACGTTTTGATTTTATTTTCTAACGTGATCTATGAAGTTGTAAATTACAATCACAACATTAATAAAGTCACGTTTCGTGATTGTTATATAACCTTAATGATATTACGCTAGTTACATTAAATGGATCGTGCATTATAAATCATCCACCCCTAAATCCTCATTAATTTAATTATGTAATAGCTTATTAGAATTGAAAATACGTCTATTAAAAATAAACAAAATAACTGAATTATAATTACAATGTTTTAATAAACCAACTAGTAATAAATATTGTGCATTTAATTACTGAAAAAGATATTATGTCTCATTATAATCTAATCGATAGTTAGTTGTTAATGTCTTAATGCAAATGATTGCGTAAGGAATTATTTTTATTTAAAAGTAATATAAATGCTGTTACTTCCATCACTATACGTACTATTTGAGCTGTGGTTTATTTTCAAAGTATTTGAGTATGCTAAATAGAGCTTGTGGACTGCATTGTTTTTATGGCAGTCGTAAAACACTACAGCTACTGTCAGTGGAGCATAAACTGAAGAATCTTGTTGGCCCGTTTACCAGCGCAATCTTCCTTTCAACTTTCCACTTGTGTTTTTAAGTGGTCTGAAGGGAAATATAATAAATATATTTTTAAAATTTTCTACGCGTAATTTTCATATATCTGTATGATACATTCTTCCAAAAATACCCTAATTTATTAGATTTTGAGTATTGTGGTTTTAATTGTTTACTATGTTAAAAATATCTCTGTACATAGACAACCAGTGAGATATCCAGCTTTACGTTCGAAGGTACGGGGCTCTTATGTATTATCCTTAGTTGATATACTTACTTTGATCAGAATGTTTTAAATAAGATCGCCCTTAGTACTTGTTCTGTAATTTTTATTGAAGTTTATTCTTTAGATGATATTTTATTTTTTTCTGCAGAACGAAATACATCGTGGGCAATTACTTATTTGTCAATAGACATGCGTCCATTTACCTAACTTAGTAGCAGTCAGTTGCGAGCAGTGTTGAGCTTCTAAAGTATTTTATAATACTGTACCTGTATATTTGGTTTAACAATAAAAAACATTTTCATTTCAATTGTTTAGTTTGTATAACAATAACATTATCTACGATCTTTTAAATATATTTTCCAATGTGTTCGATACAGTTGTAAGTTATAATCATAAAATTGTAAGTCACGTTTAAATACCCTAAAATTTACTATTTTGTTTCACTTATTTCATGATGATTGATAACGATTAAGAATTAATTAAGGACAATCTCTTTTATACTTATTCCTATTTTATTAAGCTTCAATAAGTGTTACTTAGTATATGACAAGAGTCTTCATTTTCATTCATTTTTTACGATATTTTCAAACAGCGGATGATTTATTTTCTTCCACCTGGTTAAAAAACGTACAGTGGTGTTTCAAAACAACTGTCCGTTAGGGTAGATGGGTTCGTATCACTTTTATTGATTAATTATTTTAAAAATAATCATATAAGATTAACATTGCAGCTTTGATGGCTACTGGGATGGAACTATGGTGTCGAAAGTAAATACTATCATGCCAGAAACATTTCAAGGAATACATTCATCAACTTCATAAAGTTTCATAGACAGACAGACAGAAATACTCATTTTTACTTGCATAGATTTTTTTTTTTTTTATTTTGCAATAATATTACAAACAAGTTGTACATCTTTTATAAACAATATTCAATAATTAAACATTTTCGATTGTATTAAAGTTCGTTTTACGGATTTGTAATCCATTCTAACCTAATTAGTTTTTAAAAAAACATTTTCCAGATGATTACATGCAACGTTTTGATAGTAATCTGTAATTTTCCACATTTTACTTTGGAAACTCTAAGATAGTTTGGAAATAAATGTTTCCATGAAATGTAGTTTTGTCAAAAAATTTTTGCTATTCAAAAATATTTTAATGGTTGATTTTCAATCGATTCAAATCATCTTCAAGACTGTTTTCGTTTTATTTTTTAAGTGTCAATGAGAGGTTTAAATTAAATTTCAGTATTCATCAGACATTCTATGAAACACGTATTTCTCTGGATAGTAATTTTAGAAATAAATACACATAATTACGACACATTTAAAAAAATAATCACTCAGAAAGTAAAATCTAGGTTACAATTTCACATTATGCAGGTAAAATATGATTGAAATCAAACGTTTTTCTTTAAAAAAATTTGAAACCAAACCAATATTGGATTTTTTTTAAATTGATGTATTAAGAATCTTCAAAACAGATTGTTTTGTTTTATAATTTAATAATATTTATCTTTTTCCTGTAGTGAATGGCCTTGACCGATCACTACGTAGAGAGAGTATACCATCATGGAGAATGATCAGCTCAGAAGATAAGAGTTAATATTGTAATTAACTACTCAAAAGAGAACATACAAATTATAAATCCGAGGACTGGTGTTGAAATGTTCAGAACATTCTAAGCACAGTACTTAATAAACTATACATTAATTACTACAAGAGCCACTTGGCCCCTGTCAAGATGTCAGTATAAGCTACGATAAACTTTGGCAACTTCAAACACCTCTGGGACATCACCCTTTCATATTTTGTTAACACGGAACTTCACTGAGTTCATTGTTGTTTGAATTTTATTACTTTTTTGAAATAGAAACTAATAATTGTTTTAGATCTGTGGCTTCAAGTCATATGTCATACAACATTAAAGTTATCATATATCAACTTTTGTTTTCCGAAAAGGGTTATCTACCATTGTATATTGAAAACAATGCTGTAAAAACATGTTTTTGGTGTTTTTACTTTGAAACCGTATATTTAACAGTGTCCTTAGAATAATCATTACATTCCCAAAACATCTATACTCATTTTGTTAGCTTGCAGGAATTGTTTGTGCATTTTTTATTTGTACTTTTGTTTAGTAAATAGTTCAATAAATTTTAAAATTATTTTTTAATGATTTTGTAGTAATTGTAATGGGATTATTTTGTCTTGGTATAAATTGCTGAATTTCTTTAAAAGATTTTAACAACTCATAAAGTGCACATTTACAGCATATATTTGGAGAAAAGTTATAAACTTAACAGACAAGTTTAATGAATTTAAATGTTTTTTAATCTAAAATTTCCTTTACTTTTATTTTAAAATTTATAAAATATTCGAATCCATTAAAATTTGATAAATTTCAGGCCCGTTTTTATTTTATTAGGCATTATGTAGTTATTTAGAGTGCAGTGATTTGATCTCCAGTACCCAGTTTATTCCAAACAAAATATGCAAAACTTTAATAAAATATCTGCTACAAAAAATATTGCTATTCAGGAATATTATTCATTTAACTTTTACAATTGGAGATATAAAACATATTTTCTCTTCCTGTTTCTACTTTCACAACTCTAGATATATTAAATATAATTACTTTCGAAGTGAAATCCATCTCTAAAATGTAGTTTTTTAATATCTACACTACAGCAATTTTGATAGTTTTATCTCAGTTTGTTATTATTACCTGTTAAAGTACTTTTCAACTGGTATTTTCTAAACTTCAGTTGGAACCAATACTTTAGGCACACTTAACGCCATAGACACAGGAGAATGTAAACATTGTTTACTTTATATGTTAAGTTTTCATTAATTAATGTATGGAGTGTTTCAAATTACGAAAATTCATAATTTTAATGCTTACCAAATTGCGTTGTAGGAAGCGTCCTGGTGTATGAAAGATCCCAGTCTTTCTGTATTCCTCAAATTTCATTGAATTATTCAATCTCCTTACGAAGTCTTAAAGTCACCTTTCCAAAGTTAAGACCTAGGCATGAGTGAGCCTGAAACATCCTGTAAAATGGAAATATGGTACTTTTTTACTAATACAATTTCAGGTAAACTATTAAACCTAAACTAATTAAATTAATTTCTTCCTTATTTCTGTAAATTAGCTTTATCTACTTTTGACAATCTAATAAGCTTCAAAAAATGTTTACATTTGCATTTGAATATTTTAACAAATCCAGATTACATGCTTAGGTTATAACTTGATGCGTTATTTATTAAAGAAATATATATTTGTTATACATTAAAAGAGAGTTCGATCTCCTTCTTAACCTTATTTTGATCATGCTCCATAGACTATTGATATATGCGAAGACCTTATTTGGTGAGGGTAAAGGGTGAACCAGTACAGGTGAATAAGGTGAATATTACTGATAAATCTTCCAGTCTATTCCAGGTTTGAACCAGCGTTATCCCTCCCGAGCTCAAAGTCCTGACGCCATCCTGACGAATTTATCATTTAGAGTGATTAATAAATCATAAATTATACGAAATATTGAATAAACATTACTATAAAACAACTATAATTAAGAAACATACACGAAACTGTTAATGTTTTATTAATATTTAAAACTTACATAAATAAGATAATAAATTACTTCAAGTGATTGACCAGTCAATGACCTTCTTCGTGCGCTTATAAGATGTGGATGCGTAAATATGGGAATCAAACCTATGGTTTATATTTTACTTTTTGGACATAACCTTTTTACCTCTGTGCTAGTTGTTTAAATGTTTATGATAGTAAACCATTTAGCAATTTTCAGATTAATATTAGAAATAATGTCTTTTTTAAGAGGTTGGTGACAATTACCTCTTTGATGTCCTTCCATTCTAGGGGGTGGAATGCAATTTGCATAACAATTACTTGCAGGAACGGTGGTCGGGGACGAGATTAGGGCTTCAATACATTCGTAGCCATCGTCCTGCGGTTACTCCAGCTGTGCAACCTTAATGAAATCACTAAACCAATTATATTATTTGTAATTAAATTATTTTACAATTAAAAGTTAAAATGTCTGAATATAATCTATGGTGTTTTAATGACTATCATACTAATGTGGTTTTATTGTTTTAGATTGGCGACATTTTTCCTGTAAGAACTAGTTTCCTAAGTAAGTAAATGCATTATATGCTTTCGATGAATTATAAATATTGGGACATAGATCTTGTTTAAAATGGAGTTAATACATGTATACAGACAAAAACTCAGTTTGAAAATGGAATTATCGAACATAAAATTTCTTAAGCACAAAAAAGTAGAAAATCCATAAAAAACTGATTTAATGGGGAAGAGTTGTGATTTGGTAGAATGTTCATGAGCATACCAACTTTTACATCACTTTCAGGAAAAGGTAAACTTTTATGTTTGCATATATATATTCCTGTTATTAAACACACACACGCACACACACACACACACACACACACACACACACACACACACACACACACACACACACACACACACACACACACACACACACACACACACACACACACACACACACACACACACACACACACACACACACACACACACACACACACACACACACACACACACACACACACACACACACACATATATATATATATATATATACTTTTTTTTAATATTAATAAATTAATACCACTGTACGTGTATGAGTGGGCGGGTGGGTCAATACCACTTCACGTTATGGGTAGGAGGGTGGGTCAATACCACTGTACGTTTCTAACCCACCCAGATGTGTATATATATGAATGACAGCTGTTTATGTCAGTCGCTAAGTTGTCTTTATATTCTGAACAGTGCTATTTAAATTATGTTGTTGTCTCTGTAATTAGTTAGGTTCGGGTTCTCTAAAGGTGGTAACATGCCCTTTGGTATCCCAACTTTTGACAATAAACTCCTTAGTAACAAAAAATGGTTTTATATATATATATATATATATATATATATATATATATATATACAAAGGATTCCTTGTTAAACATATATTAAACAATGGGATTCCTCATATATTAAGTAATTAATTCAAAATGTTAATGTTGAACAGAAATTTCAATGATAAAATATAAAAATACTTCTGTCAGATACATATACATAGATGACAGGCAACTTAAATATATAGCCTTTTACCACTTTAGAACACCAAGTAACACTAACTCTTGCAAATCCATTGAAGTACAATATTTACCGGCACTGGACGGTCCATATTGCACATGTTCAATGTTTAGCTATCTACATGAGAATGTTAGTGATTGCGTACTTCCTAATTTTATAAATGTATGAAAATAAACCTATTCTATCATCCTCATAATATCTACTAGTAAGATCGAAAGAATTTACTAAGAATATCTCCATACGACTTTGATTGGCATATAATATTTGATTGAAGCTGAAGAAGGCTTAAATGATGTGTTCCCTTCTCACTAAACTCCACGAATTAATTAATGAACTAACATCACTTATTTGAAAAGTGGTCATTCTAATTACTTCTTAATACTAAAGAGGTCCAAAGTACAAACATACAAAGCAACACCTCAATACAAATACAATTCACGGAGACAAAACTAATATAGAAAACAATATATTGAAAACAACAAAACTAAAATTGAAAAGGGAGCCATAAATAATGAAAAGAATAAGAATTTTAAAAGCAAATTCAGGTTTTAGTATATTTTGGAGTCAAATTTTAAAGCCTTCATTTTAAATACATCTCGATTGATACTTCATATTAATGTAAATAACAGCAACAAAATTACTCTAGGGTTTTCAGATGTCACCAGCCATATTGAAGCAATTAAATAGACAATATAATAAACATAAGAAAAGAGAGGCTAAAACATAATTTATTGTCATAATTAAGAGGACAAATAAGACCACCAGACTTTACATATAATATTTCCTAATATTATTATATAATATTTCTGTAGCCTAATAATAAATGTACAAAGTTTTTATGCTGGTACTTGGTGAAAATAACAAAATCTCCCAAAAAATAGCATACCTAAAGAATTTTATGTTTATCATGAAAATAATAGAGTTTACATAACTTATTACTGTAATGTAGTTTATATTTTTCCATCTAAATTCCAATAGTAATAGATACTCTTGCATGTAGTTCCGAAATATATATGTTTTTCAGTTATGTTCAGAAAAACCTATTATTATTACTACAATTTCTTACAAAATTACCATGTGTTTTTTTTAATATCCACTGTATTTAATTTATAAATTTTTGTTTGCAATGGTTAGTTAGTTTGATGGTGAAAACCATGAGATATGCGATACAACGTAATTATTTCAATAAATGTACTCACTGAGATTCACTCGACCAGCGATTTGTTTTCCTCGAAACTTGTTCAATAATAAGTTGCCAGAAAATTATCAAACCTCTAAGTACCCGAGGAATATCACGCTTGTTACTTCAGGCAGAATTTAACTTTACCATATTGTATAATTTTATGTTATACACTACACAGGATGGAAAAAATATGGAAACGCTTTCTCAGTTGTGAAAGAACTCCACTTGGCCTCCCCACTGAAAAGATGAAATGTCGCTAATGGCTTCAAAAAGCATGTTCTTTGTAACCATGATGATGTATAAGAATTCAATTTTACCAGTGAAGTCATAGAATAGTTATTCTATGACTTCACTGTCATAGAATAGTCATAGAATAGTTATTCTATGACTTCACTGGTAAAATTGAATTCTTATACATCATCATGGTTACAAAGAACATGCTTTTTGAAGCCATTAGCGACATTTCATCTTTTCAGTGGGGAGGCCAAGTGGAGTTAAACGAACATCTTAAATGTAAGCCTAGGTCGAGTTTGGTATCAAATTCAAGGTATATTCAAGAGAAATGAATTGCCGCAAACTGGACTTCGAAAGGTTTATCCTTTCCAAAGTAGCAGTTATTTGAATTTCAAAGTAACTAATTTTAACAATATTATTTCTCCGTTAGTTAACGATTTTAAGTAAATTATTCTGATCAAAAATTATACTTTATGAACACAGTAACTCAAAAAAATTAAATTATCAAATTATCTATTGAAAATAATAAAGTTGTTGTGAAAACGTAGAAAATATGGAAACTCTTTCACAACGACTTTATTCTTTTCCATAGATAATTTGATAATTTAATTTTTTTGAGTTATTGTGTTCCATAAAGTATAATTTTTGATCAGAATAATTTACTCAAAATCATTAATTAGCGGATAAATAGTATTGTTAAATTACTTTGAAATTCAAATGACAGCTACTCTGGAAAGGATAGTTCTTTCTAAGTCCGGATTGTGGCAATTAATTTCACTTGAATATACCTTTAATGTGATACCAAACTCAACCTTTGCTTACATTTAAGATTTTAGTTCAACTCCACGTGGTCGTCCCCCTGAAAAAGTAAAATGGCGTCAAAAAGTGTGTTATTTGTAACCATGATGTACAAGATTTGACTTTCACCAGTAAAGTCATAGAAAAGTTGTGAAAGTGTTTCCATATTTCCTACCCTGTATATGTCCATGCTAATTAGAATTAATGTAGTTTTTAAGTGTTGAATAGTTTTAAACTGGTATATGTATGATTCTTTTTCAATTATATTTTTCAGTATTCCGCTCTTTTATTTTTCATTATTACGCTCTTTTAGAGCTGTCAGAGGATAACTTCCTTCCAGAAATGTAATATCTAAATACTTACACAAAATGTTATCTTTGTGATTCAAAATCCTTTTTATTGTGAAAATCAAACCAACAACATTGCATACAAGATATATCTAGTGTTTGATATAAGGGGAAATGGAGGACCACCTGACAAATATCAGGAATAAGTGAAATAAATGAAGAAAGTAGTCCTAGGTTGTATAAATGTTAGTGTTATTTAAAAATGCAGAGATAATAATTGTAATGAAAATATAATACAACTAAAGAGTGATAATAATGGTGATATACCATTCAGAGTTTGAGTAGTGATAATATCTATTGTCTTCTGTTTTGTGTCAGGGCCAGACCAAAAGATTATTAGGCTATAGGCTGAACACTCGACACTGTCTTGAGAATATGGTAGAGTGGGTAATATGACGGTAAAGAGAATTAGGATTATTATAATTTTATTTATACGAGTAAAAAAAGAAACGTTATACAATTTAGTGTTTAAAATTAAAGATTTTATGTGAGAAAGAGGTTGTAACGAAGTGAGGATATTGAGAGAGAATGGAAAAATGGGGCTTGTATGAAATAAGAAGTACAATAATGGAAACACAGCCTTTATAAATGATGGCTGTATACTATGTAAAATTACGATAAGTGAATATGATACACGAGGGCGTAACAAAATGACCAAAATAACAACAATAATTATTAACATAACAATAAAAATCATTGTTAACATAAATTCTTAACACAGTATGATCTAGAATATGTTTGAACATAGATAAAATTCCAGCGACATCATTACAATGAACAATATTGAGATTTGTTTTGAAAACGGTAATTATTAATTTCTGTTTATATTCAAGGTATGAGAATATTTAACTATATTAAAGTTTACAACAAAGAACTTGCGATTCTTCGTAATTTTCTTATTGATTATTTTATGAACGTGAGCTTTTCAATGTATTTTGAAATTATTACAAGAAGTACATTTTCCAATAACTCATTAATTTAATTAATACTCATCATTGTTTCCAACAATTCCAAGAATTTGTTTTCTCTGGCAGGGAAGTCTATCGGAAAACGTATAACTCAGTGACTAAGGCTTTGAAGTGCGAAGAGCATTGAACATGGTTCGAATCACCAACAGAGCTAACAGTCAGTACTTTAATCACTCAGTAAAGTTCACGCATAGGTCGGCAGGCCCATTTTAAACTGTAAATGAAGTTAAACAGAAAATATTTGTGTTTGTAAAAACTAGGCTTTTCTTTGCATTAATGAATCTGAAGGGAGGTAGCAATTTATCAAGAATCCAAAATAATTGCCAATACAAGCTTCTTATATTATACTGTATAATATAATCTGGAATCTAAAAAAAAAACAGATTTTCTATCATCAGTATTGCACATATGAATAATTTCAGTGATAAAACAATTGAACTTTTGTTAATAAATTCCAATTATTTGAATAAAAAGCAGTTTTTACTATCTAAATGATTTGAACATTCCCTCGTCCTGTAACTACTGGAGAAGTGTATGATTGGGTATGGCTTGGTTTTGGATAATAATCAGCATCAAACTTAGTGGTTCGGATTCCACGATATAGGTCTCTCAGTTACCCAGGCTCTCTCTGAGGATCAATCGACCTTAATGCAAGAACGCACTCGTTTATTTACATTAATTATCAATTATGTTAAAACAATATCGCAACAACCTCACATTTTGGTTTCACACGAGTATAAAAAATCCCTTTGGGAACATGATTACGTTGCAATGTATGCACATAGTTATTTATGGTGATGACAATAAAATTTACGTTTACATAAATAAATATACGATACAAAAACGTAATGATTAGTGTTTTTTAATGTTTAAATTAATATGGATGTATAAAAATTACAAAATATTTTTAAAAACATATTTCTCCTACAATTGTGTATTTAGTAGAGTATCATGTTAGACAAAATCATAAATAAAGATATGAGCAAATTATTTAAAAATAATAAGTCCAATCAATAAATATCTCCGTTAATAATTATTATATGTTATTTTAAAATTTATCAAGACAATTAGTTAATATAAAATTCTTGATCCAAACACAAAACTCAGGACTTGAAGAAGGTAGAAGAATTGTATATAGAATTTTCCAGGAGGTCTGGGCAGATAAGTATGTCGTTAGCCATCTTGTTTCACCATAAATAGGTGTGGGGGGGGTTGTTGAGTCCCCCTCTACGTCACAAATCGAGTGCTACGGGCGTCTGACTGTTAAACAGTTCCAATAAAACGTTCAACAACTTCCATTTTAATGATTGGAATCCTATTATTGGTTTTGTGAAAAACAAAAAGGAGTTAGTGCTTTAAATTATTTAAATATAAAAACTCGACGTTTTGCAACATTTTTGTGATATGTCCAGGTTGCTTGCAGTTTTGTAAGCAGTATTTCAACATATAGTATTTATGTTTCATAAAAATTATTATTATTATGAAGTTTCTATTCGCCCGATGGAAAAAGACAAATTTTTCTGAAGTACGTAAAAATTAAATGGTTCCAAAGAATTGGCATAAATTTTCAAAAAAATAAATAAAAACTTTGAAAATTATCAGTTTGTTTTCCAAATATTGTTTGCCATATCTAAAAAACTAGTCAAGTTAGAGACATGTGGTTTTTACTAAAATGTTTTGAATAGTAATTCACATATTTCCTAAAAATGCAATTAAAATCGTTAGAGCCGTTTTTGAGAATATCCCATTTGTGTATGTTTTTTGCGCATAAAAATTTAAAAAACTAACATTTCAAAAAAGTTAAAAAATGGTCTGGAGATATTGGCTAAATACGCCTTCACACCAAATTGAATAAAAATGTATACATCCATTTGGTCTCCAGCGAAGTGCTCATACACACAGACAGACGCACATAGAAAAACCACTCTTTTGGGTTCAGGGGATCCTAAAATGGATTTTTAGACCAATTTGTAAACCTTTTTTTGGACGATCACAATACTATCTGTATATGGGAGAAAGTAGTAGGCTGTATTGACACGAGATTAACTTTTCATTCTACGGAAGTTATGTTTTTACCCAAACAATTGGACATATGTCAGTTGGATAATTACCACAGTTTTCAACATTATTGACATCAATGAGAAACATTATAGTTAAGAGGGAAATCAGTGCTGTAAATAGTGAAAATTGCAGATAAATGATTCCAGTTTAGACAAGGATTCAAACCTGTTGATGCCATTGTATGTGTATGGGCGGGCGGGTGGGTCAGTGCCACTGTATGTGTATGGGCGGGCGTGTGGGTCAATGCCATTGTATGTGTATGGGCGGGCGGGTGGGTCAATGCCACTGTATGTGTATGGGCGGGCGGGTGGGTCAGTGCCACTGTATTTGTATGGGCGGGCGTGTGGGTCAATGCCATTGTATGTGTATGGGCGGGCGGGTGGGAACACATTCATTATTTTTGAAAAATAAAATTTTTGCTATTTTAACGTCTTACTTAGAAGTATTGTTTTTAGCAGTTTGGGGGGTGTTTTTAGGGTTTAAATATAGAAGAATACCTAAGTTCTGTAATCGAAAATAAGTTTGGCATAAATTTATTCCAACAGCTGATTAATGACACTAGTATAAACAATTAATTGTCAAATTGGTATTGCCATAGGTATTGCCATTGATACTTCTTAGAACCCCTGGGGTAGTTTCCTGATGTAATTTCAAAATAAATTGTACAACTTCGAAATAGCGGTATCTTGAAATATTTTCTTGTACTGTGAATATAAGGCTAGTAACAATCAAACGCCTAAAGATAAATCGTTTCTCTTAACGATACAATCAAATGTATAAATCCTGATTGTAAACACTCAGACTAAACAAAAATACGTGCTAAACTTTGTAGACCAAAGTAATAGTAACTACTCTTACTTAACTAGGTACCCGCCAATGTATTAACTAGTCTACCCACACTTTTCGGAGTTTTATACATAAGGGCAAACTCATGACAAACTTTATACGAAAAGTTGACTAGGCAACCTTACGAAAAGACGCTAGTAAAAAGTTAATATGTTCTTGCCGTAACTTCCTCAAGCGTACTGGAAGTCACCTTAATGTCAAGCTTAGACGTGACTTATATATTTCTGGGTAGGAGTCACTAAGTCAGTTGCTTGGGTTTTCAACCACTAAGTTGATTTTCAAAAAAGTTAATATTGAATAGTTAGAATTGGTAAATGTCGTTTTATTTCGTATATACAATGATTGTAAATATATGAATTTCCTCCTTTCCGGTGGAATGTAGTCACGTTTCATTTTCATGTCCTCCCACTGTACTGACACACGTCCTGTACCATGACTGACACACGTACGATGGTGACTGATGGATGTCACACATGTGTGAAAATAGAGCCACACAAACGTATAATGTAATACATTTTTCTTTAAATGTATGTTTGTAAAATTTGGTCCACATTATTTGTAAAAGTGTCTAGTTAATATCCTATTATAAGGAAATATTTTTGAATATTTTCTTATGATATTTTTGTGGAAATAAAATTCATTTATTCATATCTTAAATGCTAATAGGTATAATACACTTGTTATTTTTATAGCAAATATAATTATTTAAATTGTAGTTTGCACATAAAAATCCATCGTGACACAATATAATAACTAAAAAGAAACTTCATTTTAGAGTTTTTGTTTTGATCATATCACTGTTGTGTAGTGATGAAACCTAGTTTTGATCATATCACTGTTGTGTAGTGATGAAACCTAGTTTCTTGTGAACTTTGTGTTAAGGTCGTTTGACCTGTCCACGTACGTAAATACCACTGTACGTGTATGAGGGGCGGGTGGGTCAATACCACTGTACGTGTATGAGGGGTGGGTCAATAGCACTGTACGTGTATGGGGGGCGGGTGGGTCAATACCACTGTACGTGTATGAGGGGTGGGTCAATAGCACTGTACGTGTATGAGGGGTGGGTCAATAGCACTGTACGTGTATGAGGGGTGGGTTAATAGCACTGTACGTGTATGGGGGGTGGGTGGGTCAATAGCACTGTACGTGTATGGAGGGTGGGTGGGTAAATACCACTGTAAGTGTATGAGGGCGGGTGGGTCAATACCACTGTACGTGTATGAGATGTGGGTCAATAGCACTGTACGTGTTTACGTGTTTGGGGGTGGGTGGGTCAATATCACTGTACGTGTATGGAGGGTGGGTGGGTAAATACCACTGTACTTGTATAGGTGGGCAGGTGGTAAAATACCATTGTACGTGTATGGGTGGGCGGGTGGATGTGTACGATGGTGACTGATGGATGTCACACGTGTGTGAAGATAGAGCCACATAAACGTATAAAGTAATACATTTTTTTTAATATGTATTTGTAAAATTTGGTCCACAGTATTTGTAAAAGTGTCATTTTTTAAATATTTTCTTATGATATTTTTCATTTATTCATATTCAAATTCATTTATTCATATCTTGAATAAATGACAAGGTACACTTGTTATTTTTATAGCAAATATAATTATTTAAAATGTAATTTGCACATACAAATCCATCGTGACACAATATAATAACTTAAAAGAAACTTCATTTTAGAGTTATTGTTTTGATTATATCACTGTTGTGTAGTGATGAAACCTAGTTTCTTGTGAACTTAGTGTTAAGGTGGTTTAACCTGTCCTTGATGAAGTAGGTCCACTTAATAGGTGTCATCGGCGTATACTTGAGGAGGCTTTCTTCACGTATTGTGTGATTGCAGGGTTTTAATGGTTTCGAAACGAGAGAATCACTTATCAAGTCATGCGTGAGGTTATAAGCAACTCTCTCCTTGGAACAGTGAATCTTGATTAGTAGCAATGACTACATTCATTCAGTTAGCCAGGCTGTTGGACTGATAACATGAGTCTATTTCTATGAATCGTCGACATTAACAACAAGACTTCACTCGTTATTCCACACTCATCAGCTTCCCATTCTTCCTACATCCCAGTTATTGGATTCTTTGTGGTAGACAAAAATAATGTTCTATTATCATAAAACGGTTCAACAAACGTATTTTTGTGTATTTTTTGTCAATTATATTTTTTTTAATTAATTCAATAAAAATTACACTACATAAATGAATATGAGGAAAATATGTTTGAAAGTCATGATAATAACCAATTACAGAACAATGCGCATGTTAAAAATCAGAATAATATAATTTTGTAAATCAATATGTTGTATTCTATTTTATCTTTATTCTTGTGTTGAAAAATTAAAGAAAAAATACCGAAAATCCGATGACTGGTGGCCATCAATCTATTGATAGATACATTATGTAGTATCCCACAGACTTTCTCTACATGAGACAGTTCCTGGTCGACGATCTGTTTAAGATTCATAACTCATCTATGTAAAGTAGATGTAAGTATAACAAAACTAAAAATTAATACAACATGTTTAAAAATTAATATTTTCAATTTAATATTCCGACACTACATGCACAGTGTTGTAACCCAGTTACTTGAGGACAAAGTTTAGAGGAAATAGTAGGCGATAGGTTCAATAAAATATTTTAGAACTGGTTCTATCTTAAGTTCTCTTTTATGTGTCAATCACAATGTTCGCTCAATAGTTGCCATCGTCATGAACCCTAATAGTCTGGGGTGTCCATGTTGGGTGATATTCAAGGTTCATATGTTGTTTCTGGGAAGAGAACTTAGTAAGAAACTTGTACATTAGCTGACAATCAGACCAAAATTACGTGGTTCAGATTCTACGTAAAGCTGTAGGTCCCTTAGTTGCCTTGGCTATTGGGCTATTAATAAACAGCTCTTTCTAAGAAACAGCCAATCTTGGTTAGTAACAATGACTATATTCGTTCTTCTACACTCATCGCACTCATTGACCCCTCATATACACACATATCTCCACAATAGTGTATATGAGTGTTAGAGTGTATTTAGGGTTAAGTGTTAGAGATGACTTTACAGTCCTAACTTCACCCCTTTAATAAAGGCACTTTTCATTTCTTTTCAATCGGAGCCTTACTAATGAATTGATAAACCATTTTTACTTTTATCAATCTATGAGAACCACTAAGTGCTTAAAATCTATAATTTTTACAATAATTTATTTTACAACAATTGTACATCAAAAGTTGGGCAATTAATTATAAAACTGCTAACACATTTTATATACTTTGTCTGTAAGCATGAATAAAATTGCGTGGCCTAAAATATGTTGAAGAACTTAGATATGGTTTGTTACGGAACTCAAATAAATCACTTCGTGAGTAGCATTATATGTTATTTATAGAAATAAATATAGCCAAAACTAATACTCAATGTTCATTGCTTGTATAGGATTTATTTTCTTAACAAATTCTACAAGCAACTTATAGATGTCCATTTAAATACTCAATTAAATTGTACAACTTTCATTTCGGGACTTAATTGGAAAAATAGATAAAAAAAATTACAAAGACGACACATAATGCAGTGTGTATTTATTTATTATTAAGAAACAAGGAACTCAGTGAGGGACCCTCTAAAAGCCAATTGCCCTCTCTACAACTTGTTCAATATAAGTTATAACAAACTTTGATAACTTTGAGCCACCTCAGGGTTATCACTCGTGTAATATTTGTTGCAAATACAAATTTCTCTGAATTTTGTTGTTTTCTTGTGATTACATAACAGATAAGCTGATATTCAAAAACACAAATATCAGATTTATATGTTTGAACATATTTTTGTTTTAACATATTGCTTGAATATGTTTGTAAAGTGCTTACTATATCTTAAATACTAAAAAAAAAGTATGAATAAAAACTTTGATTCAATTTATGAAAAGTATAAACTATAAAATGAATAAAGAAAAAATATAAACTCTGATTTCATGTTCATGTTAGATAAAATTTACCACATTACGTGTGTGGGTTGGCGGGTGGGTCATTACCACAGAGCCTGTTGTGCTTCCGGGGAGGATCCTGAATTGCAGCTCGTCATGCCTGTTGATCTCATTTTACTATCAAATCATTTTTATGTTTATCAAATCATTTATGTGTTACAGTTATGCTATAAAGTTACCATTTATTTTGAGATTTATTATTGTTATGATTTACCATTATCTAGTCTTGTAATTCATGTTTTTACACCTTAAATCAATACCACTGTACGTGTATGGGTGGGTCAATACTACTGTACGTGTACGGGTGGGCGGGTGGGTCAATACCACTCTGTAAAATACCTGTCTCATTAACACTTAGTGGTAATGAATGACCATCCTACACTCCCATACACTACTGGTGGTGATGATTCACCAACCCTCTCATAAACCTAGGGTGGTGACATGTGTTAATGGATGGGCGGGCTTTCAAATACATCATGTATGGGTGGGAGGGTGTAGTACACACTCGTCCAAGTGCTAACTCGCCCATGTGTAATCTCGTCCAACCGTCCTGGGAAATTACAGTTAGAGTTCGGCCCTTATACCTGAGTGGTCCACTTTCGGGAGATGGGAGATTTTGTATTATCCTTTTTTTACAATGGATAATATTCCAAGTACAGTACAAGTAAACGTCATACAACACAAATATATTACAATATACGAGCACAAAATGCACAACTATTATGGTGATCGATTTCGGTGAACCACACTCACCTTCCTCTGACCAGAGGGATTCACAAAAGAAAAACTATTTTTAATATTTCAAGATAATGAAATGAGGATTATTAAAAAGAATAGGAATATATTTGTGAAATATCGGGTTCTGTAATAAAACGGCATTTTTCTGATGAAACAAGAAACTGGAAACACGTAAATCTTTTAAAGGGACTTTCGTCTCCAAATAATAAGTTTTTTTTAATAATTCATCTCAATAAGAAATACTTAAACAAAAACCAAATATCATAAATGTTCAACATGTAATACTCAAAACAACTATGAATTTTAAAAATACTTATCTTAAGACGATGTCGCTTGATTAAATTACTTTAAAATATATGTACCATTTGATTGGAATATGTGTGCCATAACTCAGTGTGGTCTGCCTCTTCTGCAGGCTCAAACTGCCTTACATTTACATCTCTGTCCTTATCATGAATATGTATAGAATAATACAATATCAGTAAAAGCATGAGTAAATTAAGAAGCCAGCAATTATAAACTGTAAAGGCTATTAATTTTTACTTCATAAGCTTAAATGTGCAGGTAGTCTTAAATTCATATATTCGTAAAATTTTATGTTAAATATTTGATATAAATACAATGTTAATATTGCAACTGTTATCTTATCTTACGTAAAATTGTATTAAATCAATGCCCATCAGATACCCATTGTATAAAATGAGTTTCAATTTAGTGATACAGTACATATTAAAATTAGAACTCAACTCAAAGAAGCTTATTAAAAGAAAGCTATAGAATATAATAGTTTTTTTGAATAATTTTACATTTTTTGTAGCCTCGATAAGTCTACCTACCTTATCGGTGTGGTCCAACATTAAAAACATTAAAACTAAAACGTATATTAGCAATGTACCTGTATATTGATAAGATACGAGTGTATATAGTATACACTATGGAGAACAACGGAATGTACTGGAAACAACAACCATGTCTAAAGTTTAAATTCACTTTTGATCAATCTAATTATTCTAAATAGTACTATGGGATGTAATTAAAAATTCACAACAACCTGTCAGAATCTCAATATTTGACAGTTAAGATAAAAAAAATTGGGTGTGCGTCGGACCACACGGTGGAAGTTATACTTCTTTGGCCATTCTCATACACCCACTCACGCACACAGACAGGATATATAAATGAAATATAAGACATTTTTCAATATTATTCAATATATTTATCTTCAATATATTATACGTGACTTCATTATTATATTATACACCTATATTATCATTATCAGTAATTTCTTCGATTAAATTTCTTCGATTAACAATCGATTAATCGATAGTTCTTAAAAATTTGTACTTACTTTTCAGCGTGACGCGGTTTCTCGACCAACATCCCATCCCAAAGTGTCTAACGGGCGCAAAGAAGTATAACTTCAAAAGGACCCAAATCATTCGATTATTCCATCCTACAAACCCCTTTTATATAATATTATATTAATTCACAAATAACGTACTTAACTTTGTTGTTAATTTGATTACCTAAATAAAAAAGTTACTTATAATCAATGCTTTTGATTCTAGGAATTGATGTCCTTGTAATTAATTGTAAATACAGCATTGTTATTTCTACAATTAATAATGTTATTTTAATTAAACTAGAATTGTTATATATCTTTTCAACAATAAATGGTTTAAAGACAGTCAACATTATTTATATTTTCGTAACATACTGCATTTATTATTCTAAGTAGTGTCTACCAAATTCTAACTCATTTATCTAATAGTTTTAATTATTATCGAAGAGTAACACGTTTGGTTTAATTATACATTCAATGAAGTTATTACTTCGCTGGAAGATAAGATTAGAGAGGCGAAAATATTACCCGAGAATCGTCGAGGGAAATTTCGTTGGTCTCCAGAACCCAACTGGTAAGCTTGTAGAATTACTAAGGAAATAGAGCTTTATCCATTTGCATGTTAAAGCCATTCAGAGAAAATAACGCCCTCTATTTTCTTAGTAATTCTACAGACTTACCAGTTGGGTACTAGAGACCAACGAAATTTCCCTCGACGATTTCCGGGTAATATACCTTTGGTAGTTTTATCAATTATTTTCTTCAGTAATATTATTATTTTAAGACAATATTCTATGGTAAAAAATGTCCAAACTATGCAATCGTATACTTAGTAAATTTACTGTAGCAACCAAAAGTAAATTTCGCTGATTGTATTACATTTTTAAGGGCTGATTATATTTTTCCATCATATCAGGACGACTAATATACAGTGTCTCACGAAAGGTGTCTCAAACGCATTGTGGGCGACCAAGAACATTGCTGTAAAGATATTTCTCCCAAAACCATATGCGTAGAATCAAATAAAAATATTTTCATCATTGTTAAACTTCAACATTGATGGTCCAGGGTATTCAAAATATAGCATGTAGCATATCATATTAAAGGTAATAGCGCCCTGAGTATTTTGGTGTAATCAGATTTGAGCTTTACTTGTCCGTTTCAAAATAGTGGCCAAAAGTATGTGAAAAATATCAAATTTTTTGTTTTATCGCTAAATGCACAGGTTAATCTTAATATAAAATCCAAAAATAGTTCTGAATTGTTAAGAAAATTCTCTTTAAAATGATACCCAATACAGCTCAACGTTACAATATTCTATCCATTTCGTTTTTTTTTTTTTTTTATTTTTGACAATTTTGAAAACACTAAAAGTCAAAATCTTAAATAGGAAGACCAGAAGACACCTTTCGTGAGACACCCTGTATATATATGATTTACATAGTGAATAACCTCGTGCCTAAAAAAGTGTTCACTGGAATGTGTACGAAACGTTGGCACGTTGCACTCAGCGTGTAGATTTGATGTACAGTTAGAACTAGTTAACATTCCGGTAATTATTTTGTTGCAACTAAGATAACAATTATTAGAACTTTTAATGTTGAAATTCATATACCATAATGAAAAATCGAACAAGAAAAACAATGGTATGATTGGAGTTTGTATAGGCCTCTTAGTTTCTTAGAAAACAACCTTCAAACTCGGATAAACATAATTATGCACCAACTCGAATAATAACATGATCTAACTTAAACTCAGATAATGTAAATAGTTCAAGTGACCATGGAAATCTCCACTTGAAGAACATCCCATAAATTCATTTATCACCAGATCATATTTATTAATTATTTTTAATTATCTAGTTTACAAATTATTATATAAAATTTAATATTAGTTCATCTTAAAATAAATTTATTTTCTGATTTTTTCTGTTATAGATTTAAAAGTTTAAAAATAGATCTGCAAATACGTTGTTAGTTATTAAGGGTCAAATAACTTGATTGTAACGTAATAGAATTAAAAAATCCGTTGAACCCATCTCTAGGGTGTTTTACTGCATAATAACTTGGGATAATGATATTTCCTAGGTGGACTTTTCTAAAGAGACTCGTTAGATAAGTACCTCGTTAGCCATCTTGTTTCTCTATAAATTGGAGTGGGTGGAGTTGTTAGATCCCCTTTCACAGCATAGATCGAACACTATGGACTGCAACCTCCAGAGGTGTCTGACTGTAAATCCCTTCATAAACTTGCGTTCCAAGGATCGTAACTATCGTTGATTGCGTAATCAGATTTGGAGTTGTAGTAGATACAAACAGAATTGCAACTAATAATTAATTGTATTACTATCCTTTAATATTCTTCAGAATATACTGAACACGCTGTAATACATGATATATCACTGGATGGATTTAGTGGCTTAGTTTTACTTATTTAATGAAAATGTATTTGTAGCCTACTACTGAGAGATGCGATATGCTTACAAATATTCCTACAATGCCATGGCTGACTGAAACACTAATGAATAAGTGATGTGACGCGGTCAGGTTTTGTTCCATCGTATCGATCGGGGTGTGCGTGAAACGATAATGTTTATACATCGATCACTTTCCTAGTCCATGTTCTACTTAACGTGTGTTTAATTTTGATTTGTGACGTTCTGGCGAATTGAATGTGAAAACACCCTAAGCAAAACTCTGCAAAATAATCATTAATATCTTTTACAAATATCACCCATGGCGTCCTTCCAACCTACCCCCACTCAGTAACATTTACTCATCACTTAGACACAAACTGTGAATACCATACGACAAAACTCATTAACGTTAATTGTGGATTTAATAAGTTGTAATTTTATAGTTTTAGAATTAGTAATATATATTTATTGTAAACTTCGAACCATTACAGACGGCTAAGGTCAGGTCAGTTTTATTCTTTGGGGGTTTTATATTTTGGATCTTCTGCGTATATTAAGACAAAATATTTTTTAGCTGATTTATAAAACCAATCCAACGTATATTAGATTATAGGATTCTACAATTAAATGACTGATGATTGACAGCAAGTAAGTCAAAGCAAAAAACATGTACTTAATTAATTTGAATTTACATGATAATTTATACATTTGCTTAGTATTGGAAACTATGTGCAGGAACTACCATTAAGTATATGATTAATTAAGTAACAGCTGCTAAATATTAAATGAAATAGCATTGTTACAGAACCATTCATAAAATGGCTAAAAAGGAATATTCTGTATAAATATTCTTTGGGACATTTCGAAAACATTATGTTTTGATTTTTAACAAACAATAATTGAATAAATATTTCATATTTTATTGTTTTAAATTTTTTAAATAAAAAAATGTTTTAATATTCCCTACTTACCACTTATGTATATGTTTATACAACATTCTCTATTGCAGTAAAAGGGTTTCGAGTAGTTTTCCACCAGATACGAGTAATAAAACTTCAAACAATTTTAAACAATGAATTATTAATTCCAAAATACTTTTTAAATGTTAAGAACCTTCGATATAAATTCCAAAATATGTTGTCCACAGCAACACAAACTGTAAAGGCACGAGTAAAAGTACTTTATTATAAAGTCTCTGAATAAGTTGCCATATTCATAGATTTCATCACAGGCTTACGGTATATAATCATATACTTGAATAATATGAATCCTTTTTAAATATTTAAAGCCGTTATATAATTATACAGAATTTAAAAATTTTATATTTTAAATTATATATAACTTTCAAAACATGTTATGTTTATGAAAGCCTTTTCAAGTATATAAAATTCCTCAAATGGCCTAAATCTTCAGTCCAGTTTCTGGTTAGATAACTTCCCAGATGCTATTGGAAGAGCATTGTTACAGGATCCTTTTTCCCCCAAGGGCTGCCAAGAGTCTATAGGGAATGTATAGATTCTGAGGGGCAATCAATATATGCTGGGAAGGAAAATTTTTCCGTAAATATAAAGAAGAAAATTATAATATAATCTGATTTATTTCATACTGCCCAAACTTATGAGCTTTTCTCGTTATTTAACAGTTGACGTTCTCAGTAATATAGACTGAACCTAAAATGTTTACATAGTACCTCAGTGTTACTGGCTGTATCCGATCATATTACCAACAAGATAAATAAAAAAAAAAATATGAGTGTAGCTTTGGTAGTACATTTCAATTGTTAGTAATCCTTTGAATACACATAAAAATCGTAATCAAAATGTAAAATCTCAAATATAAATCGTATTTGAGACAAAATATGATGATTGATTTATACTTATTCGTAGATATATAATACATACATAGTAACACTATTGGCATTTCTGGGATATAAAACATTTAATTTTTAAAACTGTACGAAAATAGACATCAAGAAAACAGTTTTGCACAATTAAAACTACAATTTCCAGTCCAAAACCCAACCAATCGATAACCAAATATACTTTGACACTCCAGGTAAGCTTCAGGTGTACCTCTCCGGCCACGTCAGTTTGTGTAGGGTTTGCAGTTGTGTGTGTTGAGATTATTTCGTCGGCGGCACGTCTACCCGGCACCAAATCTGACCACCGCTCTAAGGTTAATCAGGCGTTACTAATGTCACAACTTAACCCGGCACCGAGACAGTTTGAAGGTAGGGGAGCTGGGTTCCCCCTCCACAACACCAAACATACGCCCCTCATTCTCTTCTTTCCCTCCCTCGAACCCTAGGCATCTCATCGCCCTAACTCCTTTAACCTAACCTAACCTAACCTAACCTAACCTAACCTAACCTAACCTATTGAACAAAGCGTTGCCTTCATTTTACAAAGCTCACCCCCATTCATTTTAAAACCATCACACACCTTCGTTTAGTAAAGCTCGGTCCCCGGACATGGACAGCGCGAACCTACGGCACCTTACGAAAAGGGGAGGTGATTAGGGGAGGGGAAAGAGAAAGGAGGGGTTGGGAGGGGGTAGTGTAGGTGGAATGGGTAAGAGGGGTGGCTGGTGCCGGGTTGACATACTGTCATGGCGGCCAGTGAAAGGTCCAGTGCCGGGTTGACGTGTTTTTTTATAACATATAAAGCTTGGTGCCGGGTTGATGAACTCCCATTTCGTCTTGTCCCCCAGTCATATGCAAAACGGGTGGGTCCTAATAATTTTTATTTTTTGTTATTGTTATAGGTTAAGATGTTGATAGTTCATAATCCTGTCTAATTTAGGATTTTAAAAAAATATACATGAACAACGCTAAAATATTTATGGAAATATTGGGCTGACATAGCTTTTGGTTATCTATACAGCTTCCTGTATTAACCCCTTCAATGTAGCACGTAGAATATTTATAGAATCACCGGACATGTAAGCCATCTTGTGAATAGGTCAGTCCCGGAAGATTTAGGTTCTTTAGCATTTATCACTAACATGTTTTCCACCGTAGCTGACATGAAGCCAACTTCAGAATACAAAAAGTGAACCAAATAAATATCGAACGATAGAGGCAATTTTGTACTTCTCTTTTCTCTTGGATAATTACTTCTCATCACTCAGTAAGGGCACCACGTCCTGGTTGGTGAGCAATTATTTGTTTTCCTCGTTTTGATATTTCAAAATAACTTACCTATGAAACTAGCTAATTGAAAAAAAATTTTATAGAATTGTTTCTGTCAGTTTCAATTTTTTAATTGTCATATTTCAATAGACAACTTGAATTCAACAAACAAACAAATTAATTTTCGATGAATAAAATATTAAAACTATGTTATTATAATTAAAACTTTTTTTGTTTTCAGTATATACGTAAATAAATTATTGTATCAGTCTTCAAAGAGCCAGTTTTTATGAATATTTGCTTTTGACCAAATCAATTCCATAAATAAGCAATCTAAAATTACAACGATAACCATGTTTTGCATACAATATATTTTTAAGAACAATATTATGCAAGAATCGGTTTTCTCATTTATAGAAGAGTACACAAATATTTTGGGTCATAGAGTATAGTTTTGGTATTTCATACTCAATGGCAGTAAAAAAAACCAAACATCTGGTTTTATTTTTTGTTGTAGATTTAATTTTTATTATTTATAAAATGCTAAAAAAGTATTGGATTTTAAGATTTTAATAGATTATAAAGATATTTTAAAGTAAAAATAGAGTACGACACAAAATACTTATAGGGCCAAGCGTGTATAATAAATAGCAAGCTTATAGATATCAATACGTTAACAGTTATCAATACCTCAAATCTTGCGATTGACTTCTAATTAGAACTGTCAAAGCCAAGAAAATAGCCTCTATCAATTTGTCTCCTGGCTCCCTTAAAAGTGCTTAAGTGAAATATTATCTTCTAGTGTTCTATACTTGTGTATTGAAACTGAACTCTAAAGCTCAAAGTTTGGCTGGTAGGACAAAAGGAGCAGTCTCGGCAAACCGTCACAGGCTTGTAATGGCTGACACCTTCCATAACAGGCTTGCAAGCCTTTGTCCCAGCTGGCTATCAATTGTAGAGTGATAAAACGGTTTTATACCCGATAAATATACACATTATTATATTTACGTATTTTTAAATAAGTTGGTATTCTGGTTTTATATATTACTCTACCAATTAGTATTATTAAATTATTGTTATTAATATTCTTATAGTTAGGTATAGACTACTTCTCCAAAGTATACTTTTTATGGTAAAATGTCAATGTGATATTTATGTATAACATTTCTTCAAATATTATCTTGATTCTCGTATTACGAGTTGATGACCGTTACACAACACAAGTGTATTACAATATAGGAATTGTACATGTATAAATTATAAGCAGTTATTACATATATTATAAATAAATTAAAACAAAGTATAAATTACGTCAAACAGAGTTATTCAGTAACTTACAATATTAAGGAGGTGCACACAAATTAATAAGTATTACAAATATAGAGGTGTCTGTCAGATAAGTCAGTTTGTAACAGAAAATGAAGTAGGCCTACATAAATTTGGTGATCAATTTTTGTGAACCACGTTTACCATCCTCAGACCTTAGGGATTTTGAGTGGGATTCCAAAGTATGGTTCACGTAAATCACTCATATAAATGTTTGTACATTGAGTACTTATTTTGTAGTAAATTAAGGTCGTGTGAAGTTTTGGTAATTTAAATATTTTTAGAAAGGTGACCTTTTTAGAAAATTGTTATTACTAATCTCAACAAAAGGAACACATTTTTGTGGTATTTGTGTTAATACCTTAATAATAACTTTAATAGTATTACATTGCCAAAAAATAATAGTTAACTTGCTCTCTAAGTAGAATAACCAATTGAAAAGGTTGACAGTTTCAAATATTTAGGGTCTATCTAGATGAACGTTTATCTTGGAAGAAACACATATTACAATTGCCCAGACAGATTAAATTTAACGTTAGAAAATTCTTATTTTTAAGAAACTTTTGTCACACACATCTTTTAATTTCTCTATATTATGCCTTAATTCAGTCTAGATTGTGTACTAGAAATGGAAAAGGCTGAAAGTGCCAAAAAAATTTTTCCCGATATTGCGTGGATTGTGTTGTAAGCGACATCGCCAATAACGTAGAGAATGTTGCAAGTGCCGGAGAAATACCTACTAGTTCCTAGAGCAGTCGCAAGGAGCAGCACCGTGAAAGCGCCCGCTGACCGGCAGTGGAGAAGGCTGTAAGTGCCGGCCACCATGATGAATGTGCCTTTGCATTGCAGTATACGCTTTGTCACGAGTCTAGTAACGAGTGTTGCGTAGTTCCAGCGTTTTTGTGTAGTACTGTGAATTATTGCTTGTGCACATGCGCATGTGCTGTTATTGTTGTGTTATGTAAAGTGTTTACATTATCTGTGATTTCAAAATGAGTGAAAATCAAGCCCCTCCGCCGAAGAAAGTACACCTTCAACAAGCAAGACGGAAAGCTCGTGAAAAAGGACAGCCTTATACTACCAGTAAAGGGAAAAACGTGCCACCTAAACCTGCCCCCCCTGATGTCGCCACTTGTTCATGCAAGTATTAGTGTAAAACCTTGACTCATAACCAAAAACAGTTGCTGTTCATGGATTTTTACAATGTAAGTGAACAAAATCAAGGTACGTACTTGCTAAACCACATGCAACTTGTACCTATCGGCCGCAGGCGTCATGGAAAGTACGATGACCCACAGGAAAGCAGGCGTTCTTGTAGTTTTACTTACGGTGTGCCGGATGGTTCAGGTAAAAATGTTCAAGTGTGTTGTAAAACATTTTGTCAGATTTTCGGAGTAACTCCCAGGAAACTTCAAACTCTTCAAACAAAAAAAAAAACAGGGTTGCTTTGTTTACAAAGATACTAGAGGTCAAAACCCACGTTCACAGGAACATAAAATTAAATTCACAGAAAATGATCGAAATCTAGTTCGGCACCATATTTGTTCGTTTCCCAGGTATGAAAGCCACTATTCCCGTAAAAGAACTACAAGTGAGTTTTTATCACCTGACCTAAACAAAAACCGTATGTATTTATCGTTCAAAACCCAAAATCCAACAACTAAAGTAACTTACAAGTATTATTCTCAAGTTTTTCAACAAGACTTTCCTAAACTAAAATTTAAATGTCTTGCAACAGATACTTGTAAAAAATGTGACATGTACAAAGTACAAATTCAAGCAGCTGTTACTGAAAATGCCAGAAACGAAATTAAAGTAAAGCAGGAGTTACACCATAGAAAATCAGAAAAAGCACAAGCGTGTATGAAGGAAGACATGGTAGCCTCACAACTTCCAAGTAGTAATATTAACTGCTTATGTATGGACTTGCAACAAGTTATGTTTGTACCAACGCTCACACACAGTGATATGTTTTACTGCCGGCAGCTGTCATGTTACAACCTGGGTATTCATGTGAGTAACCATGGATCTGCATACATGAGTATGTGGCACGAAGGGATTGGTGGTCGAGGGGCAAACGAGATATCATCTTGCTTCTTTAAGGTTGTCACTTCTGAAACCCTGTTAACAAGAAATAGGCTAGTGTTGTGGTGTGACAACTGTGGGTCACAAAACAAGAACAAGTTCCTCTTAATGGCAGTAATTTACTTGGTAAAAAAAGGATTTTATCGCTCAATAGATTTAAAGTACTTGGTTAGTGGACATAGTTACATGAACTGTGATCGGGACTTCGGTGTTATTGAAAAGAGGCGCAAAACCTGCAAAGCAATGGTTCCAAAAGATCTTGAACATGTTGTTGCAACTGCGTGTGCAAAAAACCCCTTCACTGTTGTTTCAATGCAAACTGAGGATTTTATTGACTTCAAAGTGCTTGCTAAAAAATACCTGAACACTAAAAATCTTGGAATAAGTAAAATTTCACATTTTCGTATTTCACACAAGAATCCTGGCGTTGTAAAAGTGGCTTCAGTTTTGTCACCGGACAGTGATATGGTAACTTGGGAAAAGGTAGACGTTTTAAAGAAGAATGCAAATCTTGATGACCTCCCTGATGTGGATAAGTTACCAAAAATTCAGTTCAAGTGCAAGATATCACAAGAAAAGAAGAAGGATATAGAAGGAATGATTGAATACTTGGAGAAAGAAGAAGTCAAGGCGTTCTACAGGGCTATCGTTCATGGACCTAATCAGCCTGCTGTAGAGGAGCACCCTGCCGTGGACGAGCAAGAAGAACACTAGAAGACGGTGGAGAATAGGAGACAAGTAAGAGAGAGACAATATTTTAACACATATACAACTTGTAATACCTCTTAACAATAATGCAGCCTAACAAATAAATATTTGTATTTTTTTTTTATTTTTGTTAAACCCTATTTTTTAACATTAATTTTTAACCCTAAAACTAGATGTTATGCTTAAAATGGCAACACCACTATGAACATTCATCTTATTTTAGTAGTGAGCGCTACACTTAAAGCCTTTCAACTAAAAAGGCAAGGCACTTACAGCGTTTCCCAAAAAAATATACGATGGCACTTTCAGCTTTTCCTATGCAAAATCAAGTAATATATGTTTAATTCAAAGTTTTTTTTATTAATTAAAAATATAAATATATAATGTATTATATAATGAATTATACAGGTTTTTAAAGTATACATTTTAAGTTTTATACAGTTTTTATTGAATACTGGAAATTTTACTTCATGGCACTTTCAGCCTTTTTCATTTCTAGTACACGATTGCAGTGCGGAATTTTATGCTGGGGAGGAACTTATGAATCTCATCAATAATTTAAGAAAATCTCAAAATAAATTTATTAATTTAATTCTTAAGAAAAATAGACGAGACCATTCTTTTCTTTTATATTGTCAAACGGATGTAATGCCTTTACAACATTTTTTTATCTTTAAAACACTATAGCAATTTTATATAAGGAGTGGAAATAGAGGTTCAACAAGGGAGCATCCTGAACTTAGAAGTAACAGCAAAAGTTAATAAATTTTTCTTCAGACACTCTTATCTATATCTTCAGACCAAATTATTTTAATCAACTAAATTCAAATAATAAAGAAAGTCTAAATTTAAAAGCCTTATGCAAAAGGGTAAAATATTGGTTTTTTACTTTACATGATACTTCTTTTTTGGAGGAATATCTCGCATGAGCTGATTTTGCTCCTTTTTTGTATATTCGAAATATAAATGATAGTATTCGATGACATATATGATTTTTATTATTTAACCTATTTTACAGATTATATATTGATGTAAATACTGTGTTAAATAGGTATTTATTTTTCCTTTTATGTTTTTCCTGTTGTTTTTGTTTAAAGTATGATTTTCATTATTTATCCTATTTCAACAGATTATATATTGATGTAAATACTGTGTTAAATAGGTATTTATTTTTCCTTTTATGTTTTTCCTGTTGTTTTTGTTTAAAGTATGATTTTCATTATTTAACTTATTTCAACAGATTATATATTGATGTAAATACTGTGTTAAATAGGTATTTATTTTTCCTTTTATGTTTTTCCTGTTGTTTTTGTTTAAAGTATGATTTTCATTATTTAACCTATTTCAACAGATTATATATTGATGTAAATACTGTGTTAAATAGGTATTTATTTTTCCTTTTATGTTTTTCCTGTTGTTTTTGTTTAAAGTATAATTTTCATTATTTAACCTATTTCAACAGATTATATATTGATGTAAATACTGTGTTAAATAGGTATTTATTTTTCCTTTTATGTTTTTCCTGTTGTTTTTGTTTAAAGTATGATTTTCATTATTTAACCTATTTCAACAGATTATATATTGATGTAAATACTGTGTTAAATAGGTATTTATTTTTCCTTTTATGTTTTTCCTGTTGTTTTTGTTTAAAGTATGATTTTCATCATTTAACCTATTTCAACAGATTATATATTGATGTAAATACTGTGTTAAATAGGTATTTATTTTTCCATTTATATTTTTCCTGTTTTTTTTTTTTTTTTTTTTTAAGTTATGATGGTTGATAGTTTTTTCGATGTTTTGTTTAATTCTGTCTATATTATTCTAAGTACATATAACAAACTTTGTGTGTATTATATTTTTTATATTTAGGTATTTGTCTCAAATATAAAATGTTTTAGTCAACTTTTGTAGTATTACTCCTGTATATATGTAAATATGTCATTATTACTATTTGAGCATATGCCGCAGTGAGCCATTTTTATCTGTTGATTATGTAAATGGACTGGACTCATCAACCACAACTACTGGAAAACTGTGGTTGATTAATTTCGAGAGTTGTTATTTTTTTCATAATTATGTATTATTTGAAGGAATAAATCATTATTTCATTTCATATTTGTGAAATTTCTGTATGGAAATGAATATAAAAAAACGTAACCTTTATTCAAAAAGTTAATTGTACACAACAGTAAAACTTAAATAAAGCTAAAAATATTCGAAAAGTTTCTACCTTCGTACGTATATACTTTTAAAAAGACTTGTGGATAAGGGAAAACTCATAACAAACAGTTATGGCAAAATTTAACTGGCTTTTTACATCCCCGACGACAAGAAGCTCCTAAAAAGTTAATATGTTCTCGTTCCAACTTCCTCAACAATGTTAGATTACATAGTACCATATGGTCTAGCTTTTACGTGATCTATGTAGTTCGGGGCATGGTTTTTCAGCCGTCTTTTTAAATTTGTTAATTAAAATTGTCATATCCTTAATTATCAATTAAATTTTACGACATTTATTGGTTTTTAATGAGGATAAAAACATTAAAAGTCAAGGATTTGATGTATATTTGAAAGAAAATTCATTATGAAAGTTGAATATCAGCTTTTTTGTGCTCAAATAATAGTCACTTAAATTATGCACGTCTGAAATTAGTGTAGTTGGATAAAACTATCAAAATAAATAAATTAAATAGATAGATCTGGCTTGTTAAAAATATAAAATTGATAGCTTGTGGTATTGCTAATTTAATTTGCATTGCAATATTCATTAATGAAAACAGATAAAATGGATACGATGTTAAAAAATGAAACCAATCATATAATAGTGTCAGTATCTAATCACCACAAAAATATAATTTAGTAAACATATTAATTTAAATTCCACTTGAAAATGAGAATAGGTTATTGAACAATAACAAAGTAAAACATTCTACAGGTTATCTTCATGTTCGAGCCCATCCTTGATCTAGTATGAATTGTCTTGATGTGAACTATTTTATGTGAAAAGATAGACATAGCTAGATGCGGATTGCTAGAACTCCTAGGGACAGCTGGCAACCTCATTTCACATCATAAATGTAATACATTATAGTTTCATCCTTTTATTCAATTGTCATTAACATTTATTTATGGCCATTATATATGTTGGATAATTATCCAATTATAATTTTATCACGCACACATACCCAACAATGACAACAGTTGCATATTCAGTTTTTTAGTAAATAAACACAGCATGAGACAGCTCAACTCAACTTTCAAAATGGAAACATCTCATGTTTGTCTATTCACTAAATTACAAGACGTCTTGGGATTAGAACCAACTACTTTTAAAATGAGATCTCTGATACTTTATGGACGATAGAAGCTCGTTTTCTCTTTTAATATCTGTTTACGGTTACTAATATATATATATATATATATATTGTATATTATATATATATTATATATATATATATATATATATATTACATAAACAAAGGTATATAATTAAAAATAATAATCAATTATGAACAAATAACTTGTTTAGTATTAACAAATACAAAAATACGTGAGATATATTAATTAAATTACATTCAAGATAGCGTAATAGCCCAATAAGAAAATTAAATACGTCAACAGCAGAAGTACGTATACAAGGTGTTCGCGAAAACACCTTTAAGACTTTGGGATATCAATAATTACATGGACTGAGAAAATAGATCCTATAAAATATGTCCTAAAACACTTATTTTTGTCTGACTGTCTAGATGTGTATTTTACATACTTTATCTTATATTATAATAACCCCTCAAGATATTAACTTCACACCTGGTAGTTATTATTGTTATGAATAATAAGACCAAATTCAGTGTTGAGTAACAAGTCCTGTTTTGTACCATTACAAATTGGTGGATATTTTTATTTTTCAAAGATAAACATTCCTAAATTGATATTAAATCTTCAAAAGTAAAAATTAAAAAAAAACAAGGCACACAAAATTGCAAAATTCTATTACTTAAAAGATGGTACACTAATTAATTGTTAATATCGTATCATTAATAACAGATAATTTGAAATTTTTTTTATTACAGTAAATGATAATTGGATAACATTGTCACAAAATGAGTATCTACTGTATTTTTTAAAAACACATCTTATCAGTCATTAACTATTCGATCTTATCAATACCATCTTTAGAAAATTAAATTTTGCAATTGTTGTATAACTTGTATTTTTTATTTAATTGTTGTATTATACTTTTTAGGTAATTAAGTATTAAGAGTTTCTAAATTAAATTAAATGTCCAATATTATATGCAAAGTATATTGTATCTTTAATAAATTTGATAATTTTCTTATCATTACGATTTTTAAATTGCAATAAAAATTAATATACAAATTGTCTATATGAAATAAGCAAAAAAGCTTTTCGTCGTTCGGGTTTTGCAGAGTTGAACAAAGCTGGTGTAATGGCAGGTCTGTGCCTGAGCCACCCCGAGTACCGAGGTTGCACAAATACACCTGCTACCGACAATTTATTGAAGCTGTGTACGTTCATTTATTTGGTTTGTTTGTTTTGGTTGTAGTCTGAACTGGCATAAACCTCAGTTGGATTCAAACAAATTAGGCCAGCGTCTCAGCAAAAACACGCATTTTTATCACCTCAGCCAATAAAATCAATAAAATATTGATAGAATATATTATAAATATTTTTATATTTTATCTATATTATTAAACTTTTTTTGGTGATGTTGAAAAATATTTATTTCGTAAGGTTTTTATAATAAAGTTAATTTTTATTAATTATGAATATTATGAGGTTTGTGTCACCTCATATATGCAGAGTAATGTATCTCAAATTCTTGAATTTAATAAAATATGTAAATATATACGTTTTTCTAACCGAAATATCGTTTATTTAAGCACTGTTATGCGAGGTGGTTTCAGCAGACATTTTTATTTTCAGGGTGACCTTTAATAGCATAATCAATAGCATGATGGTGCTGTAACGGTGATATTTACAACATCCAACATCTTGATGTAACAAGAGTTTCATCGATAAATTCTTTATTCGTGTCTTTCTCCAATATACCACTGTACTTTGGTTACCCTTAACGCACATTCCAACTTAACGCTCCTGGTATGTTGGACTTTTTCCAGCCAATACTGGTCGCAGCGTTTTACTCGTTCTTATAAGTACGATAAAAAAATTTAGCTTAGAAACTGTTTCTGCTTCGTACGAAAATCCGTCAACACAAATCTATCTATGACATAAAGTACTCCAAAATGTAATATACATATTTAATTGCTGCGTTTTAATTTGAAACTATATTTAATTGATATATAATGTTAAAGGATGAATACTTACAACCGAGTACAATAGAGTAAGGATAGAACATTTTCACTCGCTCAACTCACTCCTATTTATTCCAATTCGACTAAAATGTCCTAAGACACACCCCGATGATGACGTGAGTGGGTATCGGCGTATTGTTTGATGACGTCACTGAAACACGAGATAAGGTAGTCCTCGTTATACGCGGTAGATACGTTCCGCCTAAGCGCCGCTTATAACGAAACCGCGTATAACGAGTCGGAGCTAAAGTGGGTTACGCCACTGTAGCCACAGCAGGCCGGCCTACTGCTTATTAGTACTGTACGCAATTCAAACTACAATATCATAAGATTATCAAAAGATTAATTAATTGTTTTGGAAATATAATAAAAATGTAGGCCTATAATAATTCATCAACACCTTTAATTGAATTCAAATTTGACTACTACATGAACAAACAAAATAAGAACGTACAGTATAAATGTATATAGGCATACTTTAATTAAAATTTAAATTCAAAGAGAAAAGGATATTAAAAAGTAATAAAAGTACTGTACAATACATAACTAAAAAAGTACATCACATACAATAGTTCAATCTTTTGATGTGCCTGCCACTGGGCTGGGAGGGTCAGACTGCCCGCCTTTGTTTACGTCTGACGTCTGCTTACCAGGTGTTTGTACCTTTTCAGCTGTTTGGGAGAAAAATGTCTTAATCGAGAGCTGGGTTTTTGTTTTTAATTTATTGTTATATAGTTCACGATAACACTTAATCACATTCTCAACTTCCCTTTTAACCTTAGCACTCCTCGTGTCATCTGGGTCGTTCTCTTCAAAATAATTTAAAGCGTTATTAATCATACAGAAAGCCTCTGATATTCCTTTACTAGTCAAGGTGTTAACACTTTCAGGTTCTTCTTCCTTATCGGATCCTTCAGAAAACCTATCATTAAAATTCATGTTTATGGCCCCTGGACTATTATTTTGACAAACTAGGCTACTCTTACCTCCGTCAATAATCCAATAAAACGCTTTATTAAGCTGACATGTTTCGTTGCTATCACAACATTTTCAAAGCTTGCAACTCGTCAATCACATAAAACTAAACATTAAAAACACAGAACACACGGTGACACGAACATAAAATACATTTAGATAGCGCTATCATCCCGACCCGGCACTGGTTGGTAGAAGACTGGCTGGAGTGTTACGTCAGATCGTCCGCCCTCCTGCCGTTATCACTAATATTATCAGCTCGGTGGCCAGCTGATTTTCCTGTTTGCAAAATTGTATTGAAGAGGGGGTGCGATTGGAACTGTAACTTCTCATTGAGGATATGTTGTTTTTTCTGTACATCATTATGCATTTTATAAATCTCATATTCCTCCAGCGTATCTAACTTACTACCCTTGTGACAAAAATGTAAAATTTCCAGGCCGTCGTTTATGTCATACATTGAATGGTTAAAATCAACAAGGTGTTGGGCAAAAGTAGACTTTTGTTTTCCAATTTTTGGAACTGGCCGGTGTTCATTATAGCGGGTTTCAAATGCCCGTCCTGTTTGACCTACGTAATTATCCTGTTAATGAACTGATTAACGCCGAAATGGCTGTAAAAAGCATTGAAAATGAGGACAATAGAAATGAAGCTAGGCTACTTATATCTAGAAAACTTAATAGGAAATACGACATTAAGAACAGATCTGTTTTACCTCCATCACAGAGACAGGAATTTAACGTGTTTAGGAGTATAAAGTCCAAACTATTAGATAATGACGCAATTTTGTGTAAGGCTGATAAGGGGAACACCACTGTAATTATGTACACTAAGGCTTACAATGAAAAGGTTTATGACTTTATTGCTAACAATGATATTGTTCAAATGAATAAGGATCCAACCAAATCTTTCCAAAATAAAATTAAGAAAGTTATCAATAAAAGTAAAGTTTTGTTTACAGAAAATGAAATAAAGTCTTTAAAGATGATGAATCCGGCACCCCCCGTTTTACGTGGACTACCTAAGGTACACAAAGACAATGTCCCAATCAGGCCGCTAGTTGATTATACAAGTGCACCCACCTATAAATTAGCAAAAAGATTAGAACGTTTATTAAAAGATAATATCGTGTTAGAGAATAACCACAGTTTAAGGAACAGTTCAGATTTCATTGAAAAAACAAAAGATTTAAAGGTTAAAATGCATCAGTCTTTGGCCTCCTTTGACGTAGTAAATTTATACACAAATGTATCTATTGATGTGACACTGAATGTAATTAGGGATAATTTGAATAAAAATTCAAACTTACAACCTGAGGCAGTTAATGAACTAATGGAATTACTGCAGGAGGTATTGCGACAGAATTACTTTTCATTCGATGGTAAATATTTTATACAGAATGACGGTCTCGCTATGGGCTCTCCATTGTCTGGTATAATGGCTGATATATATCTTAACCACATTGAAAACAACCACATTTTTTCTGATAAGAATAAATACAAGAAAAGAATCTGTATGTATTTCAGGTATGTGGATGATACCATTGTTTTGTTTGATGGCAACGACAGACAATTAAATTTGCTCTTAAACTATTTGAACAGCATAGCGGCAAAACTAAAATTTACTCTTGAGACTGAGAATTCTAATAGCATTAATTTTCTGGATTTGACAGTAACAAAAAATAACAATGTCTTTAACTACAATATATTTAGGAAACCGACAACATCTGTTCAAACCATTCATGCCACGTCATACCATCCACACTCGCAAAAAATGGCGGCTTATCATTCAATGATTAACAGAATGTTGTCGGTACCTTTGAGCCCTGAAAACTACAACAAGGAATATCAGATAATTAAGCACATAGCATCGGCTAATGGTTATAAATGTGATATGGTAGATAGATTAATACATAAATGTAAGAATAAACAAGGTGCCAGACCCATAATTCCCAGTAAGAAGTACGTTTGTGTTGAGTATAGTCACACTATTCAAAATGGACTAAAGAAAGAACTTAAGAAACATGGTATTGAGTTAGCGTTTCGCACTACCAATAGACTAAGAAACATCTCGTCTGTTAATAAGAGAATAGGTGACAAAACACAAAAACAGGGGTCTACAGGATAACATGTAAAGATTGTCCCGGCAAATACGTAGGTCAAACAGGACGGGCATTTGAAACCCGCTATAATGAACACCGGCCAGTTCCAAAAATTGGAAAACAAAAGTCTACTTTTGCCCAACACCTTGTTGATTTTAACCATTCAATGTATGACATAAACGACGGCCTGGAAATTTTACATTTTTGTCACAAGGGTAGTAAGTTAGATACGCTGGAGGAATATGAGATTTATAAAATGCATAATGATGTACAGAAAAAACAACATATCCTCAATGAGAAGTTACAGTTCCAATCGCACCCCCTCTTCAATACAATTTTGCAAACAGGAAAATCAGCTGGCCACCGAGCTGATAATATTAGTGATAACGGCAGGAGGGCGGACGATCTGACGTAACACTCCAGCCAGTCTTCTACCAACCAGTGCCGGGTCGGGATGATAGCGCTATCTAAATGTATTTTATGTTCGTGTCACCGTGTGTTCTGTGTTTTTAATGTTTAGTTTTATGTGATTGACGAGTTGCAAGCTTTGAAAATGTTGTGATAGCAACGAAACATGTCAGCTTAATAAAGCGTTTTATTGGATTATTGACGGAGGTAAGAGTAGCCTAGTTTGTCAAAACCTATCATCTTCTATTGTTAATAGGTCCTCGGTACTTAGCTCTTCTTGTAGTGTAATCAATTCATCAACATCCGCTTCATCTACGTCTGTGAATCCCACACGCTGTGCCATATCCACAATATATTTTGACGTTGTTCTGACATTTTCAGTCATTTCTACATCATATTTGACGATTTATGGCCACAAATTTTTCCAAACACCATTCATACATTTAGGTTTCAATTCATTCCAGGATTTGCCTATGATATCAATAGCCATTTTGATGTTAAACTGTTTCCAAAAGTCCTTAATAGATAATTTATCATCAGCATCACAAGTTTTAATCAGTAAAGAAAATGTATGTTTAAGATAGTTGGCTTTAATAGCTGAAATAACACCTTGGTCCATAGGCTGCAATATGGACGTAGTGTTCGGGGGTAGAAACATAACTTTAATGTTCTCATTTATTTCACTTATTTCAGGAGGGTGGCTTGGAACATTATTTACCAGAATCAAAATTTTAAAAGGAATCTTTTCTTCATATCAATACACTTTTAAATCATTTTGCAGCACTAGTGAAATATAATCATGAAATATTTTACCCGTCATCCAGCCATTTTTACTCGACCTCCAAAATACAGGCAACATATATTTGTCACAGCCTTTTAGTGCTCAGGGGTTTTCTGAATGGTAAACCATCAGTGGTTTAAGTTTGAAATCCTCAGAAGCATTTGCACCAAAGAGTAATGTGCAGCGATATTTAGCAGCTTTAAATCCAGGAGCAGTTTTCTCCTCAATAGAAATAAATGTTTTGCTTGGCATTCGCTTCCAAAATAGGCCAGTTTCGTCAAGGTTAAAAACCTGTTTGGCCGTATACCCCTCCTTTTCAATAAAATTTTTAAAAGTTATAGCCTTAAAAGTTTCAGCGCCTACATTGTCTGCCGATGCCGCCTCACCTGTTAATTTTAAACTGTGAAAAGCGTGGCGTGCCTTGAAACGGTCAAACCACCCTTTACTGACATTAAAGTCTGGGGCGTTTTGATCATCCTTAGTAATTTCTGTATAGATAGCTCTGGCTTTCTCTTGGATGACTGCCATCGAAATGGATGCATGGAGCTGATTATAATGTTCAATCCAGTTTGACAGTAGTTTTTCCATTTTCTCCATCGAATCAGATCTGGACTTAGATACACGTGCTAAACTTAAATTTGTAGAAGACTGCACACTCTTACGAATAGTTTCAGCATTTGATCGGATTGTCCTAATAGATGACTCTGGAAGGCCCATCACTCGGTGGATATCAATTATACGCTCCCCTTTATCGAGACGTTTTAAAACTTCAAGTTTAACTTCTAAAGAAAGAGAATGTCTAACACGTTTATTACTTACATCTATCTGTTTCTTCTCACGTTTTCCCGACATTATAACAGAACTCACAACAATATTTTTCACAATGCCACGCCACAAGAAGTAAATTGTACACCACTAATGCGAATAAATAAACAACAGTGCTCGAGAGAAAGAGACAGATAGACGGGTGGGGCGCGCCTGAGGAATGTGGAATGTTGGAATGTTGGTGGGTTGATGTTGGTGGGGGGTCCGGCCCATCCGCGTATAAGCGAAACCGCGTAAATCGGGACCGCGTATAACGAGGACTACCTGTACATTGGTGTATAGAGTGTTAGTTTAGATAGTTAAGGCTGAATATTGTCGTGCACGTAGGATAGGGTTGATGTTCTTGTCAAGAGATGTGTCCGTACGTAGCAGAGAGAGCTTGTCAACATTCAAAGAAGATTACGGTATATAAAGATTATATGTGTTTACAATATTTTATAATATGCCTGCTACAATATTACTGTAGAGGTAAAGTAAACATCCAGTAGTATATGGCTGGTCGTATTTCAACACATACTTTCTAAACTAAACGTCATCTTCAATACTGATTGCTTTAACCTAAGTAATACTTTGTATGATATTACCGTTATTTCAACCAAACACGGTTAAAAATTGAGAACAAATTTATTTATATTTTATCGCCTTACAATAGTTAAATTTACTTTTTGCATGTATATAGTAACACTACAGTCTCTCAATATACGAGGAAATGGGCCTTGCCAGTTCTATGTAGACTCAGCAAGGTTTAAACTACAAAGATTATCTACAAAGTTGTAACTTTCTGTGTTAACATGATTCTGTCGACACTAAACACCTGTAAGGTCTACTAATGACATGACATTGCGTGGCATGGTGCATGACGGAGGCTTGGCATGCTATCCTTAGCGTGCTAATCCTGATACAGCTAACACCCTGCCAGGAAACTTCTGGGACCACCATGCCAGTGATTCATCAAAATTTTTTGTCATTTTGAACCTTTTTGTCACGTTTTATTATGCTTGCCTACTTTTGTTAATTCTTGTACAAAACATAGTTACGTTTAAAATTATTCAATTATTTCGTTTATTATTATATTTATGAGGTTGTGGAAAACATTCAAGATATGCGTAAAATAAACACTTAACATTTTTATTCATAATCATATGTTATGTTTCAAGTTGGTATCACACATACGAATGAGGCACCTGCCTATTCTCACAATGGGAACGAGGGACAGCATTTTGTAACAAAGCCTTTTAACAATAAGTAAAAATGGTATGGTGTTAAAAAAAGCAAGATTAATAAAAAAATTTACTGGGAATTAAATCAATCATATGTGTAACAAATGGCCAGTTTAATTTGATTTAATTACTTCTGAAATTGTTAAAAAATAACAAACAGTCCACCAATTTAAAATCACATTTGTTAAATTATTTGGGCTTAGGCTATAACTTTGAAAAATATTATACAGCTACTTTAACACCGATTTATTATTTTAATGAAAAAAAATTACATCCGTAGAATTTGTATTAATTGATAGTACATTTTTTGGGTAAAATTATTCATTTAAATTAAATGCTAAAGCGAACTTAAAATATAAATAAAACAAACGTTATCCAAATATACATTAATTTTGTCGTGGATATGCAGGGATTAATCATATATTGCTGGTTAGGAAACCGCTTTCATATGGAACGATTAAATAAAATAATTAGGGACATACAGTATAAACACTAATATTTGACTTCTTAGAACTTAACATGAGATAAACTGAAATATAGTAAAAATCACACGAGCTATTGTCACAATATGAGTAATATGGACAAGCTATTTCAGTGTACTATTACACTCATTTGTTTAAGAACGAAGTCTTATTTGTGTGTTATTTTCAAAATTAAAATTTTTTTTCAAAGAATACCAGTCGAATACTATAGGCAAGGACAAAGTATTCGTAATGAACGATTACTGTCTTACAAACATTTCCTTTACAACGAATCATATATTTGTATCATTTATGAACCAAAAAAAATGTTTAAATAATATATTAAATTTAAAAATTCTACTCAATTACAACTGTTCTATCTGATAAGTAGAAATGCTATCTTCGTTTCTGTGTAGTTATTTATTAAGAATTTAATATTAATAAATTTAACTCGTGATAAAAGACTTTTGTCGCACAAGAAAGAGATATTTGTTAGAAAAAAAGTGGTCCAGTGAAGGGGACATAGCATTCTCGGCGAAGGACACCTGATGTGGGATTAGCCCGACAGACTTATATATTAACGGACTTCTTGGGACTATCGAGGACATACCATTCTCGGCGAAGGACACCTGATGTGGGAATAGCCCGACAGACTTATATATTAACAGACTTTTTGGGACTATCGAGGACATACCATTCTCGGTGAAGGACACCTGATGTGGGAATAGCCCGACAGACTTATATATTAACAGACTTTTTGGGACTAACGAGGACATGCCATTCTCGGCGAAGGACACCTGATGTGGGAATAGCCTGACATACTTATATATTAACAGACTTCTTGGGACTATCGAGGACATACCATTCTCGGTGAAGGACACCTATAGTGGGAATAGCCCGACATACTTATATATTAACAGACTTCTTGGGACTATCGAGGACATACCATTCTCGGTGAAGGACACCTGATGTGGGAATAGCCCGACATACTTATATATTAACAGACTTCTTAGGACTATCGAGGACATGCCATTCTTGGCGAAGGACACCTGATGTGGGAATAGCCCGACATACTTATATATTAACAGATTTCTTGGGACTATCGAGGACATACCATTCTCGGTGAAGGACACCTAATGTGGGAATAGCCCGCCCGACATACTTATATAGTAACAGACTTCTTGGGACTAACGAGGACATGCCATTCTCGGCGAAGGACACCTGATGTGGGAATAGCCCGACATACTTATATATTAACAGACTTCTTGGGACTATCGAGGACATACCATTCTCGGCGAAGGACACCTAATGTGGGAATAGCCCGACAGACTTATATATTAACAGACTTCTTGGGACTGACGAGGACATACCATTCTCGGCGAAGGATACCTGATGTGGGAATAGCCCGACATACTTATATATTAACAGACTTCTTGGGACTAACGAGGACATACCATTCTCGGCGAAGGACACCTGATGTGGGAATAGCCGACAGACTTATATATTAACAGACTTCTTGGGACTATCGAGGACATACCATTCTCGGTGAAGGACACCTGATGTGGGAATAGCCCGACAGACTTATATATTAACAGACTTCTTGGGACTGACGAGGACATACCATTCTCGGCGAAGGACACCTGATGTGGGAATAGCCGACAGACTTATATATTAACAGACTTCTTGGGACTATCGAGGACATACCATTCTCGGCGAAGGACACCTGATGTGGGAATAGCCCGACAGACTTATATATTAACAGACTTCTTGGGACTATCGAGGACATACCATTCTCGGTGAAGGACACTTGATGTGGGAATAGCCCGACAGACTTATATATTAACAGACTTCTTGGGACTGTCGAGGACATACCATTCTCGGTGAAGGACACCTGATGTGGGAATAGCCCGACAGACTTATATATTAACAGACTTCTTGGGACTGACGAGGACAAACCATTCTCGGTGAAGGACACCTGATGTGGGAATAGCCCGACAGACTTATATATTAACCATTAGGTTGCTGTGGCACTGCTAATCCAAGCGGTTGGATTACAGGCCCTGACTTTTTGTTTTACATGAAACATTTTGTCAAAAAGGTTAGGTGCTCAAAAGAATCACCAGTATTGGTGTTGCTTGACAACCATATTGCTCATCTGCATATAGACGTTCTTGAATATTGCAAATAGAATGGCATTACTCTGCTGTCGTTTCCTCCCCACACAACAAACAGACCTCAACCACTCGACGTCTCTGTTTTTGGTCCATTTAAGAAATTATTCTACGATGCTATGTGTGGGTGGATAAAATGTCATCCTGGAAACACAGTCTCTATTTATGACATCCCAACTATAGTGAGAACAGCATTGCCAAAAGCGGCAACACCATAAACATACAGGCAGGATTTCGCTCTACTGGAATATTGGAATTCAATAAAAATATTTTTACTGAAGAAGACTTTCTATGTTCTTCAGTAACCGATCGTCCATTGAATAGCCCTATTGTAGAAGTGGGCCAATGTGAGGTCGAAGAAGGTAGGCCTAGAGATGATGCCACCATTAGGGAAATGGAAGAGTCTCAGCATCACCAAGAACCTCAACCCAGCACATCATATGCCAACCAACCATGTGCCCAGGTTTTGTCAGTCAGCCCTATGGATATAAGACCTCTACCAAAAGCTGGTCCACGCAAAAGTCAAAAACGCAAGAGCCTAAAGTCTGCAATTCTGACAAGCACACCCGTTAAGGAGAACATTCGCATAGAAGAGATGAAGAGGCGTGAAGTTAAAAAATGTAAGGAGTTGAAAATAAAAAAAAGCTGTTTGATATGAAAAAAGAATCATTACGCCTACGTAAAAAGAAAGAATTGGAAAATAAAAGACTTATTTCAATAAAAAAGAAAGAAAGCTCAGAAGACGATGAGGAAGAAGATTGTTTCTGCTTAGTTTGCACAGGTCCATAGAAAGAATCAAAACTTGGAGACGATTGGGTGCAGTGTATGGAATGTAAAAAGTGGGCTCATGTTAAGTGCACAAAGAACGAACGTTTTTACGTTTGCATAAACTGCCATTCAGAAATGGAGATGGGTTTATCTAGTGATGATAATGAGTAATTGTATTCTGTTACATCTGACTAGATACATCTGTTTTTGTTTTATTTTATTATATTTTTTTTATTTTTTTATTTGGCAGGGGAAAAAATCTTTATTTTAGCCAAGGAATGCACCCCTTGAATATTTTCCACCCGTCCTGGGACACCCTGTATACTCAAATTTAAAATATAACACTTATGAAAACAATGTAGTTACTTTCCAGCCTTATTTTGTAATACCTGCTGCTTATTATAGTATATGTCACTATCTGCCCCAAGCCCGTCACAACTTACCCCACATTGGGGCATGTTGTTACAAAATGTATGAGTTCATAAAACCGTTAATATACTGTTACATATGTTTTTTAATAGTTCAATGGTACTAAATAATTATACTTAATTAAATGAAGTAACATATTGAAGTATTAGTAAAGGTCTAAAAATAAAGGCAACATTTAAAAAAAATATAATATCCAAAGTGGCACAACTAGCCCCGGTCTACCCTACACGAAAAAGCCAACGTATACCTACGTCTACAATTAAGTAATTAAAATTTGGGCCATTTCAAGAGGGTCTGTGTCTGGTTCCCTCTTAGTAATTGTCTCAGCTAGGAAAGTGCCCACATCAACACAACGGTGAAGCAGTTCAACACATAAAGATAGATTAGACACAGTTTTCAATCCAAATAGCACATACTGCCCGTTTTTCCAAATTATATTTTTACTATTTCAAGACGGTTTATTTCGTAAAAATATTCACGCTTATGCTATTTATTTGGTTCTTTTTTCATTTTTTTTATTTGTTCAAATGTTTATAATAATAATACTTTATTGACATCATTTCATGTATAAAATGTTATAGAATATAAAAAAGTATAATAATATAAAATATATTAGTTTGTAACAAATTATAGTACTGCAGGATTGTTCTTCATTAGTTCAAGGAATTCTTCAATTTTATATAAACCATTTTCTGTTAAGTTTTTTCTTAATTTTGATTTGAAATGTTTATAATGTAAATGTTTTGTAGAAGATGAAAGTGAGTTGTATAGTTTTATATTTTTGTAGATGAAGTTTTTCTGTGATTTGTGATATTTATATTGTGATAAATAATGGCTTACAATGAGTAGTCTGCGTTACTCCACAGATTAATCGTAATGATCTTTTTTAATAATAAATAATTTCTTAATATTCGAAGATTGGCTCCATAAATGTGTACCATAGCTTAAATTACTATGAATGTAGGCATATTAAACTAGAACCAGAACATAATCAGTTACATTTTTCTTTAATCTCTTTAAAGAATATAATCCTTTTGTTATAAAAATTATAAATAGGATCTATCTATTCTATATTGTTATTTATTAAATTCATTATTCATTATTCATCTCTAAGACGCCGATCGTAGAGATATGAGGAGTGAATGAGGGTGATGAGTGTAGATGAACGAGCGTAGTCATTGTTACTATCTGAGTTCGACTTAGCTCAGAAAGGACTATTTATTAATAACCCAATAGCCAGGGCAACTATGGGACCTACAGCTTTACGTAGAATCCGAACCACGTAGTGTTGGTCTGATTTTCAGCTAACTGAAAACTCTGACACTCAGTTCTCTTCCCTACAACATCTGAACCTTGACTACCATTCAACACGGACACTCCAGATTTCTCTAGTAATATCTACCTTGAGAGTATTTAAATTCGGTCGTCATTTAAATATTTTAGCTGATTATATACAATTATATGAAAAATGTAATAAATTTTTTATATTTAATGCAATTACAGCTTGCGTTATTTCCTTTTTCTAATGGTTGTCAGACTTTAGAATAATATTTATTGAATTTTTTATTGATATTATAATTAATTGAATAATATCTTATGTTTTAACATCGTTATATAATTAAGTAAATTAATATGTTTCATTTTTATCATTAACTGAGTATGACATTAATGATCAGTGATACGTCATCCACTCAGAATGTTTTTGATTACAATGATTCTTTGTTATGGCTTTGAGTGTCAGTTTTATTTAATAGTGTTCGTAATTGGTTATTGAATGTTCCTAATTATGCTAAAAGGGATTTATGTAGCTATTTAACCTATAGTCAGATACATAATTCATAAACCATTTGGGAAATTACATTGGATATGCGTTCCTCGTAATTGACATGAACTAAATTCATATATTAATAGATACATATTTTCAATAATGCACAAGAGAATGCACGCAAATGTTGAACAATACAAGTGTAGTTGTATTGTTTCTACATATTACAGTAGCAGGGCTGACTTTTACTATATGATGTAGGTTTAACATAGGAAGTAACGTCATCACAGTAATGTATCAAATCTACAAGTATAGATAATAGGTGAAACAAAATGCAAATATAAAAAGACAAGGATACAATAAAGTAAATAACAGATGAAATAATTTAACCTAAATTATACAATAAAGAAAACAAATTAAGGACTTTAAGGCATTGTCTATTTTTGGAACACCATTTTATATTATTACAGAATAAGAGGAAGTGTGAGTAAAAACTTTTCGAACTAAACTACTTTTAAATGTTTCCTTGTTATTAATACACGAAACGTAAACAAATGAATATTAATTTGTCATTGATGCTAATTTGATTTTGCATATACAATTTTAAAATATTTTTAATGAATTATAAGTCTGCTTTATAAATAATCATTGAGATTTGGATATGTAAGCAACTGGATATATGATATATTGTGTAAATAGCAAATATACAGACAATTAATAATCAGGAATATACTTTTAAGTATCAATATCAAACAAGATTTATTATCAGCTAAAGTAAGCAGCCATGATTTTAATTTGAATTAAAAAGAAATGAAAATGTTTACTATTTTTAATATCTTGGGAAGACAAACTTAACCTCACAGTAGCAAATATGTTCGTTTTGTTGTAGAGATATAAAATTGCGTTTATTGTATATATATATACATAGGTTATCGGCATCAAACTGTGTCCAACAAATGTTTTATACTGTAAATGTGCCTCTCTTGTATTTACCCTATAAGATATTTCGATGGATTAGCGAGGTAGAGGTGCCAACCTATGCCATTAAGCCCAGCTGGGACAACAAAAAGTGCGATCGCATCATCCATCAACCTCGAGCAATATACTTATCGAGGCTGCAAGTGACCCTACTATACTTGGGAACCTGAAGATCATACTGAAGTGATGGGTAGATGCTTCTATCATACTAACCCTTTATTATTTCCAATTTATTATTTATTGGTTTTGAATGTGAATTTACTGTATATTTATATAAAACTAATATGAAAGCTTACAACTTAGAAACTTGCGTTGTTTTCCAGATCAATGGTTGAAAAAGTCTAAAATCAAGAGAACTAAAAATTAATTATTTACCCAAAACCCACGAATTAGAAGCTCTTCATTATCATATATTCGTATCTGTTAGGTTAAAATTATATTTCATCAAATCCAATATATTTTCTACTTGAACGGAAACGAAAGGTTAACTAATAGATTATAAAATACTCACGTATTACAGGTTCTTCATACTTATCTATCCCTCTATTTTAGATTAACATTAGATTAAATAGATTAAATCCACGATATGTTCTCAAATTACATAGAAAACAATAACATTTTTAATTTACCCATCAAATAAGGCTTTTGTGCTAGCATAAATCAATAATTAAATCTATAACACTTCTTTAACTCCCACATTCACAATAGAACATTCACACTGTGAAAATAGTAACAGTCAATTAAATAAAGTCAACGTGGTGACATGCCAAGTTACAGATCAGAATATTAATCAGGTTCCAAGTATATACATCAATCAGGTTCCAAGTATATACATCAATCAGGTTCCAAGTATATACATCAATCAGGTTCCAAGTATATACATTAATCAGGTTCCAAGTATATACATCAATCAGGTTCCAAGTATATACATCAATCATGTTCCAAGTATATACATCAATCACGTTCCAAGTATATACATCAATCAGGTTCCAAGTATATACATCAATCAGGTTCCAAGTATATATCAATCAGGTTCCACGATATTTTAAAATGTATTACTCTAGAAGATTGAGACTATTTGTTTGTTTTTTCCCAAACTTAGTTTGAGCTTAAATAGGGATAAACAAAATTAGCTTCACTATCTCAGAATATATTTACTGTTTCTTCCAATCTAAAAAATATTTACTACTATAAATACTACAAAATAAAATTGATGATGATAAGAATTTTAAAACTGAAGTTGCTTTATTTTTTATGTTCAATTTGTGCATGTTTTACTAACCCCCACTTTAAGTAACTTCACTGAGATTATAACTATCCATTATTTAATAAGTTGATATATGTATATTTATTTTATTAATATTCAATGCTGTTTTTTCTTACGATATAAGGAACGTTATTTGCCATCATAATTAAGTATTTTAACTATAAAATATACTTTTATAGTTAAAATACATTGTATATAAAAATTAAAACCCAGTTCATTTTATCTGGTAATTTCATCACTCAAATTTAATGAGCAAAATTAACTAGAATTATTTAATATATTATAATGATACAGTAAAAGCTTATTTCTAAACTAAGCATGCTAGATAAGTATGTACTAAAAATGGTTATCTTAATATACTTTATGCCAAATCATAATTTTATTTTTCTCTTGAAATACATGTTAAACTCATAAAACCAGTAGAGTTTCATATTGAGGTCACAAAAGGTAATCAGGGAGACAAATGTATTGGAACAATTACATTCTACAGCTCTTTTTCACATCGGGATATAGCTACATTAAACATATTTTAATTCTAACTTGTTCTTTATTAAGATTCTATATTTTTTACTAAACCTTATTCATAAAATGGCAACAAAGTACTGTATCATATTAATTACATTACAGTATGTTAAATATTTTAGAAATAATGTTTAGGACGATTTTTTAAATATTTCGGCTCACATGTTATTCGAAATAGTAAACTTTCAGCAAGTAACATTTTGAAATGTGTCACAAGGAATCACGCTGCAATTACGAATTAAGATAGTTAGTAGTGAATCGTATTTAGGGAAAGGTATTGTAGTTATTTTTTAATATGTATTGTACAAAAATTAAATAAAATTAATAATTCTTATATAAAAATACTAGACAATGCTACAGTACGTAGTACCTAACCTAACCTAACCTAACCTTTACTTGTAACCATAAACTTCATCGTCTAAACCAACAAACATAAAAGTTATATTTACATATAAAGTCCTTGACACAAGTAAATATGTATACATTTGCAGATCGTCATCAAACTGGTACTGAGGGACAAGTGACAGAGCTGGCAGATTATTATGTTTTCCGAATAGGATACCATTCTTTTAGGAACCATATTTTATAATATGAGAAGCGTCTGGGGGTCACTGTAATACATTAAATATCTTATTGTTGAAGTGATTCCATAATTTGTAAATCGTGACAGTAAATACATCAATTGTCTTAAACTTATATATATCTATGATTACATTCAACCCTAAACTTTAAGGTGTGAGGTTGAAACTTTTTCTTCTCAGACTGAGGTTTGAACAATTAAAACTCCTCTTACCATACAAATTAGGCATTAGCGAATGTTGGCCATGTTGTTTTTGGTAATTTAATGTGTCTTCGTACCTGTGTTTTGTAGTTTAATGTGTCTTCTTAACTGTGTTTTGTAGTTTAATGTGTCTTCTTACCTGTGTTTTGTAGTTCAGTGTGTCTTCTTACCTGTGTTTCGTGGTTCAATGTGTCTTCTTACCTGTATTTTGTAGTTCAATGTGTCTTCTTACCTGTGTTTTGTAGTTCAACATGTCTTCTTATCTGTTTTTTGTAGTTCAATGTGTCTCCTTACCTGTGTTTTGTAGTTTAATGTGTCTTCATACCTGTGTTTTGTAGTTTAATGTGTCTTCATACCTGTGTTTTGTAGTTTAATGTGTCTTCTTACCTGTGTTTTGTAGTTTAATATGTCTTCGTACCTGTGTTTTGTAGTTTTCAAATGAGTCTTTAGCTAATTACAATCTAAAATATGGTTTTTCTGACCGTATTAGACGATTATCAAGTCTAACACAGGATACTTCAATGATTAATCTTATGGAATGATATCAATTCAATTCTAACGTAAAAACATCTAACAATTATTGATGTGAATATTAAAATAATAAGTATTTACTTCATATTGAAATACATCTTTATCTGTTAAAAATGAAACAGAACTACAACATTTTAATATATTTAGAGCAATAAAATAAGCCAAAATATGTATTGAAGACTTATTTTATTGTTTTACAATGTATTAAGAAAAAAACACTATTCCATGTTTACAAGCTATTTGCCACTACTTAGGCCTATTCAGTTACAATACAGTGTTAAGAGATTTGTGTAATAAGAGTTAAATCGAGAAATTCTTTACTCGTGTCTCCAATTTTCCAATATACCCGTGACCCACATTCCAACTTCAACACTTCTTATGTTGGAGACTTTCCAGCCAAAACTGCCCGTAGCTTCCTTTCCGATCTTACAAGTACACAAAGGATAAGAAAACGTGATTTTATAAGAGAACTGACTTTTCAAAAGGTATGAACAAACTTTAAGGCATACATAAAATACTGCATCTACTAAATAAAACCTTTTCATATACAATTTCGTTCCACTATGCGAAGATTCCTTTTATTTGAAGTTGTTTACTTTATAACGAAAACTACTTTCAAATTAGTCTAATTTGTAGATAAAAGTGTTATAAGTTTAATTAAATTTTAAAACGTCTTGTTTTTGAAAGATGAAATTAGTTTTTATTTTTCGAAATTGTAAATGTGTGTAAAATGAGTTACAAACCAGAATCAAACAATAATTATGATATTAATTGCACCACCCTAAATAATTTAATTAGCTAATTAATAACAAGGTAATAAACCCAGATATATGTATTTATTATAGGTGTATAAAATAGAATGCAGTGACCCTAGCTCTCTAGTTTATATGTCTGGGTTATTTTTGTCCTTTTGTAATCAAGATGTATATTTTTAAAGAGATATGTTTAAGTAACATAGTGTGGTCATAGAATTCACAAATTTTTAGAGAAATATACAAGTGTCAAAAATATAAATCCTAAAGGTGGGTGTCAGATATGCAAGGGATTTATGATAGTCTTCAAAAGGACGGTAGTTTGTACCTACTCTCAACTGCATAACAGTTCAAAATTACTTCCTTGGATTAATCACGTAATTTTAGATTGTTGGACTCAAAGCGTACATGTTTACTGACAAGAATATGAATTGTATCTTATTAAATCCACACAAACATCTTTTGCTATCACAATTCAAGGTAATGTGATATCACAAACATTAGGCAGAAGTTATGAATATATTTATTAATTAATTGATTGATTAAACTATTGAAATAAATGTAATGAAACTTTGTAGTTATATACATGTACTATCCCAAATATTTTGACTTATTTTACTCGTTTTTCACATAGCCAGAGGATAGCCCACGAAGGAAGTGTTAAGGGGGTCACTTGTCTCTTATATCGACCATGTTAACTTATGAAACTTTGTAGTTATATACATGCACTATCCCAAACATTTTGACTTATTTTACTCGTTTTTCACATAGCCAGAGGATAGCCCACGAAGGAAGTGTTAAGGGGGTCACTTGTCTCATATATCGACCATGTTAACTTATGAAACTTTGTAGTTATATACATGCACTATCCCAAACATTTTGACTTATTTTACTCGTTTTTCACATAGCCAGAGGATAGCCCACGAAGGAAGTGTTAAGGGGGTCACTTGTCTCATATATCGACCATGTTAACTTATGAAACTTTGTAGTTATATACATGCACTATCCCAAACATTTTGACTTATTTTACTCGTTTTTCACATAGCCAGAAGATAGCCCACGAAGGAAGTGTTAAGGCGGTCACTTGTCTCATATATCGACCATGTTAACTTATGAAACTTTGTAGTTATATACATGCACTATCCCAAACATTTTGACTTATTTTACTCGTTTTTCACATAGCCAGAGGATAGCCCACGAAGGAAATGTTAAGGGGGTCACTTGTCTCATATATCGACCATGTTAACTTATGAAACTTTGTAGTTATATACATGCACTATCCCAAACATTTTGACTTATTTTACTCGTTTTTCACATAGCCAGAAGATAGCCCACGAAGGAAGTGTTAAGGCGGTCACTTGTCTCATATATCGACCATGTTAACTTATGAAACTTTGTAGTTATATACATGCACTATCCCAAACATTTTGACTTATTTTACTCGTTTTTCACATAGCCAGAGGATAGCCCACGAAGGAAATGTTAAGGGGGTCACTTGTCTCATATATCGACCATGTTAACTTATGAAACTTTGTAGTTATATACATGCACTATCCCAAACATTTTGACTTATTTTGCTCGTTTTTCACATAGCCAGAGGATTGCCCACGAAGGAAGTGTTAAGGGGATCACTTGTCTCATATATCGACCATGTTAACTTATGAAGCTTTGTAGTTATATACATGCACTATCCCAAACATTTTGACTTATTTTACTCGTTTTTCACATAGCCAGAAGATAGCCCACGAAGAAGTGTTAAGGCGGTCACTTGTCTCATATATCGACCATGTTAACTTATGAAACTTTGTAGTTATATACATGCACTATCCCAAACATTTTGACTTATTTTACTCGTTTTTCACATAGCCAGAGGATAGCCCACGAAGGAAATGTTAAGGGGGTCACTTGTCTCATATATCGACCATATTAACTTATGAAACTTTGTAGTTATATACATGCACTATCCCAAACATTTTGACTTATTTTGCTCGTTTTTCACATAGCCAGAGGATAGCCCACGAAGGAAGTGTTAAGGGGATCACTTGTCTCATATATCGACCATGTTAACTTATGAAACTTTGTACTTATATACATGCACTATCCCAAACATTTTGACTTATTTTACTCGTTTTTCACATAGCCAGGGGGTAGCCCACGAAGGAAGTCTTAAGGGGGTCACTTGTCTCATATATCGACCATGTTAACTTATGTAACTTTTTCTTAGAAGCATACCTCAACCTTTTTTTTACATTGGCTCTTTAAGTACAACTGGAATTAAAAATTATAATATTAACATAATTTTTTAGTTTATTAGACATTTATAAAAACTAAACATTTTTTTGTTTGAAATTGTTAAATAATTTTTACTAAAAAAGGCTTTTAATGTCATACATATTTTTTTTATTCAGCCTATAGAACAGTGTCACCTGAACACTGAAATAAAAGAGTGCTAAGATATTTCTACCCGTTTTTTAGAAAAAGGTACATATGTGACGCAAAACTAAACTTTCAGAAAACAGCAGATTACTGGATGACGACCCAGGCCTAGGTTATTCATGCGCCCATCTATAGCAGTCTTAGGCTTCTTTTTTCAGTGAGTTTTTTTCACAAATACTCTCTAAGATCTTGGCATCACAATACTAGCAATAAACACTATATAAATAAAATTAATTACTCTCAACAAAACATTCACAGTTTATCTCTTATGAAACCACAGATAACCTCTACAAAATATGTAGGATGTAGATATACTGACAGTTGACATCTGCCAGCTGTTTATTAGCTCCAATTTGGCTGAAGCAAACTATCCAAATGATAAAACAAAAATAAAACCCTATTTTCTTAGACAAGTATATGTATAAAGTTGAAACGCATTACACACTAAGCTGAAAAGGTCCTCAACTGCCAAAAAACGTTGAAACTTATCAATTTAATTTTTAAACTCCCCTAAACCATAGAACCGCAAACCATATATCATCTTAAAGAGGAAATTCTGGTCTACAAGACATAGTAAAAACTGAATTTTTCAAATGTTTTTGAAAATTGACCCCCTTAAACATTTTAAATGTAAGCCTACCTCGATTTTACCTCCTTTTTAAGGCGTTCGTTTGTACATTACAAAAGAACAAACCTGATGTCAAAAGGATGGTCCAATTAGAAAATAAGGCATATCAAACAACTTACTGTAATTTAACTAATACTTCTTAAGAACAAGAATAAGAAAATTATAACTATTGCCTACAGATATAATTTAATTGACAGGATATGTTAAATTCATTCATTTTTTAAAAATAAGTAGCAAATTACTATAATAATGTTTTAGACTATTTTTATGGTATACCGACGGTCAAAATATTTTAAAAATGTGTCTAATTTTATTTGTTTAACTAACATAATTATTTTTATTACGATTGTAAACAATCAACAACATACTAAACAAACAGGGATAAATTAGTAAATAAATAACTAAGAAGTATCAGTTATATGACATTAAATTCTTGTTAAAACAGTAAAATTGTCATCTTACTAGCTGAAAAATAACGATACAAAATAAACTAATTAATTGAATAAAATGTGTTGCGTGATGTAAAACGTTATATATATTTTATACATGTATTTATCTTTAATAGTTTTCCTTAAATAGCCATAGATTAGAGGAATAAATAAAAAAAGATTACTTGCAAAATATTTTATGTTCAAAATAATCAATATACAATTTGAAAATGATGAGTTATTATATTATAACCAAGTGCATGACATTTATTTAACTGTCGGTAAGCTGTAAAGGTGTTTAAATATATCTGTCCAAGTGCGCCATATTGAAGAGACTACCTAAAGCTCTGCCGTTGAGTCAGTTCATCAAAGGCGAGCTGTCTGGGCAGCCATCACCGGACTGTAATGGCCGGCACCTTCGATAACAGGTCTGTGATCAATAGCGTGTCTTTGTCCCTTGACCATTAAAGGTACAGAGGAAACTGACGAATTGTCCCGAACAGCACTACAAAGCGTAAACGGTCGTAAAAATATCGATAACACATATTGTATGTTTCGACAAACATCCTTATTGCTTCATCCTCAACACAATCTTAAAACTGTTTAAATTTTATAATACTTATGTGTAGTGTAAATTGTTATTTAACACAACTGTCACTTTCAAATCTTGTTATTTTGAGAAAATGTGATGTATTAACCCACATTGTAAGAACTAGGCGAGTGGTTTTCAGCAGATTTTTTACTTTAAGAAAGGCATAACTAAAATTGATTTATTTTAAGCAAAACAGCCATAAATGAGAACGTATACGTTTGAAAATTAGACCATGTGTTAGGATAGATTTCATAGGCAGAGTTAGCTGCTAAACAATAAGCGAAACTAAACTAGTAACCCTAAAACCAATTATTAACTTTGTGAATATCCAATTTTTAAGCTTTAAAATATGTCATATACGTTGAGACATTTAGCTATCTTGAAAATAAACTAATTCAATTAAAAATATAATTTACATTATTATGAGTTATACAAATTATTATGATAAATCCTTATATTAATCGATGTTTTTCATCACATTCCAACTATGAAACTCATGTTTTCTGAATGTAGAGTAACCATAAGGGCAATTACAGACTTATCACATTTTTGGGATGAAAAAGTAATATATATCTAGAATCTAGAAGGTTTTAATGTTGATAAAATATTTATTTCAACCTCAATACTAACATTTATTCTATTATGCATTGTATTATTTGCTTTTTAAATAAATCTGACTTAAAATTCGTAAGTTGTAGCCTGTAAAGATTTCTTTTAAAATTCAGACACCAATGGTAGAATAATAATTAATATACTATTTGATAAGATGAGTGAGCAATAGCCTCATTCCACAATTAAAAACACACGTAAACTAATGTGAAATTTTGAGTTGATTCTTTTTATAGCAACACGTAAAAAGAATCAATATTTTGTAAGTTCAATACAAAGTATGTATGTCTTAAAATAAATTGGACGTATTTTCAATTCCACTCATAATGAAATAACATTATAGAATTACAAGAGCACTTTCAAGTAATTTATTTCATAAGTACCGTATCGAGTTAAGTCCATTTTTAATCATGCAAATCATTTGCTTACCTCGCAAGGTACATATTGAGCTTCATTCCCAATTCATTCCGAATATTTTAAGAAATGGATTAACCTGGATTCAACAAGTAAACTTAACTTTTAAGTGTTAAGGGATAGTGTTACACCGATAACCGACGGTAATTGATAGTAGTTGTTGAAAAATGTGTGTCAGACGTGTCTTTCCTGTGCTTAATGTGTGGCAAAAGTGTCATTCTTGTGTCAAATATATGATAAAACTGTTATTCATGTACAAGATATGTGACAAAAGTGTCATTCCTGAGCCAAATGTTTTAGAACTTGTCATTTTTGTGTAAATATGTGACAAACTTCTTTGTCATTCGTGACTCAAATATTGACAAACATGTCATTCCTGTGCAAAATGTTTGACAAACTTGTCATTCCTGTGTAAAATGTTTGACAAACTTGTCATTTCTACGCCAAATCTCAACTGAGTAAGTAATTGAGAGCCGTTGAATAATTCACACTTACAGCTTGTCTTTTGCAAAATTTGTGATTTTGATAAACCAAGTTTTTAAGTCTTCGAGGATATATTTCCTGCTGGTTATATTGGAATTCATCACTATTCGGATTTTTGAATGTATATTATTATTTACTATAGAATTTAACAAATTATTTTAAACATATTCAAATAAAACGTCACTGTAAACAACTGACTAGGGGAATTTTACTGGTCAAAATAGGATATCTTATTAGACAAATCAATTTGACTATAGTAGTCTGCTAAACGACTAAATTGAAAAGTGATACACAATATCAGTTTGAAACCACACTGTATGCATAATATTGATTTTAAACCTTTTAAGCAAGTATTTCTTTTCATATTCTGATAGCTAACACATATCAGTGCAAATAGTTAAAATAGATAACATCAACGATTACATTTCAATACAGTATTTATAACAAAGGAAGCAAATAATAGAATATCGCCTCAACTTTATATCTAACAGTATTTTACAGCGTCCATTTGTTTTAATAAATAATAATATATTGATATCACTCAATTATATTGATCTTGCTGTCAATCTCACTTCAAAATAAATCAATCTAAAAAAGTTTAAATATTTTCCTGTAAAAGTTACATAATTTCATGTTCTGCTTGTTTATTTCTTACCTGTTTTAAAACAGATGTTTGTTTGCACTTTATTTAGAATAAAAAGAAAAAATTGAAAGCACTAATTTTAATTTGGGTTAAATTTGATTGTTGCTTTAAGGGTTATAGGGGAGCGAAATATTTATAACATATGTATGGTTAGTACTTTACACAAATGGAACTGCTTTCGTATGTCACAATTTATTTATACACGTGCATTCAATAACTTCAGCTCTACTGTAATTCAACTTAAATTGTTACATATATTATTCAGCATAACCGAATTGTTAACTAACAAGACGGTTTTTTAGTAAAACGATTACTTAAATAGTACATTTTAACACTTTTATTACATTTATTTGTACTAAGTACATTGAAGTCATAATCAGGAATTTTTATTTGTATATAATATTAATAATATAACTAAAAGGGCCGAATTCCTACTGTAACATCATTTCCTGTTTATCCTTTTGGCGATGATAGTCCCGACTCCTGTAAAACTGTGCACTTCGTATCAAACAATTAAATGTTGGTGTTCCTAACATTTATCGCTTTGTATATTTAGTATTAGGTTTCTATTCATTCATCTTCTACAGTTGTATTATTTAGTGGTCCATCGCATGTTAATGTTGAGTATTATTTAATTTACATTATTTGGCTTTCTTATTTAAAATTAAATCCAATATACTGTTTAGTAAACTAATTGAAAAAAAACTCACTTCAGTTTCGACTCAACTTCTTTTTTTCTCTATATCTTCAAAAGCAAAAAAAAAAACTATTACAAAGCAAATCCACCCTGCAATGTACTACAGGAACATCTCTTGCAACGTTGGCTTTTTCTAGGGATCAGCTTGGTAAGATGCTGTAATGGCTGGATTCTATCTCTGAGCCCTGGCTACACAAATACACCTGGCACCGACTTGTCATTCGATATGTGTTCATTTCTTCAGGTTGGGCCCAACAAAAATAAAGCCGGTCTAATTGTTAACTTTTAAGAATCTCAATTGAATTCAACTAGTAGCTGGTAGTTTGCAACTCTCTTTACATCGTAACTTAACTATTCACTAGATATTAATGTTTTAAGTAAACTGCATATTATTGATAATAAAGTTAAATATAGTTATTTGGTATTGAAGTTCTTATCTGTTTATCCCTCCAGAAATAAAAATAACTCACAAACCTGTCTCTAACTACTGCTAATGTTTCATAGATAGGCTTCCATGTTTGTCACTATCACTGACAAATTAAATTTTAGGTCTTCGGGGTTCAATCACATCATTGGGCTTTGTACAAACATTTCCAACGTTTCGGCCACATTACAGTAAGCCATCTTCTTTTCTTCATGATTTCCTCCCAATAAAGGCGTCTAATCTTCATGGATAGGCTTCCACGGTCGTCAATTTCAGATGGCTTACTGTAATGTGGCCGAAACATCGGCAATGTTTGTACATAGCCTAGTGACGCGGTCGATCCTCGAAGACCTAGAATTTGTTACTGGTAAATTGTGCATACCACAGAGGTTCTGCAAGTACTAGATGCCAAGGAGGTACCACAAAGAGTGTGAGGACCTCTGTAGCCTGTTTAAGAATATCGAACTCATAGTAGACATATGATTATCTGCTCCACCTTCTTTAATATACAATATAGTGGGCAAATAATGTTCAAATAACTTGACTTTACTCGCTGTAACCGGAATGTTAGGTTCTTATTTAAGAAGCTTCTAAAATGGCAGACTTTCTCACAACTAACAACATAATGTGTTCATAATCCTAATTAATTACTTAATTATCAGTATGTTTGTTGGCATTGCCCTAAGGATTATTCACATTTGAATTATGTGTGTTATAATCAGATATGAATTCATTTGTTTACCATTTCCCAACGCATTAGGTAAATTGAATCTATTACGTTATCCCACTACATCACTCCTAGTGGTGTTATATTATGTAAAATCTCTTGGTAATATCGAACCAATCAGAATATTTATTATTGCTTGTCTATTTTTTATAGTGCTTAATTTATATAAAGTGATAGTTTAAACTATATGAAGTGGCTGGTTTCTCCATTTCAAGTGAACAGTTTCAACCATATAGAACATTTCCATCCATATGAATAAGATAACTTCATCCATTTGAAGTGGATAGTTTCATCTATAATAAGGATATAGTTTCATTCATATACTACAGGATAGCTCCATCCATTATAAATTAATACTTTCATTCATATGAAGTGTATAGTTTCATAAATATACTACATGATAGTTCAATCCATTACAAGTGGATAGTTTCATCGATGTAATATAGAATATTTTCAATTATATACTAAGTGATAGTCTAGTCCATTAAGAGTGGATAGTTTCATTCATATATTACAGGACAGTTTCATTTATATATTATAGGATAGTTTCATACACATAATACAAGATAGTTTTATCCACATACTACAGGATAGTTTCATCCTTATACTACAGGATAGTTTCATTCTTATACTACAGGATAGTTTCATCCAAATACTACAGGATAGTTTCATCCTTATACTACAGGATAGTTTCATCCTTATACTACAGGATAGTTTCATCCTTATACTACAGGATAGTTTCATCCACATACTACAGGATAGTTTTATCCTTATACTACAGGATAGTTTCATCCAAATACTACAGGATAGTTTCATCCTTATACTAAAGGATAGTTTCATCCAAATACTACAGCATAGTTTCATCCTTACACTAAAGGATAGTTTCATTCTTATACTACACGATAGTTTCATCCTTATAATACAGGATAGTTACATCCACATACTACAGGATAGTTTCATCCTTATACTACAGGATAGTTTCATCCAAATACTACAGGATAGTTTCATCCAAATACTACAGCATAGTTTCATCCTTACACTAAAGGATAGTTTCATTCTTATACAACACGATAGTTTCATCCTTATAATACAGGATAGTTTCATCCACATACTACAGGATAGTTTCATCCTTATACTACAGGATAGTTTCATCCACATACTAAAGGATAGTTTCATCCAAATACTACAGCATAGTTTCATCATTACACTAAAGGATAGTTTCATCCAAATACTACAGGATAGTTTCATTCTTATACTAAAGGATAGTTTCATCCATATACTACAGGATAGTTTCATCCTTATACTAAAGGATAGTTTCATCCAAATACTACAGCATAGTTTCATCCTTACACTAAAGGATAGTTTCATTCTTATACTACACGATAGTTTCATCCTTATAATACAGGATAGTTTCATCCACATACTACAGGATAGTTTCATCCTTATACTACAGGATAGTTTCATCCAAATACTACAGGATAGTTTCATCCTTATACTAAAGGATAGTTTCATTCTTATAATACAGGATAGTTTCATCCAAATAATACAGGATAGTTTCATCCACATACTACAGGATAGTTTCATCCACATACTACAGGATAGTTTCATCCATATACTACAGGATAGTTTCATCCACATACTACGCGATAGTTTCATCCATATATTACAGGATAGTTTTATCCACATACTACAGGATAGTTTCATCCTTATACTACAGGATAGTTTCATCCAAATACTACAGGATAGTTTCATCCTTATACTAAAGGATAGTTTCATTCTTATACTACAGGATAGTTTCATCCAAATACTACAGGATAGTTTCATCCTTATACTACAGGATAGTTTCATCCAAATACTACAGGATATTTTCATCCTTATACTACAGGATAGTTTTATCCTTATACTACAGGATAGTTTCATCCACATACTACAGGATAGTTTCATCCTCATACTACAGGATAGTTTCATCCACATACTACAGGATAGTTTCATCCTTATACTACAGGATAGTTTCATCCAAATACTACAGGATAGTTTCATCCTTATACTAAAGGATAGTTTCATCCAAATAATACAGGATAGTTTCATCCTTATACTAAAGGATAGTTTCATTCTTATACTAAAGGATAGTTTCATTCTTATACTACAGGATAGTTTCATCCAAATACTACATGATAGTTTCATCCATATAATACAGGATAGTTTCATCCTTATACTAAAGGATAGTTTCATCCTTATACTAAAGGATAGTTTCATCCACATACTAAAGGATAGTTTCATTCTTATACTACAGGATAGTTTCATCCATATAATACAGGATAGTTTCATCCACATACTACAGGATAGTTTCATCCTTATACTAAAGGATAGTTTCATTCTTATACTACAGGATAGTTTCATCCAAATACTACATGATAGTTTCATCCATAAACTACAGTATAGTTTCATCCATGTATTACAGGATAGTTTCATCCACATACTACAGGACAGTTTCATCCATAGACTACAGGATAGTTTCATCCATAGACTACAGGATAGTTTCATCCAAATACTACAGGATAGTTTCATTCACATACTAAAGGATTGTTTCATCCACATACTACAGATTAGTTTCATCCATATACTATAGGATAGTTTCATCCACATACCAAAGGATAGTTTCATCCATATACTAGAGGATAGTTTCATCCATATACTACAGGATAGTTTCATCCATATACTACAGGACAGTTTCATCCACATACTACAGGATAGTTTCATCCATATGAACTAAATAATTCAATGAATATGCGTCAGGGTAGTTTTACTTTCAATTTCTGACTGTAACTGTTAAAGGGCGACAGTTTACTGATGTTAGTTATAGTTATATTTACATTAAAATATCTATTTAATTCCTTAATTATATATTTTAATAATTTGAATTAATTTCTACAAGTATATTAAATATATATTTATTTATTGAAATAACCTATCTTAGTCTAAGCTTTCCATACTTACACACTTTTTATAAAATATAAAACTTTTTTGAAAAATACGTAATATTTCAAATGTCATAGTAAATTTACTCTCATATTACCGTTGATAGTCAAGTACGTTTAAATACTGCCGTATTTCTGATTATATATTGCCCCTTAGTCTATTGAAAGGAAACATGTTAAGGAATCCCTTTTGGCACAAAGGCTATAAAAGGATCCTTTGGGACCAAAGCATGTCCAATAGGGACGTGGCTTTATGAAGTACACAGGAAAACACACTAGAATGTGTTTGACGTCAAACTGTACGTACGTAACGTTTATGTATTGTTTCATACGATTTAACACTGAACTTCCAATAACAATGCTGTAAATTTGCTTTACGGTACAGGTTTAATTTTTTATTTATTTTATTAATTTTTTTTCTCAAAATAAACGTCATTTGAAGTATAAGGATTTATTATACTGTTTCATTTGTTTTAGCAGTGTGACCTCCAATATCAAACATTTTCCGTGTTATTTTTTAATTGTTTACTTTAAATTCATTTGACATTCAAGTATAAAAGTTTAACATATTGTTTTCAGTGAAATATTGGTTAATTGTTTTACATATCAGAGCGTTTGTTTGAATAACAAAGAGTAAGAAAAGTCATTGTAAAACAGATATTATAAACCAAGTGTATACTTAGTAAATGTGGAAGCTATTCAGCTATTAAATTCTTGGTTTACTAGTCATAAACTGAATTTATTTTTACTTTGATACCATAGTCCGAATCCCCTAAATGACCCACCCGCCCACCCATACACGTGCAGTGGTGTCTCGCCCCCCCCCCCATACTCGTACAGTGGTGATGACCCACCCGCCCATACATACACGTATAGTGGTGATGATTATGTATTGTATTTTTTTATGACATCAAAAAAGCCCGATATTGTCATAATTTCAGCTGATAGTTGTCATGATTACGCCTAAGGCTTGTAATCCCACGATCGAAACACTCTCATCGGGCAGCTGCCACTGTTCTCTTAAAAATCTACAGGCCTATTCGTATAATAAGCCACTCACCCGCCCCTACACGTACCGTGATACTGACCCACTCGCCCGCCCCTACACGTACAGTGTACAGTAAATCTCTAACTACCCAAAACTATATGACTATTCATATGTTTACTTTCAAATTTTTAAATTAACAACACTTCCTCCTTTTATATCCCTTCGTTTTAGTTGATCAATCTCCCTTCTTATCATTAAACCGTCAACCGTCTTTACCAGGTAATAATTCGCATTTCCAAATTGTTTTGCTACTTTTTCCACTGTCTACCTTCGGATCCTATCATTCTATCTTGCAAGAATCTTGACAATATCCAGCTCACTCCATGGATGGTCAAGGACTTTCACCTCTAGTAACTACACCGCTCATTCCTATACCTCCCAATGCTGAAGTGTTCCTCTCATTCCTTAACATCTCTCATTACTGCTTATTTCATACTTACACACCTCTCAGACCTTTCAGACCTGAGTCTATAGCTCAAACTAAAAACAAACATAACATTAACATTTAACATGGAGTTTGAAGACAAGCATATTCCAACAGATTTCCTTGTGTTTTCTAAAACCACAGTTCCATAGGGGTTGTGGATATGGATATCCTTGTACATCCATAGCCTTGTATTGATACAGGTAGGGAGCATAGGCGATATCCTTTTGTTATAGTATCAATAAAGTAGGTTAGACTTTTTTCTTAAAGAACTTCCTTAACCAAGTTCTTTCAGATGTCTATGGGGAATTATGGAGTAGAATACAAAACATATCTGAGAATTTTAGAACTGTGTATTTGAAAAAAAACAGGTCATGTTATTTATTTTTTTTAATGCATAAGAATAACTTGCTCCTAATGGGCCGATTGAATAATATTTATAATAATATACAGGCTGTTTGTAAATTTATGTTACACACTTTAGGTCTTTATTCTACGGGTCCTTTTCATTTAGTATATGTCCGTCCAGATGTGATTTTCTCAAAAAAATATAAGTTTTTTAATCATCCTGACGAAATTCAACTAAATATTGGGTACATATTTTGCCTTATAAGTTCTCCTTTATTAACTAACTATAAGCCATAGTCTTTATATTTTTCAAAATGGCAGCTATTCAAAATATTCAACCTAAACTAACTAAAAACTCAAATATTCCAATAAACTTACATGAATACTGTTTTTAAATTATTTACAGAACTAAATATGCTTCAATGTTTGAATTAAAATCACAAATAGCCAAACTGCACTTATAGTAAAACAATTATTGAGAGATTAAAATTACAATAAACAATAGCTAGTATTACTTCTTTTATTCCTTAGTTGTATTTTAAAAACTCAATAATTACTATCATAAAATATAATATTAAATCCCATAAGTACAGCTCGGTTATTTTAACTGAATTTATAATTATTATTTGATACTAAATACATCTTAAACATTAGTATATTCACGTAGGTGCAATGAGATTCACTTATGATATCATTGAGTTAATATCTTTAATGTGGATAAATGTGTCATAAAAAGTCCAAACTAATGTTAATATACTGTATATTAGACCCTAGTGACGAGTTATATGAATCTCGTATTAATATATCGGAATTCCGAGCTCAATTCTAAAGGAGGTGTTTGAAAAATGTTTCTGGAATTTGGAAAGAACGGCTACGTCAAAAATGATTATAAAGCTTATTCACCACCACTTATGTTCCTTCAAGCTATGATTGAGTAATAACAAGTCAACCGTTCAGTATCATTACAGACGATCGAGTGTGGCCCTCACGTCAAAAATGATTATAAAGCTTATTCACCACCACTTATGTTCCTTCAAGCTATGATTGAGTAATAACAAGTCAACCGTTCAGTATCATTACAGACGATCGAGTGTGGCCCTCACGTCAAAAATGATTATAAAGCTTATTCACCACCACTTATGTTCCTTCAAGCTATGATTGAGTAATAACAAGTCAACCGTTCAGTATCATTACAGACGATCGAGTGTGGCCCTCACGTCAAAAATGATTATAAAGCTTATTCACCACCACTTATGTTCCTTCAAGCTATGATTGAGTAATAACAAGTCAACCGTTCAGTATCATTACAGACGATCGAGTGTGGCCCTCACGTCAAAAATGATTATAAAGCTTATTCACCACCACTTATGTTCCTTCAAGCTATGATTGAGTAATAACAAGTCAACCGTTCAGTATCATTACAGACGATCGAGTGTGGCCCTCACGTCAAAAATGATTATAAAGCTTATTCACCACCACTTATGTTCCTTCAAGCTATGATTGAGTAATAACAAGTCAACCGTTCAGTATCATTACAGACGATCGAGTGCGGCCCTCACGTCAAAAATGATTATAAAGCTTATTCATCACGACTTATGTTCCTTCAAGCTATGATTGAGTAATAACAAGTCAACCGTTCAGTATCATTACAGACGATCGAGTGTGGCCCTCACGTCAAAAATGATTATAAAGCTTATTCACCACCACTTATGTTCCTTCAAGCTATGATTGAGTAATAACAAGTCAACCGTTCAGTATCATTACAGACGATCGAGTGCGGCCCTCACGTCAAAAATGATTATAAAGCTTATTCATCACGACTTATGTTCCTTCAAGCTATGATTGAGTAATAACAAGTCAACCGTTCAGTATCATTACAGACGATCGAGTGCGGCCCTCACGTCAAAAATGATTATAAAGCTTATTCATCACGACTTATGTTCCTTCAAGCTATGATTGAGTAGTAACAAGTCAACAGTTCAGTATAATTACAGACGATCGAGTAATAACAAGTCAAGAGTTCATTATCAATACAGACGATCGAGTAATAACAGGTCAACAGTTCACTATCATTACAGATGATTGAGTAATAACAAGTCAAGAGTTCATTATCAATACAGACGATCGAGTAATAACAAGTCAAGAGTTCATTATCAATACAGACGATCGAGTAATAACAGGTCAACAGTTCACTATCATTACAGATGATTGAGTAATAACAAGTCAACAGTTCAGTATCATTACAGACGATCGAGTGTGGCCCTCACGTCAAAAATGATTAGAAAGCTTATTCATCACGACTTATGTTCCTTCAAGCTATGATTATCCTTTACATTTGACAAAATCTGTAAACAATACAGGAGTGAACATTACCTTCTTTAGTGACATATTGCTTCGTTCAAAAATGTGACTTCTTTCTTGCATTAAAAGTGGTAGGCCTAATTTCAGAATGAAGACCATTTTTGTACACAAGTTGTTCTTCTTCAAGAGGTATTTCATTGCAATCGTTATATTGCAGTAGATTACTAGATTAAACAATGAGAATACTCTTCCCTCAAATGTATAACCTTTTATTGTATTGTAGTTACAAAGATATTTCTCATGTAAAATGATATTTTATTCCAGTAATTGACTAGTTAGTGAGGTCTGTCTCTGCATCTTGACTTACACATGTAGCATTACATTTACATAATACTACATTCGCGCTCTATTACTGGACCCCAAATTGGCTCTAAGTACAGAAATGTTTTTACATAAAGTCAATGGTATCACCTCTCACCCATCCCATATACAGGTATGATGATATATATAGAGTGGGTCAGTACTGAACCAAGCTACAAGGGGGCAAAGTGTTGTAGAGATTGTAGGCGAATAGGTGATAGCTTCTGTGCTCAGTAATCTATACCGGTATGGCGTCCGCTCAATGGTTGGCATCAACGTGGACACTACAATAGAAGTCTGGAGTGTCAATGTAGGGTAGAATCCAGGGTCCGGAAGTTATGTAGGGAAGATAACTGAGTATCAGGATTGTCAAATAGCTGACAATCAAACCAATAATACGTGAGTCGTATTCCACGTAAAATTGTAGTGCCCTTAGTTGCTCTCGCTATTGAGTTATAAATGAATTTTCCTTTCTGACCTAAATCAAACTCATTTGTAACAAGACTACACAGGTCATCCATACTTAAGTACAGGCTGCGTCGTCATCTCAAATATACCTCATGGTCACACTAGTTCAGTGTACTTCTTCTAACAAGGACCTACGGGACAGTTAAAGTCGTTTAGGGCTACCATAGAATTTATCAAAATATAAAGTATTAAAGAATTAAATATCCCCACGAAAGTGCTTTTAATCAATAACTGGCTTAGGAAGACACCTTTTCAAGTTAGTAAACTTGCATAGATAATATTTTCGTTTAAGCTGATTGATATTTTTCACGTAGTGATGGCAAATGTCCAACAACCTTTGTTTTCCTCATCTAAGCTAAATTTTGTTGTTTCATGTAAACAATAAGTTATCACGTCAAAAACTACTGACGATTTTTAAATCATCAGTTTAAATTATTTTTTTTTTTTCTCTTTATATGTTCACAATGATTTTCCTATTTTAACGAGAAATTTAACAATTTATATAGATTGTCTATTAAGAAGGAAAATTGTACACTCCTTTATATACACTAATTTGAATATATATATTTATTTTTCTGGAAAACTAATCTTCCTTTAGTGTATGAACTCATTGCCCTTCTCATTGGCATATATTAATATTATGTTTCGTTTTTGTTCTTAATTAGCATGTATAATAAATTATAAAATACTTGGAATGATATAATTTCGTTCTATGGTAAAGAATCCTCAAACTGATGGATAAGTATGGTAATTAGTGTTTACTTTGAAGTAGAACGTTTATAGTTCAATGAGAATATCACTCTGGAAAACAAATAGAAAGCAGAATAGACTTTTATGCTTATGGCACAAAAGAGGAAAAAAATGGGGAATACAAATGGATTGGAAAGATTCCAATCTATACCCCTTTGCCAACATCGGTTTATAGCTAGATTACATCGATTATAATGGTTACTAAGGTTCTTTATTCAAATAAACTATGTTTTTCTCTTAGACGAGTAACGTTGAATATAAATATATATATATATATTACTAAATAAATATGTTCATTAACTAACTAAAACTTTATGAATAAAATACTGTAGAAAAGTTGGCCTAGTTTATTTATAAAAGCTCAACTTTTGAGTATCATGATTTGTAATACTTTTTTTAATTCATTAATCAATAATTATTTAATTTTGTAACAATGATTACGTAAATATAATATTCTAAAGAGTTACAACTGAACAGCAATTAAAAATTACTACACTCAATATGAAAAACCAATATCAATAATATTAAAATATAAACACATCTTGTAAGGAAAAGATGACAGCGGTCTAAATTATCTAGTCGATTACACATTCTACATCTAAATAGTAGGTGTAGTAATGTAATGCAAAGACTCGTCAATGACATGTCAATGTGCTGATAAAACATCTACTTACACTCACACCATCGTTGTACATGTAAATGTGGAAGACGGCTGTCAAAAACGTACGGAGGTTTTTGATAACATTTAGTAACATTATTTTATGTAAATGATATGTAATTCTATCAATCTACTGCAATTATTTTATCTTGTTATTGGACGGTAATAAAATGTATCTCTGAGAAGTATTTATTGCCTGTAAATATTAATATTCTTCTCGCTGCAATACACTGCAGAATCGGTTGATGATGACCCACATTCCATCCTTTGGCGCTCCTTATATATTGGACGTTTTCCAGCCAATATGTCTTGTAGTTTCCTGCACGTTCTTTGACAAGTACTTAAAAGGTAAGATAAGTAAGTACATGTGAGGCTATAGAAATTGTTCACTCCAAGAAAAGATTATTCTTTTTATGCATATTGTAATAATACCCATTGTCCATAAACATTTTTGTAATTGTAACATTCTCAACATTAAAAATTTGAAGGATTTTACTCTACGTTTTACAATTACCATAGTTGTCCTATATAGTTTGTATCACTTATATTATTAAATCAGACTTGAGTCGTATCAGATGGTTTTACGTGTACTGTGCTACTATAATGGACACAATGATCCCGTCAACAAGCAATGACATTAATGGTCAACAATACCAACAATTCAGTATGGTGTAGCGTTCTTTCTTTTTACTATAAAGCAGGAAGTGAAGCAATCATTAGCTTATCACGGGCAAAGCAGCAAATAACTAAATGTGAGCCAATTAACCCTTTGTTTCGTTTCACAACCAAAGTCGAAAATCCGGCAATCACTAGCTTGTAATAATCAACAACATAAAAAAACAAAATATGTGTCAGAACACCTTTTTTGTTTGACTGATAGATTCAGAAACGCAGCAATCACTTGTAATAATCCAACACTGTGATTCAAATGCACCTTTCTCTCACTTAACTGATAGAGACAGAAATGTAGCAATCACTAACTTGTAATGATCAGTACCATCGATAACAGAGTCAAATTAACTTTTGTTTCGTCTTACTAATAAAGGAGAAAATGCATCAATCACTAGCTTGTAGTGGTCAGTACCATTGATAACAGAGTCATATTTACCTTTGGTTCGTCTCACTAATAAAGGGGGAAAGGCATCAATCACTAGCTTGTAGTGGTCAGTATCATCGATAACGCAGTCAAGTTTACCTTTGTTTCGTCTCACTAATAAAAGGGGGAAAGGCATCATTCACTAGCTTGTAGTGGTCAGTACCATTGATAACAGAGTCATATTTACCTTTGTGTCGTTTCATTAATAGAGGAGCAAAGGCATCATTCACTAGCTTGTAGTGGTCAGTACCATTGATAACAGACTCACGTGTACCTTTGTTTTGTCTCATTAATAAAGAAGGGAAGGCATCAATCACTAGATTGTAGTGGTCAATACCATTGATAACAGAGTCATATTTACCTCTATATTTCGTCTCATTAATAAAGGAAGGAAGGCATCAATCACTAGCTTGTAGTGGTCAGTATCATCGATAACGCAGTCAAGTTTACCTTTGTTTCGTCTCACTAATAAAAGGGGGAAAGGCATCATTCACTAGCTTGTAGTGGTCAGTACCATTGATAACAGAGTCATATTTACCTTTGTGTCGTTTCATTAATAGAGGAGCAAAGGCATCATTCACTAGCTTGTAGTGGTCAGTACCATTGATAACAGACTCACGTGTACCTTTGTTTTGTCTCATTAATAAAGAAGGGAAGGCATCAATCACTAGATTGTAGTGGTCAATACCATTGATAACAGAGTCATATTTACCTTTGTTTCGTCTCATTAATAGAGGAGAAAAGGCATCATTCACTAGCTTGTAGTGGTCAGTACCATTGATAACAGAGTCACGAGTACCTTTGTTTTGTCTCATTAATAAAGAAGGGAAGACATCAATCACTAGATTGTAGTGGTCAATACCATTGATAACAGAGTCATATTTACCTTTTTTTCATCTCATTAATAGAGGAGGAAAGGCATCAATCACTAGCTTGCAGTGGTCAGTACCACCGATAACAGAGTCACGTGTACCTTTGTTTAGTCTCATTAAAAAAGAAGGGAAGGCATCAATCACTAGATTGTTGTGGTCAATACCATTCATAACAGAGTCATATTTACCTTTGTTTCGTCTCATTAATAGACGAGGAAAGGTATCAATCACTAGCTTGTAGTGGTCAATACCATTGATAACAGAGTCATATTTACCTTCGTTTCGTCTCATTAATAAAGGAGGAAAGGCATCAATCACTAGCTTGTAGTGGTCAGTACCATCAATAACAGAGTCACGTTTACCTTTGTTTCGTCTTACTAATAAACGAGGAAAAGCATCAATCACTAGCTTGTAGTGGTCAATACCATCGAAAACAGCTAATTTTACCTTTGTTTCGTCTTACTAATAAAGGAGGAAAAGCATCAATCACTAGCTTGTAGTGGTCAGTACCATCGATAACAGAGTCACGTGTACCTTTGTTTTGTCTCATTAAAAAAGAAGGGAAGGCATCAATCACTAGATTGTAGTGGTCAATACCATTGATAACAGAGTCATATTTACCTTTGTTTCGTCTCATTAATAGAGGAGGAAATGCATCAATCACTAGCTTGTAGTCGTCAATACCATTGATAACAGAGTCATATTTACCTTCGTTTCGTCTCATTAGTAAAGGAGGAAAGGCATCAATCACTAGATTGTAGTGGTCAATACCATTGATAACAGAGTCATATTTACCTTCGTTTCGTCTCATTAATAAAGGAGGAAAGGCATCAATCACTAGCTTGTAGTGGTCAATACCATTTATAACAGAGTCATATTTACCTCTATATTTCGTCTCATTAATAAAGGAGGGAAGGCATCAATCACTAGCTTGTAGTGGTCAGTATCATCGATAACGCAGTCAAGTTTACCTTTGTTTCGTCTCACTAATAAAGGGGGAAAGGCATCATTCACTAGCTTGTAGTGGTCAGTACCATCGATAACAGAGTCATATTTACCTTTGTTTCGTCTCATTAATAGAGGAGGAAATACATCAATCACTAGCTTGTAGTGGTCAATACCATTGATAACAGAGTCATATTTACCTTTGTTTCGTCTCATTAATAGAGGAGGAAAGGCATCAATCACTAGCTTGTAGTGGTCAATACCATTGACAACAGAGTCATATTTACCTTCGTTTCATCTCATTAATAAAGGAGGAAAGGCATCAATCACTAGCTTGTAGTGGTCAGTACCATCAATAACAGAGTCACGTTTACCTTTGTTTCGTCTTACTAATAAAGGAGGAAAAGCATCAATCACTAGCTTGTAGTGGTCAATACCATCGAAAACAGCCAATTTTACCTTTGTTTCGTCTTACTAATAAAGGAGGAAAAGCATCAATCACTAGCTTGTAGTGGTCAGTACCTTCGATAACAGAGTCACGTGTACCTTTGTTTTGTCTCATTAAAAAAGAAGGGAAGGCATCAATCACTAGATTGTAGTGGTCAATACCATTGATAACAGAGTCATATTTACCTTTGTTTCGTCTCATTAATAGAGGAGGAAAGGCATCAATCACTAGCTTGTAGTGGTCTATACCATTGATAACAGAGTCATATTTACCTTCGTTTCGTCTCATTAATAAAGGAGGAAAGGCATCAATCACTAGCTTGTAGTGGTCAATACCATTGATAACAGAATCATATTTACCTCTATATTTCGTCTCAATAATAAAGGAGGGAAGGCATCAATCACTAGCTTGTAGTGGTCAGTACCATCGATAACAGAGTCACGTGTACCTTTGTTTTGTCTCATTAAAAAAGAAGGGAAGGCATCAATTACTAGATTGTAGTGGTCAATACCATCGATAACAGAGTCATATTTACCTTTGTTTCGTCTCATTAATAGAGGAGGAAATACATCAATCACTAGCTTGTAGTGGTCAATACCATTGATAACAGAGTCATATTTACCTTCGTTTCGTCTCATTAATAAAGGAGGAAAGGCATCAATCACTAGATTGTAGTGGTCAATACCATTGATAACAGAGTCATATTTAACTTTGTTTCGTCTCATTAATAGAGGAAGAAAGGCATTAATCACTAGATTGTAGTGGTCAATACCATTGATAACAGAGTCATATTTACCTTTGTTTCGTCTCATTAATAGAGGAGGAAAGGCATCAATCACTAGCTTGTAGTGGTCTATACCATTGATAACAGAGTCATATTTACCTTCGTTTCGTCTCATTAATAAAGGAGGAAAGGCATCAATCACTAGCTTGTAGTGGTCAATACCATTGATAACAGAGTCATATTTACCTCTATATTTCGTCTCATTAATAAAGGAGGGAAGGCATCAATCACTAGCTTGTAGTGGTCAGTATCATCGATAACGCAGTCAAGTTTACCTTTGTTTCGTCTCACTAATAAAGGGGGAAAGGCATCATTCACTAGCTTGTAGTGGTCAGTACCATCGATAACAGAGTCACGTGTACCTTTGTTTTGTCTCATTAAAAAAGAAGGGTCTCATCAATCACTAGATTGTAGTGGTCAATATCATCGATAACAGAGTCATATTTACCTTTGTTTCGTCTCATTAATAGAGGAGGAAAGGCATCAATCACTAGCTTGTAGTGGTCAATACCATTGACAACAGAGTCATATTTACCTCTTTATTTTGTCTCATTAATAAAGGAGGGAAGGCATCAATCACTAGCTTGTAGTGGTCAATACCATTGATAACAGAGTCATATTTACCTTCGTTTCGTCTCATTAATAAAGGAAGAAAGGCATCAATCACTAGCTTGTAGTGGTCAATACCATTTACAACAGAGTCATGTTTATCTTTGTTTTGTCTCATTAATAAAGGGGGAAGTCATCAATTACTAGCTTGTAGTGGTCAATACTATCGGTAACAGAGTCATGTTTATCTTTGTTTTGTCTCGTTAATAAAGGTGGGAAGGATCAATCACTAGCTTGTAGTGGTCAATACTATCGATAACAGAGTCATATTTACCTTTTTATTTCGTCTCATTAATAAAGGAGGTAAGGCATCAATCACTAGCTTGTAGTGGTCAGTGCCATCGATAACAGAGTCATATTTACCTTTTTATTTCGTCTCATTAATAAAGGAGGTAAGGCATCAATCACTAGCTTGTAGTAGTCAGTACCGTTGATAACAGAGTCAATTTTACCTTTGTTTCGTCTCACTAACAAAGGAGGAAAGCCATTAATCACTAGCTTGTAGTGGTCAGTGGAATCGATTACAGAGTCGATATTTATACCCTAATATCCATCTTTTTAAATGCTATCTTAATTTTCGGTGTGCTAAAGTTATACTCAGTTCTTTGGACAACTACTGTCCCCTAAACAACTTCAGATCTCTAACCACCGCCCAGCAGGAACACCGTATACTTTTCCAGTAGTGTCCACGACAGCGGTAACTATTAAGCGGACACCTTGTTTTTAATAAAGTACCACCGTGTCAGAGTTCCATTTTACCTTTAGTAATAAACATTGTCTATAACGATGTTTTTAGACATTTTTTAATCCTTTAGACCTCACGAGATAACATTTTAGGGATTACTTTTAGTCCTATATTCAATTTGTATTGGTTACAACTCATGTGTTATCATGAATCATATTCGATTTGTAATACTTTTGAACAATTTAATTATAACATACGATAAAAAGTATTGATAAATTAAATTAAAATCAAAATATAAATACGTAAATCACCATAAATTAAATTGCCTATCACGGATTCTACTAAAAATAATGTATCAAACAATTTGCATGGCGGTAAAACTCACAGTAAAAATGACCATGTACTTAAAGTAAACTTAGAGATATTTTTAATTGTTGAGACAGTTTCCTAAATATTTAATGTCATTTGATTTTAACTCGCCTGTGCAGACTCAGGATAGAGACTGTTAGGGATATTAAACATATTGGACTCCGACAGCCGGCAAATTAGAACGTTGAGTTTTTCATCAATTTTAAGTAACAGTGTAAGCTCCATTTTTTAATAAACACGCCAATTAAAAATCTATGTCTCGTAAGACAAGTCTTATTTTTATCTCCTTAGCTAAAGTGCGAATATAAACAAATTTGATTGTGATTACCAAAACCTGATCTCAATGATTTTCTTCATGTCTGGAGAAACCGAGTTGTTTAAATCAAGGGGTACAAACAAATATAACTTTCTTAAAGCAGCAACAAACTCCAGAGTGGCAGTTACCACAGGACCGACACTAGCCAGTCGGATTAGTAACTAGTCGGCACCATACAATTCTTTAATTTGACATCCATTCAACGCACAATCGGATAGACCTCTGTTTATTTCTTATTTGTGGTTAAATTAATAGTAGCGTTAATCTTAAGCGTATGTATTATAGTAGCATAAAATATTAACGCTGAGGTAAGTGCGCTGAGAAACATAATTCAATAAAGTTAATTACATGATTGTAGCTTTCATTGTTTCCAAAACACCTCAGTACAATGGGGCCAGTTCCAAATAAAAGTAACACCATTAAATTTTTTACTTTATAAATTGTTGAAATGTATTCGTAACCTAAAAGTATGTAACTATAGAAATTTTGACTCGTACAGTCAATAATATTAGTAATTAGAACACGCACAAGTTATTCTTAAATTAACAAGATTAATACAGCAAGTGTTTTCAAAAGTACTGATGTTGGCAAATATAATTGTACATGTCTATATTTACTTATAGTTATCAGTTACTGTTAGGTTAAGTGATTTAAGTTATGTTATGTTTTGCATACAGAAGTATTAAACTCAACAATATTTTAAATACTATTAATTAACATATTTGTTAAAAAGAACACTATTATTTGAATTTAATTTGTAAGTTGCAATATTTGCTTCTTGATTCTTTCAGTGAAGAACAAATATAGAGTGTGTTTCTAAACGAAGGTAGATTTATAGAATAATTTATTTTATATTACAGGTGGAATTTGGAACGTTTAGAAGGAGTATTAATAAACTGGAAGTGTTATTGCAAGCAATAGAGCCTCTTCTTGCCCGCAACACTATAAAAGAATGATCTTTAACTACAAAGCAACAAATCGCAGCTTTACATTGGCTCCCAATGCCTCACTAAACAAAATATGACTGCAGTTTTATCAAATGTTGTTTTTGCTACAATATTTACAAGCCATTTTCACGTACGCTTTATTAAATTATAAATATATCCAATAAAATAATTTCTCTGTAACTGGTTTTAAAATATTATTCAATTTTAAGTTATTGCTATTTATATAACACATGTTACTAGTCCTAAATAGCTATTTATATAAAGCATACAACTAGTCCTACTAGTTGTAAAAAATAAAATGGATCTATATTGTTTGAAAATGGATTACTTACTCAACATAATTTATGATTAACGTTATAAATTGCTGTTTTTAAAATTTTGAAATACATTTTTAGGATAATAAAACAAATAACGTTTCACCGTGTGTTTTAAACGGCTCATGACTGCAGACCCGACGATTTTACAAATGTATTGACTTTGCTTTATTTAAACAAGGAATAGCGGCTGGTAAATACGCTGGCCCTATGTACTTTGCTGACACTGTTATTAATTATGAAACAGTTTGCTTTCAGAAGTCTGCTCCACTTTTCACAAACATTTGCTCTGCCTGGTAAATCCTAGTCGCTCGAAACTTTTACGCGTGTAACGGGAAGCTGGACATTTTTAAATAAGCTATATATAAATCATTTCGGCTTTGATTTTAAGTATTTTTCATCATGTTAACTTTATTCGATGAAGTTTATAATGTATTTTACTGTAGTTTATTAATAGATTATATATATTGTTATGTTCTGAATTGTTTACGTATGTTATGTGTCATATTTTATATTTCTGTTATCGTATTTTTTATGTAATTATTAACGTATTTATTAATATTTATTGTAGTACTAATGTCTATTGCTCAATGATGGAGATTGCTTAATCAGAGTAGAAACAGCAATAGCATCCTCGGCTGCAAATGTCAAGTAAAATAGCTACGTTTTACGTAAGTAGTACGTTTTAAAAGCCATTTAGGAATAACATTTTCTTGTTAACATGACAAAAATATATTCACAAAATAATAATCACACTCAAGGTATTCATATGCCTACATTGCTAAGCTGTTAAAATAAAATCAATAGAAACTTATAATAAGCATAAATAGTTTAAAAAATCCCGTACGCATTACTATGATTCTTTGGAATTAAGCTGTACATATAAAATATCGTTTGAATAAATGTGTTTTTGAATGTTTAATATGTTATTTTCTTTCAAATACGTATTTACATTCTACAGAGTAAATTATTAATTTTTTTAATAAACCGAACTCACAAATCAATAACACTGTCTAAACAGGAAGATTCGAAACTATCATTTTACGATTATGTTTCTTAAAAATCTTTGTCTATAGCTGCTTCTGTCTGATCTTTCATAATTTTGTACGAGAAATTGAGCGTGCGACGGATTCATGTATTACAAATATGAAAATAAGATAGCTTATACTATTTTAATATTTTTCCTGAGAAAACTACGTTACTACAATATATATGAAAATAATATACAGAATCCTTTACAATCAAAGACTGCACAAAGTTAGTCATCATTAGTTACAATTATAACAGGTAACTAAGAAAATGTCATAAATACAGCAAATTAATCTTTCTCCGACATTTTTTCCAACGATCATCTGCTTCATGACAGGACTTACAAAGAATAAGTAACCATCTGCTGACATCGACTTTGCCTGTACCGACGTAATTTTAAATACGACATTCTTAAGTTTATTATATGCACAGGCTTAATTTAGTCTAAGCCAGTTATTTATACTGAAAGAAATTGTTATTTAAATATGGAGGCAAGGAAGAGTTTATTCTTTGTGCCCTATATAAATTTTTATCTTTTTAAATAAAAGACACGATTATAAACAATCGCAAATAATATTATATTAACAAGCCATTTTCAAAACTATCTGGCTATGTATTATTATGAAAACTTGTGGGCTTCTTTCGTTAACATTATTAGGTAAACTTTATTTGTTGTAATAGATATGTATTACTGCATTATTTACTATGGATAAGTTTTCATTTTTTAATGTTTTATTATATCGTCTTATATAATTGACTTTAAATTCATGTGGAGAGTAATATAAGTCAACCATAATGATGTTTGGTGATACTATTAATATTATTTTGTTCAATCAGTTGTAAAATTAATAAATTAAAAATACATTTACAGTAATTTATTTTATTTTATAATCCAAGAAAGCAAAACTTGGTGCTACAGAAAAATGATGAAAATTGGTTGGGTTGAGATAAGCATGTGTGATAGATGTTTAGAAATGCAGGAAAAGGCAAGTCTACTATAAGAGACTTTCAATACGTGAGACAAGGTAATCAAGCATGAACTATGCAGGACTTACACTAACAGAGTCGTAAAGAAATATATGAGGTAGACCAACATTATTATGCATTCCTGCTTTAATATATGGCGTAAAGATGTATTTAAATCTACCTTAAACGGGAGATGGAAATGATTGTATTAAAGATATGTTTTTAAGCTTTAAAAAATCATACAACTGCTTACAATGTATCTTGTAATGATGCGTAACTTTTGTGTAGAATTTCTAACTTTTTAGTTTAAAGTAACTGGAATGACATTCTCATTCATATAAAATTTTAATAAAAATGTATGTTAATATATATGATTTAGGAGGATTTCATATATATAGGATTTCAATAGTGTTTTTCGTGATTTTCTAAAAATATTAAAATCTTATTGAATATTAAGTGAACTTAATAACACACGTATTTTTTTTGTAATTGATTGTTATTCTTAAAAATGTATTAAATATACTAAACTTCTCGTTTCATGAAGTTTTTGGTCTTTGTTATAATGTTGTTACAATTACAGCATAAAACACCACTGAAACGTAACGGGAGCAATCGTTTTTCAGGATTATGGTCTGCAATGGATCAACCTGGCAGAGCTGCTGATGTAATAGAGGGATTCATGTCTGAGCCACCTTGTTGCATGTCTAGACAAACACACCTGGTACAGACGTTTCATTGAAGCTTTTGTTCGTTTGTTTTGAAATTGTTTTGTAGCCACGGTTGATGTAAGCTTTCATCCTGGTTTGTAATCAGATCTTGTAACAAATTACAGCTAGAATAACATCACAACCGGACATTCGCTAGTCTATAATCAGCTTAACAAAACAAATTGTAATTAATGAACATTTGAACAATGTTGTTTACGCTTCATAGTAATTATTGGAAAGAGCTTGGAAAACCATTAAGGATGTTTGTTTCAGTTATTATTGTATTGAGAGAAATTATATATTATCCTTTATTTGTATCTTCTGACTTTATACATAGTTATGTTGGTGTTTTGTTTGTTAGTTTTACGGTGTAGTTAAATAAATAATTCATTGCCACAAACAAGAGTTTTTTTTTTTTAGATTTTACAGTGACCGCACAATTTTAATTTAACCGAGCAGTAAATTTAATGGTAGGTGGATGGATTTTGATATATGTGTGTGATCGGTTCATGAATGATGTATGTGTGCAGGGCCGCCGAGAGGGATGTTCATAAATTAAAATGAAAATAATTTTTAAAATAGGCGTCTTGTCATAATTTTGGAAATTCATATTAATTAATATCATGGGAGTTAAAATAGATATACAACTAAATCACAAACACATTTCTTGTTATTATTACATAGTAGAAATAATAATATTTCTAAAATGAGTTTATTTTCAATTACCATTTTAAATGCAACAAACTTTGACAGTTAAAAGCTTATACACAATGTATTTGCTTCTTATATTACTACTTTTTTTTCCAGACTTTGTGCCAAAGTCATCTTTCATGACATTCAAACTTTACCATCTCCCAATGTTGTGCTCCATAATTACAATCATCCAATGGTTCAACCAATCTTCAATCTAGTAGATTTGGTTTTGTTTTTAGTGAAACAGATTTTTGAAACTTTTTGTGAAACAGTGGTTAACTTTTAGTGAAATTAGATCCATTTTGCTAAAAGTTTAATCAAATAAGCAAACGTTCTCTCATTCAAATAACGTATTGATAGTCTATTATACATATTTTTATGTTGGAAAAATTCATGAGGCCTAAAATATTTTCTCGTGTTTTTGGGGCACCGCAGGGATCCAGTCGATTGAGGCCCTGGGACATTTTGCTCCAGTGGCCCCCCTCTCGGTGGCCCTGTATGTTAGAGTGTTTTTGTATATGGATCATCAAAGACATTTTGTATGTATAGTTGGGTGGATGATTCATCAAAGACATAGTGGGAATGGATGTGTCATCAAAGACACAGAACTGTGGGTGGTCATTAACGACATATAAGTGTGGGTGAGTCATCAATGTCGTATATATGAAGGTGGACCATCAATAAGATATGAATGTATGGTTGGGAAGGAATGTCATCAATGACATATAACTATGGGTGGTCATCAAAGATATATAAGTAAGTTTTAGTCATAAATGACATATATGTATGGGCAAGGCATCAATGGTGCATATGTGAAGGAGGACCATCAATGACATATGAATGTATGGTTGGGAAAAAGTCTCATAAACGACATAGAACTGTGGGTGGTCATTAATGGTATATATGAGTGGGTGAATCATCAATGACGTACATGTGAAGGTGGACCATCAATGACATATGAATGTACGGTTGGGTGGGAAGGTCTTTAACGACATATATGAGTGGGTGAATCATCAATAGCGTACATATGAGGTTGGACATATATGTAAGTGGTAACTGTATCTATGGTTGGGTGAGTGGTTATGAACTAATAACATGACGTACACAGCTTGATGTTATAATAAGTTCAACCACAAGGTCGTAGTCAAGTACTCGATGATCATGCCTTGACTGTATCGATGATCTCTTCTAAAACTGTATCTATGGTTGGGTGAGTGGTTATGAACTAACGACATGACGTACACAGCATGATGTTAAGTATAACCACAAGGTCTTAGTCAAGTACTGCTGATGATCATACCTTGACTGTATCGATGATCTCTTCTAAAATTGTATCTATATATATTGATTATATGAACGAAATTTAATAAATTAAGTTTCAAACAATCTCTGGTAAAATATAAATTATACTATACAGGGTGAGTCTCTACTGACACCATTAAATTTACCTGTTTGTTGTACTCACAAAAATGAACAAAAAAGTCCATATTAACCCGTGTCCGATTCTCAACCGTTTGGCTGTAAGGGCTCATATTGTGTGTTTTTAAAATTACTTGACATTAGTTCACTGATTGAGCTACAAAAACCAAAGAAAAACACCTACCAGATTTTTATTAATACCATTGAAAAGATCGTTATATTCTGTATAAATTTCAATTATTTTGCAAGCAAACGTAAATAAAAACTAGATTTCCTAGAGGAAGTTTTAAACAAATATGCAACATGTATTTTTCTCCAATTGTTTAAGACCCCATATCAGCACATAAATGTAGTCTAATTTAATGTAAAGTTAAGTAGAAAACTTTTCTCACTAATAATCTTGGAATAGATGTATAATTTAATTGGGTTGAATATTATGAAACCAAAAATAAAATGTAAAATATTTCATAAAACATGGTTTATTCGGTTGCACTTAACTACCAAACTCAACCGGTGCCTGTTTTTTTTTTTTGCATGTAACTTCCATAATGAGCTGATTGGACTATTAATTGAAATCCGCTGTAACACTTTTATTATTATTCTGTACCTGAAATCAGCTGTTGTAAATATTACCCCATTTTGAACAATAGTTCCTCATATTAGTCTCTGTGAAAACACAAATCATCTTCTTTGAACAATTTGTAAATATTTATTTTTACTTTTATTTTTATACTTAAGCATAATTAGCTTAAAATTAGTGAGGGTATTAGCATTTGTTCTATTGTGTCACAGAGAATACATTCGTTGATTTCCATAGAGAAGAATTCCTTATATAAGAACATTTGTAAGGGTTCATAATTTTCTGCGTGAAACTGGTAGATTTCCTGTCAATGACCGGGTTGGTAACATCATCCAAGATGTTGGGTTAGAAGAAGCTGTACTTGCCCAAGTCAAAAGAGATCCAAGAACAAGTACAAGACGAATTGCTACTGAATGTGTAGTAAGCCAGTCGTTTGTGTCGAGACTCTTGTGTAAAAATCAAATACACCCATACCAATTTACTCGTGTCCAGACAATTGAACCCAGAGACCCTCCTCTGAGACGTCAATTTTGTCAATGGGTTTTACAGCACGATAATGCAGATTTTCTTAAAACAATCTTGTGGACAGACGAATCTACATTTACACGAGACGGTGTTTTTAACTACTACAATGAACACTTATATGACACTGAAAACCCACATCTTTGTCGTGAATCACGGAGCCAAACTAGGTTTATGTTAAACGTGTGGATTGGACTGATAGGGGACAAGCTGATAGGTCCCTACCTTGATCTCCCTACATCATTAACTGGAGTTCAATATCAATTTCTAAATAATATCCTACCAGACCTTCTCGAATACTTGCCGTTGGAATTGCGTCGGCGCATTATTTACCAGGCAGATGGAGCACCACCACACTTCAACATGTGCTGTTGCTTAGCCGCCACGGTCCACTGACCTCAACCCTATTGATTACTACGTCTGGGGTTCTTTGAGGTAAGAAGTGTACAGAAGTCCAGTACAAACAGCCGAATAATTGAGACATCGAATCGTGAGGGCTGTTACACGCCTTAGAAATGAAATCAATCTAAAGGCAAGTGTAAGGGAGTTGAGGAGCCGAGTCCGTACCTGCATAAGGGAAAATAGTGGACATATTGAACACTTATTAAAGTAGTTTTTTTATAATAAAGCATGATTATCTAAATATTACAGTTATTATGTTTTTTATTTCATAAAGACTGACAATTTGTTTGTTAAGTACAACCGAATAAACTATGTTTTATGAAATATTTTAGGTGTTATTTTTGGTTTCATGACATTCAACCCAATTAAATTATACGTCTATTCCAAGATTATTAGTGAGAAAGGTTTTCTACTTAACTTTACATTAAATTAGACTACATTTATGTGCTGATATGGGGTCTTAAACAATTGGAGAAAAATACATGTTGCATATTTGTTTAAAACTTCCTCTAGGAAATCTACTTTTTATTTACGTTTGCTTGCAAAATAATTGAAATTTATACAGAATATAACGATCTTTTCAATGGTATTAATAAAAACCTGGTAGGTGTTTTGCTTTGGTTTTTGTAGCTCAATCAGTGAGTTAATGTCAAGTAATTTTAAAAACACACAATATGAGCCCTTACAGCCAAACGGTTGAGAATAAGACACAGGTTAATATGGACTTCTTTGTTCCTTTTTGTGAGTACAACAAACAGGTAAATTTAATGGTGTCAGTAGAGACTCAACCTGTGTATATATATGTATATATATATATATATACGTGTTACTATCCAAATATTATAATTTAATTTCATCTTCAAAAATTTCATGAGTAAGTGTAATGTAATTTTCAGAAAAATTTTTGTTTTATATTACCCTTTTCAGCACTAAAATACTTTCAATGGGTACAAGTAAACAACATAACTACTAACAGTGTGGTGGTCTGGCATGACATGGCGTGACATGGTACGACTTGCCGTGACATGCAATGACGTGACGCTAAATACTTGGTATCGTAACCATTAGGAAGCTAACCCCTGAATTAATAAACTCCTTTCCAGGAAACTCACGAGATCCAAGTAAAACTTCTAACACGTTAGATTTATTTCTGAATGCAAGGTATTTTTACGTAGCTTTGTATTATGAAGCCTGATTCACTTGCAGTATTTTTAAAATATTAATTGAGAATAGTTGATATTTTGTTTATAATAAGTACCAACTAGGTATAAATATTTGTTTAGTAAATAAAGTACCGTATATTTACTAAACAAATATAAGTATCCTGTTTAAGTATTGCTATGTAAGTATCCTGTTTAAGTATTGCTATATAAGTATCCTGTTTAAGTATAGCTATGTAAGTATTCTGTTCAAGTATTGCTATGTAAGTATCCTGTTTAAGTATTGCTATGTAAGTATCCTGTTTAAGTATTGCTATGTAAGTATCCTGTTTAAGTATTGCTATGTAAGTATCCTGTTTAAGTATTGCTATATAAGTATCCTGTTTAAGTATTGCTATGTAAGTATCATGTTTAAGTATTGCTATATAAGTATCCTGTTTACGTATTGCTATGTAAGTATCCTATTTAAGTATTGCTATATAAGTATGCTGTTTAAATTTTGCTATGTAAGTATCCTGTTTAAGTATTGCTATATAAGTATCCTGTTTAACTATTGCCATGTAAGTATCCTGTTTAAGTATTGCTATGTAAGTATCCTGTTTAAGTATTGCTGTGTAAGTATCCTGTTTAAGTATTGCTATGTAAGAATCCTGTTTAACTATTGCCATGTAAGTATACTGTTTAAGTTTTGCTATGTAAGTATCCTGTTTAAGTATTGCTATATAAGTATTCTGTTTAAATGTTGCTATGTAAGTATCCTGTTTAAGTAGGGGCCTATTGCTATATAAGTATCCTGTTTAACTATTGCCATGTAAGTATCCTGTTTAAGTTTTGCTATGTAAGTATCCTGTTTAAGTATTGCTATGTAAGTATCCTGTTTAAGTATTGCTGTGTAAGTATTCTGTTTAAGTATTGCTATATAAGTATCCTGTTTAACTATTGCCATGTAAGTATCCTGTTTAAGTATTGCTATGTTAGTATCCTGTTTAAGTATTGCTATATAAGTATGCTGTTTAAATTTTGCTATGTAAGTATCCTGTTTAAGTATTGCTATATAAGTATCCTGTTTAACTATTGCCATGTAAGTATCCTGTTTAAGTTGTGCTATGTAAGTATCCTGTTTAAGTAGTAATTTCCTGTACCAAATTATAAGAATTTAAATAAAATTACAATGTAATATTTTTCAATGTCTTATCATTATGTATTTTTAAGAGCTTAAATTTCTTTGTATCTATATTGAAATTCTTTGTCATAGTTTTAGTTTTCTTTTTATTTTATTTACTTAATAATTTATCAATATTTATAAATATTGATAACTTATTAATTATCAATAAATAATTAATATTTATCACTACTAGTTATCAACAACAGTTCTTCATCTTCACTCAATAATACTTCAGTAATAACTTTCTAACTATTAAGTTTCATTAATTTTAGAGTATACACAACTATACAAAATTATACAAAATATTGGCCATCTTGCAATAATATTTGTGAGGACTGAGCAAATATGTCATCTATCATTTCATAGTGGCACGCAATTTGTAGTGATGTGCCTATTTTTAGAATAATTGCTTGACTGTTTTTATCAAAAAATTTAGAATACCGTAAAGACTATTTTATCACATATAGGTTGACTAATAGTGCAGCAGAAAATCAAAATTGTTGCATCATACAAAGATAAAGAAAACAAATTAAATGCCAAATTAAAACTTTGAGTTGTCTGTATTAAGTGATGAACTGTCTATTATGGTTAATTTTAAAATGTTATTGATGTAGGATTAATTTAAAATTGAGAAAGAATTATAGGCCTACTTCCCAAGAAACATTTGAAGATATTTATAGAATTACTTATATATGATGTTTTCGTTAATTTTTATTTAAGAAATATATAGAAGTTTTACACGGAATAAATCTTATACGTTGAATATGTTAGTTGATTAAAAAATTTTAGCCTTTCCCGATATTAGGATTTGTATGGTTGCCTAATTAAACAAGATTTTTAAAAGGCAAACAAATGAACGTATTTTTTAAATTAGGAAGCGTTTATATAGATGTTTAAGGATGGATTGTTTTTTTATAAATTTTTCGAATTGATCTTCTTATAAAATTTATTGATTTTATAACAAAGTAGTTAATAAAAGTTATAAAGTTGTACACTTGAGTGCAGCCCAACTGTGGAAGGCTAACCAGTGCAACACACCTCCTGGGGCCATTTAACTAACTTAACAGTTTAAACAGCACTTTGCCACTTCATTTTTTAATTGTATTAGTTTAGTTAAAAGCATGAGCGGCTACATTTATCAAGACTTCACATTTGTATGCAGAGGATAGTTTAGGGCAGTAATATTACTATAGATTTATTAATAAAGAAAGTTAATATAATTACAAGCATAATTTGTACTTGAATATAGAATAGAACAGAATTGAACGGAATGTTATTACTCTAAACACAATTCAACTACAATGGTTGGTATTTCACAATTTAAATCATAAAGAACAAAATTAAGAATATCAACAAACAACTGATTTGTGTTTAGAGATATAGTATACTTAGTACCTCAAATAGAAAACTTGAGTTGGGATGGACTCAAAAATTATAATATATAAAAAAAAAACTAACAGATATAAAAATTAGAACATATAAATTTAAATTTCTAAAATATAATTTTTTTAACACATAAAGATTTTTTGTAATATATTATAAATAGTAAATGTATTTTTTATACTTGTTGTTTATGTGAACTTTGACAAGTGCAATGTCAAATATAATGTTTTTTTTTTTAATTTGTCTAAAATGTTAAGTAACATGACTTTCCATTATCGAACTCCTCTTTTTGCTGAGACAACAATTAATTGATATCACCTAACAATTGTTGGCTTCGTTCAATAAGTTAGGTTTTTACAAATATGTGCAGTGAGTAAAAACTTTCGAGGTTTCTCTTCTTCTTTGTAACAGCTTCTACCATAGGTATGCTATAACATCCAGAACGTTGAATGGCTCAGTGCTATGCGTCAATAAACTGGTTTGTTCGTTTGCTAAAATACTACTTATAGATTCTATCGAGATACTTATCAATAACTAGTTAATATGGTTATATATTGATGCATTTAAAGGTAACATGTTATGTTACAAAACCTTATTATAAAATGATCTTGGTTGTGGTATAACATTTGAAAGGTTCAGTATTAGAATTAATTTTAAAAAATGTTTGTATTATTTTGAGTAACATCACTAATTTCCATGATATTATGGAACTCCTCTTGTTACCACGAAATGAAAATTAACGTAATATAAACTATAACACATAACGCTTGTTGGCTTCGTGTGTAAGTTTGGTTTTTACTAATATGTGCGAAGAACGAACACTTTTACGATTTATTTGCTTCTTTGTGACAGCTTCTACCGTAGATATGTTATAACACCCTAAATGTTGAATGTTTCATTGATTATATACGATATATGATTAGTGGTTTAACTTTCCCAAAGTGAGTCAAGAAAATAACACGCTTTTCTTGTTGAATACAAAATTATGTATATGAACCCATTCGTCCTCCCATAGACGTACGATGGTATGGACCCATCCGTCCTCCCATAGACGTACGATGGTATGGACCCAAACGTCCTCCTATAGACGTACGATGGTATGGACCCAACCGTCCTCCCATAGACGTACGATAGTATGGACCCAACCGTCCTCCTATAGACGTACGATGGTGTGGACCCAAACGTCCTCCTATAGACGTACGATGGTATGGACCCACCCGTCCTCCCATAGACGTACGATAGTATGGACCCAACCGTCCTCCCATAGACGTACGATGGTATGGACCCAACCGTCCTCCCATAGACGTACGATGGTATGGACCCAACCGTCCTCCCATAGACGTACGATGGTATGGACCCAACCGTCCTCCCATAGACGTTCGATGGTATAGACCCACCCGGCTTCGCATAGACGTACGGTGGCATGGACCCATCCGTCCTCCCATACACGTACGATGGTATGGACCCACCCGCCTTCCCAAAAACATACGGTGTTATGGACCCACACCCACACGAGTAATGGTATTGGTCCAACCTCCCAAAAATACACGTAATGCTATATAATTTGAGTTTGCAATATTATTCTGAATTTATTAGTAAAGAGAGTTAATGTAATTACCAACATCAATTGTACTTGAATATATAATAAAAAAGAATTGAATTTAAATGTTACTATTGAATAGTTATTGAAAATAAAACTACTGTATTTATGATCTTGAAACTTATCGTTCATTTTTATAAAGATTAGCAAAAACAAAAAATAATCTAGTATTGTGATCTGAAATACAAAACGAAGATGAAGATAGTTGGACCGGAATAACTTTACAATGGCTAATTGTTTCAAGATTTTCAGGAATACTAACTTTAAGATTTTTTTTCGACAATCCTCGTGAGACCTCACTTGTAAAGATTGACTAAAGAATAAAGCAAATTTGCCAAAAAAAGTGTGTTACTTCTTTTAAAAGGAGCGCTGCTTTCTTTTAAAAGGTGTGCTGCTGGAAGAAACCCACTCATGCACGTACTGTGGTATTGGCCCACCCGCTCACCCATACACGCACTGTCTTATTGACCCACCTGCCAACCCGTACATTTAAAGTAGTATTTATTCAATATTATTATTATTTTGATTGTAATCTATGTGTATGGATGGGTCACTACTGTACTTGTAGGATGGGCAGGTGGGTTAACGTTAAACTTAAGAGTCTGACTTACATTATTTCTTCACAAATTTTATTAAACACAAATATTAAGATAATTGAACTCAGAATTTCTAATTTATGTCAATCGTTTTTCTTTTTAATCGGAATCACAGTACAGTTCTTACTTAATGTAATTGCCTCTTGGAAAATGCATTTTTCAAAACATTAATGTAATTCCGCAGTAACATTACACTGTCTAAAATAAAAATTAATTATAATGTTTTTATTTTAAAACAGAAGCATTTTTAAGAGTGAACCTTTTTATGTCGAACTTATGGGTTTTGTTCTACTACTAAAGACGTTTAATTTGATGTAATAATCGAGCAAATAAAATACTTGAACATCTGCCATGTTGTACTAGATCTCATTTAAGTTTTTCTACTAACAACTTTCGAGCCCATCCGTCTGATATGAAAAATTATAGGTGCTTTCAAAGGAAGATCTATAACTAATAATTTACTAAGTTTTATTGCTTTATCTATAATAGTTCAGAAATTATTAAGTCTGTGGTGGACTTTATAAACACTCTTTAAATAGATTTAACTACACGATTATTACACTTAAAGCACTTATCATATTATTAACCTTTGTTTCAGAATGCTGTAGTGTCCGAGTCGACATGTTAGTCACTCTGCCAGTCGTTGCCCTCCTGGCCGTGCTCTGCCAGGGCCGCATGCAGGATGTGCCTCGGTACCACTGGCGGACAGGTAAGTGCTTCATTACTACTGATAGCCATAGTTATGTGGTTCATATTAAATTTGTCCATGTATTGCATTTTTTTTTTTCTTTTAGCTGTATGGTTAGGCTCCGGAAATCAGGATTTGTAAGTGATCTTCATTTATGCTCATTGCGAAAAAATCATGGCATCTAAGCATATGCATATGTAGTCTAAAAGTTATCCACAAATGGAAACCACAAAACAAGACAGCATTTCTTTCTATTAGATATAATGTAGGAGGCTCATCACCTCCATTCCTATATGGGTGGGAACTTTCTTATTTGGAACTCTTATTTTTTATGGTTAATTGTTGGGATTCACACATTTTCATTAAATGCATGATTTTTTTTAATTACAAAGGGGTTGCGAATAATATTTACACTATGGAATGATCCAATCTCCATAACGAATAATTATTTTAAATACAAAAACGTGATGGAACAAAATGTATGCTGCAAAAACTATACAAATAGTATGGCTTTCAAATCTAGCTTCCAAATTAAAACGAGGAGAAATTAAAAATTAATAATCAAGCCGACAAATAAAATATAAAGTACAAAGAACTTGTGTATTAGTTTTGCAATGTTGATACGCTGTCACAAAGAACTGTCCAGGTTTCGTACGGTTTTCAATACAACTGCTTCTCCAATTGAATGACGACTACCTAATCCCCCTTTCTGAAAATGACGCAACTTAAAATCATTAACTATGTGATCCGAAGTTTAAATTTTGACTCCGCATTCACATAACTGATAATTTCCTATTCACCACTTATTTTTTAGTAGTTGCATCCTCCCGCACCCGTGCATAAGTGATTCATCATAGTTCATTCCTCACAAAGATGGTTCATTCCACCAATGAAGGTAATAGGGACTGACACCAGAAACTTCTTTCTATCGTCAAACATATCCTAAGTTTTTTAAGTAAATTCATTTTATATTAACGGGGAAGCTAGTGAAAGAGGTAGTTTTCTAGGTCTAAGCCACCCTGCAAGTTGGGGGATAATTTGTAAAATGGGGAGATTCGGAGTTGATAGGATCATTTTAAACTCTCTGAAAAGTTAGCGTATTACAAACGGAAGAACTAGGCTGCACAGAACTGAAATAAAATGAAACGAAACTGAATGAAACGAAACTTAATGAAACGAAATAAAACTAAATGAAATGAAAATTAGCTTTATTGTAAATATGTACAAATGGTGAGGTTAGGACTACATAGTCCTCTCTTACACCTTATTATACACCGTTATTAAAATGACTTAATTAATAAAATTTACATGTATGATTAACTAATATAAATTACTCCAATTATACATTTAAATATAAAAGTATGTACATTAATAGATAAATAAATTATGTAAAGAGAGAGTTGGAAAATTAACAATGATAAAATTATTAAGTGAAAAAAGCAATATTGTCCTATAAAAATAATGGTATTTCAAAAAGTGTATTTATATAAACAAAAAATAATTGAACTAGTTCAAACATACATTATCTTTTGTACCGCACCGTTAGTTCAGCGCCGCGATACCACCCGTCTGCAAGGCCAAATGCAAGCCCGTTACCTCAGCCCGAAACCAAGCGTGCCGGTTGGGGGTTTCTAATGAGGGAACTGCCCTCATTGCCCTATTTAGTTGTATATCTACGTATAGTACACGTGTTCTGTTAAGCAACACGGGAGCACAACATTCAGCGGACCAGTTATATAAACCACAATATATATACTGTATATACCAGAAACAAAGCTGTAGTACGCAGGACTCGCTGCGTTGGTTCCCCACGATGATCCAGTAAGTTCCTGCATAATGTTAGTTCTTGCTCTCAGTTGAGCTGCTGTTGTTCTGTCAGTGACTTTTACAATGGAAACCGATCCTAACTAACTCCCAAGTAGCCTACTGTCGAAGTACATTGTGTTTCAGCCAAACAATATTGAAAAAGTTGTTTAATTTTGTATTAGCTAGTTTATGACTCCAGTGAAAACAGGTTACTACCAACTTTGTTGGATTTTTCTTTATCGTCCAAGTCACGAAATAATTATTAATATTAGATTGATCAAGTGTGTATTTTTTTTTTCTCGTGTTTAATTGTGAGATGAATATCATCAGCATTTGTGAATTTTCTGGAATGTGTGGTGGGAATGCCGACAGTTTACTGTATAAATTCGATAAAAGAGAAGCAAGCAAACAGTCTTGTGGCAGTTCATTATTCGGGTGCCTAAAAGAACTTTCTCTGTGACGCAGGCAGACTTTAACTAGCCCGTTGCTGTGGGTGCAAAAATGTTTAAGCAGTGATAATCAAACTCATGTGTTTTTATTTTTGCTTCGTGAATAGGACTTAAAATATTATTTTTGAAGTACTTGTTGTCTAACTGTGCTTTGTTATGGGATAAGCATACAAACAGTAATGTTTGGGTTATTTAAAAAAAATGTTTAATTAATTTAATAGGGTAAGCATTATTTACCTTATTTCAAAAATATTCATTTTATTTGTTTTTATTTAACAGCTGATTATTAACTAATTAAAATAACTCCATTATTTTAAGACCATTATTTTAAATGTCATTGGGGTGAAGCCTTACAAATGTGAATAAAACTATGCTTAAAACCTTCCCTTAGGAAAAATACAAAACTTCCTACAGTTTCATGGTGATATATAGTACACACATTCGTTGATATATGTTATTTACTATGAAACTTGCGGACTTTTTAACCAAAAACACGTTACTAAACGTATGATTCCAACACGTCACATATGAGATTGAGTGTCAAACAAAGTTATAGGTTTTAGAGGCGCTGCTGGCAGGCACTTCAAAATGATTACTTTGTAACTTGATCAGCTCATCTCTGGGGGCCTGGAAGTGAGTTTCACTATATTCACTTTTTAAAATATTATTTTGCATGTCATAAGTGGTCGCTAAAAAATAAACTTTTAAATAATATTGTCACGACAAACAACTACACAATTAAAATCCTTATGCAGGGAATTTTAAACTATGAAACAAGTAAAAAATGTATCATAAACTGAAAATGGATTTCGTTTATATTAAATTACAAACAAATAAGTTATTAGATGTAACACTTGTTTACTGCTACATTTAATACGAAGTGATCTTATTATAAATGTATTGCATAGAGAAATTAAAATATAATATCTGCTATCATTTATGATAGGTCGTGTTTAATAAGTGACATCAGATAGTCAATTTGTTCACGACAACAATGATCCAAGGTAATCATGCGCTATTAATTATCCAATCTAATAACACGCCGAGTAATTACTTCTAAATTATCACCGCTCTCCATTCCCATTTGCATTCTATTCAGTATATTAGCAGATAATGTAGTCGAATAAATTCAATAATATGATTTAAAAATTTGTTCGTAAAAGCATAGTAAATGTGCAATTATTGTTCTATTAACTTTTAATTACTGTTAGTTAATTATCAAGTCCTATATGTTCCATGAAAATATTGTAATACAGTCTTACCTAAAATATGCTTCGGTGGTTTTGCTGTCCCACCAGCAAGAATCTTTAAAATATTATACTATCCATATTAACACTGAAATAACGTGACAAATGACGGCCTTTCTATCCAACCTGTATTCAGGTCGTAATCCCACCATCCCCACATATGGGTACAATTAATTGATCCTTCACATATGTCTATTTTTTTTATTTTTACTTTTTTTTAACTTCACTTGCCAGTTCACATCAGTCTATAAGCCTGTGCGTGTCCATTATTCAACTAATGAAGTTCTGACCGTTAGCTCAGTTGAGGATTCGAACCTTGGCCGTTGCCCTCTGTAGTACTAACCCTTAGCCTGAGTCACCACACCGGCAATCACTCATTTTAATTTATCGATACTCAACTCAATACCTCTATGAAGGGACACAAATGGTGGTAGTCCTCCCATTAAAAGGACGCAACTCCCTACTAATTCAATCTTCTCAAAATATGTACAACTACACATCGCTCTTCCTAATTTCCAAGAAGGATAGGACTTCCAACAGCCTTCTCATCATCCTTGCTGTTTGGCTTACCCATCAGCCAACCCAAGTCACTACGAAGGTGAGCTTAGCTCATAGCTATTCCTTTCGTTCATATTTTCGATTATTGTTCTACTTGTTTGTTCAACATGATCATTGGTGTTCTACCTCCATAAAGGTTTTTCCGCAGGTTTCCACCAAACCTCTCTGTTGTTTTTTCAACATGATCATTGGTGTTCTACCTCCATAAAGGTTATTCCGCAGGTTTTCACCAAACTTCTCTGTTGTTTGTTCCCCCCTTTAGTTATCAGCATATGTTATAAAAAAATTCAAAATGACAGGTCTGTCATCTGATATTTTCATCGTAATCCTCTCTTTCTGTTATATTTCCCGTTAAACCCGTCTTTCTTAGGCACTGTCTTTCAACACATCTCTTAGTTAATTCATTTTCCTTCATGCTATGGTTCTTAACACGTATTTCCTTTCATCTGCTCTTTTCAGCATTAATCATTTCTCCCTCTTTTCTTCCAAATCCTAACCCTCCACCCTCATCCACATTACATTGTTCAGTGCTTCCAACCTCATTTAGTTTTCTTTTCAGAGAGGACGATTTTCTCCTTAATATAACATAGTACCCTAAATATAAATATATTTCTCAATTCCATACACAGTGGATGACACTGTAAACTATTTCTTTTATAAAGATGTTCATCTCAATAGAAATTATTTACTTTATTTGTTCTGTATACCTCATATCTTACATTCTCAGACTCAGTGGATGACACTGTAAACTATTTCTTTTATAAAGATGTTCATCTCAATAGAAATTATTTACTTTATTTGTTCTGTATACCTCATATCTTACATTCTCAGACTCAGTGGATGACACTGTAAACTATTTCTTTTATAGAGATTTTCATCTCAATAGAAATTATTTACTTTATTTCTTCTGTATACCTCATATCTTCCATTCTCATACTCACTGGATGACACTGTAAACTATTTCTTTTATAGAGATGCTCAACTCAATAGAAATTATTTACTTTATTTCTTCTGTATACCTCATATCTTCTTCATTCATGCTAGTTCTATCATGTTTCCTTTTAGTTGTATACTCACTTACTTATATTTCTTTCCTAATATAGCTTTAATTTTTTTTATACTACCCCTATTCTAAATTCTTCTTTTACTTTTTATAACTATTTTACCGATTCCAATAACATTTCCTTATTTTCCACAACTACCATGATATACTCAATTATCTATCATCCTCATCTACAACTTTCGTCTCATTACAAATGTCATAAATTATATTATATATATTAAAAAGAGTAAAATATAGAATACATCCCAGTTTTAGACATTTTTCCTTATACCTTTTTTAATTCAATTCTTCTTATATTATATTTTCGCCAAACCTGTAAAAAATGAGGCTTTGCAGAAAGCTAACTGTGTCATAATGATGATGATGAAATCTTGATCATCGTCTGAAATCTTGATGACATTTATTTTTTTATTCAACCTATACATATCCATATATACTGACAGACATCCCATCACTTATCACTAATAACGACCAAAACCTCTCTCTCTATTTAGGGACTGAGGTACTGAATGCTCTCACAGCATACCCAACATGGCCATAACTCTCAGTAGCCTGTGTGCACTATAGTCATGATCTCTGACGGGCCTGGCTGGTCGTCATCTTAGGAGAGAGCTGAGGTCCTATGGTCCTATATGGTCCTATGGTCTTATATGGTCCACACATTCCACCAAATCAGATATCCATTTTTTAATTTGAATTCCAGAAATATTGCCTTTCAGTAATTGACTCTTTGGCTAGATAAATCAATCTCATTTGTTGAGCAGATTAAATAAGTCATCACTGTAATTTAGCCATTCAAGTTCTCGATAAAGTAGGTATTAGATGTGTTAGCCGCTCTTATATGAGCCTAAATCTATTACGTAACCTGCATAACACAAATACTAACTTTATAGCCATGACTGACTGTAATTTACGTACAAAGCTCATCCTATGACGTTATTTGATGTGATAGTAGTGTACATTGATGATATGTGATTGAATTGGGTAGGAGAAGGTTACTCATATGAAACTAAATGTAGAAAGATAATGTTAAAGCTTATTAGAAGGTGATCAAATTCGTGTTTGGTTAGATAAAAATTTGATACAAAACAAGTAGAATTTCTTCACCAAGTTCCTTGAAAGGTAGATGAGTGATCTTGAACGGCCGTAGGCTGAGCTCACTTTTAATTTCTTAACCGAGTTTCTTCAGAGGTAGCTGAGTTACCCTGAAAGGCCGTTGGCTGAGCTGCTTTCAATATCCTCACCGAGTTCTTCAAGAAGTAGCCGGGTTACCTTGAACGGCCGTAGGCTAAGCTCACTTTCAATGTCTTAACCGAGTTTCTTCAGAGGTAGCTGAATTACCCTGAAAGGCCGTAGGCTGAGCTAACTTTCAATTTTAGTAGCCGAGTTCCTCAAGGTAAATTATAGGTCCTCTATCCTTTGCTATATATTTTTGAATTATTGGATACATATGGACCCGATTATACGTTGGGTATGCGGATGGTCTCTTTAAGACGTACTACGGACTCTATCAATATGTACTTATGTTGGATTCTTAATAGGTACGTTATGTAAGGGTTGTCAAGATGTTTGTGGTAGGAAAGCTAAATAAAATTCCTCCATTATGGTTTTTTTTCACCCATTTTTGGAGAATGAAGATAACAAGTTTACTTTTTAGTAGTTGGATCATGATTACTGATATTTCAGTTTATTTTTTCTGACCACTTTTAGGATTGCTGGGTGGAAAATAGGATAAGAGAAAATAGGGTGCGTGGAAAAAGGTTAGGTTAGCCTATACATAAATCCCTAAGAACGGGGAGTTTCTTTACTTCACATAAGTATATTCGTTTTGGTCGATGTATATAAAATACGAACTAATAAATAATATCGTCATCTATTTCATTTCTATTATGACAGCTCTACAAAAGAATGTCTACCTTCAAGCAAATCTGGTTTCTCATTTTTTATATTTTTCTGCACTTAGTTAATTAGTAAAAAATTAATTGTTATAAACTGGACTGAACAGAAACTAACATTTACAATTAAATCAAACCATCTAAACACAATATGTATTCCATCATCAAACATGTCCTCTGCACTGGCGGCGACAAAACATGCTGTTGCCATTCAGATTGGGAAACGCCCAGCTGTGACTGAGGCAGAATTGAATAACTCTCACCCCGTTGGAACAGCTGTTCAATATTTACTAGGCACTTCAGCTCGATCTGTTCTGGAATAACAACTAAAGCCTGTTCATAAATAATCGACCTTGTACAAAACTTTACGCATATATTTCTCACTTTGTTACGACTTTCAATAGCAATTAAAAATTATTTTCAGATCTCAAATAGTAGTAATATAATTATATATGTGTTGTAAAGCTATTTAAAATGTAAATTTGTTTGTTTATTTCTATTTAATATTAATAGTAGTTTTGTTTTCATGTCATTTAGTATTTATTACAAACAATATAAATGTACTAGGGGACACACCTCTGCACCCCTCAAGTGCAAAACCCGTCACTCGCTGCACTCGTTACACCTCGGCATGTGACTTTTGACTAAAAATAACAGTAGGTTATCTGTATAACATAAAATCACAATATGATATTTTTTACATTATCTAACTCACAGTATTTGCTTTGCTACCTATTTATTAGTATAAACACTCAATGATTAGCCTATTTCAAACGTGTTCATTTCATTTGTTTTTGTTTAACAGCTTGAAATTAAGTAAATAAAATAACATCGTCAGATTACCATCGAAGTCTGCAAGTCCAGTTGAGTGGAGCCCTAAATCGAATGTAAATAAAATAATGCTTACAATCTTCCCTAATTTCATTATGAGAGATATAATCACAGATAACTAACTCTACCCAGATGGCTCACAGTATACGGGAAAATCGTACGTGCTGTTTAAAGAGTTTGTACGCAACACGAATTACACGACCGTGAATTGAGGATGCAATGTTACCGCATTAAACCTCAATTATTATTATCAGCTGATATTCATTATTGTAATATTCGTTTTTAGTATCATTAGTTGATTGAGCTCAATATGGCAACGCCGCCCAGTTGACAGCCGCTCGACGCGCTTTAAAGCGGACAGTTAACACACTACGAGAAATTTGTTAACATTCTTTACCATTGAGATGAGATATCTGGGTAGAGTTTGTTTTCTGTGATATAATCTTCTCAATTATATGAGCACCACTGTTTACATTACAACAGATGTTAATACTTTTTGAAAATCGTTATTTACATTTGATCAGCTGTTACTTTTCAATTCATTTAAATCTCTCTCCATATTATTCTAATGGTCGAAAAACGTACTTTGAGGGCTTTCGATTCCCTTCAGGTTAAAATATTGAATAATTCAGACCTTATTGCACAACTACGAACAGAGACAAATGTGTACCTCAACTATTTACATAGTTCAAGAAATTATAGTGGAATTACCGTGACAAAAAACTGCTTGTCTTCACGTAATATATATCCTTTTCATAAGTATATCCTTCATTACGTTATGAAAACTTGTTAAACTTACCAGTTACTAATTATTTTTTTAATTGGTCAAAAAATATATATATATATTTATGTTTATCATAACTCTATCCAAATATTTATGGGAATTTGTATGTTGCATCAATACAACAATATGTGCTTAGCATTGTTAGTTTAACCGGATATTGTGTTCTAAGTCCAGTTTTATTATAACATAATAATTCAATAACCTGCTCGTATCGATTTAATGTTAAATCATAATAATTTAATTACATTTTATGATGATTGTGCTTGTTTTTATAACGGTTATAAAAGAAAAGGATATTATTATTTGTAGATTCTGATTGTTCGGATAAAATTAACTGGGATGGATGAGCGAACCGAATATTTGCCTAACATACGTTTAGATTCAAGCTGATCAATTATAAAATTAATATTTATCATATTTAATTGACATTTTAGCAAAGTAATTGGCTAACAATATTGTATACTATAGGCAATTAGACCTTAACTTTATCAGATGAACTTAAATATTCCATAGGAACATAACACGCTACGCCCCCAAACCCCCGTTGGAAACGGCCTAAGTTGATCACGTATGCTATCCAAGTCAATCGCAGGTGCAACAGGATCATCATGGGTCACATCCCGTGAGATTATAACAGGAGGATACCCAAGTTGATTACGGGAGCTATTAAGTTGATCAAGGGAAGTTTTGACACCAAAGTTCATCAAGTTTTCGGCCAAATATTATCAAGAGTGCTACCCAAGTTGATCATGGGTAGTTACTCAAGTTGATCACGGCTAGCTACCCAAGATGATTTCGTGCTACACAATTAGGTCAGTTGCTACTCAAGTATATTAAAATGCATTAAAGTGATGAAGAACAGTCCTTATACAGAAAAGCGTGTATTTAATTAAGTAACCGAAAATTCATTTGACAGTCAAAAAATGTCATCTACAGTTGTAATTTTGATACATTTCTAGACATTGCACGCTGACATTAATTTAAAATATCCTCCTATGTCAAGTTGCCTACCTTAAGCTCTCTAACTCGTATGGCCAATGGTAACGAAGTATCTGATCAGCCAGTATTGGGATATTTATTGATTACCTAATTTTAGTTCTTTGAGAAAAATGTTGTATAGTTATTTTTTAGTAACACCTTATATAATTTAAAGGATAATTTTGCCAAGTTTTATGGTCCAATTCCTTATACATTTTTTAGAAACAGTGATCAATCAAGCAGTGGTATTTGGCTTTTATAGCTATATACGAGTATTTATGTTTGTTTGCGGATGATACATCGTTGGCCATTACATCACCAAATCTTTCAGAATTGAAATCCAGACTGTAAAGCGTTTGTTTTATTCGAACCCTGTCACCACAGACACGACCAAAACCTAATTAATTAAGTGTTCCATCAATAATAGGTCTTTGAATGTGGGATGTTTCTCTCTCTTTGTTAACGACTCAGATTTTCAGAACTCTGAAGGAGTTCAATTCTTGGGTGTTGTGTTGCTTAAGAATCTAAAGTTTACAAATCACATATAACTTTTTTCCAAGAAGATCTCGTTAGGCATTTTTGTGTTGTGTGGACTGTCATCAGTTGCTGATATCAGCTCTCACTTGCTCACTGCCCCTTATGGGGTAGAGTATCATCCACACTTGAGTTACGGTGTTGCTCTTTGGGGACATGAGTGTACCCGCACAGGTGTTCTCTTCAGGCTCCAAAAGTGAGCTATCAGGGTTGTGTTTGGTAAGTCTTACCACTAATCCTGCAAAGAGATATTTATAAAAAAAACAGAATATTGCCATTTCCATCTCTATACATTTTTGAATGTGTTAAATTCACACAAAAAATGCCTATCTGCCCTGACAGGTGGGGTTGCTCATGGTAATGATGTTCGTAACAAATATAAAATTACAATTCCACATCATCATGCCACATTTTTTTAAACTCACTTAACTTGCAATAGTATTTATTGTAACAACTTCCAGAAACTCTCCGAAATTTAGACTCGCTATCTGAGTTTGAAAAAAAAACTAAATCGTTTTTCTACATCAAAACATTTTACGGCTTTAGGGACTATTTATCAGACAGTCGAAGCTATTGAGTTGTTTGTATTTTATGAGCATATGAGGTCCACATTTCGGTTTGTTACTTTTGACATTTAGCATTACAACGTTTTGTAACTACTCACTTATTTCATGCCATGTTTTGTATATTGTCAACGATATAAAGAGTTTTTTGTTTTATTTGACTTGATAAGTTTAAAATACAGCTATAGTATATTACATATGATAATGTTTTTTTACGCTAAGCATTGAAAAATGTTGGATGAAATATTAGTATTCGTCTACCGTAGATGGGATAATGCAGATAAAAACAGTTACTCCATAATCCCCGGTGCTCATACATCGGGTCTATATCACCCCCACCCCTCCCCCTGAGAGGGGTCTACGTGGTATTAGGTAGGACTCGTGTAACATATACAGCCTGAGCTAAGTCAGTTTTATTACGTTTTTGTTCTCAACGCCATCTACAGGAGTATTTATAAAATACCACTTATAGAACAACAGTTACTTTTCAAAATTTTAGGACATTCAATGGAATATAAGAGTTTTTATTTACAGATGCAATAAATGAATTTTCTTATTACCAACACAAACAACTTCATTAAAATTAATCTATGAATAAACAAAAGTAGTTATTGTTTTTTATAAAAATATTCTTCAGAGGAAATTCATGCTGTGGTCGTAAACAATTGGATATGTGTAAATGTAAGAAACATTAAATTTAATTACACTTCTGTTAATTCTTTCTTTGTTCATACATACAAAGATTCATTTTTATAAATAACAAACTTTAATTATATAGTTTGGTGATTGACATAATTATATATAAACTAAGGAATTGTGTAGTTTTAAAAATATCCTGCAAATTTATTCCAAATAATGCCTCTATAGATTTGCTGAGATTATAAAAACAAATCTAGCTTCAGCAGGTTCACAGTAAGGCGTGTCGAGATGCGCGGAACTACCTGCAACCACACCATCAAAGAGATGAATAAAGTTTCCTATATTCTAATAATAAATATTCATACTGAAACCAACTTTCAATGAACATCATGAATTAAATACAAATACTAAATATTTTATCACCAATTAAATATAAATACAAAATACTAATAATTCACTGTATTTGAAATATCCAATTTAATCTTGATCATGACAAGTATAGCACTCAACAAATCATTGACCTATTATTATAACCTTTGTACTTGATGTTTCTATATTAATATTACTTTTATTTAACAATTAAAGTTGTTCTATTGACATTTTTGAGAATGTTATACTGTTTTAATGAGCTTTATAGTAAATATATAAATATTTAAATTAGAATCAGTCAATCAATATACGTAGATTTAATTAGTTTAGCTGTGCAAAACCATTCAACACAATATAATAAGTTTAATGCTTATTTTTAAAATGTTTTGGCTTCAGATGTCTTCATTATATAAAAGATAAAAAATCATTGTCTCATCATTATTTATTTATTAAGGGAATTCCCTACTGAAATTGGCAAAAATTTTTTTATAATTTATTTATATCTTTATACTGTCACTTAGGATTTCCTCTTTCATAAAAACTGTATATTTAGTACCGTTATAATTAGTATATATGAAATAACCGTAAATGAGTATAGCACTGCAGGTCACCGTAATCGCTAGAATAACAATATTTTTTTAGTTTTCCATTTTATGATTTGTTTAAGTCACCATAATATTCGGGGGGTGGGGGGGTATGATAAACAATTCATATATAAAATTTCAAAACTGATAGTAATTAGAATGAAGTGGGAGGTTAAAAAATATTAAAATATAAACAATTATCACAACGGATTGTACGAGTATATTTTAATACTTAGCGAGTTTAATGAGATTAAAATCATAATAAAAAATAAAATATGAATAAAAGTACTATTTTGTGATTTATAACCCTATATGATAAAGATATCCGATTAATTAATATAGGTTTGATTAAATGGTTGTTATTAGGGGTGATCAATGTAACTGTAAAAGAATGATAATAAAGTTGTGAGTACGGTGAACAAATAAGATCCTCAACTGCCCTTTGGTCGAGGGACAACAGCCACTCAGTCAGTACGGTGAACAAATAAGATTCTCAACTGGCCTTTGGTCGAGGGACAGCAGCCACTCAGTCAGAACGGTGAACACATAAGATCCTCAACTGGCCTTTGGTCGAGGGACAGCAGCCACTCAGTCAGTACGGTGAACAAATAAGATCCTCAACTGGCCTTTGATCGAGGGACAGCAGCCACTCAGTCAGTACGGTGAACAAATAAGATCCTCAACTGGCCTTTGGTCGAGGGACAGCAGCCACTCAGTCAGTACGGTGAACAAATAAGATTCTCAACTGGCCTTTGGTCGAGGGACAGCAGCCACTCAGTCAGTACGGTGAACAAATAAGATCCTCAACTGGCCTTTGGTCGAGGGACAGCAACCACTAAGTCAGTACGGTGAACACATAAGATCCTCAACTGGCCTTTGGTCGAGGGACAGCAGCCACTCAGTCAGTACGGTGAACAAATAAGATCCTCAACTGGCCTTTGGTCGAGGGACAGCAACCACTCAGTCAGTACGGTGAACACATAAGATCCTCAACTGGCCTTTGGTCGAGGGACAGCAGCCACTCAGTCAGTACGGTGAACAAATAAGATCCTCAACTGGCCTTTGGTCGAGGGACAGCAGCCACTCAGTCATTACGGTGAACAAATAAGATCCCTTTGGTCGAGGGACAGCAGCCACTCAGTCAGTACGGTGAACAAATAAGATTCTCAACTGGCCTTTGGTCGAGGGACAGCAACCACTCAGTCAGTACGGTGAACACATAAGATCCTCAACTGGCCTTTGGTCGAGGGACAGCAGCCACTCAGTCAGTACGGTGAACAAATAAGATCCTCAACTGGCCTTTGGTCGAGGGACAGCAGCCACTCAGTCAGTACGGTGAACAAATAAGATCCTCAACTGGCCTTTGGTTGAGGGACAGCAGCCACTCAGTCAGTACGGTGAACAAATAACATCCTCAACTGGCCTTTGGTCGAGGGACAGCAACCACTCAGTCAGTACGGTGAACAAATAAGATTCTCAACTGGCCTTTGGTCGAGGGACAGCAACCACTCAGTCAGTACGGTGAACAAATAAGATCCTCAACTGGCCTTTGGTTGAGGGACAGCAGCCACTCAGTCAGTACGGTGAACAAATAAGATCCTCAACTGGCCTTTGGTCGAGGGACAGCAGCCACTCAGTCAGTACGGTGAACAAATAAGATCCTCAACTGGCCTTTGGTCGAGGGACAGCAGCCACTCAGTCAGTACGGTGAACAAATAAGATCCTCAACTGGCCTTTGGTCGAGGGACAGCAGCCACTCAGTCAGTAGGCCTACTCTGCTACAATTATAGGTTGAGGTAAATTTCTATAAATTTAATTTGCAATAAAAAATAACTGTCTTCTAACACAGTTCTAGATCTAGGCACACGGTAGCCGTAATTTTCTCTGTCTCTAGTGCCATTTTCATGACTAAGTTTGTCAAATAAGCTATCTTTATTATTTTTTATGTATATAAAATAATAAAGATAGCTTTATTATTTTATATACATAATAAATAATTTATTAGAAGGACTTTCACGTATAGTTTTCTCACCGTAAAGAATGGAAAATTTGAATATAAAGGTTCTGTGTGGTATCTCTGACTTTTTCCTAATATTATTTTTAAAATGGCTCTCTGTGTGACAGCAAGTGGCTCTAACACATTACTGGAGGCTCCTCCTCATTCCGTAATACCATACTGCATTACGGCATGTATGCCGTAATAAAGATTGCACGTAAGCATAGTACACAGTCCTAATCTGACTCACGGTCAAAACTGTCTAAGCTGTGTAAAGGCATACATGAGCTTTCTTAGTCTCTGTTTCACATACAGAACGTGTGGAAGCCAACTGACATTATGATCAAAAATGACTCCTAAATATTTATATTGTTCCACACGCTCAACAGTACCATAGCCACATCCAGCAGACCGTGGGTCAGCACAGGAATGCATTCTCAGGATCTGAGGACCTGGGCCTAGATCGGTACGAATGTAGATTAGAAGGCACTTAGTATTGTCTACATTATCGGTTAGTGAGTTATGGTTAAACCATAACATAATCTTCGACAAATCCTCGGAAGACCTTTCATAAGAGTCTTCCCACGTGCGGCCAGAAGTGATCACTGCTGTATCATCCGCAAATAGTATTAATTTACTTTGCATGTTAATTTTTGATGTATTGTTAATTAGGAACAGAAAGGGTTCAACGTACTTCCTTTAATTACTCCATAATTTACGTATACTGGATCGCTTTGCATTCCATTAACTATTACTACTTGAAAACGATTATCCAGATGGCTGGAAAACAATTTCAATGAATTACCGTTAATTACAAAAAGTTCAATTTTGAAAGTAATTTTGCCCTATCAACGGAATCAAACACTTTAAGAAGGTCCAAAAAAATTATTAAGATTTTATTTTTACTTCTCAGTTCTGAAATAATTAATGTAGATAGATCGTATAGAGCGTCAGAAGTATTTTTACTACTTATAAAGCCATACTGTTGGTTTATTGTAATTTTTTTTGTTCGAGGTATAGTCTTAATTGATTTTTCACACACTTTTCAAGAATTTTAGATATCACTGATAGCAAAGATATGGGACTGAAATTTTAAATTTCTGATTTTAACCAAGATTTCAAATTGGTATTAATTTGTAAATTTGCAAGGCATTCGGAAACTGTCCGTTTTTTATACTTAAATTGATAATGTGTAAGAGAGGTTCAGCCAGACTCGCTATGTTGTTCTTAACAATCAGCGGTATGACGTTAATACCCGGTGCAGACCTCCCTCTCAGCCTATTACCTACAAGTAAACATTCGTTATAAGTAACAGGATGAAGGACAGAGAGGGTGTTTACGGCGTGGTCAGAGTCCTTCACCTCTGCAGGCCCCCCAGGACTGATAGCACCTGCGAGCCGCTCTCCAAGAGGCAAAATAATTATTGAAAGATTTACTTATTTATTTTATTTTATCAGGAGTGGCAGCATCGCTGTGATCAATATAGGCCTCCACTGGGAACCTATTACCACCCGCCGGCCGACCTACTACTTCATTGACAACTCCTCAGAATTTGGCTGAATTGCCTTAGACTTCGTCAAAATATAGTACCTGTATTTTGACGAAATACAAATAAGAAAAATATAATGTAAGCCTTGTTTGTTAATATTTTTACCTTAACTAAAAAGTTTGATTTTTTACAAGAGTGCAATCTTATATAATTTCTATTTTCTCTCCTGCAGCGGACACTTTGAGATAACTAAATACGTACACAAGTTTTTGCTAAATTTACACAAATATAGGCTCTAGATTTCATATAAATTAGCTACACGTATGTTATAATGATTTTACACTAGCATTGTCCTTTGAAGAAAAAAAACCAGTGTTACATAGCTTTTATAAAAACACATATTTAAAACAGATGTTTCTTATAGTGTTTGTGTGAAATTTTTACTGTACTCCTATATAAAAATGGTAGGAGTATTTATAACTTTGTTAACAACAATTTTCTTTATAATATGTTTATGTGCAAAACAATAAGTAGATATTATGCACAAAAGAAAACATGAGATAAATCTGTTCAACATTTAAATTTAACAAAAAACAATAAATAAAGTTATTAGAAGAAAACTAAGCAAAACATTGATTTGCAAAATGAACCAATGTTATGGAAGATTGTTAATTGTCTACATGACCTAGATTATTGTTGTTTGTAGTATAGGGTTTGCAAGCCCTTTCGAAGGTGGTATTCCATTTCTGAAATGATATGTAACTATACCCATCGTCATAAAGTCACTTGGAGTATTTTCTGATCTGATGGAAAGTTGAGGGTTCGCTTGTCTCACCTTGTATCCCTTTAAACTAGATTCCTCTCATTTAGACATTCCAGAAATTCTATCATTAGACCCTTTGAAGTAGCGCCAATATCATAGAATATTATATTCAGACATGCTGTTTCAATTATACTAGTGCTTAGTTTCCCCCAATTATGACAAAATACCAATTCCTCCTACTACCAAAATTTGTTTAAATTTTTTTTATAAAAACTTCACTCGCCAGTTGACATGGCCCTACACGCCTCTACGTCGACTTTATTCAACGAGTGAAGTACCGACCGTTGGCTCAGTGGGGATTAGAACCTTGGACCATGCCCTCTGCAAGCCTAATCCTTAGCCACTGATCCACCACTATTTATTGTTTCGTTTTCCTTGTATTAAATTGTTCAGTAAGGGAGATGAAACTTGTATAAAAGCTTATTTTCTAGCATTATTATTTAATCACAAAATAAATTATAAATAGAAATATTATTTATAACATCCAAACCTATAATAAAAGGAAATGTTAGTAGTATTTATGAAATGAAATTAATACTTATAATTTATTTTTATAAGAAATATTTCACCAACAATTATTACAATAAGTACAACGAAGTAGTAATCACACACCATTAAAAACTTTGATAATTTAATTTGAATTAATTTATTTTTGTGAATGTTTGAGGATATTACTTTTAATGTGGCCAAAGTATTAGATGGTTTATTTATAACTTCAAGAACCTGCTTATTGAAGTTCTGCCGCTTATCCCATGAATCTTTTTCATAAACAGATTTCATTTCATTGCGTTCTGATTTCCGTCCTTCACCTGCCTTTGAGCTTCAAGGAGATTATGAACGCTGTTCACTGATCCGTGAACACCTCATATCCCTCAACCTCCTTATATAACCCGTAGGAAAAGAATGTTTCTTACTTTTTAGCTGGTAATAAAAATCAATCTAGTACTTGTAATATTAAAAACTTTAACAAAATAATTTGTTTATATAAAATAATCTAATGACGGTTATTTAATTTTCTGTAGAGAATAGTGGAGAGCTATTTTCAGAGATAACTGCTCTGAAGTTTCAGTTATTTTAATCTTAGGACAGAGTGTATTGAAGGTTTGTATTAGTATCTTACAATAAGTAGCCTATGGATTATTTTTTTTTGTAATATTTTGTTTGTAATTATATAAAAGAATCTATACGACCATATTATAAGTGTGGTTTTACTAAAATAAAAATAGGAAACTATAAATATAAACTATTATTTAGGAATAAATTTGCAGTGATAGTCTGTGTAAAACTAAAAATTATATATTACTGTATATCAAACTATGGTGATATATTGTAATTGATATTTTCAGCTACCACAGTACAAATATACAAAATATTCCTTAGGAAATTCAATCACTGTATCGATAATATTCTAAATATTTATACTATTAACTAATCATCAGTTTTTTTTTTTTTTTACTCAAGTATATATAATTAAATGCAATGTTAAGGAGAAACTCTAAAGCAAAGAATGTCAATCCATTAGAGGCTGAATCTTTTATCAAGATCAAAGAGGGGCGCATTCTTATAGTTAATGGTTTTAAACGGCCGCCATTTTAAAATGGGTAAAAATATTATTTTATATTTTTAGAGTGTATTAGGTAGTGTGAATTAAGATATTTGTGTCAAGTTTCAAAACTATAGCTAATACCGTTTAGGATACAAGGTTTTTTTAACACACATACAAACAGACAGACGCCAAACTAAGCGAGATAAGACACATCTTCACAGGAACCTTTTTATTTATTGTTACCTACTTAATAATTTCCTGAAGTTTTGCCCCACATTTTTCAAACACACTGTATAGTCGATCTGATGTAGTCGAGCTAACCTCAATCTCAGAGATACCACTGAGGATGCCACATCACAGCATGGGCGAAATGTATGACGATGTAAATAACGTCTTGACACGGTCGTTACCGGAAGCTTTAGTTATCAGTAATTATTTTCGTAATTAAAAATATCGGTATTTGTATCCTGGGGCATCATGGTTTACCTCTGTTACGTGAGACAATCTGAAATTGATTATATTTATAGTTATTATTTTCTTGTGTTTTACTTTATGCACATTTAGCATATCTACAATCCAGAATTAAATTGTTTGAAAACAAGTTTTTAAACATATTTAATTTGTTTATTTATTCTTTTTTTAATAAGTCAAACTATTATGACAAAAAGCACATATTTTATTTTTAAAAAAATGTGTAACTTTTATTACAAACTCTATTATTCAACTACTTGTGGCTGACTAGTGGTGAATCGGTCTCCTTGAGTACACTAAAAACCTAAAGGAAGGGCTCGTCTCTTCAGAGCAATAAAATCATAAATTTTGTCGTTTTTATTCACACACAAAAAAACAGTGTTTCCAGGCAGTGTTTCCAGTGTTCGTTTTTACCCACGCAACCCCTCCCCCGCACATTCTTTAATTTTGTTGGAAATTTAGTTGGAGCGACTTATAATAGCTGGACCAAATGTAAGCTGACATCGATTGTGAGGGTACAGAGGATATGGTGACACACCATGTTCAATTATCATGCTGCTCTAGCTACGACGCGTTCACTTATTATTTACACCGACAAACTATGAAGCTGACACCGACAAACTATGAAGCTGACACCGACAAACTATGAAGCTGACACCGACAGGAAGGCAGGGAAAAGAGGGTATAGTGATAGACCATATTCAATTATCATGCTGATCTGGCTATGACGCATTCACTTTATTACTGACACCGACAGACTGTGGAGCTGACACCGACAGGAAGGCAGGGTATAGAGGGTATAGTGATAGACCATATTCAATTATCATGCTGCTCTGGCTATGACGCATTCACTTTATTACTGACATCGACAGACTGTGGAGCTGACATCGACAGGAAGGCAAGGTACAGAGGGTATAGTGATAGACCATATTCAATTATCATGCTGCTCTGGCTATGACGCATTCACTTTATTACTGACATTGACAGAATGTGGAGCTGACATTGACAGGAAGGCAGGGTACAGAGGGTATAGTGATAGACCATATTCAATTATCATGCTGCTCTGGCTACGACTCGTTCACTTTATTACTGACACCGACACACTATGAAGCTGACACCGACAGGAAGGCAGGGTACAGAGGGTATTGTGACAGACCATTTTCAATTATCATGCTGATCTGGCTATGACACTTTCACTTGATTACTGACACCGACAGACTGTGGAGCTGACATCGACAGGAAGGCAGGGCACAGAGGGTATAGTGATAGACTATATTCAATTATCATGCTGATCTGGCTATGACGCGTTCACTTGATTACTGACACCGACAGACTGTGGAGCTGACATCGACAGGAAGGCAAGGTACAGAGGGTATAATGATAGACCATATTCAATTATCATGGTGCTCTGGTAATGACGCATTCATTTTATTACTGACACCGACAGACTGTGGAGCTGACATCGACAGGAAGGTAGGGTACAGAGGGTATAGTGATAGACAATATTCAATTATCATGGTGCTCTGGTAATGACGCATTCATTTTATTACTGACACCGACAGACTGTGGAGCTGACATCGACAGGAAGGCAGGGTACATAGGGTATAGTGATAGACCATATTCAATTATCATGGTGCTCTGGTAATGACGCATTCATTTTATTACTGACACCGACAGACTGTGGAGCTGACATCGACAGGAAGGTAGGGTACAGAGGGTATAGTGATAGACCATATTCAATTATCATGGTGCTCTGGTAATGACGCATTCATTTTATTACTGACACCGACAGACTGTGGAGCTGACATCGACAGGAAGGCAGGGTACAGAGGGTATAGTGATAGACCATATTCAATTATCATGCTGCTCTGGCTATGACACTTTCACTTGATTACATTCAATGGTCCACAAGCTATTTGGTTACCGAAATTCCGTTATGTTTGCAATCACAAAACCTGCAATAGACATACGTTGGCTGTAATTTAGCTATTGCTTTTTACATATACTATAGGGCGTTCAATATTTATATGTATATCTAACATTCACTTGACAATCTATATATTTAAATAATTTGTAAAATCTATTCCGAGTTCGTTCCAATGTTCAATCCGGCCGATGTTCTTCCCCATGGAAGGTATTAGTGCACAGATGAAGAATCAGGCATTTGATTTAACTTAAGTCTGACCTTAATCAAGTTGTACTCAAACGTGACTTAATTTATGATTTTCCGAGGTTTTCTTTTTACTCAAATATCTATATCTTAGGTTCTAATTGAGGTAGGTAAATCTGTCGAGTCTGAGATAGTTGTGAGCGAACGGTATAAACCAAATATATACACATTTATTTTAATTTTATTTATTTATTCATAAGACACCGATCGTCAAGATATGGGCGAATATGGATTTCGAATGAGTATAGATGAGTGAATGCAGCCATTGTTACAAACGAAGGTCGAATATTCCTTAGAAAGTGCCATTAATTAATAGTCCAATGACAAATGAACAGCCGGTTCAGCTGATCCCTCTCAAATTTTATTATGACTCTGTTTGGGATCGAACTGAGAACCTTTAGCACATGAAGCTGGGATTGAACCAACTACGCTACCGACCAATGCACTGACTCACTCATCACGAAATCTCCAAAACTACAGGGCCGATAGACTTGAAAGTTGGTACATAGGTTTATCTAAAGCCCTAGAGACTCACTAAGAAAGGATTTTTATCTCCAACCTCAGGGACCCAACCCACTGGCCTCCAAACCTTCAATGTTATTCTTATGGAACTATTATGTATTGATTTCTTTGCTTATCATCGCTGTCAATAAATCTATTAATTAAATTGTTTACTTCGTATGATTTTACTTAATTCAGTTTAACCACTAATATTTGTAGTCTAACACGTGCCGAGGCCGAAGACCGAGGTATTCAATATCACTGTGTGTAGGGGCGGGTGGGTGGGTCAATATCACTGTACGTGTAGGGGTGGGTGAGTGGATGAATATCGCTGTACGTGTAGGGGTGGGTGGGTGGGTCAAAGTTGTCAAAGTTATTATATTTTAGTGTTTAATATGGGGGGAAGTTTGTGCGAATTCTTTCAAACCATTTATTTATTTCTGCGATCATGTGATTTTCCAGTTTACATGTACCAACATCTATTACTATTTTAATTCTCAAGCAATGTATGGAAATGCGCGTGTGTGTGTGTGTGTTTGTGTGTGTGTGCACATGATACTTCATATTTCTACGAAATATCAGCTAGGGGATTGATGTTGGGGAGGGGGAAGGCCGCGGCCTTGATTGGAATGCGGAAAGCTCGTCACTAGGTTATCACATCGATGATTATCAGTCGTTTGAATGGCTTAAAGGGATTTAAATGTCCGCACCCGTTATTTTCAGAAAATTCAATTGTTGTATGTTTTTTGCCTATAATAATAAGTAAGCCTATAATAGTAAGCATTGTATATTATTTATTTCATGGATTCAAATTGCGCGTAAAGAACAAAGATAGATTGGAATTTTAGGGCTTAGCCAAGTAAGTGCAGCAAGTTACAAGTTTGTCACACGATGCGTGCAAGGGGTTTTCCTAGTATTATATTAAAAAACATAAAATTTTTGCATTTTAGGTACTTGGTTAGAGTGAAGTATATTTTAAAAGGCAACTTAAATAAATAGGGCTGTACGAATTTGAAAATCATAAACCACCAGCCCCAAGGTCATTCCACAAGACGTATGTATTTGTCACTCTTAGAGTGTCCCTGGATGCAATTCCTTTTTCATTTTTTAAGTTCATATGAGCCTATAGGATTATGCGTGAACTTTATTAAATAAGTGAAATACCGACCGTTAGCTCGGTTGGGGATTCGAACCTTGGACGGGTCCTCTGTCCGATGACTAAGACACCACGCTGGCTAAGGTTCGAACCTTAGCCGGGCCCTCTGTCCGATGACTGAGACACCACGCTGGCTAAGGTTCGAACCTTAGCCGGGCCCTCTGTCCGAAGACTGAGGCACCACGCTGGCTAAGGTTCGAACCTTAGTCGGGCCCTCTGTCCGATGACTGAGGCACCACGCTGGTTAAGGTTTGAATCTTAGCCGGGCCCTCCGTCCGATGACTGAGGCACCACGCTAGGCAAAGAGACCCCTATTCAAACATATTATATAAATTATATCGTACTCACATAAAAAATGTGTTACACATGTGCTGGTATAATGTACCTGTTTATTGTGACTTCGTGTTGGGATAGATGTGACTTCACTTTTGAGAATTCTTGATGGTATGGATGTTTTTTTTTTCAGTATTGGGGGTTGCTATGACTTTTTTGGGGATATGACTTCAATGTTGGTATGGATATGACCTCAATGCTAGGATGAATATGACTTCAATGTTGGGATGATTGTGGTCTTAGTAATGGGGAGGCCATGAATCCATATTGTGGGTAAATATTACTTCAGTGTTGGAATTACTGTGGTTTCAGTATTGGGGGTGTTTAAGACTTTTAATTGGGAATGTTTGCGGGTTCAATTTTGGGCTTGTTGGAGGTTGAATATACTTACTAGTTTTATTTAATAAAGTTTACTGACTATTCCCTTGATTACTAACATTTCCAAAGCATTCTATGTTTATTGGAAAACTAGGAATATGACAGTGTATGACAATCCGTACGTCTGAACTGTAACAGCTAGTTGATATGTTTCTTGACTTCCTTTAAAATGTATAAAAATTGGGTTATATATATCGATTTGCTTTGACATTGACATTATAGAATGCTGAATGCTGAATGCTGAAAGACAGAATTGCCAACGTTTTCAAAATATATTTCACCACGTGAGTAAGCACTTTGACAACAACTATGACAGTGATACAAATCCTTGACTTATTTTTACTTCATATAAACAGTATACAAAATGTTTCATGTATATGACAAGGTTTTGTTTTTAACTTTTGTTTTTTGTCTGTGTGCTTTTTTTAGAAAAAAACAAAACAAATTAATACTATCAATTAGGTCTCAAACGTTCTTCTTAATATTTGGATATCTCAAAAGAAATAATTTTCTATGATGAGCATTATTTTGTAAATGTTTGGGCAATGTCAAGGATTAAATATAAATGTAACAAATTCAGGTTTAATATGAAGAACAGAATTTCCAAATTCAGCTGTATCAATGTAAAGCATGTTTTGTTGCAGATGCCTGGGGGTCGTGCTATGTGGAGCGTGGCTGTGGCGAAGGCCAACGTGAGAGGAAGGTCTGGTGCCAAGACACTCACCAGGGCAAGGCTGTCACCCTCTACCACTGCCGGCCAAGGGACGAGCCTTCCAGGACCAAGCCCTGCTTCGTAGCCTGCAGGCACCATAAGGGTACTGCTGTAATATTGTTACCTACTTTTATTAAGCAGTTTGTGATTTCATATTCACTGACTCACTGACATAAAAAGACACTTCCCGACAAGTTAGAAACGTAAAATATTGGTAATTTTTATGGTTTGTTTGTATATATGTATATATATATATATATATATATATATATATATATATATATATATATATATATATATTTATTTATTTATTTACATTTTTTTGTACCCATAGAAACAGCTAAACGTTGCTCTTTTTACAAATAAGACCACTAATACAAACATTGTTCACCTTTTTGTTCTATGAGTATTTTTTTATTGGCATTCCTCATAAAGCCAATATAATTTGTCTTTTTATTTTGATTTAGCTAATTGTAAATACATAGGCCTTTGTAAATATTTATTTGTTGTATAGGAGGCTAAAATGCTGAAATCTTTCAAAATATTAATATGAAGCATTGTATATTATTTATTTCATGGATTCAAATTGCGCGTAAAGAACAAAGATAGATTGGAATTTTAGGGCTTAGCCAAAATTATGAAGCATTGGCACTATTGGCGTAGGGTTGTAACCCAGCTACTTGGGAAAGTGTTGTGGAGATTGTGGGCGATAGGTTTTATACTCGGTTCTCTTATGAACAGATATGGCATCCGCTCAATGGTAACTGTAGGCATGGACACTACTGGAGAAGTCTGAGGTGTCCAATTTGGGTGATAGTCAGAGTCCAGATGTTGTGAAGGAAAGAGAACTGACACATACACACACACACACACACACACACACACACACACACACACACACACACACACACACACACACACACACACGCACGCGCGCGCGCGCTCATGATGTACTACTCATCGTACACACATGATGTACCACTCATCACATACAACTGATGTGCTACTCACCACACACACCTTATGTGTCACTGACCATACAAACTTGATGTGCCACTCACCACACACACCTTATGTTTCACTCACTATACACACCTGATGTGCCACTCACCACACATATCTGATGTGCCACTCACCACACATACCTCGTGTGCCACTCACCACACACATCTGATGTGCTACTCACCATACACGCCTGATTTGCCAATCACCACACACACCTCGTGTGCCACTCACCACACACATCTGATGTGCTACTCACCATAAACACCCGATGTGCTACTCACCACACACACCTCGTGTGCTACTCACCACACACATCTGATGTGCTACTCACCAAACACACCTGATGTGCCACTCATCACACACATGATGTACCACTCACCATACATATCTGATGTGCCACTCACCACACACATCTGATGTGCTACTCACCATACACACCTGATTTGCCACTTACCACACACACCTCGTGTGCCACTCACAACACACATCTGATGTGCTACTCACCATACACACCTGAAGTGCCATTCAGTCCTCCACTAGAACCAAATAACTCGACAAATAATGTAACTATATCTATATAATTATCTACAACGACTAACATCACTTGACTAATTCAATCTAGTGTCACGATAACTACCCCTCTCGTAATTTCAGATAATTATCACCAAACTTATGACTCCTACTGGAGTCTCAAAAGAAAATTCTCTATGTTCCCATCTAAATATCCTGACACTATCTTGGTCAAAAATATCATTTTTGAAACCACAGTTGTAAAAAATGATTATACGCATAGGAAACCAATGGTGAGCAGAATCTAGTAATCTTTATAAAACTTGGTCAGTCAATAATATGTTCACTTTCTCGATAGTTATCTCTTGAAACAAAATAAATTTAAATTTATATTTCCAAACTATCCTATTATGACATCCTACTACATGTTGTGAAGTTTTCAGTCTTGTCTCAAATGTCCATAAGAAGTGGCTCTAACAATAGGAAGGCAGTCAACCCCAAAGGAGTGTCCTTCATATGAGAGAATGTAACCATAAAATGGAGGACCTATCCTTATACAGAATTTCTCTTTTTTTATTTTTCTGACTTATAAATTAGAGAGTGACAATGTTAATATAAAATTTAAATATAACAATCACCTCTACAATAACATTACAAAGTAATATTTTGTTGAGATATAAATTATTAACAACATTGTAAAAACGTAGACTTTTTTTGTAATGTGTTTAAAATAAGCTCAAATTTTAATCTAAACATCAACTCCCTTAAATATTTTTAAGATCCCTCATCTATTATGTACATCACTCTTGTTATTTTTTTGTATATTTAAATTACATGTTTAAATTTATCTGGGTTCCAGTCGCCATTTATCTGGGTTCCAGTCACCATTTAGAAATAAATATATGTTTAGGCCTATTTTGTTCGAGTTAAATCTAAAAGTCAAATTACTTCCACTTCATAACTTCTTTCAAACTATTCTTTATCAATGTTCAAGTTAATTACAAATAATTCATATTAATTCTTTTTGACTGTGTACAAAATGTGAATAAAAAATCGGATCACTTCATATACTACGAAAATCTCATATATGCTACATCACTGTTACCTTTCTGCGACCTTTACAACCTCAAGGCAATAAATTGTTTTAGTTTCGTAACAATAGTTATCGTCCATTAATGGAAAGTACCTACCTCCAGTGTAACTCAAATGTGATTCCTTTTTCGACTTAAGACTCACAGGGGTAAACTAACTTAATTTAGTTGGTATTTTTATGAAATGTTATGATTGTTTACACTTTATCAAGGGTTTTCATAGGGGAAGGAAACCACAAACACAAAGGTTTATCAACCATATTATACATAACTTACCAAGAATAAAATTATGGTAAATATGTAGTGAGAAGACGATCTTGGCTGTAAAAGTGTAATCAGTAAAATAAGACAATCACTTTAGGGTATTCCTATAGACTGTTTAGGTTTGAACAGGAAATGTGTGTATAGAGGTGCCTTGTACGAACCATGTAGCATGAAACCATATTCAGAAGGATGGGATATTAATTTCACCTCACCTTCTCTCTCACACTGCCAAGGAAAAAACTTTCAAAATTTGATTGTGACGACTGTGTTTACAGTCCTCCCATCCACCCAACCCACGTGACATTGAAAGCCCCTCCTCCGAATCTAACAGAAACCTTTGTGATATTTCTCTAACCCGTCATCGCCAAAACGATGTTATGAATGTTTCAACCTTCAATTCACGATGAAATTCGAGGTCAACCACTCTTTGAAAATATAAGCTACAACAACAGTAACACCTCCCTCAGATTCACTCCCCAGATACAAACTGTAAATATTTGTATTTTAAAAAAAATAAAATAAAAATTAAGTATGAAGTAAAACTGAAATGAATGCTTGTTACATAAAAATCATTCCGTAATGTGGCCTTAAACGTTACACTTTAGATATTTGTCAATAACCAAGCACAGAGTACACTCCGTTCAAACTTAATATATTCCTTTTTAAAATTGTAAAACACCTAAAAATAGTAAAGTTTACTTTAGTGAGTCTATCCTTCTATACTATGCTGTATTGTAGCAAGATATTAATTAGTGTGTCGGAAGATGAAAGGTCAGAGTTGAAAGCAGCCGGAACAAGCTAACTTATTACTTTAGCTGAGCAAATCTACCTTTCTTCCTTTACGAGCATGCCTTTTACCGTTAATTGTTCATTAGTTAACACTCTGCTGTGTACCCTCGGATTGAATGTTGTATACGATACTGCAATAAGAAAGGCAAACTTTGTGAACGTTTGCAATAACTGTGGGTATGTAAAACAACTTCTATAAATTATCGTTATCTCATTTTATATATCTTCAGTTTGCTTATCGATATGAAAGCAAATTGATGAAATAGATTTATTTTTATAGATCTTGCTGTAATGTAGATTTGTAGGTAATGTACAAATTCGTTTTAACCTTATGTGAAAATTGTATTATCTACTTAAATGAATAATTTTCTTCAACAACACAATTCTATAATATTGGTAAAACTATATTTCTAGGCATATGTGTTTACCTTCAATCCATATCAACATATTTTATTGTATAATAATTCAGAACAAAAATTCCGCAGCTTGGAGACTCAATAAACGAATGTAATAAAATATGAATATTTATGAATGTATGCATTTGTGAATTATTCATAATGCTTGTTAATTGCAAAGGGTTACAAGTTAAAAATATCAAGTAATATTTAAGGAACTAGGCTATTTAATTATAAAATAACTCTGGCCACCAAACTTAGTAAACGTAAGTTTACTTCATTATTATTTCAGAACAATCAACAAGTTATGTAGAGAATCTCAGTTAAAAAAGTCATCAGTTTAATATCTGATTGCCATGAAGATTTTTTTAAAGATATGTGATGACGAACTTAGCCTATATAAATTTATGAATGCGTAGAGAACTCGAAATTAAACTTCCAAATATTTATATAATATTTCAACTTGTATATTAATATTATGTATTTTTATTTAGTTTTCTAACTATTATTGACAGTTAACTAAATAGTTCTTGACATGATTGTGCATGCAAAAATTGAATATAGGATTAATTAATAAAAATCAGTTAACTATTTGACCCAAATAACAAATAGAGTTGACATTTGTATAACATGAGGAAAATTTACTCGTAATTTACTTGTGTTCCAAGATCGCTTTGTATTTAGTTGAACATATAATTGTATCATCATTCGCATTTGCCAGGTGGACTTTTTCATCTCATACACCTGAAGGGTTTGTTTGTTGGTCCTTAATGAAATCATTGTCGGTCATGTCCTGCCTTAAGACAGATCTTCGTGAATATTGCCACACCTTTTCACTTAATGTGTCTCTTCATCCCTCTCTTCATTTATTCCTAAATCTTTCTCTCAACAATAATCGTAATTGTTGTTTTAATTCCGTCATTTTCTTAATGTATAAGTTTCCTTTCTTAATATCTTTAATTATTTGTAATTTTTCTACTTTTATTTAATTTTTAACCAATACATTTGTAGCCTTATTTCCAAACTCAAACTCTGATACTTCCATGATTCCCAAAGCTTCATTTCAATTTCCTCCAATCTTCTTTCATCGTATTTAAATTTACACACTTCTAGTTGAGGTCACTAACATTTCTACAGATGAATATGAGGTCCCTAACATTTACGCACTTCTAGGTGAAGTCCCTAAAATCTACACACTTCTAGGTGAGGACCCTAACATTTACTCAGATCTAGGTGAAGTCCCTAAAATCTACACACTTCTAGGTGAAGTCCTTAATAGTTTCACAATTCTAGATGAGGTTCCTAGCACTTACACAGATATATTTAAGGTCCGTAGCAACTCCACAGATCCTTAGACTGTTGGAGTCTCTCATTTCTCATCCTTAAAGTGAAGTTCTCTACATTTAAATGATCTAAGTAAAGTCCCTAACATTCACACATATGAAGATGAAAGTCCTATTATTTCCCTACACAAATCTAGGTAAGGTTTCTAACATTAATATTTCCACATATCTAAAGTACCTCACCTAGATTATTTCTACAGATCTAGGTGAAGACCCCAACATTCAAACAGATATAGCTGAGGTCACCAACATTCACACAAATAAAGGTGATGTCCCTAACATTTACACTCTTCTAGTTAAGGTCTCTAACATTTTCACACTTTTATATGAGGCCCCTAACACTGCTACAGATCTAAGCGAAGTCCCTAATATCTACATACTTCTAGGTGGGGTCCATAACATTTTCACACTTCTATATGAGGACCCTAATATTGCCACAGATCTAAGCGATGTCCCTTATATCTGCACACTTCTAGGTGGGGTCTCTAAAATTTCCATAGATCAAGATTCTAGATTATGAAATGGTCGTATTTCCAAGTTGAGTATAACAATCAACGTGCAATTAAATTATCTTGAAATCCTCTTACCTTAAGGTGTTTTACGATGCACCGTTTGGTAGTTGTAAGTGAAAAACTGAAAAAGAAGTCCGAAAAGTAAAGAATGTTTTGTAGCTATTTTAAACTGTCCTGTATTCGTTTCTAGATCGGTTCCCTATTTTATTGATTTCTACAGCAAACCTTTTGATTTTTTTTTTTTTTTTTTTTTTTTTTTTTTTTTTTTTTTTTTAAGAAAATCCAAGCCATCATCATTATGGAAGTGATAACCGTACTCTTGTTCTTTGATATTCTAAGTAAATAATATTTTTGTGGATATTTTCCATTGTATGTGTTTTCTTTTTTGTTTATTGATAGAAGCCGTAATTATTTAACACATATTATTAAATAATTAAAAATGCTATCTTGCCTATTACGTATTTTTTTATCTATAAAATAATATAGATTGAAAAATCTATATTATTTTTACAGATTTACTTATGTTTTTTTATTAGTCAAAGATCTTTGTTTTATAGAAACACAATTTGTAACCAAATGGTTTCACACCAAACGGATTAGTTCCGTAGCGTAGTGATACAGAATATAGTTTTCATTTACAAGTTGAAGCTGAAAGATAAAACTTATGTCAAATTATAGATTTCAGACAGTTAAACATATATTTATTGCCTCTACAACATTTTGTCTGCTTATTTTTGGATCCTTCCTGAATATTCTTAACCAATTATTACTCTTCTAATTCTCACTAAGTATTTTTGGATTTTGTGATGTGAATTTCATGATGATCGTTTATATCTCAATGTCAAGATAATACATTTTTATTACGGAAAATATGTTATTTCAAGGATACGTTAGAAAAGAATAACATGGGTTGATGTCAGAAACATTGAGTAGGTAATTTTGTACAATTCTGAAGAAGACTAACCATTAGTGATCCTATGACAGTAAAATTTCCAACGCTAATGTGATGCTTCCGTAAATAAAATTTCCAACGCTAATGTGATGCTTCCGTAAGAAAAATATCCAACGCTAATGTGATGCTTCCATAAGTAAAATTTCCAACGCTAATGTGATGCTTCCGTAAGTAACATTTCTAATGCTAATTTGATGCTTCCGTAAGTAAAATTTCCAACGCTAATGTGATGTTTCCGCAAGTAACATTTCCAATGCTAATTTGATGCTTCCGTAAGTAAAATTATTGAAGTAATTTAAAAGCGCAGAATGAAAAAGTTTTTTTAAACAACTGTAGATAAAAGTTCTTCAGTCAAATATAACTTTGAACATTATTTACAGTGTAATGAAAGAAGTTTAACACGTCGAGAAGTTCAAGTTAGCGAGGTAAAAAGCGAAACTTTGAGTAAATACTGAAACTGTACACCTGGTCAAAAGTAGAGATTTCTCACTTCTCAATGATCTTTCTAGTCACTAGCCCTGGTAAGTTAGTTTTATATGATGTTGTACAGATACGGACGAAGTGTAGGCGTGATAAATAAATACTCGTATTTAAAATATTTTTTGTTATACATAATAGCTAAAGTAAATGTATATTGTGTATTATTTACACCTAATGAGCATTGAAAACTAAATGTTCTTAGTAAAAAGTAGTGAGGGGAAATATTTGGTTTGGCTTGCATCCAGAAAAATAATTATCCATCTTTAAGTGTAATTGTTTATTTCATTATTATTTTTTTCATGAAATTAAAATCTGCAAAGGAGATTTTAGAATGATAGGAAAACAGTCTTAAAAAAATATCACTTGAGAATGGAGTTGATTTTAAACTGTTGTGAACATGAGTAGGGAAATAATATGTAATAAAAGGCCGCTTAAACTCGTTTTTTTTTCCTTTTTTTCATTTAAATAATTGAGCAGATCCAACGCCTAGAAATATAATTTTGAATGTTGTGAATTAGTCAAATGACATTTATAAAGAATGACTATGTAGAGACATTCACAAAATTCTGTATATAGTATGTCCCAGATTCTATTGTCACATATTTTAAACGATTGTTGTCAGGTCAACACAAGCAAGTAATACCCATAACAGGTGTATTTTCTCGATTCGTTTTCAGTCTGTGTTTTTTATTTTATATTTCAGTTGATTAAAATTATTGTATGTGTTTTTTACATAAATTTTAATTTCTCAAAAACCTTTTGATATACAATACAGAATTTTTATATAAAAATTGATCTTAAAAAATACACAAGTTATGTTAAAATGCTGTATGTATAAAATTAACAGTTTTTAAATTGTGGCTGTCCAAACATTTCAAAGTAAAATATGAAAACACTATAAATTTTACCCAAAAATTTTTAAATATAATATTTGTAAATTACATTATGCCAAACTCATCGATATGCTAATTTAAAAGATTGTGTGATAAATACCAGAGAACACTTATTTTTTTATTGACTGAAAGCATTGTATCTGTGTACTATATGACTTTCCACAATAGTTTGTAGATGGATGTATGAGTCAGCTTGGGATAAGTGAAATGTTATACAAGAATTATTATGTTACTAGGTTATATTTAATATGTGTATCCATATCAGATACAAATATATCTTCAAGATTATTGTACGTGTCAGTAAAATAAATGATACAGTTTTATATGTATTGTTGCTGATATTTTTATATGAACAAATATAATAACTACATATTTGCACATATTTTCATGCTATAGTCTACATCATGTACGATTATGACCGACGGGTATTAAGTATTTACATATTAAGGATTGTTTGAAAGAATATAAATTTAATATTTGTATAAAGTTTACAATGTACTTGAAATTACTTTTAGTAATATTTCTCCTCTAGTCGTTCCTAAGATAAATATATTCCCTAATGCTCCTGATTTTTCCACAAACATCATAGAAGCTCTCTCCCTGGGCGAGACAGAAAACAAACTTCGTTTTCTTGTTTTTATGAGAACGGCAGACTCTCCTGTCTCAAGATACTTGTTGTTTTATACTGTAGTTTTAGAAACTTTTAAAAACTTATTTTCACAAGAATTACAAAACTACTGACAACATTATGTAAAATTATATTTTTTAGGGGTTCGTTCTAAATTATGTTTGTATTTTGGAATTACGAGCCTGCAAAAAGGATTAATGTTCCTTTTAACATTAATTTCATAATATTGGTAGCTATAAATATTTGTGAAGAGATTAATTTAAGAAATATTTTTAAATACGCCAGATATGTCAAAAAAATCCATGTTTTACGGTGCTAACATTCTTCACGAGTATTTATTATATTTGTTATTTCCTATAATGTTTATGTTTGTATTTATTATATTGTTACGATGAACCCATTATCACGTGTAGATAAACATAAAACAGCGTTTAGCATATTCAAATATGTATTTACATTTTACTTACTAAAGTATTTTATTCATTTCATATTAAAGACCATAACAAAGCATTTTTAACAACCAATTTACAACCCTTATAAATTCACAAAAAGAGGAACACTGTAGCTAGAAATCCATTAATCATAAGTAATCTAATGGAGTTGATTTTTTATTAGTAGTTTTAAATTCGTTGAGTCACGTATAATTTTAAATTAAAATAATTTGTATTACCTTATCTATATAAGGAATTAACGGTCGTTCTGCTTAGCCCTTGGAAATGGATATTACCGAAGAATACACCAACATCTTATTGGTCACGGTTTTAATGTGCTTCTACATATACTCCGGTGCTGTATAATAGTAGCATACTGAAAAACACACACTGAACAAGAGAAAAATAAATCAATCTTTTTGTGTTGAAGAGAGAATGTTTTTCCTTTCTTTAACGCAAAACAACCCTAAATCCATTTGTTAGATGGGTTGATAAGAGCAGTATTTCTTTTCTGCATCTCATTTAATGACTAAATGTTTAACCATCGTTAAATGTTAAACCTTTTTAACATTGGTCTACCTTGAAACATTTATAAATGTTTTTAATGGATCTGAATATTGCTGGATGTGTTTTTAATATTGGTGTTAGAGTTCTTGGCTATTATCGCTATAGATTTTTTTTAATTCATTTTAGTTGGATTGTTCAGGAGTGCTTAGTATATTTAGTATATTTATTACATCTAAATCTATTGTATATATAATTACGTCCTCATTAGCAGTATAAAAATGTTTTATCTACATATTGTTATATTACACTTTTTATCCATAAATACTAAAATCAGTTACGTATATTACATTCAGTAAGTGAAAGTATGCAGTATTAGCCTAAATACTTTAACATATTTGACTCTAACACTTACTGACTGTCACTGTATGCACTTCAGAGATGAATTCCTATATAACTAAGGAAGTTGGAAAAAGATTCAATAATAACTTACAAATCAATTGGTATGACAATAAGAAAGTAATTCGCTGAAGGATCTAACTGTTAATGCAGGAATATCAATCATGTCCATATCCGTTCGTTACATTGAGACACGTCAACTTACTTGTCCCATCTTCTGGAGATATTTCAAAGCCAGAAATACAAGAGCTGCTAGATTGATCAGAATGTTCGGTAGGGTAATCAAGAAAATCATTGTAAACATTGCTAAAGTAGAGAGAAAAAATAGTTTCCACTATATTGAGCGTGTCTAGATTAATACGTTCCTAATCTTATCTTACACGGGAACGTCGTAGCAAAGGACCTGCCTCACTAACACACATACAACGTGTTTCCCTCCCTTTTCTCTCCCTTACTGTCCCTATCTGCCCCACCACGCTAAATCTGTAAAATTACGTAACTCCCTGATTTATAGTAAGCTCTATCAATTAAGATGTTATGTACAATTAATCTTCTTTAACAGCCACAGATAATTGTACCAATTTCAACTCAAAATACTGTACAGAAATGAAATTAAAAATACCTTTATTGTACAGATAGTGTAACAATTGGCGAGCTTAAGACTAAAAAGTCCTCTCCTACACTTAACCAATATTACCGAAATACAGTAACTATATAAAATAAAAATGTTATTTTTGTGTTTGAAATAAAATTAATTACAACATGGTGATAACAAAAAAAGAAATTCTAAAATTTAAATAATAGCCATAGCTAATAAAAATTTTACAAATTCTATATTAATATACATAAAAAAATAAGTATAAACTTAAACTCACATTCCCACTCTCATACATACCACGCCATTAACATACCCCTAGCACAAACCCGGAGAACAACCGTAACTGCAGCTCGAAACCGATCGCACTCTTTGGTACCTCTAACATGATCAGGAAGATTAATCCAAAGTCGGCAAGCGGTCATTTATCCAGATATAATTTACATAAAATTAATTGGTATATATTTTACTCTTTTAAAATATATAAATTTTGTTTACTTTTACTTCACACTAGGTTGGCTAGTCCCTAAATTTTGTCCACTGCATTCTCAAAATTGTACTAAAATGTATCGCATGGTTTTTAATGAGTTATGTACCTTGGAAGAAGGATGCTCACTACGCGGCCCTAGGCCCGCATGCGGCCCTTAAAAGTTTTATAACTGCAATGATTTATTGTAGTGATAACCGTTTTCGTATTTTTATAAACCAACAAAAACTGTTCAGAATTCTTCGTCTTTGTTTTAATGCACTAAATAATAAATTGATAGCAGAGAGACAGACGAAACGCCAGTAGGAAAACATACGAAAAAACGTTACGTATATGTACTTCTGGCCTTTAGATTATTTTGAGAAAAGTAATAAGTCTCTTCATGAAATCCTAGTGAGGAATCCTGCTTAAAAGGCTAAATTAACTACTTTACATAGCCATATCTCAGTAAATAATTTTTATTTATTTTTCCCCAACACATTTACGAGATTACAACTCGTATTACTCATAAGATGAATAACACGTTTAACACATATAATTATTGATCGAACACCCGTAAAAAAGAGTGAGGCTCTCCATATAATGCCAAACACTATTCCCATTTCCAGTAAATAGGTACTGAATTGTTGTGTATGTTCCATACCACCTGGAGTGAAGTCTTGTGTATGTTCCAGACCACCTGGAGTGGCGAGTGGGAGACTGGGGTCCTTGCTTACCTGGAGACGCCGAGCTCAGCAAGATGGGTGCTGGCTCCATGGAGCGGAACGTCACCTGTGTCCTAACCTCTCACGAGGGATTCCAAGTAAGACTTCTCCAAAGTATTGTGATTACACTGTATGTCATCATTAAACTTTCAATTAATATTTAAATTATTAGTGCAGCTATTAAAGACATAACGTTATTTTGGTAAATTTTGTTTTATGTCAACATTTCATTAAATTGCTTTTTAATGAAATTGTACCTTAAACAGGTTAACTTAACCTAATATAAAGCAACTATCACAACCTAATGAATGAAATTTAACCTTTCTAACCGTACTACATTTTACCTAACTAAGAAATAAACAACTACAAATTTTGCTAGATATTTTGGTCTATTGTCCTCCTAATAAATCAAGTGCAGATTTTGTTTTTGTATTTTTACTTAAACAAAAGTGTCTTAAATTGCTGACTAACCGAAAATATCCCGTTTTAATTATAAATATTTAAATTTTTATTTAGTTATATATAGAAATATTTATATAATAGGCCTACTATTTTAACCCAATTAACAGGACTGTAACTAAAGACAACGAGTGTTACAGTTCCTTAAAAACACTTGTATAGGTCAACCAAGGCCGAAAATTTAACTCATGTGGGGACTACCATTAGCAATGTGAATGAATACTTTAGAAATTTTACCAAAATACTTCCAATGGAGGGAATGTTGTTTAACACCGAATTCTGTATCGTAAATTCCCTCTGCGAATGTCAGAAGCACTTAGTTAAAGCGGCAATAAGAGGATTCCAAGCGGGCACAATGTAAGTGCTTTGATGTTGCAAACGGCATAAACGTAGTTATTACCATCTACGTAATCTTATAAAGAAAACATCGGTCACCATTTTACCATAAAAATGTATACAAACATAACGAGTTTTGTTCCGTTACTTTTAATGAGAGTGAAAATAAATCTTTTGGGAGACATATTTTATGACTCCAAAACATATATCAAGTCCTGAATTCCCCTTTGACGTTACTTAATATGTTTCTATAAAGGATATACTGTATATCGGTCACCATTTTACCACAAAACTTTGTACAAACATAACGAATCGTGTTTGACAAGTTTTAAAGAGAACGAAAATAAAGCTTTTTTGAGATGCATTTTATGACTCTACAAACCCATTCGTGAATTCCCATACCATGTTACTTAGAATGTTTCTATAAAGGTCTCGTGACCTTATACATTTATTTTACATTGCTGTTTTCAGTTTATTTTTATTACATATTAGACTACTAGTACTAGAACAGCACCAAAATACGAATACAATTTTTTTTAATTCGCTCATTCTTTCTGCTTGAATGTATAAAGTATCTACTTCATTACATATTTGATTTACCACACAGTTTAATAAATGTTAAACATAATAATCTATGTAAAATCTAAAGAAGTATTTTTAAAAAGTAAAATTAGTTTTAACATTCTGTTAAAAATTAACACATAAAATATGTTTCTAAATTTACTTCATATGAAACACAAGTTTTATTCATATCCAATTAGAATAAAACAAAAAGAAATATACTTCAAACCAAGGAAAGTGTCCCAAACATTCTTAGAAGGGGAAATATTCCTGAAATTGGTTCCTCCCGACCTTTGTGCTAAGTCCAGCATCCCACCAATTTCCGTTGTACTTTTCTTCTTTATTCCTGAAGAGATAGCCTAAAATGAGTGACGGAAGCCTTATTTTATTTGTTAGATCGTATTCCAAATATAAAAATGTCTGAGAGTGCGTCATGTAACTGTTTCAAAGAAACTGTTTCCTTTCAACACATAAAATTATAATTTTATTATAAAAGCAACAAATGTCAGCTTTGTGAAAAATCATATTTGTTCCGTTGTTTGTACTAGCAAATCTCCTTGACAAAATTAAATTTTTCTGGTTGACATTTGTAAATATTATAAAATTGCTGTTATAATTAGGGGGAAAATAGATAAATCGCCTATTTTTATTGATCAGTAATTCAAAAATTTTAAAACATGCTTGTACCTAAAGAATTATATTGATTTCCCACTTAAAATTTTAAAATATTGATTCTCAATTTCTTTTTAAATTAGTTAATACAGAACATTTTCATTTTTTTTTTTTTTCTTTTCGATTCATAATAAAGTCCAAAAGATCAATGAAATCAGTTCATACGAAGCAAGTAAATAAATTGAAAAATGTATTAAAAAACATAAATATTCCGTGTTAAAAATTATTAGTATACCTCTTATTGTCTATCTATGTACATCCAACTAAATTTAAAACGAATATTGTTGTGTACATAAAATGTGTTTTTTAATACTATTATTTATTTAAAAAAAGAACTTGAAACTATTAAATTCTGCCTTTAGAAAATACAACCTTAGATAGACTATATGTATTATGACGGAAGCAGAACTTTATTCAAATATAGATCCATATTGACTACATTCATATATTAATATTAATTAGATCTAGATTCATTAAATCAGGAATATACATAGAAATGTTCCAATCGTAGAATCTTAAATATCCTAATTATATTCACTATGGAATATTAATTCTTATATGGTTCAGGGTGATTATTTTTAAGTGTGCCACCATTGGTAACTCATAAACATGCAGAGATACGACACTTCAAACGGGGAACTTCACCTATTTCTCTCGTCATTAATTACAATATGTATTTAGTGATTACTTAAAAAGCCACCATTTCTAAAAATGGCAGAGAACTTTACTTTTTTTATGGAACTATATGTATTTAACAATTTTTCTGATAGAAAATGTAATATTAAAATTGTTTAATTCTTTGCATTGTTTCGCCTGATAGACGTTTCTAGTCTACGGACACTCATATAGTTTAAAACGACAACTTTTGGCATTATAAAATTTATATACGACCATAATGTATTCAGTAATATGAGACTACAGACTTAATTTTATACATTCAGTTATCATAAATATTGAATATCTTAGACAAAATAAATTAAAATAAATTCAAAAAAATTTTTGACTCAATCATTCAACCTTTATCATATAATAAATATTTGCATTTAGCCTTCGGCCTAGTATTACAACAACAAAAATATGGCCGTATATCAATTTTACAATGCCAAAAGTTGCAATTTTAAACTATTTTAGTGCCCGTAGACTAGAAACGGTTAAGCCTATGGAAAATTGCAAAGAATTAAAAAGTCTTACACGTACATTTTCTATAAGAAAATATATGAAATGCATATTGTCCCCTAAGAAAAAAATTAAGTTCCCCGTCATTTTGGTAAATGGTTTATTCTTTTTTTATCACTGAATACATATTTTAATAGTAAAGAAAAAATAGGTAAATTTCACAAATTTAAAGTTTGTAGTTTCTTTGCAGGTTTATAAGATCTCAAAAGGGTGGCACTTTGAAATATCACTTTGAATACCCTATTAAATACGGTAATTTTTTTTTTCTTTGTGATTATCTATAACATTCCAAGTCAACTTGCAACTACTTTATATAAACAATAAGCAAGTTATATGTCAATACTGTTGTAAGAAATTTTATTAAAACAACTCAACATGTAACGAATAATGTAATGCATATTTACATTATAAATTTATCCTAGAGAAATAATGTTGTTTCCATTAGCTTATCATCATTAAGAAAACTTAAATACTGTATCTTAGATTGCTTGATTCATATTCTGTGACCTACATAGCCTGTTATATTGTGGGAGGGGGGAGGTGCTGGTCACCCTTCCACAATGGCTTGTCACGCCCACAATAGATAGGATTTGGTAGAAAGATCTCTCGGGACCTGGAATCCTTTTTCCTTGGCTAAATACAATTTTCCTCTCTTTTGTGGTTTGCCTTTTCAACTTGTATAAGTGAAAAAGCCAGGCTTTTAAAAAGCATATTATATTGTAACATACAGCTTCAAATAGTTTGTTTATTGTAGAAACGTCCAATCTACTCTTGTACTAAAAAATTTTGTTGTTCTAAAAAATGTATAAATTATATAATCGGCTTGTAAACAAATATACACTATACAGGGTATGTAAAATGATTGGAAACACCCAAATATTTTATTTATTAATCAAAATATAAATTCGAAACTTTAACAATCAGGCCTTTAAACATGAGCAATCGATCTAAAGTTACTCCCAGGTACTGTGATGATCACTGTGGTGGATTGCCATATCATTTAGAGAGTTTTAGATTAGGTAGTCGGTTACTTCAGGATACGTCAGGGGGAAGGAAGCCAATTCAGCATTTAGTTTCCAGTTTATAAAATACTATTCGAGGGCTGCCACTTGTGAGTGTTTCTTTGCTACCTCTGAAGTCCTTGTGTTGATAAGCTAAATCAACATCACTGCATATATACATTTTCTAGATTTTGTGATTGGGATGCAATCCGTCACGTTGAACAAAATTGGAGCAAGTACAGACCCCTGTGACAGACCATCCTTCAGATGCCTAAAAGATCTTTCCTAACAACTTTTATTAGACTGAACCCCTTTTTATTGGGGGGGGGGGGGTAGTGTTATTCGCGTCTACAACAAATATTTATAGCTTTGCGTACTCCCTGAGTAGTTCTAAACAAGCAACAAATCTAGACTTTCATGAATTTTTACCTCCCAGCTATGGCAGCTACCACACAAAATGCAATTAAAAGCTTATTAAATAACTTAAGTTCCTGCCCAAACACAATGATAGCTTGGGACAGATATTTTATTATAATATAAACAACAACTCTAATAGTCTCATTCCCTCTGACGTCTCTTGTATTTTGAAGGAAAAAAAACACACAAGTGGGACTGACAGTGATCAAATATAAAAGCAATTTATATATTACAGCTCATTTTTACTTATAATTGATCATATATAATGTTAAGTAATTTCTAGTAAATGTATTGTAAAATTATTTTTCATTTTAACGAAGATTATTTTCACTACCACTAAAAGATATAACACTTTGAATTATTCACATTCATCTATGTATTCATTCAATTTAAAGGATATTAATGCCTTAATTAAAAATATGAAGTTAGTAAAAAAAACTATAAACAATTTCAGTTTGTTTAAAATATTAGGGATGGTATGAGTCAAGTGATTTTAACGATGGTGTTCTTAAAGGGCCCCATCAGCGAAAGTGTCTATAAAAGTAATGTAACCATGTCCATAAAGGCCGTTAGTGGACGTCCATAATGGGACACGTGGCTGGTTAGTAAAACCTAAGATTCCACCACTATCGTTAAGACAACGTTTAGCCCAATTAACTTATAAATTAATAAACATACATTACAATGGAAATGGAAATTCCTCTGAATTCACATATATTCAGAGTTCACAATTACGTAGTTCTGTAAAATATCAGTGGACGAACATAATGTCGTTTTATTTGTCTAGCATTACTCTGACAATCTATATGATATGCTCACTAGCGAACACTCCTGCACACTTCGCGTGCCTACCCCGTCACTCGCTGTGCTTGTTACATCTCGACCTGTAACTTTTGATTACACATAATGGTAGGTTAACTGTATAATGTAGAATCTCTATATTAAACTTATTTACAGTATCTCAATAACATTACTTGCGTTGCTGCCACTTTATTAAATACACAATTATATTACTTTACCAATTTAAAACGTGTTCATTTCATTTATTTTTGTTTAACTGCTGAAAATAAATTAAACAAATGAATTATCTTTATTAGATCACCATTGAATCTCTCAAGTAAAGTAGAGTGGAGCCCTACAATCGAGTGTTATAGCCTAGGCACTAGTCGTGTGGTGCCTGCAACCTTCCCTGGTTTAACATTATGAAAGATCTAACCTCTTCAATATGTACCGTTTCAGTTAATTTCATTTCTTAGATATAAGCGTCAGTTCTCTGTTATGTAACTTGGCCCTCCTTCGACGTAGAAAGACACTACGAAACCTGATTATTTCTAACTTGTCGGCTCTTGCAGACATCGTTATGTAATGTAGAAAGCGGGGGTGGACAATGCTAGAAACCGGCCTGTCTCTGGGCAGTTCTTCGCCACGACTTGAGGCGAGTGTTTGTGAGGTAAGAGAGCTACTTCACTTTTCTATAGCGATGTTTGTAATCCGCAAGGGTCTTTTAATAAATTCAATTTTGTGTTTTTTTTATTTCAGGTAAAGATTTTAAAAGATAAATTTTCTAATCAGGGTTGTTTTATTATTTTTTTGTTACATAGGGCAGATGTTAGCTAGAGGATTACGAGCTGACGGACATCCGAGCTCTTTCAAATATACCCCCTTTTATTCAGATTTCGGTGGCCCTTGTAAATATTCTAATTTTACATAATATAAAATGTATTATATTAGCTTAAAGGTATTTTAGATTTGCAAATAGACTTTAATGAGAACTATAAAAATATATGTTTCACACCCACATGTGTTCTTTTAATTTTAATTATTATATACCTCTTCAAATGAAGCTACTTATACGTGTGAGGTAAGTAGTGGTATAAATATTACAGACAACATTGTTTACATTTCAATAACTAACCGTTAAAAGTTTTTGGAAATTATTGCTTATTTTGAAACAGCTTATTTTTCGGTTCTTTTAAATCTCTTCCCATGTTATTCCAAGGCCAAAACGTACTTTGATGGCTTCCCATACCCTTCACGGTGAACATATTGAAGAATTAAGACTATATTGCACAACTGCGAACAGAGGCATATTGTTTGATGCCTCGACCGTTTAAGTTGCTAAACTATTAAGGGAGGATTTGAGTTGAGAAAAACACTGATTCACGTTTTATACATATAAGGAAGGATATATGACCGAAAACCATTCTCGAGTTCAAAGTGTTTCGACTTTCGTCCGTTGTTTCAATAGCTCGATCCCGTCCATCTACCGCTCACTAATAGCCAGTAATTACAGTTGCAGCCCTTCCGTGAAACAATGTGTTTGATTAAGTTAAGTACCTCGGCTTAATTTTATGTAACTACTTCAGTAGTCGTGGCTGTGAGACTTGGAATGTTAAATAATTACCTATTAGTAGTAACGTATCACTGTAAAATTATATTAGTATAATTTATTGTATTATTTTATCATCAAAGCAAGGAAAATGTTTTTTCTCATTCTCCCTTTTGTCACATTACAATTGGAATTAATATCATTATAATATATAATTTGTGAAGCAGTTTTTTTCCATCAGAACTCCTTCATTATTTCTTGATCAATTTAAACGGTCGAGGTGTCAAAACATTTGCCTCTGTTCGTATTTGTGCATAAGAATAACATGGAGAGAGGTTTAAATAAATCTAAAAGTATCAGCTGTTCAAATTTAAATTATGATTTCCAAAAAGTTTATAATTTAAACAATGAATACAATTAGATGTGTATTCATTGGTTTCGATAGTCTAGGCCTACTATAAAGTAAACCAAACAATTAATTCTATATACCCGTATAACGTATGCCAACAAATTATGGTTATAAAAAAACCTAACGATCATGAACGACTTTCAAATACGTTGAGTAACAAACACAAAATAAATAAATTTAAGTGATGAGTATCAGGCGGTGATCAATAACAATTCAGAGGCACGAATATATAATATACACTACCAGGCATCGTAAAAAGCAATATATATTATATATAAATTATAATAATGTAATATATGTACGGCTTTTATAACCCTAGATAAACATCTTTGTATCTTCTTCACTCCACTCCATCGCTGAACTTTTACAACTATACTAAACGTATTAAACTCAACTAAACCTACTACGACTACTCTATACTAAACTAAACAACTACAGTTGTAGCAAATGGACTCTCAAACAAGATTGACTGACAGTAAACTATATGCTAGATGTAGCGTGAGACTTTTCCCAGAACTCCACTTGAGGTGCTGATTTTTTGGTGTTAGGGAAGAAAATTACGGGAGGGTGTTACGAACCTGCCACACACTACCGAGCGCCGAGCCGTAACATCCCTTTGATGCGTCGGGGAAAAACCGACAACTGATAGTTCGGAACTCTGCTCGCCCAGATGCTCGCCACGACGCTCGGTTCGAAGCTCGGATCCACTAAACACTACCATAACGTGTCAAAATCTGTTACGGTTCAGCGCTCGGTTCGGAAGTGTGTGGTGTAATCAACATTTAGCCTATGTTTGTATTTTGGAAAACTCCTTATTCAATGTTGATAAAGATGCACTAGAAGTTTGCAGTGAATATAATATTTCAAGGTAATAAATCCTTGACAGTATACAAAATTCATTGTGTGTTAGTGAACAATTTGATGTTGTACTTGATGTTTGAAGTTCTGTTTGAAGCCCTGAGATGTGGGCTATCATCTCAGGGATGTATGAATCACTTCATGAGGTGAAGTTTTTCAACGCCAAATATCTAAATTCTTTGTGTTTAAAGAGCTAGGTGTTACTAACCTGTCATCGTACAGTTCATATATTTACATTAATTATTTATTGGCTAATTAAATATAACGAACAAACTCTCGAATCCTTTGAAGGTTACCAGTATTCGAGTGCTCATGGGTTACACCGATATAAGTAGTATTGGACGATATTTTAGTAGATTTTACACTAACAAAGATAAAGTGCAATATGCTTACATGGATTAAGCTACTAATGAAGTGTAACTGAGAAGGTAATTAGAGATATGATCAAAAACTTAAGATCTTATATTTCAAAACTACACCAAAAATGTTCTAAGAAGAAAAGTGGTGTAGGAAGTGAAAGTAAATGGGACTTTTTGTATTTTGCTTATCATCAGATACAATTTCCCTGTCAACACATAACTGTTTTACCATAAAGCATTATGCACACATGTTATACACATAAAACAGTATATCCCAAAAGTCAACAAACCAGAACACAATAAATAGAATGAAATCTTTTTAGTTAGGCAGAATAATCCAAAAAATACTGTTCTTTATGAATTATATCATTAATTTATATATTTTTTAGGGGATAGTAGTACTTGACATATTGTTTAGTTAATAAAATTATTTAGACACGTTTATATAGAATGACACATGAAATGGATCCATCAAAGATCAGTAAATCAGTAAAAAGAAGAGAAAATAGAAAACGCTAATTTCCAAACAGTTTTTACGAAAAAGGTTCATTCCACCTACGACAGTCATAGAGAAACTTAGTCCGTCTGTCAAAGACCTCCGAATTCGATGTCCAGCTGGCGTTGGGGAGAATTCATTTTAAAATAATTGAGAAACTAGTCAAATGATAGTCTTCTACATATAAGTCACTCAGCTCTTTGTGTGATATCTTGCAATATCTGGGATTCTTATGTTAGGAATAATATTAAAACGTTTCTTGGATACCCTCGTAAACTTTCAAAACAAAACACTATTGTTAGCCTCTAAATCTTTTCAAAAACAATAATTGATAGTTTTAAAATAATTTTTAATCGAAATTGAACGCCTCGATTTTTTACATTTCCCGAAACTAAGTTTTCAGTGCTGAGACCTCCTAAATGAGATCCGTCATATCCGTCCATGTTTAATACACTGGAGTGCAATATGGCACGCGTTGACGTATCTTCCATTGAATTTTAAAAGCATTACTGATAAGAAAGTTGAACGTGATAGCACAAAACTCTAGACGTAGCTTGTGACAAGCATAATAGGATTTTCTACCTTTGAAAACTAAGATTTTTGTGTTTTCGCTCCTCTTTATAAGCAAACGCTAAGTTTTCGGAAATTATTCTCTTGCACTTTTAGACAGCTGTAGTCTTGTACTCCTTCTAAATCAAGCTTTCGCTCTGCATTATCCTATATTTATAAAGTACTATATTATATTCATTTGACAAAATATTTTGATTGTTTTAAATATGATAATAATCGCGTAATTGAGAAGCCGATTCAATGTTCCATTAACATTGGGTCCTCAATATATAAAATATTTATTCCCATATCTCAAATTCCGAAAAGGACAGAAGGGGATTTGAGAATTACAGTAACCCTCCTTTAACAAATAAATTCCCCCAACAAGTTCATACAAATCTTGGTGGTGTATTTTTGTTTTAAGCGTATAGTATAATAGTCACCCTTAAGTTTGTAAGTTACAATATGTGTTTTTATCACAGACACTTACGGGTAACAGTTTACCTTTTATAAGTAATAGGTAAAGCCAGGACGGAATTAGAATGTCATTATTAAAGCAATAAAGTCAACGTTGAAAGGATATTTCATTAAATTCTATCAGAGCGTAAAATTGTGTTACTGCTACAGTCATGATTGATTTTGCTTCAACGTTTAATATGTTTGACTAATAAAAATATTCTGATAATTTTTTTTTTTTTTTATTTCTTTACGAAACCATAATGTAAATAACTCTAAAATCTAATCTATTACAGTACGGTAAGTCACAATGTCTGATAGTGAGCTTATGTAGCTGTTAAAAGTGGACTGTGTTAAGCTCTTCCGTAAAGTATCTTGGATGAAACTCTTTTCATCATTTATACACTTGTTTCATCACTACACAATTGAAATCCTTTTATATTTATGTTTTGAATGTTTGACTAGATTTTTTACGTTACTCGGTCTGTGTGCTATTAGCTGATAATTAACACCAAAGTAATTATGTATACACACCTGAACTACATATTTTAATAAAAAACCTCTCACATAAAAAGAGACCTGTTTTATTACTATTTTGATTTACACTCTAACTGTGTAGAGGTGTTGAAGGAAGGTGTTTTAATTTTGTGATTTAATTGTATTACTGATGTTTAATATATTTTTTATTTTTGAGAATTATTTTGAATCACTGTAAGGCAAATTCCAAGGAATGATATTGAGAGAATAACTTATATCATATCGACAAAACAAAACAGTATATTAAATGTTTATCAGGATAAAAACCTGTTAATAATACCAAATGTAATTCTTAAAGTGTCCAAATATAGTAAAATTTAATTTCTTAAAAACCTTGAATGAAAATATAGTTCTTTGGTTTTCATTTACTGAAATAGATAAGCTATGTAGACATACGAGGCAGTGAAGAGCGGAAATAATATCGGTAACAATTACCTTGCAAGGTATCGCATCAGGAAAGTTCTAATAGGCTACCGTACTTATTTCCTTAACAACACAATTATTATAGAAGTAGAAACTGACTCTATTTTGCCATTATGCAATGAAAATGCTTACTTATATATGGAGAAATAGCAGTTCAGACTTACAACAATATACTGAATTCTAGATTATACATTTGATACCAACGGGTGGGTCAATAATACTGAGCACGTATGGTCGTATGGGTGAATACCACTTGAGGCCTACATTTGATCAATAGTCTACAAACGGCTTTAGATTTTTTTAAGATAATAATTGTGGAGAAGTGAAAAACCACATCAACTGCATACCTATCTACTTACGTCAAACATTATCCATATCACGGGTCACTGTGTCAAAAGTGAAAACAATTGTATTCTGAAGTATGTCGCAGTTACTACATTCCTTGACTGCTAAACACTCAACTTGTTGTTCAGCTACGTTAATATCGTCTTCCTGCCATCAACACCAGTATTCCATTTTCATGTAAACGTTATCCTTTAAATTTACTTTTATTAAAGCAACCTTTCCCAAAATTCCAAGCCACCGCTGGAAAGTCGACAGCTCCAGACAGCCTTATAGTAGCAATGCAATTTTACCGTCGACGGGCCAAAACTTGCTCTTCTATTTCAACTGTACGGTTCGTGTTTATTATTATAATGAGTTATAGGGAACACTTTATGGACATTTTCTACAAGACCATTTGATAATATTAGTTTTTAATGCAAAACCATCGAGAATTATATTTAAAGTTTAACATATTTAGACACGAAAAAAGTATAAAATACTCAGTTTTTTATTACAACCAACTTTTATGGTCAACTAGAATAAGATTACTATTACGGACCGAATCATTGAAATAGAACCACATATCTTCGGTGTTTTTGGCTCAGCGAAATGATTCCCATTAAATCAAAGGTTGTCCATGATTAAAACGTAAAGATTTATAAGAATTTCATAACAAAATATTAAAAAACAAGTTGAAAGATTAATCTGAGCACAGATGATTGAGATTTGAAAATAATTGACTGTCTAAGCTGACATTTTAATAAATATTGTGGCTTTAGAAAAATATTCAAATGATTTTTTTTTTATTTTATTTTTGATTTTTTTTTTCAAATCAAAACTTGTTAATTTTGTGAGCAAACTCAAAGTCCAAGCTACTCAGAACAACATTGTAGCAGCCCCTATGACGTACAGTTGGCTTTACAAGCTGTTACTTGAAGCATTGGAAATCTCCAAATATTATCTTGATGTATATGTGATATACAGTTATTGACGAAGAAATGGATGTATTATATCTTCTTCTCAGATTCCTCTCTATAGTATGTTCACATAAGGATATCGTTGTACGAGTAAGTGGGTATTCTTCTTTTAGTTTGACAGGGTAGGCCTATTTAACTCCAGTTAAAGGAAGTTGGTTTAGGCACGTTTCTAGTGGAAGTGTGCGCAACCATAAAGTGTTACGTCTTCTTACTGATTATTAATTTATTTATTTATTAGATTACGAAGAGGATCTATAAGATACTGAGAGTCATCTCCGTAGACGTTCTGGTGGGTATTTTATCATAGTTCTATTATATTCCAACAAACCTTATATGTAGGCTTGCCATACGTCCGTATTTTGTACGGACAATTTGTATGTTACATTCAGTGTCCGTGTCCACACCGTGCAAAAAAAACTAGGGTAGATGTTCGTATTTTTCTTTCTTTTAATATTAAAAATGAATGTTAAATATTTATATTATAAAAATGACAAACATGTTTTACTCTCGACAATCGTGAGAGGTTGTGTGTTATATGATGACTCATATAGTATGCACTATTATACTATTACACACCTCTCTGGTATTAAAAAAAGATTTTTTTCAAGTGAATTACGGGAGGGTGTTACGAACCGGCCACACACTACCGACTGAGCCCGAGCCGAGTTTCGAGCCGTAACATCCCTTTGATGTGTCAGGGAAAAACCGACAACTGATGGTTCGGGGCTCTTCTCGCCCGGATGCTCGCCTAGACGCTCGGATCCACCACACACTACCATAACATGTCAAAATATGTTACGTTCAGCGCATAATAGTACAAATAGTAATTTGAACTTGGCTGAAAATTAAGTGAAAATCTTTAAAGAGTGTTAGAGTTACTCTTTCTCTACCCGGTACTTCGGCGCCAGTTGAACGAGATTTTTCACCAATAGACGCCCGATCAAAATAGACTGTCCTTGGAGAAGGTCAAAGCTTTTCTGAGCATCAAAGTTAGCAGGGACATGTCATATACTGATTTTTCAAAGCTATTAAAACAATGGTTCTTTATTTAAATAATAATCTCTTCAGAAAATATGACTGTTTTTAGCCTTCAGCCAGTTCCAGTACAACTACAAGTGACTACAAGTGTTGCCAAAGGAAAACTTTAATGGGCTCGGCCAACTTAGCTTAAACTTCAAGAATCACTTTTTTAATTTTAAAAATATGTTTTTAATATAGTACTACTCTGAAATCATAAATTAAAATATAGTTGTAATATTAATATTATATATCACTAAGTCGTTAGTATTATTTCCCAATTTAAAACCCAAATCACATATCTTAAAATTCATGACTGTTTACAACCCTCTCCCCCCATCAGACACGCTCCCGTCACAGGACCCCCAAGTATTTATGATGACCGAATTTTACTATGAAAATGTATGGCAACCCTATCTATATGTTGTAATCGTTCGATCGTGTTCCAGAACTCGCTGCAGATAGACGAGGAGAACTGCCTAGTGGTGTCGACAAGGCCCGAGACTCAGCGCGACTGTACACTGCCCACTCAGCAGGATTGCGTGCTGACGGAGTGGTCGACGTGGACAGCTTGTTGTGATGGTACTCAGCACCGCACAAGGAGTGTGCTAGTAGCGCCACATTATGGAGGCCAACCCTGTCCACAGGTGATTTTATAGTTTCCTTAATACATTTGTTGCTTAACAAGTTCACTGTAATAACTAACAAACACAAACAAATAAGAAAACTTCAGAAAAAATACGGATTCTAGATCGATTAAATGATTTACGTGTTTGCAATAAACTTGGTGAATATATAAGGTACGTACTTAGAATTGGGTTGTTGCGAACTTGTGCCAAAAAGTCTTAAAACAACAAACTACAAAAAGATGAATTTATCTTAATTGGAACCTGCATCAAATTTAACTGTCATAAATATCAAGTAAATCATCGATAACCAAAATGCTTTTACGGATGTATAAGCTCAAAAATTGTTAGATAAATAATACTATTTTTAGTTTAAAATGTTCTAAATTTCAACATTTGTTAAAGTGTTTATTTTAAAATAATCCTAATATGACATAGAAATGTAATGTTGGTTACGCTGTCACAGGCTTATATTTTTTTAATAAAATTGATAAAAAAGAGACAGTATCACCTTTCACAACTGTGCTTCTACCTACCTTGTGTGAACTTTTGACCTCTTTCCAGATATTTTCTTTTCCTCCCTGTCATCGCCTTCGCCGTCTTATTTCGCTGGCTCTGGAATTTAATCTAGGACTTTACTCTTCGTCGAGTTTTCTTGTTTCTTCGGGATATTTTTAATATGGCCAACATCTTCTTGCCTAGGGTTTTTAATATATTTTTTCAATTTTTATTCTTTTATACAAAGGGAAAGTAGCACATGAATAATCAATTAGGCCTATACATGTCGTTTAATATTTAAGTGGATGTTATACTATGAAATGAAATAAAATAATAACAGCTTAAATATATTTTACTATTTTAGGTACTCATTTACTTGGTTTGGTGAAAAATAAAATTTAAGATTTGCATACTATTTTAGTTTAATAATTGTTTTTAAGTTATAGATCCAATTTTTATAATTCACACTGCAAAATTAGTTGTTTGAAAAGCTTTTGCGAGCTCTTGTTCATAGTTGGTAGTTGTTAAAATTAAATAGAATGTTTTTTCCTTTATTAAAATACAAATGTAGACTACATAAACTTAATGTACAATAATGTAACATGTCTTGTAAAAAATATAATAAACTACAATATATCGATCAGCTGTTTTACATTTTGACAGACTAAAGCATGTCGTAACACCAGTTTTACTATTTTTTTGTAACCAATAAAATTAACACAACATATTGTATAGTTAGTATTGACAATTAGTATAGTAAGTGGGCGTTTCAAACTTATTTAGTTGGTTTTGGTAGAAATTTTTAAAAGAAGTCTATTTTAAAAATATATTTCAGTTTTTAATTTATATTCAACTTTTTAATTTTCACTATTAACCTTTGTTATGTCGGTCTCTAAATGTTTTAGACTATAAAGCTTTGAATTGAATACAGTAATTTCTGTCTATTTAACTAAAGGCAGTAAAAGCTATCGAATAATTTATAGATTACTCTGAATATGTTGCCTTGACTTCTTTTGTATAAATAACAGATTTATTTGAATTTTATATTTAAATTGTAAATCCTCTAGTGCGTCCATTCGTATGTTTCAGTTGAGTGAGTGGCGATCTTGCGAAGCAGATGAGAACAGTATAGAGGGCAGTTCTGCTGGGACCGATGGAGGCTGTGCACCCCACACCGAGGGGGTCCGGCTGCGAGTGGAGCGCTGGGGGGAGTGTAGGCCTTCGCCCCACACGGTTTGGGATGGGGACAACAGTGACCGAGCGGACAACTACTACAAACACTGGCCCCAGGTGGGGACTCAGAGGAGGGAGTTCTCGTGCCTCACGGTCAACGGCACCACCGTGCCTCTCAGGTGAGACGTTGGATCATCATAGTTTGAGGGGGGGAGATATAGGTGCTTCAAGGGTGGGTCGAATAGGTTGGCCTCCGACAGCTAATTATAAACGTTTTAAGCTTACTATACATATTTCATTGCCTGATATCTTATGTAATTATTGTGAGTAAAGCACACTCATTTGCAAGTGTTCGGTTTCTATATATTTATATATTTTTTTTTTAAGTCGAAGCTTTTTATTCATTATTAAGACTCCGATCAAGATATGGGCGAATAGGAGGGGTGAATGGGTGTAATGAGTGATTGTTACTAACTAAGGTCGACTGTTAGTAACCTATATTTATTAATAGCCCAATAGATAGGGCAACTAAGGTACCTACAGCTTTACGTGGAATTTATTTGAAAATGTATCAAATATTTATAGAAAAATACATTCTTACATATAAGAAGCCGACACAACGTTGTTGGTATTTTAAGGCGAATATGAATGGTAATATGAGTGTAGGCTGAGTGTGGATGAGTGTAGTCTGGTATACTTCATTGGTTTACAATAAATCCACGCTACGTAATTGTTTGTGTAGATTTATCTATTGATTAAAAAAAAAATAATAAACTGACACATGTATATACTTAATATTTGTGGTGTTGGTAAATTAATCAGCTAATTTATGCTACATCAAAGAATATTTTTTAATGAGCTATAAGTAATCATTATTTATCTCTTAAAATAGATAATACTCGTATAACAATAAAATTACTAAATAAATTATAAAATAAACTAAATAACCAAAAACATAACTAACACTAATCGAACTTATTTGTCGTTTCGGAGAACAGTTACAAGGAAAATGATGTCAGAATATACGATTCAAATGAACACAGGAACAGAGGTCTAATGGCAAATAAAATACCAGAGACTCATAAAGTCCCCTGGAGACCCGTCAACCACCGCTGCTCTTTCCCTTGGTTTTGACAATACCTGCTTTTAATAAAGCTTTTATCGTCATGTGATTCGTGTTTATTACGCTTTAATGTACTCATAACGTACCTCCATCGCTCCATCCAAACACTTTTGTTTTATACTTTCTCCCATACGCGTTAACATAAAGTATTGTGATCGTCCATAAAGATTGTTTTACAGGTTGGTCTAAAAATTCATTTTAGGGTACCCTGAACCCAAAAAAGCCGTTTTTTCGAAAAAATGTTTGGTGTCTGTTCGTATGTGTATCTGTCTGTGTGTATGCGCAGTTCACTGGAGACCAAACGGATGGATAATTTTTTATAACATTTGGTATTTAGGTGTATTTAGCAAATATCTTTAGATTGTTTTTAAACTTTTTTGAATTTTTTTTTTTTTTTTTTTATTTTAATGGGTAAAAAACATACAAAACTAGAATTTTCTCAAAAACTGTTCTAACAAGAATTTTTGAAAACACTTTTTTTTAGAAAGATGTGAATTACCATTTAAAATATTTTAGTGAAAACCGCGTGTCTCTAACTTGATTAGTTTTTTTAGTTATGGCAAAAAAAATATTTGGGAATCAAACTGGTAATTTTCAAAGTTTTGATTTTTTTTGTTTTTAATATGGGGTAAAGTTTGTGCCAATTCTTTGGAACATTTTTTAAATAAAAAATCAATTTAAATATATTTGCTAATTATTAATTGTATTAATATTACAGGATCTCCTACTCAACGATGACCTTGACGACACCTCTAGTTGTGACAGAACTAAATCAGTTACTTTAAGGGGAAGAGCTTCTAGTTTAATATTTATTTATTCAGGTCTGCGAAAGTGTTAAGATATTCTAGCTTAGGAATTAGCTGTAATAAGGCTTGATTTGAATAATACAAGTAAATAAATCGGACGTATACACAGTATTTAGACTCCAAGTCCCCTGGACACTGATGTTTCAGTTATGGATGGAACAGGGAGCCTGCCGGACATGCTCGATTACATAGAGATTAGGAATGTTAAATAGCAACGTCCGAACATTGTTTAGGGTATTGGCACTCGTGTCGATGTGTAGTAATCAGTATTGATGGGAAAGCAATACTGTAAATGGCATAACTTTCACTATACTGTAAATGGCATAACTTTCACTTGAAAAATACTGTTGAGCTTGATTTATGAGCGTATTAATTCTAAAAGCATATACCCTTTAAATTAACTTATTCGACAAAGCTTTATGTCTGCGCAACCAGATAAGGTTCGTTAAATGTATTGCGTGAGCGTTCATATCAGGTAGACGTAAAATATGGTCTACTGCAATCGTTTTTCTTAACAGTTCTACCTTATGGATGAGATTGTATTGGCAGTACAAAACTTTATCAGTTCTCCCTTATGTATGGGATTGTATTGGCAGTACAAAACTCTATCAGTTCTACCTTATGTATGAGATTGTATTGGCATAACAAAACTCGATCAGTCCTACCTTATGGATGGCATTAAATTGGCAGTACAAAACTCTATCAGTTCTACCTTATGTATTGGATTGAATTGGCAGTACAAAACTCTATAAGTTCTTCCTTATGTATGGAATTATATTAGCAGTACAAAACTCTATCAATTCTACGTTACCTATGGGATTGTATTACCAGTACAAAACTCTAACAGTTCTACCTTATGGATGGGATTGTATTGGCAGTACAAAACTCTATCATTTCTACCTTATGTATGGGATTGTATTAGCAGTACAAAACTCTATCAGTTCTACCTTATCGATGGAATTGTATTGGCAGTACAAAACTCTATCAGTTCTACCTTATGTATGGGATTGTATTGGCAGTACAAAACTCTATCAGTTCTATCATATGTATGGGATTGTATTGGCAGTACAAAACTCTATCAATTCTACCTTATGGATGGGATTGTATTAGCAGTACAAAACTCTATCATTTCTACCTTATGTATGGGATTGTATTAGCAGTACAAAACTCTATCAGTTCTACCTTATCGATGGGATTGTATTGGCAGTACAAAACTCTATCAGTTCTACCTTATGTATGGGATTGTATTGGCAGTACAAAACTCTATCAGTTCTATCATATGTATGGGATTGTATTGGAAGTACAAAACTCTATCAATTCTACATTATGGATGGGATTGTATTAGAAGTACAAAACTCTATCAATTCTACCTTATGGGTGGGATTGTATTAGCAGTACAAAACTCTATCAGTTCTACCTTATGTATAGGATTGTATTGGCAGTACAAAATTCTATCAGTTCTACCTTATGGATGGGATTGTATTGGCAGTATAAAACTATATCAGTTCTACCTTATGGATGGGATTGTATTGGCAGTACAAAGCTCTATAATTTTACCGTATGGATGGGATTGTATTGGCAGTACAAAGCTCTATCAGTTCTACCATATATATGGGATTGTATCAGCATTACAAAACTCTATCAGTTCTACCATATGTATGGGATTATATCAGCAGTACAAAACTCTATCAGGTCTACCTAATGGATGGGATTGTATCAGCAGTACAACAATATCAGTTCTACCTTATGGATGGGATTGTATTGGAAGTACAAAAACTATCATTTCTACCTTATGGATGGGATTGTATTAGCAGTACAAAGCTCTATCAGTTCTACCCTATGGATGGGATTGTATGGGCAGTACAAAGCTCTATCAGTTCTGCCTTATGGATTGGATTTTATTTTCAGTGTAAAACTCTATCAGTTCTACCAAGAAAACCGGTTGCTTAAAGGTAAAATACAAGTTTTAGTATCCTTAAACAGTGAGTAGTATATTTTATTTTAATTCCTCGTAAATACAAAATAGTGTATAAAATCACTGAGGAGGCTGTAAATGTATGGCAAAAATTTTGGTAATTTTGCAGCTGGGTATATCCAATGAACCCTAAGAATTAAAAAAAACTCAAATCCAAAAATAGACTAATATTATATTGAATCGTTCAAGTAAAAACTGTAATGTCATTTCAGTTAGTTAAAAGTGATAAAACTATTTAAACTACTAAAACTTAATCTTATTTAATTATTTAGTTATTAGCATATTATTTAAAGTAGTGTATTAAAACTATTAATACCCTCCAATCGAGCAAATGGAAGAAAACAATGTAGTTTTTTGCAACAAACTCACATAAACCCTAGGGCTTTGAATGTGATTTCTATTAATCCATTATGTTCACCAACAAGTTCGCCTTCATAGTTACAAAAAAAAGGAAAGATAATATATCTTTTTACGTATTAGTGCGCGTGTGTAACAACACATGAAAATATTCATTTGGACTTAATATATATTAATTGACAAAGAAGTCAAAAGTTTAAATTACGTAAGAATTATTCTATAAAACAATATGGTAAATTAAATCCAAAAGGTTAAATCATATTATAGAATGAATTAAATGTTTGGTTTTAAGTCATTCCTTTGTATTGTGAACTCCGGATCTAAAATTATAGTAGTCTGAAAAATCATTGTATTCATCAGGCAGAGAACTAAAATAACATTCGTTAAAATAAATAAACCCGTTATTGTAGAGTTAGCAAGGTATAACTACTCCAAGTATAGATAATTTATCACAACAATATTATGTTTTTATTCTGCTCCAAGTTGCGTTTTTTTATATTTATTTGTAGTTATATTTTTATTTAAATTAAAATATATCGTTTTATTTTTACGTTGTTAGGGTGTATTCGGATAGTTACAATAGCAAGTGTAACTAAAAGAGTTGATACCTCTCCTTTTCGTGTCATGATACGATCAATTCCCAATGCTGAAACATTTTTAAATCAATAACATAGCTTCTAAGAAATTGTTCTTTTCTCAATGAAAATTCAATACAACATTTTTAGCGCTCTCAACTCAGATAGATATCGTAACTTGAAAAAAAATGCTTACGCGTCATTTTAACTGCTAAATGTTTCAAAATCGTTTGATGTCAAAATATAATTAACGTATAACCAGAATAAATGAGGAAATTTAATTCTTTCAAGTTAAAAATAGATTGAGAAAATGTTTATTTAAAAACTACTGGGCTTACTGTGCTAAAAGAGGGTGGGTTTATATTTTAATTATAATATGAAGTTTATAATGAATCAATTTAGCAGTCGTAAAATTTTAAGACAACTCTAATTTGAGAAGAATTATACAAAGGTTAATGAAGTTAATGGCCTGAGTGAACTTGAAAGTTGCATTAATTTCTCTAAAAGGAGTTATTTAAAGTAAATCAGCTGAGCCCTAACGACCTCACCTCTCAAATAACCATTTCTTACCTTTAAGTGCCCCTTTTCTTGTAACAACTAAGGAATAGCAATTTTCTGGCCAAGCAGTTATTAGGTTTTAATTGTATTTAAGTAGAATTTGATTTTGCAAACGATTCTTTTAAATGTATGTTTTTATAATTGTGTTCCTTAAAAATATAAACTTTTTTAAGCTCTCAATATTTTAGCATCATTTCTCCACTAACTTAGTTAAAAACTATTTATATCCTACGGTCATGTCAGTATTTTTGGTTAGATTGGGTAAATTTAGATAAGGCTAGTAACAAAGGTAGGTGAGGCTGTGTTAGGTTAGGTTAGTCTAAGTTAGGTTGGTGCACTAGAAACCACGTGATGCAAGTGATTGCTAAACATCACACATACTTTAAAACCAATATTGAATTGAAAAGATTTAAACGAAAAAACCAAGTGGACAGTATTAGTATATCCACTAATGGTTAAGGCAATAAAACACTTCAAACTTCTTTTTTTTTTTTTTTTTTTTTTTTTTAAAAAATCCAAAATGTTACCCTTGAGGGAACCAAATTCATTACTAAAATGATTTAATCATTAAAATATTTGAAAGAATGAAAAGGAATTGCTCCAGCAGGCATCATCTCGTAAATTAATCCTACTTGACAATACCATTTTGATTGAATTTTTTAAGTTATACTTCTTTGCGCCCGTTAGACACTTTGGGATGGGATGTTGGTCGAGAAACCGCGTCACGCTGAAAAGTAAGAACAAATTTTTAAGAACTATCGATTAATCGATTGTACGTTTTTTGTATGCTTTTTTTTTAAAAAAAAATCCCAGATTCTTTTGAAGCCGGAATTAACAGTACCAAGTTTCAACACCGATAGCGCTGATTATCATAAGTTATATCATATTAGTTATATGATATAAATATAATATAAACAATATAATATAATATATTGTTTATATGATATTAGTTATATATGATATCATATTAGTTATCATAAGTCAATTGTGTCTTTCTTGGAATACAGTACGATATCTAATGACCAACCAGGAAATGAGCAAGATGAAAGAATGATTATAGAAGAAATTACTGATAATGATAATATAGGTGTATAATATAATAATGAAGTCACGTATAATATATCGAAGATAAATATATTGAATAATATTGAAAAATGTCTTATATTTCATTTATATATCCTGTCTGTTTGTGTGCGTGAGTGGGTGTATGAGAATGGCCAAAGAAGTATAACTTCCACCGTGTGGTCCGACGCACACCCAATTTTTTTTATACATTTTCATTGATTTAATAAATATAAACTGTTTCATAAATCCACTGTTAGAATCATTTTATCATTCTTAAAACTTTTACTTTACATACTTAATGAAACATATATATTTATCAAGAAAAGTTTATATTAGGAACTTATCATTTTCCAAACTATTTAAATTAACGTAATTGATATGGACTAGTTTTCATTATTGTAAACAATAACCTCAGAAGGAGAAGACAAAAATTGTTGGACATTTGCAATCATTACGTGAAAATTACCAATCACGACGTTTCGATTTGGTAAAACCCAAACTTTTTTCAAGTGCTAAAAACTAAATTGCATCTACACAAACATGTTATAAAACTACGTTCTTAAACTAATAAACTTATCTAAATCTACATTTTAACCTATATCATAGAATGGGGTACAACAAAATGAACTGCTGCTAAATATAAAAATGTTAACAGGGTTACATTAATATAAACTATTTAGGCGTTGCTAAGGTCACGATAAAAATGTTAAAACACAATTAAATTAATATTCAAATCAGACTCAAATGAGATTACATTAACTAATCATATATACAATAAATATATGGTACCTGAAAAACACTATTAATTTAAAATAACATTAAGCATGCACAAAAAATGATACATGTGACTCGGAAGGACTGAGACTACTATCCAATCTAATTAACTATTACAATTAAATTTTAACCTGAAAAGACAACAATTATTAGAAATAAAACAATACAATAATCAAATATTACAAAATGATGAAGTCTTACGACCCGCAGTGACGATGGCGTTTAGACGTCCCAGGTACGAAGTGAGGATGATTCAATCCAAATGCAGTGCCTAATAACCTGAGATTCTGAATAGAATCGTTTTGAATAGTCTACATACGAGCTACTATCTTCAGATTAGCTGCTGTAAAAAATATACTCTTATACTTTGATTTTCTATTATATATATTGCAATAATAAATCACGATTTATAATATTATAGCATTTATCTACTTAAGTTATGCTTACAAATTACAATGTTCATTAGCCCTTGTAGATGCAGAGAGCGTCCTTAATGTTATGGCACTTCACTGGTTACTCTTTGTAGTTGTCTTTAAGGCACAAACATTTAATCTTCTCCTGGTCCTACACCTAGCGGAATTACATCAGCTTTCAGAGAGGCAAATTGGATTTCTCCAGACTGTTTCCTTAATCACGTTTCATGACAGATTATTAATGTTTTGTTCATATGTGAAAACTTGTTAGAGATGAAATCTATGCTTAGATTAGAATATTTAATGCTTTGTATGAAAACTCCCGCGACAGTTTCAAAGGACTTTTCATATCCACTTTCCTATACATGACTTTAATCAACTCCCAAGATCTTTTTCACATGTAACACTGTTGTTATTTTACCCACTAACTTTAAACAACTTTAATAAACAAAAAAGGCACGTTTTTTCACTCCCATAAACAAAGTTTGACTTCTTAACTATCATAATTTTTATAATGATGGAGGGGCTCTCATGTATATTAAATTATACATGTACTATCTGCTCCACACCACTAATACATGTAGTTAAATGTATCTAATGTATAACTACATTAAAAGTACATTTGGGGATGGACTTCAAAATTTTCAACCCTAAATAGCTTGTGATGCCCACTTAGCTTTCAATCTTTGTAAAAACTTAATAACAAGAAAATAATGAGAGAAACAGTGTTGTTTAAGGAATGCATTATGTGATCAATTAAGCATTATTTATTTCCTTCAAAATTCGGTCATCAGCATTGTTGTCGCGTGAGAAATATCTAGCTTAACAAATACGTTAATTCTTTTATTAATATTATTATAAAAACATGAGTAAACATGCTGATGAACATTTTCTAGTAACACTTATATCTTGAATTTAGCGTTTATTCAACACAATAGATTTAACGTTAATTTAAAAGCTTAGTCTTTGATGAATATATTAACAATTTGCCTAATTATATAAATGACGTACACCATTTTGTGAACAAAAGTTTGACTATTTAAAAAATTATCTGATTTTTCATACGATTTATTTAAGGGTATAACTAATGTATTTTCGATCGAAGATCAATAAAGCTGATAAGGAGAGAGAAAGAACAAAGGTTCATTGTGCTAACCGTTGTGGACGCCAAGCATACTAACACATTGCCAGCTTTGTTCTAGGCATCGATTTTTACCTCTTTTGTTCTGGATACATTAAACTACATGGCTCTAATGGCGTCCGCATAATGCAAGGAAAACGTTCATGTACATGCGGGGGTTAGTAGTTAGGAAAATTTGGTTGGGTCAATATCAGCCACTACCTTGAATTTAATTTTAAGAAAACCCCGTTTAAAACGGATGATGGTATCTTTGAAACTTCAGTAAACTTCTTCGGTTAATGATTACAGGACCAATTAAATGTAAATGAGAATATTTTGTTCACAAAATGAAAAATTTTAATTTCACTAGAAAATTAAATATGGAAATGAGCAAATCATTGCTCCTCAGATGAAGGTAAATATATATGGTTAAAATATAAAATTAATCAATTTATATTAGAGCAAATCATAAAGTGGGATGGAAAAGTATTTTAAAATTAGGTGAATCCATGTGGTTAACAAAATTAAATATATCAATTTTTACACCTCGCCCACCCATACACTTAAAATGGTGATGACCCTTCTACCCAACTATACACGTACATTGGTGATGACCCTCCCATCCAACCATACACGTACAGCGGTGATGACTCTTCCTTCTAACCATACACGTACAGTGGTGATGACCCTTTCTTCCAACCATACACGTACAGCAGTGATAACCCTCCCATCCAACCATACACGTTCAGCGGTATGACCCTTCCTTCCAACCATACACGTACAGCGGTGATGACCCTTCCTTCTAACCATACACGTACAGTGGTGATGACCCTTTCTTCCAACCATACACGTACAGCGGTGATGACCCTCCCATCCAACCATACACGTACAGCAGTGATAACCCTCCTGCCCACACCATTCACGTACAGCGGTGATGACCCTCCCATCCAACCATACACGTACAGCGGTGATGACCTTCCTATCCAACCATACTTGTACAGCAGTGATGACCCTCCCACCTACTCATACACGTACAGCGGTGATGACCCTCCCACTCACACCATTCACGTATAGCGGTTATGACCCTCCCATCCAACCATACACGTACAGCAGTGATTACCCTCCCGGCCACCCCATTCACGTACAGCGGTGATGACCCTTCCTTCCAACCATACACGTACAGCGGTGATGACCCTCCCGCCCACACCATACACGTACAGTGGTGATGACCCTCCCATCCAACCATACATGTACACTGTACAGCAGTGATGATCCTCCCGCCCACTTATACACATACAGTGGTGATGACCCTTCCGCCCACACCATTCACGTACAGCGGTGATGAACCTCCCGCCCACACCATTGACGTACAGCAGTGATGACCCTTCCTTCCAAACATTCACGTACAGCGGTGATGACCCTCACACCCAACCATACACGTACAGCGGTGATGACCCTCCCATCCAACCATACATGTACAGCAGTGATGACCCTCACACCCAACCATACACGTACAGCGGTGATGACACTCCTGCCCACCCTTACACGTACAGCGGTGATGACCCTTCCTTCCAACCATACACGTGCAGCGGTGATGACATTCCTGCCCACCCATACACGTTCAGCGGTGATGACCCTTCCTTCCAACCATACACCTACAGCGGTGGTGACCCTTCCTTCCAACCATACACGTACAGCGGTGATGACCCTTCCTTCCAACCATACACGTACAGCGGTGATGACCCTTCCTTCCAACCATACACTTAAAGTCGTGATACCACTGTAAGTTATTGTTAATGTCAATACAAACATTTTTACTAATGTCCAACATTTCTGTACATTGACTTGTCTTTCTCAAGTAAGAAAGTTGAATTCACCTTTAATTGCAAAACTGTTGTCAATTAGGAATTCCCATATAACTGACATTTAGAAAATGTTTAATCTGAGTGAAATAGAAAATAAAAGTTTGTTCACACTTCAAATACCCTAAGTTTTAACATTTTTTAGTAAAATCGAAATGTGAAACCACATTTAAGTCGTCCCTGGAAGTTGAAGATTTTAAGTTATAGAAAAGAAACATTACACAAAATGAGCTATTAAAACGTGTATGTCACAGGAAAAAAAACTTTCTTGTGAAAATGTATTTTCTAATATATAATTAAATATATAAATATATATATTTGTTATTAAGATGACTAAACAATTTATATTAATGTTTATCTAAATTACAATTTTATATTTTAGATTTAATAAAAATATTCTTGGCATTAAATTAATTTGTCGTGATCGTCACTTTGATCAGAAACATAGAACTCATTCTATGTTCACGTAAATGCGTCTATTTTAAACCATAATAAAAAGTGAAACAAAAACGGAATAGAGCAATAAAAAGAGAGAGCTTAGGGACGTAAGGTGGAAATGTAGGACTCCTTCGAGACGTTCTACCTCTTACAAGGGGTGAGTAAAACCACCATTTTGAAAAAATATATATAATAATATAAAGTTACAAATTAGGGCTACTTACGTATTCTTAGGATGTAATAAAATTCAAACTGTATTCCATTTTTAACATTTTTATTTAAATTATTTCACACAACATGTTTCAACTTAATAGTCATTTTCAAGACACTATTAAGTGACTATTAAGTTGAAACTTGTTGTGTAAAATAATTTAAATAAAATTTTTAAAAGTCTACTCAGTTTGAATTTTATTACGTCCTAAAAAAATATTTCTTTAATAATGGAAGAACTTGCAATTAACCTGTATATATCTATTCAAAATAAATCATTAAATGACAATTAATTCCTGATAATTGGCTATGAATATTAATTTCCTAATCAGAAGTTAGTAACATATTACAAGCCAAACATGAATTGCGTTGAAATTATATAGCAAATCTTTTTTGTGTTTAAAATCAGAAAATGCATATTTACATGATCTATGATTGGCTGCATTATACTTCATTTCCTAATTGTTTTCAAGTTATGAATTGGAAATTAAAAATAGTTTTGAAAAGGTACACTGTAAAGATTATATTTATTATTTTAAAATAACAAAATATCTTATATTCCTCTAACATTGCAAGTTGCCTCCATTCACAAGCATAAGACGGTTAGTCTTAAGCAGGCTAATTGTACCACAAAGCGCAAAAATCAACACTTTGGTTAAATTGCTTGCCGCAAACCCTACTTTCAAAGAATCTACCCTACATTACATTTGGATTTTAATTTATTGTAAGCTGATTTCTAAATTAGTTATCAAAATATAAATTTTAAAGATAAAATAATACAATCTATGGATCTATTAGTATAACATCTGTTTCCAATTTTAAAAAAATACAACATAATTTTTCTCAACAGATAATAATTATAGTATTTATTTTACTAAGAACAAAGAACGATATACATGGATTTTTATTTGGCTTAAATCAATGTTACAATTTTTAAGTAAAAAGATTATAGCAGTATGTCAAATAGCCGAATTCCTGTGTATGTTAAAGGTTATAGATCTACATTTCAGGTTATGTTTTTAGGACTTAAAATAAATGATATGAGTAATATTTTTCAATTGTTCAACACAACGGTGTAGTGAGTGTCTTGATGTCACGTTCCAGGTCAAGGTCGAGAGGGCTATTATATGGAGTACCTCCCCTCTGACGTCTTCAATCCTCTTTGGCCACATTCTACTCACTTATACGTTGTACTGTCAACATGAAAGTGTAATCCGCATACAACGATGTAGTGACTGTCTTGATGACACGTTCCAGGTCAAAGTCAACAGGGCTGTTATATGGAGTACCTCCCCCTCTGACGTCTTCAATCCTCCTTGGCCTCATTCTACTCACTTATACGTTGTACTGTCAACATGAAAGTGTAATCCGCATACAACGATGTAATGAGTGTCTTGATGTCACGTTCCAGGTTAAGGTCAAGAGGGCTGTTATATGGAGTACCTCTCCCTCAGACGTCTTCAATCCTCCTTGGCCTCATTCTACTCACTTATACGTTGTACTGTCAACATGAAAGTGTAATCCGCATACAACGATGTAGTGAGTGTCTTGATGGCACGTTCCAGGTTAAGGTCGAGAGGGCTATTATATGGAGTACCTCTCCCTCAGACGAATTCAATCCTCCTTGGCCCCATTCTATTCACTTATACGCTGTACTGTCAACATAAAAGTGTAATCCGCATACAACGATGTAGTGAGTGTCTTGATGTCACGTTCCAGGTGAAGGTCAAAAGGGCTGTTATATGGAGTACCTCTCCCTCAGACGTCTTCAATCCTCCTTAGCCTCATTCTATTCACTTATACGCTGTACTGTCAACATAAAAGTGTAATCCGCATACAACGATGTAGTGAGTGTCTTGATGTCACGTTCCAGGTGAAGGTCAAGAAGGCTGTTATATGGAGTACCTCTCCCTCAGACGTCTTCAATCCTCCTTGGCCCCATTCTATTCACTTATACGCTGTACTGTCAACATAAAAGTGTAATCCGCATACAACGATGTAGTGAGTGTCTTTATTTCACGTTCCAGGTGAAGGTCAAGAGGGCTGTTATATGGAGTACCTCTCCCTCAGACGTCTTCAATTCTCGTTGTCTCATTCAGTTCACTTCTATGTTGCACTGTAACAAACCATAGTGTGATTTGATTTTCCATTGGCCTCTTCGTTTCTTAGTAAACTTCCAACTTGGGTACACATAATTTCTACGCCAATGGTACTTAATGACTTTTCAAAATAATCTAAAAATTAGTACCAATTAATGCTTTAAATTAAAAAAGATGAACTATTAAAACAATGGTAGAAAATAAATTTCTATATTTTCTTCTTGTTTAGTGAATATATAGCTTATCTTTAAACATTTACTGCTAACATCCTGTTACAGTTTTAAACAAACAGAATATTCTGTGTGCGTCGTGAAAACATCACTGCCATACAAAAAGTAAATCCAGCTCTGACCAGGATTTGAAACTGTTCACACAAATACCACCACTGATTGTATTGGATCACCATAGAGTTCGTGGCCAAACCCTACCCAATCGGAGGTTACTTTTGTCGACTTGATTAGATTCTTTGTGGGCTGACACACGTGAAAACAAAAGGGATTTAGACTGTTTCAGCACAGAAATAAATAATGTATTCGATCATCCTTGGGTTGCAATAAACTGTGGAGTTATTTACTGTATGACATAGTATTTTAAAGCATAACTTTTATCTTTCTTTTATCATATATTTACATAATACTTACTTTTTGCATTGTATCTTAATAGTTGCAAACTATAGTGACCTTTCGTATTTTACAAACTAGAAAATCAAATAAAAATTATTAAAATAATGTTTTCAATTAAGTATTAATTGATAAGAAAGAATAAAGTATTTTCTATTATAATAATATAGTGAAAATAATATTTAATTTAGTTCGGCAATTCAATACAGCCTTTCACTTTTCTGTACTCTTAACACACTCAATTTTAGAACGTTGTTGCCATTTTTAATAGTTGAGTTCTTTGATATAATGACTTTTACATAATATAACTTACTTCAATGGAGTTCCATTATTAAACATGGCCAAGTGATAATCAGCTTGTTCTTACTGTAATTTCAAAATTAAATGCTTTTTTAACATTGTAGGAGTCAAAACGCTTGTTTTAACATGTATTTTGATTGTGCCTATATTATTAAAACTGCATCATTTAAAAAAGGATAGATTCGCTTTGGACTAAGCACGGACTTCTATACAAACAAAGTATAAAACAAAATCATGTTCTCAGTTATAAAAAAATGTAGCACAGTTTTTAATTACGCTCCCTTTATTCATTTTTTACATATTTACTTATTAATGTAAATTAATTTTGAAGCTGAAGCTCTTAGGCTATCTTCAGAGTATTAAACTATAACCTAAATACAAAAAATAATAATTATATAAATAAAAATAAAACAACTAATTGTAAACAACATACGGCTAATTTAGTATGTGGGTATACTAAATTAACCGTATGTTGTTTAAAATTAACCGTTTTATTTTTATTAATGATGATTAATATGTATATTTATAGTTTTTTTTTTTTTTTTTTATATATATACAAAACATCGTGTTTGGTAAAGCAATACTCACATACTGTGGGAGTGTCATAAGGCCCTGTGAGCAGGCAATATGTATGCAATATTGAACCGTATTTCAAACAGTTCATCAGAAAAAAAGTAGTTCTAAGTGAGAACCTGTATACGTTGTCCATAACAGACTCAAATTTAATGTATAAGTAACAAATATGACGTTTAGAGTAGTCTTTGAATCGTCCCAAATATGTTTCATGTTACATTTCCATTCACTAAATTTGGACAAAATTCTGAAACTTTTTTTATTTGTATTTTAATGTTGGATCTCATTATTGTCATCTTGCTCATTTGCTTGATGAATTCGTATAGACTCTTTGAAATGTCTATGGTCTGGACCCAACAACTATCAATAAAAATATCATTATAATTTATCAAAAGTCATCATTTTCGTACTTATTCACACAGTTCTGGATATATTTATTCTGCTCATTTAATATTAGAATGTTTTAGCGTAACTTTCACATAAAAACAGTGCATTAAATGTATGGACACCTGAGTTTACTTTTGATTTAATTCAAAATAATAGTTTTCATGACACAAAAATTTGACAGCATTATTTGTTGAAGCTACATAAAATTTAGAGTTAGAGTTTATGTAGCAATCGGTTCTTTCATATTATGGCAGTTTGAAATCAAATATATCTCCTCAGCACAAATCCACCCACCCCAAGAAGACAACATGCAGGGGAAAGGGTTATGACTCACCAACCCCAAGAACAATACTAGCAAGGACATGTTTATGACTACTTGGGACATATCGAACCACCTTAAGACCTCAACTAGCATAGGTAATGATTACGGGGCTTCTTACAACACATCCACCCATCCCAAGAAAACAACTAGCAGGGGAAATGGTTACGACTCCTTGGGATATATCCACCCACGCTAAGACACAACTAGCATGGGTAATGATTACGGCTTCTTGAAACACGATCACCCACCCCAAGAACACAACTAGCGGGGAAGTGGTTACGACTACTTGGCAAATATCCACCCACCCTAAGAACACAAATAGCATGTGTAATTATTACGGCTTCTTGAGACACGATCAACCACCCCAAGAACACAACTAGCAGGGGAAATATTATGGCTACTATGGACACATCCACCCACCCCAAGAACACAACTAGCAGGGTAAAGGGTTAAGACTGCTTGGGACTTTCACTCTGCCCCATGAAAGAGTTTGGGAATAGGCCTATGGGTCTCACCTTTCTATCCCACAAACACTACTTGTAGAGAAAATGGATTCGACTCATTAGGACTCACCTAACCACACCAAAAACAACTCGTAGGAGAGATGGATATGATTCATTGGGACTCGCCCAACCACACCACAAACAAAACTCGTAAGGGAGACGGATACGACTCATTGGGACTCGCCCAACCACACCACAAACAACAATCATAAGGGAGGCGGATACGACTTATAATGACTCACTCGTCCACTCATAGAATACGATATATAGTTTCTGGTATGAATTATTGGGTCTCATGAAATTACTGTTGTATGATGTAAAATGATGCTATTACATTCTTAATTATACCTTCTATGAAATTTGTTGTCAGGATTTGATTGTGATATATCAAAGTTAAGAGATCTGAAAAATAAAATTTCCTAATCTTAAAACTATTTTAAACGAATAAATTTATTTTGTCAGTATTTTACATGTTTTCATTTAGATACAAAGATCTCTAATCCTCCACCTCCCCCCCATTCCAACCATACCCCTTCACAATTTGTCTCAGTACAGTGTAATATAAAATTGTTTGTAGATGCAACCATAAATTTCCTTTAACTACCAAACCCCCACATGTACATGAACGTTTTCCCTGCATCATGCGGAATCCATTACAGCCATGTAGTTTAATGTGTCCAGAACAAAAGAGGTAAAAATCGATGTCTAGAACAAAGCTGGCAATGTGTTAGTATGTTTGGCGTCCACAAGGGCTGTCACAATGAACCTTTGTTCTTTCTCTCTCCTTATCAGCTTTATCGATCTTCTATAAGTAGTGTAAAACACGGGTTCTGGGGGACCTTTTGACCTCTGTTATCAGTGTTATCACCACGTGTTGACCCCAGAGGTCAACTTTACTATTGTTTACAACTGATAATCAGCAAGGTCGTTGACCTTTCATTGATAATCACCACGTGGTGACCTTGAAGGTCAAGTTTACTACGAGCACGTGGACCCCCCGCGACGTTGTCGTAGGTCAGTGTTGTTTTGGTGTGACGTCATACCGTTTTCGCGCTCTTTTTTCTGTCAGTAGTACACACATACTATTGTTTACTACAAGCACTTGGACCCCCCGCGATGACGTTGTCCTAGGTCAGTGTTGTTTTGGTGTGACGTCACGCCGTATTTATTAAAATTAATTGTATTTATTTGAAGCTGTGGCAAAAAGTGTCGAAGACCGGAGCCGGGATCGATCCTAGAACCTTCCGTTTGTGAAACGGAGTCGATACCACCGCAGCACAGTGACACACCCGAGAGGGTAACGTAAGTAGCGGCAGAAGAACGTGTGTGACGTCCGCCGCCGCGAGCCAGATGCATTTATACTATATGAAATGTATATTTTTTTTTCTCCCAATAATTCGTATTTAATATAGTATTACTGTCGAAAAAAAAATTCAGTTTCTCTTTATACTATATAAAATGTACCAACTGTTTTTTTTCACAGTGTTACCAACTCGCACGATTAATTGCCAAAAAATATATGTCAGTGCTACCAACTCACACGATTTATTACATTATACTATAATAAATACATATACGATTATTAAATTATACTATATTAAATACAAATACGATTATTAAATTATACTATATTAAATACAAACGCGTTTTTCGGTGTTACAGTAATATTATTTTAATTCGTTATCCTTTTATATCCTTTTCAGTTGCGAATAAATACGTTAAAACGGTCGTCAAGTATTAGGAGAACAGAACTTGGCAAGATCTCTGAACTCAGCCATTGATATCATGAGCGCGCTATCATATCGCTTGACCTCAGGGTCAGGCGGCGCGCTCTTTATCAGCCCGCTGGTGCACGACTTTTCTTGGCAACAATTACGCTTCCTCTTCACTTCTGCTAGCCTAATACTCTATTTATTTTAAAACCTCTAAAATCGCTCACCTGAGCTAAACAAGGTATCATATGTTTAAATAAAATTAATTGAAGGATTGTTCTTAACCAGTCAACGTCTTTTTTTCCCTGATTTAATCCTATAAAGAGTATTTACATTATAGTACCTACATATAGTAGATGATATTCATATAATAATTAATATTTATATTTTTGAAAACTCTATGAAAAAGGTTATGCTTTAATTAAAGTGTATTTTTTTTCTCGTTACACGGTATACAGTATTAATGTGAATTATAATAGTAATATTTTGTATTTTATATAGTATTAATTTGTTCTGACCGTTTAACAAATGAACCAGAGGTTTTTTTCTTGTTGTTGTATAGTTTTCATAACAGCTGATTTTTTTTTTACAACAGCTGATGTGTCTTCTGCTACCAGAGAACTCTTTGTATATGAGAAAATTTTCTAAGTCTAATTTTGCTGATGCAATATTTCATCATCTGTACTTTGAGTTTGGATCTTGACCACCACGCGGCCTAACACGTGTGCACGCGGTCGGACACATGTTCAATTGACGTCATTTACTGAGTATAAATACACCAAGATTTCAAGCACGCAGTATCTGCAGTTGTTTCAAGTTCTAGAGACCAACGGCCCCAACGTCTTTCCGGAACCTCTAGACTTGAACAACCTGATCATTGGCTGTAGCAGATATTGAATCTGGTGAGTAAATGATTTAGATTTCCCAATTTATTAGCATTATTAGTTATGAACAGTAACTATTTTATATTATTCTCTAACATCATTTTCAATTAATATTTTAACAAAATAATCATTATACTCTTTATGAAAACTAATAATTTAAAATTTATTTACAGATATTTCTTTAACTAAATTATTTAACAACACATTTTAATAATACCAATAATGCGTTAGTATTATAAAATGCTTGGAGAATACAAATTATTTAATTTATGTAAAAATTATATTTATGATTTTAAACAATATTTTAACATTAATTGCATGACATTATTTCTTAAACCTAATTACAGTTGTGTTTTATTTATTTTTATTTTCAACCATACAACTAATTTAACTAAATTACTTCATACTATATGTTCTGATTATAATTTATTTCTTTCTTAAATCATCTACCACATTATTCAATTTTATTATTATTCAAATACGCGTTTATGAAATATTAGTTTGTGGAATTATATTGTATATTTGGTAATGTATGAACTAAAAGATATTGTACACTAACCTTTTTAAATCATTGTCGAACAGACTAGTTATTAACGGTAACCATTTTATTTATTCAACATCAATATTTTAGTAAAATAATAACTATCCAGAGCTTAAATTCATATTATAATTATATTAACGTTACTGTGACTCTTAATACTCTATTTCACAACTTATTGTTTGAAAAAAATAAGAACCATACGGAATGTTTTTAATAAAGTCATATTGTAATAAAATGTTTTTTTTCTTTTTTTTTCAGGCTGTCCATCTGCTTATAGCGTGCAGTACATCTGTTCTATCACATAGATTAGCTACTCAACAAGAAACTCATCTGTTTCATCGCATAGACTTACCACTCAACAAGAAACCTGCCACTTCGTAGAGCATCCATTGTCATTACTAACGGTAAATATTTTATATATTTAACATCAATATTTTTAGCAAAATAATAACTATCCTTTTTATGAAAATCAGTATGATCAACCAATTTTCAGTTGCGTTTTCACTAAATATTTCTTTATGTGCTTTCAACCAAATTGATTATTTTGCTTGAGTTCAAATAAATGTCAGTTTAGAGCTTAAATTCATATTATAATTATATTAACGTTACTGTGACTCTTAATACTCTATTTCACAACTTATTGTTTGAAAAAAATAAGAACCATACGGAATGTTTTTTAATAAAGTCATATTGTAATAAAATGGTTTTTTTTCTTTTTTTCAGGCTGTCCATCTGCTTATAGCCTGCAGTACATCTGTTCTATCGCATAGATTAACCACTCAACAAGAAACTCATCTGTTCCATCGCATAGACTTACCACTCAACAAGAAACCTGCCACTTCGTAGAGCGTCCATTGTCAAGCAAATACATTACTAGTACGTAGATTATTTTTTATTACTTTAAAAATGTCTCAAAATACAGAATTATGTTACTTAGGTTATATGAAAATAACGGATAATGCTTACCCACCTGAGTTAGGTTCTCCTAAAGCAGCAGGATATGATTTGAGTAGTGCTTACGAGTATAGTATTCCTCCTCATGGAAAAGAATTAATTAAAACAGATTTAAGTATTCAATTGCCAGAAGGAACATATGGACGAATTGCTCCAAGATCTGGTTTAGCGTGGAAAAAATTTATTGATGTCGGGGCAGGAGTCATAGATCCAGATTATACCGGAAATTTGTGCATAGTTCTCTACAACCATTCAAATGATGAATTTAAAATAAATAGGGGCGACAAGATAGCTCAATTGATCTGTGAAAAGTTTATGAGACCTAATATAGTGGAGGTAAAAAATGAAATGAAAACCAAACGGGGACATGATGGGTTTGGTTCAACGGGTGTTCAAAGGCTTAAGTTAGAGTAAAACTTTATTTTAGTCATATAAATAGTTTCTTAGCAAAATATTATTCATTTTTTTAATACGATTTTTTATTTTTTAATTAGAACTAAAAGATGGAGAGCTCACAATGGGAAAATGCTGCACACTCTTTTGTTGACGAGTCATGTTTAACACCACCTACGACTGAATATGTAATTGGAACCCTACCACCTTCACCTCCGAAACCAAAAGGAACTCGTGTGGGTAAAAAGACTCAACTAAAGCCTGCACTAAAATCAAATCCAAAACCAGGTACGTCAAAAGGTTGCAAAGAATTTACATTAAAAACCGTTGTTGAACTCCTCCTTCTCAAAGGGCTATGTTCTATAGCCCTATGGGAAAACTCGCTATCAGCAATCAGGAATCAAATTTCGAATTTAGTTAACCAAGAGGTGTTACAACTATATCTAAATTTAAAAACTGTTTGCACTGCCATATCTATTGGAATATTGCAAAATAGCGACCTTTCTCAAGAAAAAATAGAAAGAATTAATGAGCAGGAACATCAACACGAGGAGTTGATGGTATATGTTGGAGAAATATTACCAACTGTTAGCAATCCCGCATTTTACTCTCAGGAGAGTGTAAAATTGGTTTTAGACCTAATAACAGCTTTTATTGACAAAGAATCAGAGGTTGAAAATAAAAGTGAAACTGGTGATGAGCAAAATCTAGATCCTGAAAATGCTTTACTACAGTTGTTCGGCAGTGTTCAGAAAAAGAGGAAAACTAAAGATTTGCTCATCAACCAAACGTTTGCCCTCAGAACCGAGGATATGATTAAGAAACTAACTACGCCCGGAGAGACAGGAGAGTTTATGGTTAAAATTGAGATAACAGATTGTAACGACTTGAAAGGTGTGAGCAAAGATGTCCAGTGGACGAAAGTCTGGAAAAAGATTATATTTTTAACTGACGAATCTAGCTCTACGTATAAAAAAATTAATGATATAATTTTGCAAGAGGCAGCAAAAATAGCGAAAACTAAAGAGGTTCATACTCTTGAGTATGAAACCATGGAAGAAAAACCTACAACTGTTCGTAAGCGAACAAAATATTCTAGGCAGTAAGAAAAACGGGGAATAGTAATTATTTAGATATATTATACTTATTGGTTAGGAGTCTAGTAGTTATTTTATTTATTTTTTATTTTTTTTTATTTACAGATGGAAAAGCATTTACCTTTTAAGAAACGATTCAGCCGTATTTCTCCCGAACCAATGGATATTGATCCAGGTCCCTCAAATATAACTCAACCAGGTATATCAGGCTTAAATTGTAATATCAATAACGAGAATGGTGATGACAGTGACTCCGATGATGATGATGATGATGATGTGCGATTTAAACGTTTCAGAATGAACATTACCGCTAATGCATGTGATCAGTTTATTGAACTTGAATCTGCTTTTGGAGGGAGAGTAAAATCATTTTTCTTAAGAAATAATTCAACCCAAGAGAAAGATCTTTGTTTTTTGCTTTCTCTACACAAAGATGCAATGATAAGAATCATAAGTCAGCAACTGAACGTGTATGGATCTTTAAAATTTAATCTAGTGGTTGAATGTGATTATGAGAAACCTATGACTAGTGAACGTCAAGATCGGTCTTTTAAAACAAAAAACTATCCTGTGTTTAATGATACGAATATCAGCAGTTTATTACATAATCTGTTTAGTAAAATATGTAAAGAAGAAGTTGATATGCAGGCTCGAGGAAGTGGTTGGACTTTATCTAAAGTTGATGGAATCTTGTTGCGGATGAGTCGGTATAGACCTTTGAAAGGTAATACTTTCATACCTCTGCCACACTCTATAGAGTTAAAAAAAGCTGTAATCAATCCTATAAATGTAGACAGTTATTGTTTTAAGTGGGCGGTATTATGCCATTTTGTAAAAGGTACAAAAAGATGTAATGTTGACAATAGATATTACAAACTATGTAATTTGCTGAATTTTAACGGAGTGGAATTTCCAACACCTTTGAAACATGTTACGAAATTTGAAAAAAATAATCCGCAAATCTCAATTAATGTTTATGGGTTGGATGAATTGAATGAGGTTTATCCTTTAAGAGTATGTGACAATGAAAAGAAAACACACATAGATTTACTATTAATTTCTAACGAGAAAGGTAATACTCACTATTGTTACATTTCAAACTTTTCAAGATTATTATCATCTCAAATTAACAGTCGTAAAAACAAAAAGATCTTTTGCAAGAGGTGTTTAACTTGTTTTGATTGTTCTAAAACAAATGTGAAACTAAATGAACACAAAAAGACGTGTACAGAAAACAAGCCTGTTAGGGTTTTGATGCCAACAAGTGTGAATGCTTTTCCTCCTGTTTTGAAATTTACTAATCATCAAAATATGTTTAAGTTACCCATTGTAATATATGCAGATTTCGAGTGTATTTTAAAACCTGTAAATAATCAATTGACGAGATATACATATGTGAACAATGTCCACGAACCTATGAGTTGGTGTGTTTATATAGTCTGTGATGAATCTGTTCCACAATTCATTAGAGATTCAATTCCAACTGAAGTGTTCATATATAGAGGTCCCAATGCGGCAGAGACATTTATGTCACATATTGTTGATACAGTAAATAAAATTGGTGATTTAGTCAAAACAAATATTCCGATGTTACCACTAACAGTGGAGGAAAACAGACGTGTAAATACAGCAACTCATTGCGAACTATGCAGTAAAGAATTCACATCAATTTATCGACCTCAAAGAGACCATTGTCATTTGACAGGTAAATTTAGATCAATATTATGTTCAAGATGTAACTTAAAAAGACAGTATCAAAGAAACATCCCAATTTTCATCCATGGTAGTGCTAACTATGATACACATTTTATTGTAAAACAACTAGGTATTGACAATAGACGTGTCAGTGTTATTCCAAACACAAGTGAAAAGTACATTACTTTTTCTAAAAACACATCGAGCGGATTGAACATTCGATTTATTGATACATACAAAATAATGAATTGCAGTTTAGCTACTTTAGTTAAAAATCTACCAAACGATAAGTTTATTCATATAAAGAAAATGTTTAATGATAATGATATGCCTCTGGTTACTCGTAAAGGTGTGTACCCATATGAGTACACATCTTCATGGGATGTATTGAACGAAAAAAGACTTCCACCTCGAAAAAGCTTTCACAATAGTTTGGATAATACTGATATATCTGATGAGGATTATAAACATGCTACTATGGTCTGGAATCATTTTAAAATAAAAAATTTAGGTGAATACAGTGATCTGTATCTTAAACTAGACGTTCTACTTCTTGCTGATGTGTTTGAAAACTTTAGACAATTGTGTTTTAATTCTTATCATTTAGATTGTGCTCATTATCTCACTCTCCCCAGTTTTACTTTTGACGCAATGTTAAAATTTACAAATGTTCAATTAGATTTGCTAACAGATTATGATCAGTATTTATTCATAGAAAAGGGGATTAGAGGTGGTATTACATCTTGCATCAAGCGGCATTCAACTGCTAACAATCCGCTTGTTGAAAATTATAATTCTAATTTGCCAACCTCATATCTAACTTATGTAGATTGTAACAATTTGTATGGCTGGGCAATGAGTAACCCTATGCCTATAAATAATTTTTCCTGGTATAAGGGTGATGTGAATAATTTTCCAATAATGAGTATTCCTAATAATTCTGATATTGGATATTTCTTAGAAGTTGATATAGAATATCCACATAGCCTTCATGATGAACATAATGATCTTCCATTTTTTCCTTGTAGTAAATGTCCACCCAATTCTAAACATAAAAAGCTCCTCATTACATTAGAAAATAAAGTAAATTACGTATGTCATTATGTAAACCTTAAACAAGGTATTGAACATGGACTAGTATTAAAGAAAATACACAAGATTCTACAGTTCAATCAGTCGCCTTGGCTGAAACCCTATATTGATTTCAATACTGAAAAAAGGCAGAAAGCAAATAATTCATTTGAAAAAGATTTCTATAAACTTTTAAACAATAGCATGTTCGGGAAAACAATAGAGAATATTAGAAAAAGAATAAATCTCGAATTAGTAACGTCTGAAAAGAGATTGCAAAAATTAATTAACAAACCCTCCTTTGTTGACAGACAAATTTATGGCGAGTCGATTTGTTCTGTAGAATCTTCTAAAGAAACAATATACTTTGATAAGCCAATTTATGTTGGATTTTCTGTATTAGAGATTAGCAAAATCAAAATGTATGACTTTCACTATAACATTATGAAAAAAAAGTATGGTTCTAATATTAAGATTTTATATATTGATACCGATTGTTTCTTTTATGAAATACTGACTGATGATTTTTACAGCGATATTAAAGATAATCCCGAATTTATGAGCCATTTTGACACTTCTGATTATCCTCCTAATCATAAGTGTTATAGTTCAATTAATAAAAAAGTGCTAGGAAAATTTAAAGACGAATGTAAAGGAATTGTATTGTTAGAGTTTTTTGGTCTTAGACCTAAACTATACTGTTTTAAAACACCAATTCCACTGGATGATGACTGTAGTAACAAAATACAACCTAATGTTCAAAGGAAAGCTAAAGGAGTGTCAAAAGGTGTCATAAATACTAATATTACTTTAGATGATTATAAAAACTGTCTTTTAAATAATCTGACAATTAGGAAAGAAATGAAAACCTTTCGTTCTAAAGGACATGTTATCAGTACTTTAACTGTAAACAAAATAGCGCTTAGCTGTAATGATGACAAGAGACATATTTGTGATGATAAAATAAATACTATAGCTTATGGACATTATTCACTCTTAGACAATATGGAAGATTTGTAAACTGTATATATATATTGATATTCATTGTAAAACAAGTTGTTGATGTATCTATTGTACTACTCTTAGACAATATGGAAGATTTGTAATACATTTAATTTCTAGTGTGTAAACTGTATATATTGATATTCATTGTAAAACAAGTTGTTAATGTATCTATTTTTTACTAATTAAAATAATTGTATTTTATATCTCAATGTCTTCTTCTTTTTTCACAAAATAACCTTTTACAATACCAGAAAGTGGGAGATTAAAAAAAAATCATAGTACATTTAAATTAATATTCGTTTATTTTATATAATTTTCTTTACAATACCAGAGAGGGGTGTATATTGGATCAAAGCATCATGAATGATCAGACAATACGCCGTTGTATCCTTTGGTATATCGACAGTTGTTTGAATCTCGATGCGAACATCCAATGATCCAGTCTTTAAAGTCTCAACTTGTTTTGAACAATCAATTACTATTAAAGGTGTCTTCTCTTGAAAAGTCATTATATCCAAACAAGGTTGATCATCACCACCTATGTAATATGATGATTGAAATCTTGAATACATATCATATAAAATTGATTTATTTCCATTTAAATTATCATATGGATAGTACTTGCTGTTCAAGTACAGTTTTATATTATCTAAATTACAAAAATCAAAATGCGAAGCATTCTTATTTGCTTTGTCTTTACGATCAGTTTGAAAACCAATTATTACATATCTTGGCTTCTCCATCATGGATGATGTTTTGACTGTCCAAGTTAAAAACTTTGTAATTGGTAATGATGGGTACTCATGTAACTGCCATCTTCTGAATGGTATAGATATGGGCTGATCTCTTTCAGTCAAACGTAGAAGAGATAATTTCACTTCATCATCAACTCGAACATAAGGCATTTTCCAAACAATTTTGTTAAGTTGAATTTGAAAGTCAAATAAAGATGCAGCTGGTTGAAGCACAACATTTTTATCATTAGATGAACGTAACAGGACTAGTTCTTGTTTTACATTCAGTAAAATATGATTATAATCCTCGGCAAAACCGAGTAGTAATTTAAGTGGAACACAAAACGAAAATGATGTTCTATCAACCATCACACCCATGGTTTCGTTTTGCCAACATGCGTTCTGCATCCAGTACTTGTCTCCTGGTCTAGAGGTAAGTAAATTCTTTATTGTTGTAGAAATACCTACGTTTTTTACTCTATCAATTTCAGTTCCACACAGTTCGTATCTGATTTCATCGAACAGAAATGCCATAGCATTACTAACTAATTGAGTTGTGGTGTCATCAGTTGGAGGTGTACCTGTCTTGACTAGTTTACCTTCCAAAAGTAGATAGCTTTTACTAGGTAATGTGTAAACATCTTGCTGATGAACAGGTATCCGTATCTCATCACTTGTTTTGTAAGAATTTGACGTATACGGATTATGAGAATGCCATTCAATATCAATGATAGAACTATCGAAGCTAGGATTTGTTCCTATATCTAAAATATTATTCATCCTTACTCTTGAAAGAGGACACTTTTGTACGTAGGTATATTTTGTTCCGTAATGTTAACTGCTTAACGACTTGTTCACGACTGACACTAGATTCTCTTTTTGTGGTCAATGTTTTATGTTTATCTTTATTCGATACAGTAGCGGCGGGAAATACTAAACCCATTATTTTCTTCTCGGCCTAATATCTACTCTTATATTGATATATTCTTCTCTAAAATTAATTAAATTACCAAATTGATCTTCTAAATTAATATAAAATTCGCTCAAACTCAATTGCTTGTTTATTGGTAGATATTTAACTGTGTTCGGGATTTCTACAATTTTAAATCCCGGCGCTACAGTTGGATAGAATTCATGTAGTACGTGACCTTCAATCCCGTCTCTATAAGACCCTCGGACTAAATTACATGTGATTCGTATGATGTCTACTTTATTAATGAACACTTGATTAGGAGACTTGTGCACTTTATTCGCTTCTAATGTCACACCCTTTTCAAATCCTAATAAGGACGCAATTGTGTTCTCTTTGGTGAAATCGATCTCTAGTGAACAACTTAAGTGACTTTTTAGTGTATTGTTGTTAGCCTCGAGTTTAAAATGCGTTGTAGGAGACTTTACCTTTAATTCCTCAATCACAAAATTATTTATATCATCTATTTCATAAGCACCGGTAGCTATACTTATTTCTATATCTTTACCGATGTACAGTTTATTATTTACATTCTCTTCAATATTAGGAATTGAATTGTAAGTCATGAGGTCCATAAAACCCATCTCCCATTCGTCTGACGATGAAAGATCCATAGCTGGAAAAAGTGTGCACTTGAGGCTTGAACTTCTACCTGTAATACAAATCATCTCCGTCTTGCGAGAAAGTCTAAACACAAATGACCACAATTTACAGTATTAAATTCTTGTTTAGGAAAGTAATTATATCTAATCACCACTCGATATGGTCCGCTGTTAAAATACCTCTGAAGTTCTAACGGTGGTCTCAGATTACCGAAACTATCAAAATATTCAATGTCAAAATCACGCTTATAGTAACATACCCAATGCGTACCCCATCCTGTAATACTGTCTAGATTTACAACACCAGATTCCTTTTCGTTAATACTTGATGGAAGTAAATCTCTCATAAATACACCTCTGAAATATGGTATTTTCAATAGTTTCGCATATTTGATTATATCTTTATTTGTTAGCGGAACATTTGGTATAGTGTCTATGAGTGGTGATGAGTATATTAGTTTTTTTTAACTGATCCAGATCCTCTGTACGGTTTTAAGTACAAACCTTTACCCTTCTTTTTGTTTATTGACTGTCTTTTTTTTATTCTTCTATTGTTAGATTGTTTCCTTCGAGGCTTTTTACTCTTACGTCGACGTTTTCTGTTATCACAGCCGCTACCTAATTTACTTTTAGCTTTCATTACGTTTGTAACTAGCCAAGCAGCCGCCTTTTCACCTAAACTAGAATCTGATGACCTCACTCTTTCCCAAGCTCGTTCGGCCAATATTCTATCGGCTGTTGATCTTCGCTCACTGTCCTTATACTTATCGTATGCAATGTCGTGATCTTTCAAAGCTGAATCTAATTTATTAATTCCTCTATCACCTCTGGCTAATCTCTGTTTTACGTTAGTACCAGGACCACACCACTGATAACCTGGTAAATGTAGTTCTGTGGGTAATATATCTATAGCTCTATTGATGACACTACCAGCCACACTCCCTAATGTACTTATCAGTCCTGCGCCACGATAAGAACTAACACGTCTGTTCATCGTGTACGTCAGTTTTATAGTGTCAGTATAATCATGAGCGTCGATAAGTTTGGACGTCAAAATGTTAGTAGTAGCAGTAACAAAGGTCTTAGAGGACCTAAAGGAATCGGGTTTGAATTAACTAAGGAAGGTGATTATGACATTCGTCGCAAAAGGTTGCGTAATGTAATGGAACCCGAAGATGATGGAGACGCTGTAAATTTAAAACGACATAAATCGTCATTTAATAAATGTTTAAAATTAAATGATGATAAAAAGTACGATGCTAAAGGATCAACAGTTTGTCATGTAGGTGATCCGACTAATCCGACCGATGCTGTGAACTATAAGTTTATCAAAGACCGCTGTGTAACATTTGATAATACAGAAATTAATGCAAGAAATCATACAATTAGCAATGTGTCAGATCCGAAAAAATATCGAGACGCTGCAAATAAATTGTATGTAGACACAATGTGTCCACCCATGACTGAAACTTATTGGAATTTTAAAAACAAGCGATTGGTGAATGTCAGTGATCCAATAAACATGAACGATGTTATCAATTTAAAGTACTTCTTCAGTAAAACACTCAAGTCCGATTCGACTTCTTGGGACTTTGTAAATAAAAGACTAACTAATGTGGCCGACCCTATTCATATGCAAGATGATGTTACGCTAAACTATTTGGTTAGATCAATTAGTAATATTTTATATGAACTATACAGATTATTGGCTCCAAGTGGTGACCCAATCAGAACATTAAAGAAAGAAGACTGGATAGACATGAATATTGTCAACCCATTTTTCATAGATCCAAAAACAAAAATTGCTAGAAATAACTAAATTGTAAGTAGTTGGTGAAAATAAAATTATACAGTAAAAATGGAATATTATTTTATTTATTACCTCAATCTACAATACTTTTACCAGTTAAATTAATACATTTCTCATCTAATTCCTTTAATTCTTCAATTATAGAGTTTATTTCATTCTGATGTCCAGTGTGACCAATATCTTCCGAAGCATTCAAAATCCTCAGGCGGTCGACCAGTTCGTTGGGATCATCATAATATATGAAGTTTGGTTTGGCGTCAGTCAAGACAATGCCACTTCCACTCACGGTTTGTTGCACCAAATCTGAATATGTGCTCATTTCATTTGTTAATTCATTTTCTCGTGTAGCAATTAAAGATATGATGTTTTTATACTTATTCCCCCTGTTAGACTTCACTTTCCCTCTAGGTGAATAATTTATCTTGTGAGCATTGGTATCTCTGAGAATCATAGCGTAACTATCGAGATCTTCTTCACTGTACACATAAGGATTAGGTATATTCATAAATAAAAGTTCGTATAAACCACGTGTACCCTCATATCTTTTACCATTTATTATAAAATCATCTATATCGATTTCTAATGGCTTATCACCAATCATCCATTGATCGCCTTCGACTCTTATACCATAATTATGATCTACTTCTTTACCACCTTTAAGTAATTTTAAAAAGTACTCTTTCGCTAGTCTTCCCTTAAACTCACGTAGTACGTATTCCCTAGCTAAATTTTTTCCTTGAGGTGTTTTCAACAGGTCTTTACCCGATACCACAGCCGGTGAAACGTACGTTTCTTCAACCATCATATCTTCTTCCTCATGCTGTTGTGGACTTGAATCCGGTTCCATAATGTCATCATCATTATCAGCATTTTCACCATCTTGTTGATCCATGTTGAAACCGGGTATAGCGAAGCGTTTTGAAGTCGGAAGCGTATCTTCTGTATTTTCCTCATGCAGACGTTGTTTTCTTTTCACTCCTTGTGGAGGTGCACGTATGTAACGTTTTACAGGCGTTTCAAAATCCTCTAACTGACCTTTTCTTTTAAGTTTATTGATTTCTTGTTCTGTTATTTCTTCTTTAACTTGTTGTTGCTGTTGTAACTTTTCTCCTTCCTCCACAATCTTTTTAAGTGGCTCAGCAATGGGCTTTAGTTGTTTTTCCCACATCTCTTCACTATCCAACATTTCCCTCTTCATAGATCTATGTTTTTGCTTAATATTTTTCCTTATTTGAGTAATTTCCTTTATAACCTCCTCTTTACTTTTATCGGCTAGAACCTCGTCAATAGAAAATGTAGAAGAGGAGGACATTATGTGTCTAACTCGGATGATGAGTACAATATAAATGATTGAAAGAAAAAATACGAAACGTTAAATTACCCCCACTACCACATTTATAATTTTACAAAAATATCAAATCCTCTACGATACCGACCTTTGTTTATATCACTATCCTTGTCTATTACAACAAATCCATTTTTTGACATATCCCAAATCTTTGAACACATATGCTTGAACTGACTAAAACTCATATCAGGACTGACATGGTCTTGATAAATGTGATTCAAATTGCGATCATCTTGTTTAAATATAACTAAAAGATTCGCATTGTCTCTAACCAACTGTTTGGGTATAAAACTGTAAGTTTGACACACGTAAAAAGTGTCAATATTGTTATGACGTCCCATCGAAAAATAGTTTTTAATATTATTCTGTTTGCCACAAGCGATATCATCAAATATCATTACAGAATTTGCTTCAATCTCACTTGGATGAGGTACTTCATCGTTGTCTGAATAAGGATGATATCCTATTCCATCTAAATTTGACAGAACGCACTCGAGGAATGTATACTTCTTTTGATACAGTGATTTTGAAAAAATGTATACATTGTTAAAAAACAAACCCTTAGGTGAGAATAATAAGTTTAAAAGTAAATTGGTTTTCCCACAATTTGATGGACCCACTATTAAACATCTGATTGTGTTTGGTAATAAATGTCCGTGTCTTTTCATACTCTTCTCTGTCTTCTTATCAACTAACATGTCTAAATTAACGATTGGCAGTGTTACAGACTGTTTAAGAAACTTCATTACTATCGTAAATCCTTTTTATCAATCCAGGAGTCATGTGATTTATCAAAACCCAGCCAACGCACTAATAATCTATCGCCTTTTCTCTTAATAATTTTTTCAATCAAGTAAGTATCACCAAAACGTGTTTTACTTAACTCTTCTTGATAAAATCCACCTTTTATTACATCACCTTTATCGTCTTTTAGTACGTATGTAACTGGTCTAGTTGGCTGTATTTTCCATACTGTGTAAATCTCATTACTCCACCTAGGCCAATAACCTTTATTGAATTGTTTAGTTAATCTACTTATTCTAACTCGATCACCAGTATCAAATTTAGAATGACTATTGTATTTCTTTCTATTATTAACTATGTGTAATAATATTTCTTGTTCATTTCCAATATTAACCTGAACAGGCTTAACACCAATAGTTCGATGAATGGTATTATTATAGGTTTTCAATAATTTTGGCAGTAACTCTAACCACTTGTAATTACCCTGCTGACTAAAGTGTCTCCACATGTTACTTTTCAAAGTACGATTGAATCTTTCAACAATTGAAGCTTTTTTATCAGAAAAAGTAAAATAATGATTGATATTATATTTATTTAACAAGAACTTAACCTTAGAATTAAACCATTCTGTACCTTGATCTGTATGGAAATTTTTCATAGAATTTTTTTTCAATATAGGTTCAAGTGCGATTACTATATCATTAGCACTTTTTGACTTTATTGGTACTGCAAAAGCAAATTTACTAAAACAATTAATTACAGTCATAATATATTTAAAACCTTTGTTAGATTTTGAAAAAGGAATCATTTCGACTAAATCTGCTTGATATAAGTCGTTGATTCCTTTAAGTTCTACATGACGTGTAGGATAGTGACGTCTTGTCTTGCTTGTCTATGTAATTCTTTTGCAATACCTGCTCTGCTCGTACATTGATCATTGTTACCAGGTGAATAGGTGGTAGCAAAATGAAACAAATGTTAAGATACAAACATATATATATATATTTACATTTTAATGAGTTCACAACAAGGTGATGCTTTTAAATGTTCTTCTTTCGGTTTATCCTCCGGAGTCCAATCTTCAAGAACGACACCGCATTCAATACATTTGACAGCGTCTCCATCACCAGTATAGTAGAAGCCTGCATCTATCATATCTTGAATGTTAGGATACATCTTTGGCCATCTGAAGTATGTTAGCGACATAAGGTACTCGGTGTTCTTAACAGATTTCTTATATCTACTATAGTTACAAAAGTCTCCAGACATATTTTTAGACATTGAACAGTCAGGATTTTCTAGCTTATGTAAAAAGTTTACGTGTTCTATAGTTAACTTGACATCACCAGATTGCCAACCACAACCACAACATACAATTTTATCAAAAACTTTAGTACAGTAGAATCCAGATTTGATCAAGTCTTTCTTTGTACAATTAAAAATAGAACAACAAACCTCGTCTTCACTATTACTATCACCACTACTATTACTATTAGCACAACAACAAGTAGGACTCATGCCAACTGTTCAACTTAATGGTCAAGACCGTAATGATCAGTTTAATTTAGACTGTGGCTGTGGTGGGGGTGTACAAAAATAACAATTCTTCCTTTTAGGGTTAGGTCCATCAAATGTATCTTGAAAAGGTTTAAGCCCAAAATGGAAGTGATCCGTACATCTTAAATTTTTCAATATATCTGGATCATTTCTCAAACTGACGGGAAGTCTATCATATATCAATTCTAAATCTTCGGTATGATTAATTATAAAACTTTTCGGTAAATATTTTATCAATTCAGGTTGTAAATTTTTATATCCTCTACGATAGCATTCTCCAATAGCGAGATTTACAGTTTTTAGCCTATCCTCAACTAATTTCTCAAGTTTAATCCATTGAAGTAGTAAATGAACATTAATATATGCACAGTTTAAAGGATCATGATTGAAGGTACATTTTTTCATAGCACTAGTCTGAGTTTGATTTCTAATAACACTTAAACTAGGACATCCTAAATCTTCTAAATTAATTACATTAACTTTAAACTCTGACAAAAGGTCAGTTACAAATTGTTTCTTCTCATATCCTTTAACATACACATTACCAGAAATATTACAACCTTTAAGTACATCTTTTAGTTGATTATATTCTCTAAACCCAGAACCCCAATAGAGTCCATGGAAGTACTTCTCCAACCACACAACTTGCTTTTGAACATTTTCTGGTAACTTGTTAAAGTGACAAGGTGGTTGAAACAGTTGTAGTTCATAGACTTGCTCATCGGTGGATATGACAGCCAACTCCTTTACAATAAACTTGTTGTCTTGGTTTTTAAATCCTTGAAAATCCAAAATGAACTCCATATCTGTACGAAAACAGATTAAAATTAGAATATTGATAATTTAATCTTTTTTAAAATTCGGTCAAGATCTAATTGAATAAATTGAGTACCTAATGTGTAAGCATAAAAGTTTTACTATATTTATAATCCATGTTTACCTTTATAATGCTGAGTCACTATTGATAACCTTGTGGATGAGTTTAATACTAATCATGATGATGCACTGCTCCTTCTATTTATAGTCGTCATTAGTGACGTAAATCGATGATTCATCAGTTCAAAGGTTGTAATGATGTAATCTAGGTAAAGGTTACTTTTTAACATGGGTGAAAAAATAAACTAAGTTGCAAATTATAATCTAATTATTATTTATTATAATTTTTATGATTAGATGTTGACTTATATACACTGCAAGCTGATTTTTCAGTTTTCATATTAACAAGTTTCAATTTTTCATTAGCACGAAACATATCAATAAGCCGTCTAGTATCAGGTCTTCGATCCTCTTCGGGTAAATTATAAACTTTTACAGTATCAGAAAATTGAACTTTCTTCATCGTTTCAAAAGTTGCAGTCTGTATCCCAGGTTAACGAATAATTTTTCACTATAGTAGTATTTCATAAAAGTATCCTTCCATGAAATAAATTGTAGAAATGCTTCTTTATTAACACTTTCCTTCTTACAATATAAATACCAAAAGTATTCACACTCAATACAACTGACAGTCTCCAAAGGAAGATCGAATAACAACTCTAATTTAAGATTGAATGGAAGCTTCATCTTTAGCCTTACTGTTGAATCTAGAATTAAAGTCGTTATTTATCGCTGGCAAGCACCTTATCAATTGCAACCATTGGTCCGAATCCAATTTTATTACTTCACGTTCACTTTGTATCATAACATATGTCTTATCAGAATTGTTTCTGACTAAAGCACGTAATTTATTTCCTATTATTATAAATAAAGTTTCGTATTGATGATTTCCATCATCATCATGTGAATAGATCTTGTGAGTTTCCATGTTGTCGTGACGGTGTCTAAGATAAGACTGAGTTCACTTTTATACTGAATTATTGTCTGTTACAATTAAGTAGACTATTGATACTTAAATCGTTTCCAAAATTCTTCATCAATTGCGGTAAATCCTTTTTTGAATTCTGTCCAATCATCATAATTAAAATGAATAAAACTATAAGGTTTATTATCACTATTCTTTTTTACAATAAAAATATTTGTATTTGTTTGCCAATTACTGAGTATTACTTTTAAATTATTAGTTAATATCAAAGTCTTACTATAAGCATACTCCATACCTGCTGAACACCTTAACGGTCGAAGTCAATTAATGAACTGATCCATTATACACAACCCAATTACTATTTATAGTTTAAAAATCGTTTCAAAAATTCTTCATCAATTAAGTCAGAAATATCAGGATAACCATGTCTCAATTCATTTAACATAGAATTCCACATTTCTTTCCGTGTAAAATCACGGTAGTATACATAGTATGCATCTTTCCATGTTTTTTTAGAAGGATGCCACTTCACATTATTCTTTTTACAATATAAATACCAAAAATAATCATCTTCAATGAAACGCACTTTGTAAAATGGTAAATTTACTAAAATATTATATTTTAATTCTAATGGTAATGTTCGTATATGATCTTCTAAGTACGTATTCCGATTTTTTCTGACAAACCGAGATCTTCTCTTCTTCATCACCATTTGTACACAAACAACTCACGAATACTGATTCAGCCCTGAAATCTTGATGTATTTATACCAGTAAAAATGACGTCAATTGAACACGTGTCTGGACGACTACTATAATGTAAATACTCTTTCTAGGATTTGAAGTCTGACAACTGTAACATATCTTTAAGTATCTCCCGCTAAACGTCTTGACCAATATTCTACTAATTCAGACGTTCTGTTTCTTGTTCTTGGCAATGTTGTTGATGATACGTTTGGATCTTGCACATGTTCACCTCCATGTCCGACATGAGTTTGATTCCTATACCAGGTAGTGTCACCCGTTGTCCACGTACTAGAAGAAATAAATTTGCTTTGTTCAGGTTTTCTTCCTTCTCTAAATATTCTCTCGTAATATGTTTGATAAGCTGTTATTGTTGGATCGGTTATCGGACGTCGGCTGTTGTTTTGATCTTGATTTGATTGACCCTGAGCAGGAGCACGGTGTGCCATGGTTGAAGTATGACGAACGACTAACAACTCGGTCTGAGCAAAGCTAGAACAACAAATCATATACGTATTTACTATAGTATAATGCAACGCCTGACACTAGGGTCAAGCGATGTCCTTGCTCAGAATCTTTGAACTTGTGATTCTTCAACTCCTTTAAGCTCGGCCATTAGTCTGTTGTAGAGTTCTTCCCCACACTCTTTAGGACCGATGCTTTCAAACAATTTAATAAATGAGTATTCGTAATTTCTAACTTTGTTGCAAACGCTACAATCAGAACTACAAGCAGCTGTCTCTGTACGGTCTCTCTTAAATTTTATATTTTCTACGTCCTCGACCAGTTCAGCCATTCTTTGAAGTTTTTCTTCAGCTTCTGGACTCCAGCTAGGTTTTGCAAATCTCAGCTCAAACATGACCACCAGCAAGTTTGCACACATTGTATCTGTGGGTAATAGTGTCTGAACAATACCTTTATATAACCCTGTATTGAAAAAGTGGTGGGGGATAGTAATAGAATACTATATTAACGCGTTTGTATTTAATATAGTATAATTTAATAATCGTATATGTATTTATTATAGTATAATGTAATAAATCGTGTGAGTTGGTAGCACTGACATATATTTTTTTGACAATTAATCGTGCGAGTTGGTAACACTGTGAAAAAAAAACAGTTGGTACATTTTATATAGTATAAAGAGAAACTGAATTGTTTTTTTTTCGACAGTAATACTATATTAAATACGAATTATTGGGAGAAAAAAAATATATACATTTCATATAGTATAAATGCATCTGGCTCGCGGCGGCGGACGTCACGCGTTCTTCTGCCGCTACTTACGTTACCCTCTCGGGTGTGTCACTGTGCTGCGGTGGTATCGACTCCGTTTCACAAACGGAAGGTTCTAGGATCGATCCCGGCTCCGGTCTTCGACACTTTTTGCCACAGCTTCAAATAAATACAATTAATTTTAATAAATACGGCGTGACGTCACACCAAAACAACACTGACCTAGGACAACGTCATCGCGGGGCGTCCACGTGCTTGTAGTAAACAATAGTATGTGTGTACTACTGACAGAAAAAAGAGCGCGAAAACGGTATGACGTCACACCAAAACAACACTGACCTACGACAACGTCGCGGGGGGTCCACGTGCTCGTAGTAAACTTGACCTTCAAGGTCACCACGTGGTGATTATCAATGAAAGGTCAACGACCTTGCTGATTATCAGTTGTAAACAATAGTAAAGTTGACCTCTGGGGTCAACACGTGGTGATAACACTGATAACAGAGGTCAAAAGGTCCCCCAGAACCCGTGTTTTACACTACTTCTATAGAATATACATTATTTATACGCTTAAATAAATCGCACGAAATATCTTTGTTCTTTGGATTGTTTGTAACGTGTCCATAAAATACTGTAAGTATTTTATTTGAGCTTTTAAAATTCATCATATTCATCATATTTTAAATTAACTTTTTAGCTATTTAATATTTATTAAATCGTCAGTTCAACATTTATACATATTTAATATATTGAGTGTATGTTAAAATATACTGAATCAAAACTTAATTTAAAGGTGAAGTTTTGTTTTTATAGCTAACACAATCTAAAGCAAACTTAGAGACATGCAAATTATTTGATAAAATGTTCAGTGTTCATGATGCACTACGTAGTGGACAACATCCATCATCCATTCAAACAACTCACTGTGTTCTCTTCCCATTTAAATACCAACTGTGTAAGATATTAATAAACAACATCTGGCATAGTAGTTTTAGCACGTCAAAGAAAACCAAATGTTTAAACAAAGCCTTTCCTATAGTAAGTATAATATGAGCCTACATTTTTTATACAACTTTATTTACTATAGGTATAAAACCATCTGCATTTTTCTCGGAGAAGTCTCTCAAAGAAAGGAGCACTATGGAATAAACCTAAAAAGTAAATAATAAATATTAAGTAAAAAATAAATAAAATTAAATAAATAAGAAATGGTTCTCACAGCAGTTAAAAACCGTTTTAACCATAAAAAATAGTTAAAACCCGTTTTAACCATTTTCCTTGTTTAAATAACTCCAATCCCCATAAACCGCTAAAAAACGTAAATAAATAAGTAACAATTAATGAAATATGGAATGAACCAAATATAAAGAGATATAACCTTATAAAAGTAAATATCATGGATAAGACGATAAAGCCTAACTTTCTACTTGCAAGTAACGAAACTACTCGTAATACAATAATACATCAAATAAAAAGATACAAATTTACTTCACAACTCACTTACACAAGATCTTTCTAGTTTCCTAACAATTTCTATTTCCTTGATTTTTCTTTGATCAAAAATAACGAGATTAAATCATTATACCGGGTGGTCCATAAGTCACGTGACTAGCAGTTACTCAGTATTAGTTTTACTGTGGTTGTCTAAAACAACAATACAGTACTATTTTGAGGTTATGTTGAAGTTATTAAATTATAAACTTAATAAATATTTTAAATAGTTATTAAAAAATAAATAATTACTGTTGCAATAAATTATTTATCAAGCAACTTATGGATCATCCTGTAATTAAGTCGAAATAATTATTTTTTGTTAATAAGTATTAATTAGATATAATCATTAGAAGGGTGCTTCAATTTTCAGCTCAGTTAACTGAATGCCTCGTTAACCAAACTTGACAAATTTACTTATTCCTAAATAATAAATTATGTTCAGTTATTTAAATTTGTAATTTTTATTTATACATTTAATTTTACACGTTTGGCATCACCAAGTTTTGATTCAACTTGACAGTGAGGTTCATGTAATAAATATTAAATATACAGTATATACATACAATTATTTTATTATATATCCAAAATTAGGTGGTTTAGTGCGCCAATACAATCTTATCACTTATTATTTTTAAATCTATAAAAAGAAATTAACCGAAAAATTGCCGTCCTAATAGTATGGGTTGCTAGATTAATATAAAATACAAACATCATATTGTCAACTGTTCAGAAACAGATATATACAAAGTTGTTTTCATAAATTTTTACAAATTACCAATAAAAAACACTTATTTTTTACTTTTTTAACCTATTTTATTTAATATATACTTAACAAAATAAATACAGGGCGTTCATTCCTCGTTTTACAGAAGTATATAGAAGTATATTCATAGGCCAAATTTAGGACTTTTTCTGTTGCAAAAAATTGTACGAAACCTTCTCTACAAACCATAACTTCGTTTTAATCTCGCTCCAATTTCAGCTGTATGGGGCTTGAAGAATTCTTCGAACAGAAAGAACAACTAATGAACGAATAGGGCGAGTGAGATTGGACTAAGTTTTAATGATTTAATAGAAATAATCGATTAAAAATATTCACTTCAGGATTAAAGTCTGATGAGTAATCTGCAGGTTATAGAAGATTCCGATTGCATTTCTTAAAATCTTATTGACTGCAATTTCAGAATGTTCCATATTACTATAACTTGGAAACGACTGTTCAAACGTCTAAAGATTTTTTGTCAGAATTTTGTTTTCGATCATTTGAGCCCAGTCTAAACCCTAACAGTTCAGGAGTTATGGTTTATCCTTTGGTTTATCCATTGATCCCCTCTTGTCTCTGTTTGACATTATATCGCAATTATAACAATAAGAAGTTAGTTAAAAAATTAAATCACAGTCTTTATAGTGACCTCTCATTACAACACAAATACTCTCAGTCATAATTATTTTGCAGTTTGCATTCTAAATGAATAAATATCTGACAAATGTTGAACACCATCGTAACCTAATACACATACATGCGAGTGTTTTATCGTGTAATCCCAATTAAATAAAACATTTTCTTATGGTAACATTTTAACCAAAACAATCGTTAGTGTGTGAAGTGTCAAAAGGAATCGTTATAAAACACGGGATATAAATGTTCCACAATCCGAGAGTTGTATTTGTGAGATGCGCCGCAGGGAATGGTTGACGAGGTGATCTTTTCATTGCGGAATACACAGAGCACGTCATGTACCTTGATAAATGAACTGTTGCGAATGTACCACGTACATCTCGGGCAGTCCATCATACCACTGAAAGGGGATAAATATGAGAAACCTCCGGTGGAATACATTTTAATTTTTGCTTTGTTTTGGTTTTTATTCCAAGTGAACAGTGCAAAATTTTATGATTTACTACAACTGTTGTTGTTGTTAATATTTAAAAAAACTATAATGTAATTTCTCATTATATATCAATTAAAAAGCGCTTTTATGAGTCTAAGAAATGAAAACGTGCTGAAAGATTGTTGCTTTAAATAAAATGTGCAGTAATTCTAGCTTGAAACGTTTTCTAATCAACAAACAGAACCTTCCTTCGTGATTTTTAGAGAGACAATTCAAAATCAGATTTAATCGGTGCTGTCTTGTGTTAACACATATTGGACTATTCACTCAAGTATCAAACAACAATATACCAGTTGGTCATTATTTACACCTTTTCGTTAAAATAATAATTACTGCTCTTTACTTAAAGATTGGAATTGGATTTAACTATTTCTTATTAATGGTGTAACAATGTTCAATTTATTCTCAAAATCTAGAATATTACAAACCCGTGACAAAATTATAACAAATTTTATTTTAAAAATATGCATTATTAAAGCTATTATTTTATTTCCTTGCCACAAAACAGGTTATAAGCCCAACAATACTGAGGCAGTAAAACATTTATAACACTTCATATCATGTGTACAGATTAGAGTCTAAGCACGTAACCCTGCTCTAAATGCTCAGTATGTGTTCAACAGTTTCTTAAAATATAGGAATAAATCATATAAAAAACACTTCTATTATGCATATAAACTCCATTTATAAAAGAAACAAATATCTAATTTATAATGAACGTAATATTTCATAATATTCATAATGAAGGTTACTTTACACAAGCCTATGACAAAAATATATCACTTATAAAGCAAAACATAAAGTGAAAAAATAAAAAAAAAACGTGCGATATAGAAATATATATTCATTTATTGATGGCTAAAACCAATACACAAATAACTTGTAGTATTAGAATTACAATAAATAACAGACCTTTAATATTAATAAGAAGTGGAGTTTAAAGTGAGAGAAGTTTGTTTCAAGTCCTGTGAACTTGTGGTATAGTTAAATTAGTCCCGCTGTTGGTTGGTTACAATCAGTGGTAGAAGATGTGTGAATAGCGATCACGACTTGGAATCTTAAATGTAAAGATAAAGTACATAACAAATTTTAAGATAAAATATATTAACAACTTATTAATAACAATATTACAACATTAATAAAAACAACAAAATTCTAGGATTTTCGATAAACTATCGATCAACGATATAATAAATTATTTTTGAAACTTTTTAATTAATTATCAACAAGTATAACTATATCTGATATGTTCGAGACCAAAGAATTGTTAAGACATCATCACCCCCAGCAAGGGAAGGAGGGTCGAATCTAAGATAGCATCGTTTGCAACCACGAAAACTGAGAGCCCCGAACCGGACCATCATCCACCCGACCTCGCATAGGCGCTGAGATAGCCTTGCTCCATAACCCAGGATAGGCTCCCCAACTCAACCATCTCCAACAACTCACTATAAGGAACCCAATATGTTTATACGTTAAAACATTAAAAAAATAAATATCTGAGAAAACGCTGTTGAACTCTTTAATATTTGTACATAAAGGACATGTACAGGACTCCATATAGTGGCTGAAAATGACTTAATATTTTCGAAATTCATTCCTTGACTTATGATATAATCCATCACGCAACATCCAGAGTATATACAATGTTCTATGTGATTATTAAACAATACATTCCTGTCTACCAATATCGTCCATTTGTATTATGAAATTATTCAATTTAGTGAAATTCGAGGTACTTTTTAATGTTAAATATCATAATTGTCATCGAAGGTTTCTTAATACAATAAAATTTCTGTTGAAAAGGTTCTTCTTCAATGTAGCATATTATCTGACGAACAGAACTTTAGTTTTCCTGTGTAAATCATAAGTTGAGGGGATAGTCAATGGTTTTGTATAAAGGAGAGGGAAGTCTCTTTGCCTCTCTACTTTCCCAATCATTGTTCTCCGAAGCTCAACAAAAGGCTCCACTTGAATTGTCAGGTTCATTGAGAAGAGGAGAAAGGGAGTTTTCTCTAGAGATCTTCACAATCGAAATTCTTTAATTTTAAAAGACAATGGTTTCTACTCTTCCTGCTTTTACTAAAATGTTAAACGATATGTTCCCCTCTTTAACTAACGATATTCACTTTGTAATGCTTTTGTAATCAGCTCAAACACGAACAGAGTGAAAAAACACAATACAGAAACATTAGGACTTTCCATAGGTTCATTGTTTAAGGTACCACTACTTTATTTATCGACAGAAAATGACGATAGTAATAAAAATATTTTTAATGAAAAATTAACGTCGTTTGTTTAACTTTCCAGCTCGAGTGCACTGTACAATGAAGAGTACTATACAATTATAATATTTTGTATTTCTTTGGAAAAAGAATGTTCAAACATTCTGGATAAACATTTTCTGAAGAATGGGATATCTGGTCGTTTCCCAAATGCCAACAAGTTGTGTATGGTAATCATCTGATTCTTTATTTTATATATACGAGTAGTTTATTAAAATTTGTTTAAGGACATGTGCAATACACATTCGAGCCTCCTCCCAAGTCTTGCTGTGGTTCTTCTGTAAGTAATTTGCTCTTTTTATGGTGTTACTTTAGTAAATTGAGGATATAAACTCAAGATATTTTAGGGTTGCTCTTGTACTATTCTTTCACAGTGTTAAGATATATGTCTGCTAGATCCAGTATACCCGCATTCAACTCTACAGGTGGCTTATATATATAGTTTTCGAATAATTCATTGCAAGGTGGTATAGTTAAAGGTGTGTTCAACCTATAGTATAGTAATTCTAATAGTTCCAGTAATTCTAAAGATACACTAATTCTAACCTTTCCTTGAATCAAACTTTGCATATTTTTTTAAAGTCATTAATTAGTTTTTTAATTAGCATAATACATGTTGGTACATATACAGTACAATTAAACGTCACACAACAAAAATGTATTACAATATAAGCACAAAATGCACAAATATATTACAATACAAGTACAAAACGCACAAATATCATGGTGATCGATTTCTGTGAACCACGCCCACCTTCCTCAGACCAGAGGGATTCACAAAGGAATCGATCACCATAATATTTGTGCGTTTTGTACTTGTATTGTAATATATTTGTGCATTTTGCGCTTATATTGTAATAAATTTGTGTTGTGTGACGTTTACTTTTACTGTAAGTCACTAATTATAAATTGCTTCATCAAGTTCACATTTAAAAATGACTTTACCATATATTTTCAATTCAATACGGTTCTGCAATTTTAGAGGTAATTAAAACAAGAAATAGATTTAATTTATCATGGCATATCAATATGTAAGTTGATTACTTACTCCCTCAATCCCGAAGTTGTTTATTTATAATGTATTAGTACCTAGTGTTTCAACTTTTCACTAGGGCAGTAAGCAGTACCTACTTGGGATTCTAGGTTAAAAATAGTATCATTAGGAGGGGGTACTTTACTCACCGTGATACAGCTCACGTACAAAATAAAAAGAGGATTCTTACATTCCTCCTATAGAATGTACGTGTACCTTAACCCATGACTGCAGTGGAGTGGGAGTGGAGAAATGGGACACTTCATCTACCTAGACAGTTTCTTATATACCTGATCATATGATTCATATTCCTATTTATGTTACAGTTCATGCACAAAGGAGAAAGGAGAGTATTCGTTGCCTCCTAGAGAACGTACTTATATCTTAGCTCAGGATTGCTGTTTGATGAGTAGGGGAGGGGAAATGAGGCACTTCATCCACCGAGACAGTTTCTTATATCACTGATTATATGACTAATATTCCTATTTATGTTACAGTTCATGCACAAAGGAGAAAGGAGAGTATTCGTTGCCTCCTATCTTAGCTCAGGATTGCTGTTTGATGAGTAGGGGAGGGGAAATGAGGCACTTCATCCACCGAGACAGTTTCTTATATCACTGATTATATGACTAATATTCCTATTTATGTTACAGTTCATGCACAAAGGAGAAAGGAGAGTCTTCGTTGCCTCCTAGAGAACGTACTTATATCTTAGCTCAGGATTGCAGTTTGAGGAGTAGAGGAGGGGAATTGGGGCACTTCATCTACCTAGATTAGGTTTTTATATCACATTATATGACTAATATTCCTATTCATATTACAGCTCATGCACAAAGGAGAAAGGAGAGTTTTCACTTCCACCTAGAGAACGTACTTATATCTTAGCTCAGGATTGCTGTTTGATGAGTAGGGGAGGGGAAATGGGGCACTTCATCTATCTATACTCGGTTTTTATATCACATTATAGGACAAATATTTGTATTCATGTTACAGCTCATGCACAAAGGAGAAAGGAGAGTCTTCACTTCCTCCTAGAGAACGCATTTATATCTTAGCTCAGGATTACTGTTTGAGGAGAAGGGGGGGGGAAATGAGGCACTTCATCTACCTAGACTAGGTTTTTATATCACATTATAGGACAAATATTTTTATTCATGTTACAGCTCATGCACAAAGGAGAAAGGAGAGTCTTCACTTCCTCCTAGAGAACGTGCGTGTATCTTAGCTCAGGACTGCAGTGTGAGTGAGTGGGGCGATTGGGTGGTTATCCAAGAAGGCTGTGTTGATGCTACAGGAAATGTAAGTGCTTTCTTTATTTTGTATCTTTTTCTAAATTTCGAGATGGAATAAAAATTTTTAATATCATTCAAGAAAGTAAAATCGCCATTTTTTCCACGTTCACGATACAAACGCTTTCTCCTTAACTGATTTTTAGATTAAACCACGAAAACCAAATTATCTTAGTATCTTGTAGTTTTTAGTTTCGTCCTACTTATGAAACTTCATACTACTCACAAAAACATGTTATAACTGTTTGTTAATTTACGGTTTGTTTAGATAAACTTACTTTACAGGCTATCGTTTTCAAACTTATCATTAGTACATATTTTATTAGTAAATTTTTATTTTGTCAATACATATTTATTTATATTTAAGTTTACTTTATAAGAACACTTAAGATACGGTCCATTTATTCATTGCTGGACACATTCCTTAACCTAGTGCAATTGTGTAAATGAACCATTTTATTCGTAACTTTACTGAACTATGATCATTTCACTTCACAGTTGTCTTCCAAAATAACCCTGGGGGAGAGGGGACTGTATAGAACCATGACCAATAGAACATAGTAAGAGGTTCTAATAACATCCAAGGATAATTAATGATATTTTTAAGTACTGACCATAACTTAAGAGTTTGCAGAGGATGTCGGGCATGTTGGTTTTAATCCCATAAGAACAATGTTATTTGCAAATCCATATTTTTTCGTTATTTTTTGACCAAAAGTTTTGTATGAGGTGTCATTTTAAACGTTATCTTAAAGCACATTGGGTTTGCTTTTGATATTTTAAATACATACGCCTAGTTTTGAAAAATACATGAAAATATAAACTTCAAACTAAACCTTTCTTATAACTTGTTCTATAAAACTAATTAGGAATTTGCAAAGAAATACCAACGTGAAATGTCATTCTTTATCAAATCCTTTTAAAAACAATTGTTTAATTTGGATACGCGTGATCGTATGCCGGGCCGAAAATAACATTGTTCTTATGGGATTAAAACCAACATGACTGACAGCCTTAGACAGCCTCTACAAACTCTTTGATGGAATTCATAAATAATTTCCCTAAGTTTCAAGAACATTTTATGTTGCTGACACTTGTCGTCAACAGTTATTCTACTTGGAATAACAATCGACCACGAATATAATACTATTCTTGAATCTCAGTCGAAATAAATTCATGTCCATTGTTACAGACAAATTGGAAAGGGGAGTTAATCTCATTTGTATTTGTAGTCTTTTAAGGTTTAGTTTTTTTAACATAAACTTTTCACTAAGGAAGAGCATTCAATTCGAAGGGGATATCTACTACAAATGCATGGAGTGTTTAGTTAACTCAATAGCCTTTTGCAATCAATGTTCCAAGATTCGGCAGACTTTAAATACTAAATACTTGGGGATAATTTTAGATAGTGAATTAAACTGGAAAGCGCAAATCATAAGATTGAAAAGTAAGATTACTACTAGTATCCGTTTGTTTTATTTTTTGAAGGATGTTTGTCCCTTGGTAGTGCTAAGATCTCTTTATTTTGCGCTGATTAATAGTAGGCTAGAATATGGGATAATATGCTGGGGAGGAACTTACAATACAAACTTAAAACCGCTTGTTACCTTACAGAAAATGTTTGTTAGAGTAATTATGAAGAAGAACAAATTTGAACCGTCCTCCCCATGTTTTGTGCTTTTAAAGATTTTACCCATAGGGACTCTTTTTATATATAAGGTCCTAAAAGTATATTACAATAATGGTAGGCTCTTGAATAATGATAACCCTTATAGGATTAGATTAAGAAATGCTAATTTGAGTTCTGTACCTAAACCAAATTTAACGTTCTATACACGAACATTTAATTTTATAGCACCACGTATATATAATAAATTACCATATAGTATCAAAATTGAAAGCAATGTTCATAGGTTTTTAAAATACTTACGTGAATGGCTATTGTCGCAACAAAACATCGGGGAAATGTTGCAAATTATAAGTTAGCAATCTATTGTATTGTTTGTTTCTTGCCATGTAAATTTTTTTGTTTCGTTTTGTGTTTGTTAGTATTGTATATATCTACGTTAGAAATAGTTTAATTTGCAGAAACGTTTAATAAAAATTTATTTAGTTTTAAACATGTGTAAAAGCACACTTTTTAAGATAATTTCTAAGTAGTCCAATTCAGTGTACACAAAGTAAACTATTCTGCTTTTGAGCTCTATATACCAAATATATTTTTATTTTTGAATGAAGGACCCCCTGAACAGACTTTATCAGTCTTAGGGGCCCTATTATTTTTCTCTCTTATGTAAATTATAAACAGTAAAAGTTTAGATATTTTGGTCAGCCTGGATAGGAATAAAATAAAAAAATAAAAAAAAAAGTATAACTGTGTATTTATTTGTTTGGTTTTTTACTATACATACTATTGTTGGATAGGTATAAAAAAAATGTACAACTGTGTTTATTTATTACTGTTTGTTTATTTATTACTATACATACTATTTTGTTATAAGTTTAATACATCAGTTAAATGTTATTTGAATGTAACAATAATTCCTCTAATTGAGAGAAAAATAAAGAATTTATTATTATTATTATTATTTTTCTATACATACAAGGCGTCCCGTAAGTATCCAGCCAAACTTCTGGAGGTAATTCCTTGGGTTAAGTCAAACAATGGCAAAATTTTATGTGTACAAATCGTCTATATCACTGTTATCCATCTGTCTGTCTGGGATTTTCACAAAAAGCTTGATAGCTCTGAAGTTATTTTAAATTAAATCATGAAAATTGGTATGACTGTTTATCTTTAAAGTGTTCATATACCATTTAATTTCATTTTTTTCACATTAATCCTTTTCAAACTGGCGACCATTTCAAAATTTAAAAGCTAAATATCTTAAAGATCTTAAATTTTAATAAATATCTGTAACTAACAAAAAAGTTCAATAATTTATCTTTACAAATAATGGTATACCAAGTTTTAAAAACAAACTATTAACTAAGTAATTGAAATTTGTATGAATTACTTTCAATGAATAAATAGCAATTGAGATTTTCTAGCCAGAGAACTCCATAATTACTATGTAAAAAATCAATTGTTTAGTAAATAGTTGTTCGGCTTTAAAAACTTGTATACACCATTATTTGTAAAAATAAATCCTTCAACCTTTTTGAAACGTACAGGTTTTTATAAACGTTAAGGACATTAATTAAGATATTTAGCTTTTAAAATTTGAAATCCTCGCCAAATTGGAAAGGCTTATTCTAAAAAAAAGGAATTTCAAATTGAATATGAACACTATAAAGATCAACTGCCATACCAATTTTCATGATTTTATTTCAAATAACTTGAGAGATATTAAAATCCACATTCAGACAGCCACGGTGTGAGATAGACGATTTGTACATGACATTTTTTGTTTGTTTTAGCCCAAGGAATGACCTCCATAAATTTGGCTGGCTACCTAAGGGACACCCTTTATCTAAAACTGTAGTCATACATAAATAACAACAGATGCATTTAATAATGTTCGGAAATTTCAGATATTTTATGAATTAATACTTTCCAAAGCCAAAAACACTATATGTTATGAGTTATTATTTACACAGAGGCGAGAAGTCTCACAGTAGTGCACAGTGCAGAGTTTGTACTGTATGTACTGATACGAGCGCAGGGAGCTGATACATCCAAATAAAGCATGCATGCTCTGTCCTCCAAACTATGATGGATTGAGGTGGATTGTTATTCCAAACAGAATGCTAGCTAATGTGAATAGTCAGTCATATTAAATATTCCTGGAAATTCTGAAAATCATCTATGAACTCCATTATTATGACTCAGTACGTAAAAAATGCAGTTAATTCGTAGATCTTTAACCTTAGAACGTTTGATTATATAACGATAAGTCATTTCATGATTTCCATTAAAAAATATACACTCAATTTACAAGCACTGCTCACAGTTTTCACTAAGATGTACGAAGAGACAACATAATGAAAAAAAGATTTGATTAAAAGCAACTTTGTTTATATTAGTAAATTTCTAAAATAAATTTACTATAACTATATTGATGAAATTTTAAATAATTAATTGAATATATTATTGATCATACTGTTACTCTACTGAATGATAAAACTTAAACACAACAATATTATATATTTTACTACAAACCACGCATGCAATACTCTATTTAGTGCATATAAGAATGTGTAGTATTGTCTTCAGTGCATATAGCTGATCTGTACGATTGGATGTTCTTGAACGTGACAAGCAATACTTTGTAATACATTTATTTAAGAAGAAGTTCTATAGAATATTTATTATATATTATTCATTTCTGGTTTTAATTAATTTGTTTAACATTTTTTTTTTGATCTGTATACATTATTTCAATTTTTATAACGCTTCAGATTCAAAAATAGTTCATATTGCTTTGTTTTGTTGTTGAAAGGTTAGAACACTAAGGGTCATATTGAATAATGAATTAGTATAAATAAGTGAATATGTTGTTAGACAAGTCAGAGGGAGGACTATTTAACATGCCGGCTGTCAACACTCTAACGGAACACGGGTTTACCCTGTGTACTCATCACTGGTAATATTGGTTCAGACCTCCCTATGAGATGAGCCTCCCCTCTTATCCCCCCACCCTCAAGAGCTGTCTGTCTGTTTTCCACCCACTCACTACTTGTCTTGACAATACACAAACATAGCACACTTCGTTAGTTAGGATGTCGTCATTATAGTTTTTGTTGGTCCTATTTCCTGTTCTAAATGTCAATATTTTTATCGTTGTTATATACATATATGTATAATAGTAAGTGTGTTAAATCTCGAGGACACAGTACTTGTATCAAAATGTAAATATTGATCTCACGTTACAGATCTAAATCCGGATTTCACTAACGGTTTGATAGAATCAACAATAGAAACGATAAGGAACTTTTAGTTAGTGGTTCAATATGATTTTAGATAATCTTTACTAACAACAATTTAAAGTTTTAATCGCAAGTAAATTCAGAAGGTAAAAAATTTGGATCCAGAATTTGTATGTTGAGAAATTTCGTAGCATTCATTAATACTAGAGTTTTCGGTTTACTACGATTTAATTTATCCTATTTTTATCTATCCCATTTAATTATAAATTTTACGGTTAGTGAAACTACGCTTTTATTTATCCGCTTTAATTATATGAGGGCATGAATGTAACACTATCAGTGTCATATTTAAACTCCATAAAAGAGGACTTAGAACTGTATTTTAAAAAATCTCCTTGCAGAAATTCAAGGAAAATGAAAGTCTCCTTTCCGTGCATTTTCATTTACCGGGTCCTTTTGTTTTAGCATCGAAACTTCCAACTTTTTCAATCAGAAAAATCCTAAAGACATGTACAGTCTCCGCCCGAACACTAACTTGAATATTCGTGTTCATAAACAGCACTTTGTTAGAGGCACTTAATGTTCCCAGGTTCTACAATTCTTTGCCGGACTCAATAAAATGTGAAAATGATTTAAACAGGTTTTATAAGAAGTTCAAAGATTATCTTCTATAATAATCTTTCTATGATATCCAGTTTACGGTGTCAGGGTATACCTGACGTACCAGGCAAGTTAGGTTTAGTGATGCAGTGTTATAATATGAATTCGTAATTATTATTTATTTGTCACAATGATTCAACGGTTTAACAGGTATAATAAAGAAAGTTTTACTTTATTTACTGTAATATCCAGCTCATATTTATTGTTGTAATGTTTGATTATGTCGTTATTGGTAAGTATATTTCTCATGTCCTCCTTAGAAAATTTGTTACTTATGCCCTCAGTTATTTAGTATTACTTCCTCTGTGAATGCTCTATATTTATAACTTTTCCTGCGTTTTTATTAAATATTTCAGTTAATATATAAGCAATACTTTTAAAACTCAAGAAAATGAGTGACAAAATTATAATTTAGGAACTTTTCCAGCTAATACTACTCAGGCGAACTTTAAAAACATGTAACTCCTTTGTATTTTAGTACTATATGATGGTTTTAGGTGTGGGCAGAAATCACAGAGCGGCGGCGAGAGATCCTAAGATTGCACGAGGGTCAAGGGCAGCCATGTCCACACCTGGTTGAGACCAAGTCCACCACTTCCAACCTACCACTTTGTTCTCACAGGTAGGAGAAGCTCTCCCTCTGTAATGATGAGTCTTATACATCACCAAACATCAAATCAAAATAGGTGTATATAATGTTTTACTTCGATCATAAAAATGAAATAAATAATGAAATTCAAATGTACGTTTCATCATACTATAAAGGTTTCAAATCCTAAACATTTGTTTTAGTCTGTAGTTTTATAAAATAGCAGCCACTTTTCAAATAGTATACCCCATATTTTTGTAAATTTTAAATAAATAATTTAATAAGTTTCTTACTTTTTTATATGAAGTTACATAATTGTAATGTATATATAAAAAACAAAGAAGTTAAATTGCTCATGAACACACCTTTTTAGCGTTTATTATAACTCGTATGAAAAAGAACTGTGAACTCTTCTCCATCAACCCTTGTTTGCCTTGACTGACCTCTATTGCCCAACAAAAGGCTGGACTCATGATTTCTCTTTTCCAAATGTATATGGCGTGTGGTGGGTATGTCAGCCATGGTTATCAGGATAGTGATTGGCTATCTATATAATTAATTTTCAAAAGTTTAATTTAATAAATAAATTTAAAAACTAAAATTGGCATCTCGTAACAAAGCTATGTTAACGCACCCAGCGAATTTCGGCCAAACATCCTTTGTGAATGAGCGATGAGGGCGGTCTGTGGCTATGTGATTGTTTGGTTGCCTTCTTTACGCTCGTATATGTTGGATTTTGTGTGAACTCTCACCTTATGTTCAGTATTTATATCTTCCTCTATCACTTTGGAAACGATTCAGTAAGGTATATTTCTTATTAGGGATGCTCATCCCCCCTACACATGTGGGATTGGATGAAGGGCAATTTTCGTTTTTATCAAAAATATCCAATAAATACATCCAGTTTATATTGGATAGTAAATTGTCTTATTTAACTGAGGAGTACGAAATTGTGGTTTTTGAGGTTTTAATTGGCCTTCCTGGTGTGGAAAGTGTATTATGAGTTGTTAGGATTTTATTGAGGAGAGTGCTCGCTTTACTTATACTCCATAAAATGTATATGTGATTGAGGGGGGGGGTTAAGGCTGTATCTGTATGGGTGGGTGGGTGTGAATTGTGATAGGTTGTATCAATTGGGAGTGTTGAACATTAAATTATAAATCCAGTATTACATTCAGCTTATGTACAAAGGTATGAAAGGTACAGGTAAGGTCAACACTTATCTTATCTGCATGAAAGTGGATTACATAAAGGTGTGGTGGATTATACTATCAATACTACCACTGTGTCTGTGTGGGGAGGGTTGGTCAATACTAACGTACGTGCCTGGGAGGGCGGGTGGGTCAATACTACCATAGTGTCTAGGAGGGCGGGCGGGTCAGTACCACCGTATGTGTCGTGGAGGGCGGGGGGTTTAATACTACCCTAGTGTTTGGGAGGACGGATGGGTCAATATCACCGTACATTTGTGGGAGGGTGGGTGGGTCAATGCAACCGTATGTGCCGTGGAGGGCACCAGTTTGCTACAAAGTGATTATTACTGATAAATATTTACAGTCAATGCTAGGATTTAGGCTAAAAGTTCCTGGTGCCTCAGACCGCTCAGCCATCACCTCTCCATTTTTATACATTAACACAATTATAATACATAATTTTCTCTGCGAGAACGTTCGAGATCTTTTTGAACTCATTCTGCAGATCATCCTTCTGTAATATTTGTGGAAGATCTATATTAGACAGCAACGGGATCATGGCAAGGAAGTCGGCATTGTAGTACCACTTTATAACTCTCATGACCCTTTTCAGTTGGACATTGAGCTCTTTTTGCGTGAGCAATATTCAATCACACAATATTCAGCATTTGAGTAATCTAGATTCCTGCTCCCAAAATTGTAAGGTGTGTGGATCAATACCATCATATAGAATTGTTAAGTAAAATCGGTCAGGCGGGTGGCCGAGCTGTCTAGAGCGTCAGGACTTAAAAAGTAATGTTCACATTTACTGTACTGGTTCTCCCCCTCACTCTGTCTGAATAGGTTCCCCGCACAGATCTATAATCCATGGTAAAATGGGCAGAGTAAAGCTAAGAAGATATCGGCCTCTCCTTTTACGGAAAAAACTAAGAAGCACTTTAACACAAACACTGATCTACATGCACCTGAAAGATTAAAAATCACAATTTTGTATATTATGACTGATTTGATTACCCTAAAAACAGCATCATCAGAAGTTTTATTGATTGTGAGGTTTAATAAAAATAATTAAGAGTTTTTAGATCCCTACGCTGTCATCTGCCACTTTATCACTCAGAGAGATGGGTTTAAAATACTAAACCTGTTTATGAAGACAAATTATATATATTCCGTACTTTAAGTTCTAACTCCAACCGTCCCTACCCTCTACTTGTTGCAGGTATCGTTGGTTGGCCTCCAAGTGGAGTGCCTGCACGCTGCCCAACGTCATGGCTGAAGTGGTCTGCGGAGGAGGGCTGCAGTTCCGGAACATCACCTGTGTGGCATCCCAGGGGGGCCAACCCCTCCCTACCAAGTCTTGCCACACAATACCCCCACCTCCAACTGTCCAGAGGTATGATTTGCTGTTTAATTTTTTTTTTTTTTTTTTTTAGATTTAAGTATAGTATCAGTCATATTCGAGATAGAAAAACGTGCACTTGTCATCATTACAATGTAGGATAATTTAAATAACCGGGTTCAAAAACCTCATTCTCCGAATCAGAGAATAAACATAATGTGTAGAGAGATTAAAGATAAAGTTAAGAAATACTTGGTGTCTTTTTTTGAAGAGGACACCAACTCTTGAAAATTTCTTTAAAATTGAGGTTAGGTTAGGACGTCCAGAATAACATAACATGTCTTTTTCTCAATTATAAAATTTACCGAATCACAGTTACGTTTTTTTTATTATTATTCCCATTCGTGGAGCTATACCTATAAAAAATTGTTGTAGAGGGGGGTTCCTCTTCTAACAAAGACCCATTATTAATTATACATAATATTTGCAAGTTTGTAAAAAACGCAAGTTTGTGAAAAATGTTCTTTACTCTTATTAGCTTAAATGATTTCTGATTGTTGAAAATACTAGGTATTCATCCTTTCTTGAATCATCTATACAAAGTAAGGATAGGCCTACATTTGTAAGATGTTTAGTTTTGTTTCTAACTAAATAAAAATGTTATACAAGTCGTTTGTTCACCATTAAAACTACATATTATTGATAGCATAAAACATGGGCACTAATTTCACTCAATCCTATTCGACTTTGTAGTGAATTATGAATGATAAATTACCAACTAAAATAAATAGAAATATATAGTTAACATTTTAAAATTATAATTTAGACCTTTTTAGTCTAGTCGGTTGTGTTTTATTTTTCTAGACCCACTTCCTTAATTCAAATCATGTAAAGTATATAAATACAATTCCCTCAAAAGTCGACACCAGTAATATAACAAATAACTTTCTATAAAATAAACATAGGCCGGTATTACACTGTAAAATATTTTGAAAGTTATTTTATAACAACTATTTTACAAAGATATTTGATATTATAACAGGCATCTTTTATCAACTATTTCTTTTATAACATATTATATAAAATGTAATAGGTTTTCATTACATTTATTTGAAGAAGTACTGAATTTGAGGTTATTTCAGTTACAAAATGGCTACAAATAAGTGCACTTGAACTGTTGATAAGAACAATATTTTTCCGAGTATGAATGTCAGGAAAGGGTATACAACGCAAAACACGATGACTGTAAATATAAAAGGCAAGTTCTTGATAAAAACATTGCATATGCTATAAACGTAGATAAACCTGGTTGTACAGTTCAATATGTAAAAATAGAATAAATTGACTAAGAAGCCAATATTTAACGGGAAAATTAAGTTAAGTAAAACCAAACACTTTGGTATGTGGGTGCTGTATTGCTGACTTTGGTAGCTCCCTCCCTCCAGCTGCTAAAAAAAGAGGGTGACTATGAGACGATCTTCGACACTAATTGAATTTCTTAAGCGAGTGTCTTATTTTCTTATAAAGGGAGTTACTTTTGATAAAACAAAGCAAAAGTATTGTTGTTAATTCTCAGATAGTTAATATAGCTTTTGGGTTTTCACTCACTAGTTCTTTTATTAGCTTCTAACATGGTCTAACAAACCCAAACACGCCTGTGTCAGTGACATTGTCTTCTCTTTTATACAGCAGTCAGTATGACAGCAGTCAATGTACTTATACAAGCATAGTCTACGTCATTCATAACATGTAGATTAAGTGTGCTAGACAAACAGTTACAATGACGTTCGAATACACTTAAGTTTATAACCTAACCAAGATTTCAGCAATACTTCAAAGTTACATCTTTCACATATATATTTTACGAAGTGTAATTCAAGCCAAACATCTTTTAGAACAGAATAATTCTTCAAATATTTTATGACAGATTAAAACTGTGTTTTATAAAATATTTTACAGTGTAATGTTAGCTTTTGTAAATCGGCAAAATATTAAATTATTTAGGGATTGAAACTGACCTAACGAAGTATATAAACCAAGTATATACTACTTTGGATTATTTTATATTAACAAACAAATGAAAAGTATAAAAAAACTTAGAAATTAAAGGTTTGTAGGCCTTGTTAATGAATTGGTAAACAAAAACTATGCTCAAAATCGGAAAATATCTCACAATATAGACAAGTTCAGTTTCAATGATAAAATGGAAGTTCGTTCAAAATACAATGGGTAATAAAAACAGTTTAGTGAACTCTTTTACTCCGTTCTTTTGTCTGCTCTGTTTTGAGTTGTTTCACCAAATCTCTGATGTTATCTTTCAAAACACATTTATGACAGATAGCCCCAAGCACTCCATTCTGTGAGGATCGCAATGTTCAGTGTTCTTTATCCTTTCTCCAATCAAATAATAATGTGCATAGTTTGATTCTCTACACAACCACACAAAAAAAAGATATTTATTAATAATCCTTCATTAATCATACAAAACAATACAACAATTAAAATAAAATTACAACCCCGTACTCACTATTCCCTTATAACCTCGGCCTTCGGCTTCAGTAATCTCGACTGGGGGTAAGTTTCACTCGCTGTGCTCGTGACACCTAGCCTTTTGGTTCGGTCTGTGACTTTTGATCACAAATAACTGTAGGTAACCATCTCAAATAAAATTGACAAATGTTATGATGTCAATTTAATTAAGTTATCTCAGTCCTTGTACTTGCGTGGCTACCTATTTATAAATGTTTATATATACCCAATGTTATTACTTAGACTATTTCAAAGTTTTCATTTTATTTTCTTAATCTTACGGATAATCACTAATAATGAAGTAAATAAATTATTTAATTCAATAGCTCCATTAAATTGCTATTGAAACTTTACAGTCCAGTGGGGCAGAACCCTACATTCGAATGTGAATAAACCAGGCTTAAACACTTTCTGGTAAAAAAAAATACATAGCTACATAAATTGTGATTACGACCGGATGAATTGTGTAGTAATGCATAAAGGGCGAACAGGCAGAGACAGACATGATTTATATACAAAGATCAAACAAAACTTCTACTGAATGCAGTAAAACGTATTCTGTCTTCTATACTCCATATTCCCTGCTCAATATTACAAACATGATTATTTATATTATATACTATTTTCTCTCGCCATGTTATTCATAAATCCGACAAACGTACTTCTAGTATGACTGCTTCTGCATGCCCTTCTGGGAGAAAATATTTTAAATTTGATACCTTAATAGGGACCTACGAATAGGGACACGGGCAATTGTTTTAATCCTCAAGCATTAACATTCAGTAGCATAATTTCCATCAAATTTTATAACCTTACATGTATCGTGCCTCGTATCGTGTCAAGGTTTGAACAATTTTCTTTTTTGTATTTTAATATTTAATGAGCACTGATATCTGTTGTTTCTAAGATTTCCATTTTATTTAATTAAGTAAGTGTTATTTTTGTGTTATATTCTTTTCATTTATCTACATATCGTATCCATGTATATTCTTAGTCACAAATCTTATATTTTCTCATTAGTATTGTATGCGGTTTTTTAGTTTTTTTCTTTTTAGTCCTAGTTTTTTAGTTGTCCTAAATGTAGACTGAAGTGTGTGTGTGTGTGTGTTTTTTTTTTTTTTCTTTAAATATACTAATCACAAAAACTTGCTACAGTGGTTAGTCAATTTCCAAGCATGTACGAAGTTTATAACCATCTTGTATATTGATGGAAATCAATTATTATTATTATATTGGTCAAGAAATAAGGGAGCAGTTGCGTTATCAAAGGTCATCTTCCCGTATAATAAACATAATTAAAAATAAATAAAAGGATGTTATTTATGTTTAAGTTGGATACTAATTGGTATATAAATATTTACATTCAACATACTAATAACAGTTTTCAATTTCAAATAAATATTTTTTTTAATTCACAGTTTTTAAAGATCAAATTAAATACAGGAGTCAGACTTACTTATAAATCCCAAGCTAATTAGTGATTTCCATAGCTGGAAGACTTGTTTCTGGAACAAATGTTTCTTTGTTCTACAAGACTTATTTCTGTTATTGTATCGACAAACACAATGGACTCGTTATTTTTCTTATACTTCATGCTAGTATTTTGCTCAATATAATATGAATTGTTTTTAGTTCACCATTCATTCTACCCAAATGGAAAAAAATTTCTGATCGTTCAAATGCGGTACTTTAGGAAGTGAGTAGGCAATTTAAAACTACCCTGTTTTGCATTGTCAATTATATTTATTTTCTTGGGCCTTTTTAAATTTAAAGGTTTGCCTGCATCCTCTCTCATAATTTGTTTTATAATCATGGCTGTTGCTACATGTGTAAATTCTTCATAATTTTAGTCCACACGGCATCCCCGATTTTGTTCAAAGTGATAACAATTATACATCGACACCAAAACTATTTTTTAAAATATTTTTTATTCTGACTGAATTGTTGGTTTATAATTTAGTTAATGCGATTTAATAATATAATTATTTTTTAAATCACAGTTACTTTCTTTTAATATACAAGTAGAAACATTACATGTGAACCACTCAAGATTATTCAGGGTGATACTTTTTTCAACCAATACATATTTATGTCCTTTACAGTGACTGGGAAGGCATAATCTCTTACTGTTACAACATTTTTATAACACTAAATATATATATATATATATATATATATATATATATATATATACATAGTTGGTCATGTGATGGTGGTTGACTACACAGGTGTGAGGTTGCCTGTCCCAGAGACTGTGAGGTTGGACCTTGGGGCGCCTGGGGACCTTGCCTACCCCTCCACTGCCCTCCATCAGATGAAGCTAATCTTCCAACTAAAGGTAAAGCCATGGAAGTACCATGGTTTAACTACACCTTTTACACTTTTATTTGAGAAAAAGTAATCTTAAATTCAGAAACTGTCAAATGTAGTTCAGATTTGTCAGTTCTATTAAAGAAAAGATCAAATGTATTTAAGAATAGTAACTTTTATTTAAGAAAACATAAATTGAATTACAGATTAGTCAATTGAAGTTAAGAGATAGTCAAATGTATTTCAGAAGAAATCACTTTCATTACAGAAAATATCAACAGTCTAGTTAAAGAAACATACACTTTTTTTAGATTACTTAATCACAGTGTAATAAAGATACAGTGTACTGAAAAGACAAACATTAACTTACTGTTAAAAAAAAAATATGCACTTCTGCATCTACAGTAATGTACTTCCATATTGTACAGCCTAAAATACTGTACTGATTTACCGTCCAACAGGCATATCTTCCATTGCTAATGCTGCAGCATGATAAACTGTAGCGTGTTGGGCTGCACGAGCACAATCGCCACCAACAATCGTGGTTTTTGCCTGGTCAATTATATTTTCCAGATAAACCAATCTTTGTTCCATGATACCAGGAGGAGTAACGTTTGGAGCTCTTAGGTTGGTTTTCACAAAAGCCTTGACCTTAGACCATATTGTTTCTACTGGATTTAACATGGGAGGGTACGGAGCTAACCTTAGTAGTGTTGCTTGACTAGCATCAATAACGGTTTCCAAGCTTTTATGGCAAGGGGCATTGTCGGGAACAATAACCAAATCCTCGAGCTGGTTGCCAGTTTCTTCCCATCTGGTAAGTATTGTCTGAACCCATGCGTTTGCAGTTGCAGCAGTAAAAGAACCTCTTCGGCGTTCTATATGAACTACTCCTGCTGCAGAAATTGCACAAATTAGATGGACATTAGGGCCTTTACTTGATGGAATTTTTTGCACCGCACGATTTCCAGCTTTGGCACGACCTCTTTTGCGCATACAAAACAAATTAAAGTTTGTTTCATCCAACCAAACAATCTGCTTTCCTTGCTGAATGAATTCATTCAGGGCTACGACATATTGAGCACGCAAAGCTTTGTTTTCTATTGAATTCATTGTTACCGGCTCATTGTGTATTTGCTTCATGGTAAATACTCTACCTTCTAAATAGTTGCCTATTGTCGACACTGAAACATGTATGTGGAAATTGTTCAAAATCCGTGATTGTAATTGTTTTAATGTTATACCACAGTCCTCCTCTACCCACCCAATAATCGCATCAATTTGTTCCTCCATGAGGGATTTTGGCTTCTTGCCCCCTTTAGGTAAAGATGTCTCTTCACCAGATCGAAACCACTCGTAAGCTGTCTTGTAGGGAACATTCAGTTGGATACTCAAAGCTACCCAATCTTCTCCACGGTTTGCAGATCTTACAACTCGTTTTCGGTCTTCAACGGAATGTTTCTTGTACACTTTTCTTACAATTTGTTCATGACTGGTTATAGCTTCTCGACAATAGTGACACTGTTTTACTTGGTTGTTGATGATGTTGTTGGTTTCATAGCAGCTACTGTGCACAAAGTGTCTGCAAGGTAACAATAGTATGATTGGTTTCCTTAACATTGATGTAAGGCAAATTCCACAGTTATCTTTAAGCTCCATTACTTAAAAAACACACACACACACAGTACTGTACAGTAGAAACATACAATAGAACAAACTAAGTAAACTGTAATATATGTACAAATTTAAACAGTAATATAAACTAAAATAATAAATTATTTTGTAATAATGTGTAACAAAGTGTAATGCAGTACAGTAAAAACCTTACACAGTTTACAACTGATCAAACCTGTATGTAAACCTACAATTTTAAACAATTTGTTGGTTAAATGTGTAATTTAATCAGTTGTTATAAGAAGGAACAGCTGATTTTAATATTTTTTCTCAAATAAAATTTACAGCTTCTCAAAATGAAATAAAAATCACAATTTCTGAAATACAAATAATGACTTCTTAAATTGAAATAACACTTTCTCAAATACAATTGACTATTCTCAACTACATTTTTTATTTTCTCAAATAAAAATACTATGATCATCTACATTTGATGTTTTCTCAAATAAAAGTAACTATTCTCAAATACAATTTACATCTTCTGAAATAAAAGTGGAAAAGGTTTAGTACAAGGTTACATTACAGGTTAATACCCTGTACTGTCTTTTACAAATAAGATGAATAATTCTGATTCTTTAAACTGTCTGTTACTTGTATTAAAACTACAAATTGCAAACGTATTTATATAATTTTTCTTCATTTTCCTACATACGATAACAAATTTCACATAAGATAGTACATAGAGTACAGTTATCGATCAGTAGAACAGTTTACAATCCTCAGACCAAAATTATTTACAAGCGAATGATACCTACAACATTGATAGCTCTCCCATCCAATTATGGGTAATCTCTTAAGGTTGATATGATTGGAAAATTGTTTGTTATATCATAGGTTGAATAAAATAGTGAAAAAGCAAATTTAATTCATTAAATGACATAGTACAAGTTCCATTATGATACGTCAATGGCTCATGCTTTGGATGGCTGAATTAGTCTGAAAGTGGCAGATTCAAATTCACAGCTGACATACCAGAAAGTACCTTATTTGTTGAGTAAAGTTCATAGTTTATGCAGAGGTCTGCAGACCTGTGTGAAATGACGAGTGACGTTAAATGCACATATGTATACCTACAGTATTTTGGTAACTCAACAAACCTTTTATGTCTCCTTCTTTAATATTGCAATAGTCGTTTGAAGGATCAACATTACTTCAATAGACTCCCAAGTTACGTTGTTAGTAATTGAATTAATTTTGAGTAGTGACGACTACTTTACATAAAATAAGTAGTGATGGGTCGATTCCATTTTTTTTCGATTCCGGTTCCGGTTCGGTTCTTCACTGAAATCGATTCCCGGTTCTCGGTTCTGAGTACTTTTTGAGAAAGTCTCAGAAAATTTGTCTAATACCTTTACGCTAGTAAATCAACAAATTATATTATGTAATCAGTCAGTAAAAAAAGTGCATTGTATTTTAGCGATTTCTCCAATATGAAGTATAATATACCCTAAAAATCTATTAAATGACGTACAGCAACTAGAGAAATGGTAAGATTTTATTTTTATTCTCAAGGTATGTTTGTTTACACTTTTTGCACACAAAAATATTTGCTTTAAATTTTAAAAAGTTACAATTTAGTTAAATGGAATATAATTCTCAAATTAGTATGCAATTAATTGAAATTTACCTTTAGTAAATTACAAAACCGATAAGCCTAGAGAAAATTGAAAAATAACCAGCCATTTTAGGTCTAGTGTAGTAATAAAAATTATTCGAAAACAAAGCACAACAATTCATTTAAATTACCACAGCTAAATTTAAGAGGTTGATGTAATTGTACTATGTTAAAAATAAACAGCAAAAACAAATAATAATATAAATAATTTAAAAAATATATTTTTATTAATTATTGAAAAACATATTTTTATTAACTATTGTTTCTTTTCTCAATTTGTGATAATACTGAATTAAGAACATATAAATATACTCACATTCTTAAAAAACTATACAACCAATAATATCATAAATGTTTTTAGAAATTGCAGTGTACATTTTGTATTAAATTTAAGAAATAACTAACTACTTCGGGTCAGTAAATGTTAAGTCAATGCAATTTAAAACATTAATCCTTTAAACATAATCAAATTTAAGACTTTGTAAAAAAATAATAAAACAAATTTAATAATTTTAAAGTAAAAATACTAAAGACTTATTTCGTTTAGTTTTGATACAATATTAATCTTAAAAGTTTATTTTTTCAATCCAATCCCCTAGGTTTTGTATGTATTGTTTTTTCATTACAAATCTAAATAAATAAACTCTAGTACCTTAAGTCAATCATAAAAACTTTTATTTTTCAAAATACACAATAAAACTAGAAGCATAATTAATTTCATAATATTAGATTACAAGGTGTTTTTTTTTTTTTTTTTTATCAGGTAAGAAGTGATAGGAAAGGGTGACGATAAACAAGGGTGGAGCTCAGGCGTAAAGGACAACAACTGGCCTCTGAACTCTTGAACAAAAATTGAATGGCTTTATTTCACTGCCTTTGCGTGTGAATTCATATTCATTAATGTTATATGTCTCTTTTCACAAGCTAATAAGAAAGTGGCCAGACTATGGGCGAATATTTTCTGACTTAGATATTTTCTTTATTTCGTAGCGAAATTACGTACTGATAAGGAAGTGGCCATTTAAGGGTAGATATTTTCTGACAAAGATATATTGTTTATCTTGTGGACTTTTCACACCTGAAACATTCCTGATATGAAAGTTATCTCCCCATTTACGTTTTTCTATAACCGGAACCGCAGAAACGAGAATTTCCCATCGGTTCCCGGTTCTTTTGTCAATAACTGATAAAACCGAGAACCGACTTTAGGGACCGACCCATCACTAAAGCAAGTTAAAATCCTATAGAGGAAAACTTTATGAGAAGCATGTGACCATTATTTTTTACAATAAGGACGTGTTTATACTTAAAAAATAAACTAAGAGTTTTATCTGTTATCATAAATAATCAATCGTTTCCTGAACAAATATTATTGACAATCTTTGTATAATTTAAAACTCTAAACCATATTTTAATTCATAATAATTCTTATCAAACTTAGCCACTTATATTTAATTTAACTAGTATTTTAAAAGATTAAATACCAGTGATTTTTTATTATTTTTATTCACATATGTTTTCTGTTTATACTGTACTTACAACTGAAGATGCCTTAACAGACGAAAGTGCTTTATTTATTTATTTATTTATTTAACGGTAATAACCATTTACAATTTGATGTTTATAAATAACGTATAATACTATACTGTATAACCAAATTACTATGAGAAAATTTGATGGCAAACGTTCAATGTGTTTCAAGATAGTATACAGGGAAGAAAAAAATTTGGACAAACAGTAATAAATAACAGTAATAAACAACAGAAATAATAACAGTAATAAACGGAAGTAATAATATAACAGGAATACATAACAGTAATAAATATCATTAATAAATGGAAGTAATAAAATAACAGGAAAAACATAACAGTAACAAGAACAGTATAAAATAACAATAATAAATAGATGTAATAAATTAATAGATACACAGTATAAATAACAAGCACTAATAGGAGGCTCATGGAGTCATGCTAAATTAGTTAAAGTAGCTTTGAGACTTAATTCAAGGCAAAAACGATCTCAGCAAATTATAACAATCAATTTTCAACAAACAAGAGTCCTAAGAAAAATAAAAAAAATCTACAGTAACTTATGTATACTATCTTTAAAAGAATTTTGACTTGAGTTGAAGAAGTCTATATGAGGTGCAACAATATTCCCTTGATTGTTAAATATTCCCTTGTGCTCTTAATCAAAATTAAATTTGTGGAATTTTACCAAAAATTTACTTTCTATTTACAACTTAACCAATTCGATCAAGAATACACAGCAGAAAAATCTCCTATGGTGGTTGCAGCTCAGTCTGAAGTACCCTCCAGGGGTTTATGCTGTACTGTCTGAATGACTCTCACTTATTTTTACTGGAATTCCGTATTATGCTCCATTTGGTTATATAGGTTATACTCTTGTAACAGTTTTCAAGGGAGTTTAAATTTGTTTTATTTACAACTAATACAGATTAGTGTACGTTTTAATTACTAAGGCTCTAACCTATAAGAGTTTTAACAATAGATGGTAAAAAAGGTTACTTCTGTTTTGTTCCACCACCAATCATGCGTTTTTTCGGCACTACCGGTTTCGAAGGATGACCTTCATCTTCAGGTGCACTTGGGCTTCACTTAACACACTAAAGTTCAAATTCTTACTTCAAACGCAAGATTGGTGGCGGAATAAAACAGAGGTAACCTTTTTATCATCTATTGTTAATTTCAACCAATCAGGATAGTGCCGATAGCATAATAATGGAAGAGTTTTAAAAGTTATATAGGAACTAAAGTGCCAAAACCATGACATTCATCTTCCAAGTCTTCAACTAACTGTTCATAGATGGTGAAAATTTGAGTTTAAATCAAGTAAGTTTTTTTCTTAGTGTATTGTTAGTGGAGTACTTTTTGGACAGATTGGAGTTGGACTATATTAAAGAGGTCCACAGAAAGTAGTGTACTAGCAAAAGTCACCAACAGCAAATTTAATTAAAATGTTAGTTTTTATTAAGCTTAGTTGTTACATAATTGTACAGCTATTAATTTCACTTTAAGAAACTATTTATTTGTATAGCAACAAAAATATTTTGAACCTGAACCTGTCCAATTCATCTTTGAGAATTTGTAATATATAAATCTGATAATTTATCCAAAATTAAATTACTTAAGAGACTGTCTCTAAGTAATAAACAGTTTCAACTAAACACCATCAGCTTCAAATAACTCTCGCTATTAGATGAAAGCAGCAGTGATAACGTAGATGGACTGAATTTTCCAGGACACAGGAAGAGGTCCCGGGTGGTTGTTGTGCCTCCCAGTGCGTTAGGTCTGGAGTGTCCTTCCCTCACAGAGGTGCAACCATGTCTTCACCCTGCTTGCTACAGCTGGACCATGGAACCCTGGGGTGCTTGCCAGCTTGAACCAGGTACTGGGGCCAAGTGTGGCACAGGCCGCCGTACTCGTAGGGTTGCCTGCACCACGCACACGGACGCTTCGGAATTCAAGGTGCTGTACTTAAGTTGGTTGAAAGTTATTTTTAGTAAATTACCACTTTTAGATATTTAGTGAGTAGGTAAGGACAAAGAGGGTTTTCCCGAGAAAGGATTTAGGGGCGATTGTTTTTTACGTTTTTCTCATATGGAGGATTTTTAAGATGGAACAAGAAAATTGGTTCATCAGGCATGTGACTCTTTTCTTTTTTTTTTTTTTTTTATTTTCAGAGATAGTGCCATTTTACACTTAAGACTAATTTTAAACCCCTCTTGATAAATTATGTTGAGCCTCCTGGGACTTAAAACCATAATAATTCTTATGATACCTATATTGAAGACAAACTATCCTGAACTCCTTAGCTAAGCGTCAGAGCTGCCCTCGGAGTAAATATAATTTAGATAAAACTGTATATGACATCTAAGACACATCACACAGAATCATATCAGGATATGTTATGAATTCTGTGGTCCAACGAAGTGTGTCTGTAAAAGCATATGTTGGTTATACCCTTGATTATATACACGTACAGTAAATAGGCCTATCTCATCTAATAGGAATAGTTGTGCCTGTAATTTTGTTAGTTAATGAGGTTTGCTACCACAGCTGATTTAACCTGCATTACATTTACATGGGACTACACTAACGCTCACAATGGACCACAAAAACAGCTGATAATTCGAAACGAAAAATTTAACATTGGATGAGCTATGTATATTTATAAAATAAATGGTTGTACCTAAAGTTTTATAGTAATCAAATAACCACACTGGGCATGCTTTTTGGATATGCTTCTATGGACAGATAAATGTTGCCATTGATACATAGTTTTCCCTGTAATAAATAACGTAGTAAATCTTCTAAATTTAGTTATATTACCTATCCAGGCAATAATGCCCACTGTTAGTTAACAACGTAGAACCAGACAAACAGTGGTTTGTTATCAGGTTTGTTTACCTGAGAATGATGGAATTTAATCAACACATGAAGGGAGAGAGGGACTAAATATAATTGAGGTTGTTTCAATTTTATTTTATCGACATATGTGTGTTAACTAAAATCTACATTTTCCGGTGACAGCCGCGTCAAGGCTATATACAATATTTACAAGATAACCTGACGTTTCCCCCATACCGTGATGTGGCATCCTCAGTGGTTTCTATCTATAGAAAATAGAATAGAGACAAGACAAGATAAGTATACCTCAAAAAAGGTATATCTACCTTACATAAAGGGAACAACGGAAAAGATTGGCAGGATATTAAATAAAGAAAATATAAAAACCATTTATAAGCCACCGAATAAATTGAAGAATTTTCTGAGGCAAGTCAAAGATAAAATGCCATTAGCTATGCCAGGAGTATATGAAATACCTTATAGTTGCGGGTCAGTCTACATAGGGAAATCAAGAGATCAAATTCCACAAGTATTGAGGAACATATAAGGCATACTAAAAATGAAGATACGGAAAATTTTGCAGTTGCTGAAGAAAGCACAAAAAGTAGTCATGGAATTTTATTTGACAAAACTAAAGTCCTTGCCAAAATCTCACATTACTACCTGATAATCGTAAAAGAAGCTATAGAAATATACAAAAGAAGAAATAATTTTAATAAGGATGACAGTATACGGCTTCCAAAGACATGGGAACCCATTTTAAGTAAATTGAAATAAAATGGAAGAGTCAGCCATATTGATTTTCTTCGGCCAATGACCGTAAGTCTCGTGGGCCGGGCCTCCACCCTCTATCCAGCATACCTGCCAAACCAGTCCCCACCCCACCACCTGTTATAAAAGCTGGAATATCATTCCCTGATCTCAGTCTCAGAGAAACCACTGAGGATTTCACATCACAGTCTGGTCGAAACGTCTGGTTATCTTGTGAAAATTTAGATTCTAGTTATGACACCGGTTGCTTAAGCCTAAGTTCTAAGATGTGTGTTATTCGAAAAAACGGAAAGTATCAGTACAGAGCTTAACCTATGATGTAGGTTGATTGAGCATAGAAATATTTCTTGTTGCCATGATGCTTTTGTGAAAAAGCATTTACTTTTATACAATTTGTCCCTGCTTCACTCACATTCTGTCCCCTTTAATTATTAAACAATATAAATGTTGTGTGCTTAATTATTTGCCTTCTGCATTATTTATATATGAAACCTATAAAAAGTCCCTAGCAAAAATTTGATAATAGAACCACATTCATATTACTGTATATTATAATTGTCTAGTCCAGTCCTAACACAACTGGTATGTGTAATACCTACTTTTATGGTCCATGCTTAGCAGGAGTCATTCATTTTTTCATTATTTTTTTTAGTCTGTAAAATGTATAAACATAATAAAAAAGTTAAAGTAAATTAATTTGAAGTACATGAGAGTATCATGGTTCTGTCACTATATTGGGATAAAATCACCCATCTATCACTAAAATCAATAAAAAATTAGCCAACATCTCAGGTCTAGCCCGCAGCAAAGCTTTTAAATATAACTTAGATTTTGGACCACAGATAATCAAAATCATTTTCATTGCCATAAAAATCTATGATTATTGACAAATCAAAGTCATGTTGCAGACAGCTGTCACTAACAGCCAAGTCCGATGACAGTTCAAGTGAAGAGAGACAACTCTTAAATAATTATAATCATAACATCGGAATTTAATTTCATTTTTACACTCAATTTTTCCTTAAAACTACAAAGAGGCATGTTTCATGCAGAAAAATTCATCCAGTGAATGGAAGGGGTTATCTAGAAGCCAAGAATAATATTTGTTAAGAAACACCTCATTGTTATATTTTTGCACCAAAGGCAACAAGTGGTTGTAGACCCTTAGTGCTACTACTGACTATGGTGAGTTTTGCTCAATCCATTGTGTTGAATAATTGCAGAATTTTTGTTTCTGGCATTATATTAGTGATTTTTGCTGCTAAGCTTTATTAAATGTGTGTTTTGAAAAATATACTTTATAAGATTAAAAATATGGAGATTTATTAGGCCAGTTTGGATTTTTTTTAGTGTTACAACAACAAAATTGTTCACAGTTTGAATAAAAAGAGGTTTACAGTGCTCTAATGACGATTCTTATACACTTTTTTGGAGGATCAGAATAGCATTAATTTTACTTGCGTTGCCCCACAAAAACAAGCCCATATCTTATTATGGATTGAAAGAAGGCGGAATAGGCAGTTTTTATTTAGTTTGTATTTTCACATAATGTAAGACATCTGAGGAGATAGATTACCCTACGTAATTTAGTAGAAATTTAAGTGATATGAGTGTCCCAATTTAAATTCTTATCAATGAATATTCTCAGGAATTTTAGCACTTTTATGTACATTGTGCAGAAGGTTAAAATATTCATATTGTCTTAGGGTAAATTAAATATTTTGAGTTTTAGACTCATTTAGATGGAAACCGTTGATTTTGAACCAATTTGAAGCATTTGATAGAGTATTTTTTATAATAATATAATATTTTAATCACTATATAACGGGCTTATCCAAAGGAATAGTTTTGAATATACCATAGAAAAGAGTAGTGAACCAAGGCACTTAAAACTCAAAGTAATTCTGTCTAAAATAATAGCAAATATTACAATAATGGTTATTATTTATTCTTAAGACACCGATTTCCAAGAAATGGGTAAATATGGTTTTTGAACAAACGTGATGAGTGTAGATGAGCAAATGTAGTCATTGTTACTAAGGCTGATTACTCCTTAGAATTTGTCATTAATTAATAGCCCAATGACAAATGTAAAGTGGATGGCTATCAGCTGATCACTTTCAACATTTTTTATGACTATTATTGGGATTGAGGAGATAACTCTTAGCTTATAAACCTGAGATTTATCTAACTTCACTACTCACCAATTTATTATGCAGTCGCTACCAATCATCATGTCAATTATTTTATGTAGGAAACATACTGCGGAAAGGAATAGAAACACAATTTTGATTTTAAATAGAAGTAAAGAAATGAAATTTAATGATTTATTCAATGAAGATTCTAAAAAAAACTATGGAACGGCTAAGGATAAGCTATAATAAGGTCAAAAAGCAAACCTAATCCTACAAAAGACAACGGTAAAGTCTTCACCATCTATATGTATATATTATTTCTTATCCATGTGTATAAGTCATAAAAATATCATAACATAGTTACTTTGTTAACAGGAAGTAGTAGCTGATTGGCTATGTACACAACTAAAACCTCCCACAGAAGAGCCATGCTTGTTACCTTGTCCCTACGACTGTGTAGTCTCCGGGTGGTCTGACTGGAGTCCTTGCTCTCAGTCCTGCTCCACTCGCAATAAAATGGCCATGAGATACCGCAATCGCACCATCATTGCTCCCCATGGGCCTGGTAAGTAGTTTTCAAGTGATACGAGAATTAAATAGTGGAAGTGAGAGAGAAAACTACTTTTCCCCCACTGAGTTATTCCATTTAATGTAGTCGTGGCAACTAGGCCATGGGCACAGTAACAACAACTAGTACATTAGCAGGAGTGACCATTGGTTGGTTTGATTAACACTAACAAATCAAGCTGAAAATGACTAAATCAAATTATTATATATTACTCAAATAACATTTAATAATAACAACAACACAAATTAGTAATGAACTAAACAATAAATATAATCAAACTAACTTGTACATTTCATTACAGCTTTTTTTCAACTAAAAATGTTTACGGAAGTCGAACACTTAAAGTTTGTCACGTCTGTGAGGTAAGGCAGCTCAGCGATGGAATGATTGATCGCTTGAAACACGCGAAATCTCCTTGCACTAAATATAACACGCAGGTTGCTTACTATACGGCCCAATCATAGTTGTTTTAAGTTCATCAAAAATGTTTTTTATATATTTAAAACAAAGTTACATGACTTACTGAGAGGAAATGATGTGTAATGAGTCGCATAATGACGGGTATGTGAGAGTTGGTGGGCTTGCAGGAGAAAAATACTATGGGTATGAACGGGAGTTGCTAAATTTTATTGGGAAAAATAGGAGATTCATTTATGAAGAATGCCAAACTTAATTTTCTCTTCTGCCTATAAAGGTAATTTTTTTAAAGAAAATTTCACTTGCCAGTTCACTTGAACCTGCAGGTCTGAATGTGAACTTTATTAAACGTGTAAAGTACCTGCTGTTGGCTTAGAGGGGATTCAAAACTTGGACCTTGTCGTCCGAAGCCTTAACCACTAAGCCACCACACCGGCGAATATACTTGTACTTATATTGTGAATACTTGTAAATATAATCTCTATATTATCAAATTTGTATTTCTGTAGGAGGACATCCCTGTCCAGACCCAGATGAGATGCTCCAGATGGACGGATGTAATAGCCATGGTTGCCATGGATTTAGTTGGCTAACCCTACCATGGCAACCCTGCAACGCTTCCTGTGATTCAGGAGAAGGTGTTCAGGTGCGAGAAGTCTGGTGTGTACAAGATAACCAGGATATGGTCAACGAATCCAAGTAAGAAGATTTCATAATAATCGATTCTCAGGAATATTCGAACGTGTATAACTTTAAATCTGAAAATATTAGCCAAAAATATGATTTTCAAGTTAAAACTTAACTTTTAGAAATATTTCCAATAAATTAATATCAAACAAAAATAAAATGTTCTTGGATTAACACCAGTTGAACATTATCTTTGACATTACCATGTAGTTTAAACACTTGGTGCTAAGAGTTTAAAGAGTTAGTATCTGTTCCGAAATTCAAATGTTGTGCCCTTTTCTATGTTTTATAATAATTTGTATTACTGTATGAATACTTATATATTTATATTTACAGCACATTTACAGTATAAATAAATTTGACATTTCTCATGTTAAAGTGTAGGAAACAATGTTATGTTTTTATTACTTTTGCACTAATCTACAAAGACGAGAGTTTCATTATTGTTTTATTAATTTTTACTACTTTTAGAATTTTACCCTGTAAAATAACATTGCCGACTATTTAACCTTCACATACTGAATATTCTAGTTCTGTTTTGTTTTAGTAACGTTATTTATATAAATACTACCTGAAATGTGACACCAAAATTAGGTATGCTGTAATCAATATTATGATCAGTTTTTATAACCCCTGATTTATGGTGTACATTAAAAGAATACATGTTTAGGCGGTTGAAAGGGCCGTTACCGACGTACATGTGAGGCTGGGTGGGAGTCATCACCACAGTACCCTTTGTATACGGCCTCACTTCATTACCACTGTACGTTTATGGGTGGGCAGGTGGGTCAATACCACACTGTACGTGTATGGGTGGGCGGGTGGGTCAATACCACTGTACGTGAAATAATTAGCCCCGTACGTGTATGGGTGGGAGAGTGGGCTAATACTACTGTACGTGTATGGGTGGGAGGGTGGGCCAATACCATTGTACGTGTACGTGTGGGTGGGTCAATACCACTGTACGTGTACGGGGTGGGCGAGTGGGACAATACCACTGTAGGTGTACGGGTGGGAGGGTAAATAACAATGTAATAATTAATACCAATCATACCAAAAATAAAATATATTATTGGACATTTTTAGAATGCTTATAGACTACTAATCAAGAAACTACGTTAACCAACAGGACTCTAGTTTTTGATGAGATAGGATTTAGCTTCCAGGTTCTAAAATATTCTTCAATTTGCAAGGCTGCAAATCACTTGTGAGTATTTCTTCAATAGCTATTAAGTCCTTGTGTTAATAAGCTCTAGCAATATACTCTCCATAAATAAATGTTATCGATTTTGTGATTGGGATGTCAGCGGTATACACGCTGAACAATTGGTGCAACACCCATCGCTGTATGTGTAAGGGTGTTGCAATACCACTGCACGTGAATGGGTGGGCAGGTGGGTGGTATGTTAAAATAAACAACAGTGCCTGTTTCACAATTAATTTAGACGAATACTATTAGTGTTGGAATTTGTAATTTGTAGAATTTTCTTTCAGAATGAAAAAATACAATTTTAATAGTTATAAGTCAAATTACTAATATTATTGGTCAAATTGGACTAATATTATAAGTTGTGTTTTACAATAATAACTAATATTTTTTTAGTGGGATTGTACAAGTCAACCCTTGTAAAATTACTAAAGGTGATCTTGAACTAATATGTTTAAAATATTAGTGAGTTTATACAGGGTGTTCCGAAAGTCCGTGGACAGTCGAATACTGTTTATACCGTTACAGATAAAGGTACAAAACTTTGCACATTGCTGCTGGATATAACATTTATTTTACTATGTATTCAGTGATCCACTACCTTCGTAGGTGGACGGCCCACTAGGAGTCAGAAGAAAATCTTAAATGTAAGCATAGGCATATACATACCATTTTAAAGGTCTTAGCTAATAGAACATCATACCGAAAATTATACCTCAAAAGGTTAATCGTGAACAAGATGGCGGCGCTCAAAACTGTCAATACTTATCTTATGTGCAACATTTTAAACAGCCACCATTTTGTGATGGATAAAGCTTTTGAAGTGCGGTTTGCAGCATTCTTTTATGCTTGACCAGCCCTTTAAAACTATGTGCATATGGGCTGATAATAACTGCTTACTTTAAAACTTTTCTACTGACTCCTCGTGGACTGTTCTCATAGAGGAGTAGCAGGACACTGAATACAACTTAAAGAAGGTTTTTGTATACAGTAATCTTTTGTAAAGTTTTGTAAATTTATCTTATATGGTTACAATAAAATTAAGTCATTCTATACATATAAGACAAGGGTCTGTTTCACAATGAGTTTAGACTAATACTATTAGTGTTGTACTTGTAATTTGTAGAATTTCATTTCACAATGAAAAATTACAATTTTACAAGTTGAATCACTAATATTATAAGTTTTTTGTTTCACAACACTTGGTTATATTTTTGAAGCGTAATAATACAATTCAAACACTTATTTCTACAGGTTATCTTGAACTAATTTATTCAAAATACTAGTGAGGTTATCTAATTATTATGTTGATTGAAACAGAAAGTGTGTTTTGCATATATTATTTTACTGATGTAATTTCCGTTTTTGTGATATTTAGTTGTTTTACTTTTGTTAATTTAATTTTGTTTGTTTACTTGGTATTTATACAGTTTCTTGCCACCAAACAACTTTGGAAAATTTTTCTTGAAATGGGTCTAGGATTGGCTGTATTTTCACGAGATATGCTTTTTATTCCGCGGAAATAACGTGTTTTACCGAAAAGTTCGGAAAAAACCAGTGTCACAATTTTTAGTATTTTTTTCATATTTCCGTTAATTTAAATGGTATTTTAATCATCTTTTTTCTTTTGATGTGTTTTTTTGCACTAAATACATATTTGGAAACTATTTTGGTCTATTACAAATATTTCTCGAGATATAACGGAAAAACTACTATCGAGGCGAATCGCGATTAGCGGCCATTACGCGATCATTATATACAACACCTATTAATCACAAAAACTAAATTCACCTATATTCCCGCCGATAAGTTGGATTCTAATTATTCTGTTGAAAAAAATCGAGCGTTAAAACGGAGGCCAAACACTCGAATTTAATGCAAATTACGAATTTTTGTTGAGAAAGTAGACTATTAGGATAAGTTAGGTTATGTTTGGTTGTCAGTAAAAAGTGCATTTTTCGAGCTGACAAAATAATGTTACTACAAAACAAGTTATATATTTGTGTTCAGCATAAAAAAAACACGAGAAAAAAAATTGTCGAAAAATAACGATTTTAAAAAAATTGGTTTTTCTACTATCAAATAAAAAACTAGTTTTTCGATTTTTCGGTGAAAATCGAGTTTTTCCTGGATAAATCAAACTCCTCAAGAGATATAAACTCATATTTCATCACTTTTTCAACATGAAATCGTATTTTCAGAGGTGGCTAGAAAGTGCATAATTACCATTTATTTTATTGAGTTATTACTATGCTTCAAGATTTATTATTTGATTCCTCTGATGAAGATAATATTATAGTGGCCATACATCATAGGCCAAAAACTTTCAGAAATCGCATTAACTTCCATTTTGAAAGTGCACTGGAATACATTGAAAAATTTAGAATGCCACCTCAAAAATTAGAAATGTTGCTTCAAGAAACATGTAATATAGAACACCCAAATAGCAGAAGTGGAGCAATGACTTCAAAACAACAGCTCTGTGTAGCCTTACATTGGCTTGGGGGTGGCAACCAGTACCATAGTGTGGGAGATACCTACGGGGTATGCAAAGCTACTGTTTGCCGCTGTGTATCTACTGTTGTCAGTGTCGTTAACCGGGCTCTATTTGGCCATATTATTTCCTGGCCATAAAATCTTGGTGAAGTGATCAATAAGTTTTACAGCATGGCTCGTGTTCCTCATGTAGTTTGGGTGTTGTTGATGGAACTTTAATACCTATAGATGCCCCCACTGAAAATGAAGAAACATTTGTGGACCGCCATGGTAAACACTCCCTCAATTGTATGTTTGTTTGTGGACACACAGCTATGTTTTACTATGCTAGTGCTAGATGGTCAGGAAGTGTTTATGATGCTCGTGTGTTAAGAAATAGGCCCACTACATGAAAGAATGGAGAGAGGAAACACATTTCCAAATGCAGTAATCATTGGATACTCTGGCTATCCACTAAAACGATGGTTGATTACAACGTTGCACAACAACCCAAACAACGTAGCAGAGGGAAGGTATAATCGGCGACTTAAAGCTACAAGACAAACAATAGAGCGACCTCTAGGTATTCTGAAAGAGAAATTTCCTTGTCTAAATCACCTCCGTTTGAGCCCTACTTTGCCGGTGAAGTCATTAAGTGCTGTATACTATGTAACATCTTTAAGGATTGGTGACGATGAATTAATTTTAGGCAATGGAGATGATGTAGTGTTGGATATTGATCACCACGAAGAAGAGGACTAGTTAAATGATGAACAGCTATTACAGTCAACAAGACATGTCAGCAACAAATTTTAAATCAAATAGTGTAATTTTGGGCATTTAAATGATACGTGTTTTTTTTTATTTTATTTATTTTTTTTATTGTTTTATAAAAGTTATAAAACTTAAATTTTAATTGCAGATGCTGTATTAATTACATCTATTTTTGTTTTTGTAAGTTCTACTTGTTTTTGTAAGTACTACTTGTTTTTGTAAGTACTACTTGTTTTTGTAAGTACTACTTGTTTTTGTAAGTACTACTTGTTTTTGTAAGTACTACTTGTTTTTGTAAGTACTACTTGTTTTTGTAAGTACTACTTGTTTTTGTAAGTTATTCTATGCTTGTTACTACTTTATTTATTTACTTAATGTAAATAAAATGTTCATGGCAATAGATGTAGATCACACAAATTATCAATAAAACTTTTGTTATTTCATAACTTATGTTTTTTATGTTATATCTTTCAACGCCAGATGCATTTCAAACTTATACCTATATTTAAATGTAGTAATTGCATAAAAGTTCACTCGCCTAAAGCAAATTTGGTTGGGTGTCCTGCATTGTAAGAAGATTGATAAACAATAGGCAAGAGAAATTTACATTAACTTATCCAATAAATTAACATATAGCAAAGAAAGAAAAAAACATAGAAAGAACACAAATAATCTTTAATAGTAACTGATAACATTTTTTAAATGTATTAAGCAAATTTTAAACCGACAGGCAGCATCTGTCGGTTTAAGACAGAAAGAACAGGCAGATAATTTGTTCTTTTATTGTTGTCCATCATAATAAGTTATTGTAAAAACAGAATCTTTTATATTTTTGTAAAATCGCTATGAGGCATTCCCAGTTGTATTTCCAGTTGACTCTTGTAAATTTGAATTTGAAGAAGCTTTATCTGTAATTTACGTGTATAGTCTATATCATCGCCATTACCTGTGACAAGAAAAATGTTCCTACTATTAAATTACTAAATAGCTTACTAAACCATTGGTAATTTAGTATAAATGCTGTAATAAAGACATTTTCTCAACAATTAAATTTTACTTTGTACCAAGTATACTGTATTTTTTTCATCCTTGCTAAACTAAACAATTCTACATTTTTTAACAAAATGTAATAGACAAAAGTATTTATAAGACAAATTTCCACTAAATTGAAATTGGTGTATTCAGTTATTGTTAGTTATTTTCTTATAAGAATTTATCCTCTGTTTACACACAAACAAAGGTACCTTCACAAAAAATACTAAATTTAGACTTAAGGGGTTTTATTATGGTTAAAAATTTTATATTTTTGAAGATGTTTTGAAAGCTCCACTTACTAGGTTGACATTTCCTTGACAGCCTGCTTACTTTGACAGGGTTTTTGGGGAATGACTCGTTTGAGCTTTTGTTTTGTAAATTATCATTGTTTTCTGATTCTTTATCTGAGTTTGATAAATAACTATTGTCATTAAGAACATCTTCTTCATTAATAACTTCATGAATCACCCAGAAGACACATAGTTCCTCCTACTGTGCTTGTACATGCCTCGATTGATTCTAGTACATTCAGTCCATTTATAGTCAGAGTATCTTTCCCAATTATTGAAATAACTTCATCATCCACCTCAGTTAAAATGGTGTCCTTTGTTCCCCCTGTGCCTGTAGTTTTTTCCTAAAACAAAAGAATTTATTTGTAAAGGAAATTAAAAATGGGAAACTATTTATTATTAAATGTACATGACAAGGAGGAAATGAATGTTATTTGTCGTGATGGTGATAATAATTTTTTCTGTTGTAATCGGTGATTTGTCCTATTAATAAGTTACTTGAAGGAACGACGGAAAAAAGCGGGAGTGTCAGTTTTTAAAATTTTTAAGGAATATCAATTTTCTACTTAATTCTGTTGTACCACTTAACATTTAATTCCTAATCTTTCTTAAACTTATTTATCAAGTAGCCTACTTTATATTAAACCTGTACATTATATACTAATAACATCAGTTTACCATTTAATAGCAAACTAAATAAATATATTATATGAGCTATTAAATTTATTTTCTATAATATATTAGCTCTGGGTGAGTGGGTCATTACTACCGTATGTGTATGGATGCTTTGGTGGGGCAATGCCACTGAAGGTATATGAATGGGTGGGTGAGTCAACATGACTGTACGTCTATTGGTAGTTGGATGGGTCATTACCAACGTACGTGTCACCTTACATATATCTGTAGGTAGGTGATTGGGTCATACCACCAGATGCGTATGGATGGGTAGGAGGTTCATCACCACCGTACATATGAATCTGTGGATAGGTGAGTCAGAACGGGTGGGTGGGTTATACCACCGGATGTGAATTGGCAGGCGTGCTGTCACCGGCCAATAGTAAAGTGTATTATTATATTTGATTTGTAGCTATTAGACTCTGATTCAATGTAATATGAATTTTACCTCCCTGCAGATGTGAGCTGCTGCCTAAACCAGTGACAACACGCAGCTGTGTCCAAGATTGTCCTGTGCAGTGTGAGGTCTCCCCTTGGTCCGAGTGGTCCCCATGTCCACCCCACAACTGCCAGCCGAGTAAGTCAATTTATGTAACACGTAATAATTGATCCTCTCCTGCTTACCTAAATTGGTCGGTAGCGTAGTTGGTTCAATCCCAGCTTCATGTGCTAAAGGTTCTCAGTTCGATCCCAATCAGAGTCAATACATTTTGAGAAGGATCAGCTGATAATCACCGGCTGTTCATTTGTCATTGGGCTATTAATTAATGACACTTACTAAGGAATAGTTAGCCTTAGTTTGTAACAATGACTACATTCGCTCATCTACACTCATCACACTCATTCGAAATCCATATTCGCCCATATCTTGACGATCTGCGTCTTATGAATAAAAAGAAAAAAGAAAAAAAAACCAACTGTCTAAAGTTGCTATTGAAACTGCACATTTTCCTTTATACCTAAATGAAACTTGTCATTATTGAATATCCTTTACACATGAAGAATAACAAAAAAAAGAAAATATTCACCATAGTAAGGTCAACAAAAATTGTTTTAAAAAAGTTATTTTTAGTTGAACTTCTATATAATCAAAATATAAGTTTGATTTGAACATTCATGATTCAGTTTAAAGTATATTAACCTCAATGTGTTATCATTACCTTGACATAATAATTTCTTGTGATTAAAACTGTGCACAGACATTATAGTTGGAGGTGTATGATAATTTACAAAGCTGGCAAAATTATTGTATTATAGCTAAGATCTATAGTCAGCACTAGTGGCGCAGTGTTATAACCCAACTACTTCTTGACAAATTGTCAGGGAGATTGTAGGCAATAGGTTCTATGCTCAGTCATTCCTCTTAACTACATGCTAGCCACTAAATGGTTGCTATCAACGTTGACACTAATAGAAAAGTCGGGGATGTCCATTTTGGGTGGTAGTTAGGGTCCAGATGTTATGTAGGCGAGAGAACCTAATATCAGACTTCTCAATTAGCTTAAAATCAAACCAATACTATGTAGTTCAGATTCCATGTAAAGCTGTTGGTCTCTTAGTTGTTGTCCTGGCTATTGGGCTATTATTAAATTACCCTTTCTGAGCATAAGTCGAACTCAGTTAATAACCAGACTGCTTAGGTTAACCACACTCATATCCTACACACATGTTTTTATTTATATTTGCCTTGAAATTCACAAAGAGTTGGGTCAGAATCTCATATCTGAGAATCTAAGAAGAAATTGTGATTTATTTTTAATTTAAAAAGGAAATGCCAATTCCCTTACTAACCCTATTCTGCCCAATCCCCATAGACTATTGATCTCTGCAGGAAACTTATTCAAACAGAGTACGTAGGTAAACCAGTACAGTGTAATGTATGTACTATTACACTACAATTATATTAGGTCGAGGGATCTGAAATGAAAAGACTGTTTGTTTAAACATTACTACTGGCTATGGTCCATGGTTAGCTGTGTGTGTATATAATCTGGGCGGAAACGTAGGAAGTACGGATTTGGGAAGTGGCATGAGCTAGGACAGCCAAAAGCGTCGCTTTATTAATGGTATGGCATCACTACATACAACATAGAGTTAAAACTATTTATCAAAGACATTTAATAATGAATATGGTTAGTTAGTGATAACAACTATAACTACAACTATAACATTGTGGATACATAACATACAGTAGGTGAACATTTCTGATAAATCTTCTAGTCCAGGCCAGATTGGAAACTGCATATGTCTAAACTAGGCATAAAGTCCTGACGCCTTAGACCGCATGGCCACTGGCGGTGGCTTTTTTATTTATATTTCATTTTATAAATATGAACTTGTGTTAAAATGGGTAAGAAAAGGTTACAGATAGTTTAATATCTTTTTCCATAAAGTCACTATCAGGTGAAGTGATTTGTTAATAAAATGTCTAATCATTATTTTTGTGAGCATTGTTTTTATTCACTTGCATTTGGAAATACAGTATTTTCTAAGCATATTTGAAACCTAGTTTATTAACATTTAATCACAACACATAAATAATAAACTACATCAAAACACTTTTAACTTCGCTGGTTACCATCAACATTTAAGTCTAAATTTCGTTTAGCAAAAATGTTGAAAATCATTATTATTCATTATTACATAGCCAGGAATCATAACTGCTTTGTCACTGTAGTTTTAGCAAATCCGCCTCAGAAACAATGTAGATGGAATGAGTATAGTTCATACTTTTAAGCGATGTCAAACCGCCCACTTAAAAAGATAATAAAATTATTAATATTACCTGAAATGTATCATCCTTTTTCACCTAAATTGAATAATAATGTTTAATCACATGCACAACAGTTTAGATTGTGTTCTCAACTACCAGTTAGGGATGGTTAAATAACTTATTTATAATAATTTGTGTTATTATTAATTAATATTTTTAGATGGAACAAGAGCAGCTGCCACTACACAATCTCGATATCGTGTGGTGGTGGAGGGCTCAGACTGTGGCCCCTTAGAGGAGGTTCGAGAGTGCTTCACGCCCAGCGACCCATGCCCTCAACACACTTGGAGCACTGGCCAGTGGTCTCAATGTCAACTGGCACATGACGTTCGCTGTGGCCATGGTCTTCGAACTAGAGGTAACAACATCATTTAGTAACCAAAGCAAAGAAGAAGTTTATATACTCAGAAAATATTGTAGGCATGGTTTTGTTTTTCATTGGACTGTTAATTTGTGATGATTTCAAACCTTTTATTTTGTTAAAAAAACAATTTAGTACACCTAAAGTATACATTCCTTATCCACATAAATTCCACCTCATTCAATGCCATGTCTCCAGAATTTATTAAGAATGCGGAAGAAAATTAAGAACGTAAATTTATAGAATTAAGGTGAATTGATTATACTGGAAGCATTGTAATGTAAAATTAAGGAAGTTGTTTAAATAATATTTATATTCATAAAACAACAAGTATTTTAACAAATATGTGTCAGTTGAAATGGATAAAAATGTGTAATGTAGCTTACTAACGGAATGAGGTTTGAAATTTTTTTCAAATATTATTTAGATTGTAAATTAAAAAGCTAAATCTCACATCCTCTTTAAAGAAAGTGCATTGAAATGTTTTGATACTAAAACCATAGAACATAGACATATTCTTTTTAGTTTCCTTTTCAATAATCTAGGTCAGACTTGGTATTGTATATTTATGAGTGTGTATTTGAGGGATTTCATTGTTTGTTCTGTTCTTGACTGTATGTGATTTATTGTTAATTATTGCGATTGTTACTTATACTATGTTTTGGTAGTGGAAGCTATATGTACATATGTATTTTTTGAGATGAATAAAGATATATATATATATATATATTGTAAGTGCATATTAACATCAATCATATGATGCACTTGCAATTGGTATATATCAGCTTTATTCATGGAGGAAACTATTGGGACGTTCCTCTACCCAGTATTTTCAGGCAGTATATTTGAAAAATATAAATTAGTAAACTATTTTAATTTGTCACAAATCTACTAAGATAACTGTTTCATTGTATGCTTCAGTCCACAATGTTGCTCATTTAATGCAGCAAATTGATAACTTATTAAAAAAGGAGTTTAACAAATTATAACTTATTAATAATTATAACAAATTTAAAAACAAGTGTAAATCAAACAGCAATGTTTTAATGTATAAGGACAGTTTTTTTCAGCTTCCAATGTGGTAAGGAAATAAAACTAATGAGAATAATGAAACAATTTTACTATCAAAAGTTACTTACATACTTCTCTATATAATAGTCATTTAAATTAAGGCATTTGTCATAACGAGGTAAAAGCTTTGCAATACTCTCTTAAAAGGAAATTGTCGCCAGTGATTTGAGATGCGTTTCCAATGCGTCTTGAAGTGCGTCGTTGGTTGGGAAGCTCTGCCTTCCTAACCACTAGAACAGTTTTAAGGAATAGTTGTAACTTTTTTCATGACTTTTTTGTTAAACTCATGACATTCTTCGATAAATGTTTGCTGTAGTTAGTCCTTCACCTCGCAAGAATCGAATAACACTTCGTACCTCACTTTGGCAGAAGGATTAATTGTAGTAGCCATATTTATGTGGCGCTAGATCAACACATAATGGCGCCAGCCGCTTGGCAATGAATTTCCCCTGAAACACTCACACCTATTTAGGTGAGAATATAATGGGAGGAGTGTGCTGTAGACTATTGTGCACTGTTGCGTCATACTGTTCAACTGGCTGTTTCACATCGTGATCGGAGGTTAAAAAAACAGCCCCCATAGATATAAAAAGTCGAATTTTAAAGTGATCAAATTCAGTAAACCATGTTTACCAGCCTCAGACTTTGATGGACTCAGAAAAATATGAAAGTGGTTTTCAACAAATACTACTTTTATATTTAACACACGTCATAGTCAACGCACTAACATATGACAGTTTTGTGTGTAGCAAGATGTGTAGTTTATTCTTATCAAGTGGAGTGGAGTGATGCATTTAATGGTAAGTACAGGCCTTGATTATATAAAATCAATGGTACAGGTGAGTGATCACTGGTTAGTATTGATGTACTTGGTAAGGGGGGATACCTCTCTTCAAATATACAACATAGTGAGAATAAGTTACAACTAACAGATATGTTTCTCTTTATGTATAGATTTGTGGTGCAGTGAGGAGGACTCCCAGCGTAAAGTTGAGCTACGATTGTGTCTGGCGACTAGGGCTCCACTTCCTGTCACTGTCCAGCGTTGCCATGTTGACTGTCGCCTGCCTTGTCAGTTGACCGAGTGGACGTCCTGGACTCTGTGTCAGCAGCCTTGCTCAGGGATCAGATCTCGCACCAGGCAACTGATAGGTAACATTTAGTCCTGTTGAATAAGTTATAGGCGCCTTATCCGAAAGTAAGTTTATTTTTTAAACAAATAACAATATAACTTGTAAAATTTTGAAGACACGTCTATTTCAGGTGTCTAATGAATACAAGAGGTATACGTCATACCTGAGTAAAGACCTGTCAAACATAAGACTTGTATACATTTTCCTGTTTATGTTTCTGTATAACTTAAGTACTTAAATAACTGGTTGTTGGGCAGGTTTAGAGATAACAAAAGTTTTTTCTTCAAAAATTTGTTTACAATGTCAAAATGTTTCAAAACTTGTTTATATTACATCATCAGTTATAATATTATTTTTAAGCTAGAATGTTCAATGTATTACAGAGTAGGTTTTTGTTAGAAAGTGTATCAAGTTATATTAAGAGGCCTGTTCTAAACGCTTATATCACAAATAGTAACATTGCCAAATCACTACTTAAACAATAGTCAGTTCTGTTGAATATAATGAACAGCATTAATGAGTAGTAATGATAACTGTTGTAATAGAACACACAAAAGAATACAGGAGAAATAATTAATAATCAAAGCCATTCAGACAAAATCATCCATCAGAAGGCAGCAAGGAGCCATTATAGTAAAAATCTTCCAAACTCCTAGATATGATAAAGTGAAGAAAAATTAATAAGATAGGATTGATCTTGCAAACCGCTTTCGGTTTTTGTTCTTTTTTTGTGTGATATGTTGTCTGCTTGATTCAGGAAGATTATTTTCTTTTCACCAGACAATTCAGAATATGTGTGAGCTAGAACTATATGACTTAGGAAATAAATAAAGATGATACATTACAGTAATGCATCTAAAATAAAGTATTTTTATTATTTCTTACCAACTAACTAATAGCTTATGTACAACTCATGTAAATAAGTACACGTTTAAAATGCTGATTCACAACTTAATACAGACTTCAAATATGTCGTTTTAAAGCACATTAATGTGGAATAGTATATTTCATAACAAGAGTGGAAAGTGGGGTTTTGCATGTTCGAGACCATATGTTTGAAGTGCGAGACTTGTTGAGCACTTCAAATGGTCAAGAACATACAAAACACTTTCACTCGAGTTTTGAACGATACTTTTCACTACACTACGGAATAAAAACAGATGTTGTTGACTGTGGAAAATTCTCGGTTGTAAACAATGTTACTTTCGGTAGTAAACAATAGACAGCTGTTGAAAATATGATGTTTCGTAGGTTGTAAACACATAACGAAAACAGCTGAACTCATAGTAGTGTAGTGAAAATATAATTTTTAAATCTGGAATTCTTATTTGAAAAACTGTATTGCAAGTTGATTAAATTTATACATTATTTTCCTGTTTTATACAAATTTTGAATTGGTTTTATTTTTAAAACTGACTGTTGAATGTCACTTTCTGTAAGTATTCAAGTAATGACTCCATTTACTGTTCTACAGACTTCTTGAGCATTTTTGTGTGTGGCAGGCTTGTCAGAGGGTCATGCAGTCTGTTTGGAGATGCCCTTGGTGGAGACCAAGAAGTGTCCCTGTGAGATGTACTACTCTCGCCCTATATCCAACTGGTCAAGCTGTCTCACCAATGGCAGCAGTGGATGTGGTCTTGGTACCCGATACAGAGCTGTTGGTTGCTACAATGATAAAGATCAAATGGTAGATCCCAGGTCTGTATCGCACATTTTTTAACTAGTTTACCATATTTTGTGATTAATTTGTGTGAGTATTAATCAGTCTCGCTTTAAGTAAGCTATTTTAATATTTCAAACAAACTTCTAACCTAACCAACATTTACAAACATTACAGAATCAAACTGTACATATGTAAACATATATTTGTCAAAATTTCTAGGCAATGCACTTTGAGATAAAATGTTGAATCAGATCAAAAAAACAACCCAAAGACTAAGGTCACTGCCCAACGAATGTAATTTAGTTGGTTTTTGTTTATGATGATAACAAGTTCTATCATCTTATGTGTTTTGTTCTATAATAATCTAAAAAGTAATCTAAAAAATAGTTTTAGTATATTTTTGCACTAAAGGCAAGTCTGTGATTTCCATGTTTTAGCCAACTACATATCTGTAATGTCAATTAACATATACCTAATTTGAATGTTCAAACACAAAACTATTGTAAGTTTCCATTTAATTCAGGTTAACTCCTGTAAATCAAGAAGGCCTACGTGTTTAAACTGCTAATTCTCAATTTGATACAAACTCGATTCTGTGTATATATATATATATATATATATATATATAAATATATATATATATATATATATATATATATATATATGGTTTTAAAGCACATACCTGGCTGACATGCTTGAACATAAATTCTACGAATATTTACGATAGTTTCAAGTTCAAACAAGCAAATCAGTTACATGCTTTGAAAAAACATGTAGAATTGAATAATTGAGGAAACAAATTTAAAAGTCAGTAATTTCTATAGAATCTGCATATAAAAGAAGTAACTAATATAGCTTTTGTTTTATGTTTTGCAGCCTTTGTGGTGGCAGTACTGGTCTGCAGGAAGAGCCTTGTCTTGTCCAATGTCCCCTAGACTGTCAAATGTCAGAGTGGACACCATGGCGAGAATGTAATGTTAAGTGTGGGCCGGGCCTGCAGAACCGCACCCGTGAGGTTGGTATTACTGTAAAAGGGGGAATTGTGATTTTTAGAACAAAATAAGGATAGTACAAGACACCTTTCTATGATCTACGTTCCATAAGCTATTATTCGCCTCATATAAAATTTAAACTCACTCTAGTAAATTGTCCTTTCCTTAAATTGGTAACGAAATTAATTCCATGAATAAACTTTATTAATCTCTTGGCCATGTGACATTCAGCCTTCTTCAGCCATTATAATGGAAAATTACTGAGTTGAGGTTAAATTGTCTTAAATCTTACCACAAGTAAAGTTCTGTACATAGTCCATTTCATAGATTGAATTTGGTATCACCTTATTAGTTTTTTTTTTTTTTTTTTTTTTTTTTTTTTTTTTTTTTTTTTTTTTTTTTTTTTTTTTTTTTTATAGTGTTTCCAAAAAATCTAAACATTGATTTTCAAATTGTATACAAACAGTGTTTGCTTCCATTAAATACACTCATTATTCAAGCAGAAATTTAAGAGGTAAATTTTAATGCACGTGCAAATGTAGAGTTAAAATTAAAATAATCCTCAAACAAAGTTAGTGAGTGAATTATTCTTGAACAACATGTAATGTTAAGATTTTAGGCTTTACTATCTAGTTACTGTACTCATACATTGTATGATGATGAAAACAACAGTTAACAAAATGGAAGCTGAGACCTTGATAAGTATTTTACACACCATTACCGAAGCAAAATTTATTTTACTCATTTGCCTATCTTTACCAATGGCCTTAATACATATATAACATATATTATTCTCGTCTAGATTTATGAGTTTTTAAGCTATTTTACCTATTTTAACATTTGAATTCACAATATATGTTTCTCTTGTTGTTACTCTGAAAATTCACTTTCATCAAATGCTTTTAAAAATGTCATGCCAATATCATCATCCTGATCATTTCTACCTCCTAGTAGATGCGCATGAAATATTTCTCCATTGCTGCTTCCTTTAACCCTCAGTATCCTCTGTAATTCTTAAATGATATCATCCATCAAATGGCACTTCTCCTCCCTCTCATTTCTTCTATCATTCTTTTGATAGCCATTCTCGTAGGCTCTGGTGGCGCAGTGCTGTAACCCAGCTACTTGCGGACAAAGTGTTTGGGAGATTGTAGGTGATAGGTCTCATTCTCCGTCCTCTTAATACCGACACGGTGTCTACTCAATGGTTGCCATCGACGTGGACACTACTAGAGAAGTCTGGGGTATCCATGTTGGATAGTAGTCAAGGTTTGGATGTTGTGTGGGGAAGAGAACTGAGTGTCAGACTTGTCAGATAGCTGAAAATCAAACCAACACTAAGTGGTTCAGATTTCATGTAAAGCTGTAGGTCCCTTAGTTGCCCTGGCTGTTGGGCTATTAATAAATTGCCCTTACTGAGGAACAGTTGAACTCAGTTAGTAACCAGACTACACTCATCCTACACTCATATTTGCCTTAAAATACGCAAAACGTTGTGTTGACGACTCGTAAGTAAGAATAAGAATATAAATTTTCTCTTCTCATTGTCAGCACTATCCATTTTTCTCTGCTTTATTTCTTTAACCTCTTGTCTTTCCTTTCCTGCCTTTCTGATTAATTCCCACATTTCTCCCCCTACCTGAATATTTTACACCTTCTATCCTTCTCCATACCCACATTCCATTACTTCTAGTCCTTTTCTGACTGCCTATGTTTACACTCCATATAGCAACATACACTCAGTTGTAACAGTTTACTGATAGTTTTAGTAACTTTTATTCCGGTAGTCAACACAATATTTCTCTTCCTTTTTATTATAGTGTAACTATCTTAAGGATCTCAATGAAAGAAAATTTCTTTTCTAATGAAAAGAAAACTTAATAGTAGTAAAATCAACCAAAGTCCCAAAACAGGAGTAAAACTAAACATGTTATTCCTGTTTATGCTAATATTATCTTTAGTTATGACAAACTAGTTATAATGAACATTTAAAATAAACTTCAGATTGTTTTAATAGATTGCTCAACCTGGAAATGCTGGAGGTAGACAATGTGGACCTCTCACCCAGTGGAAACTGTGCCAGGTACCTTGTGAAGTATTCCAGTGGCAAGCTGGAGGTTGGAGCGAGTGTATTCTCATCCCAGCTGACCGTCGTCTCGGCTGTGGCACAGGGGATCAGTATCGTCAAGTTAGGTATTTACCTGCATCAATTGTCTGATTGAAATGTTCAGTTGATACTTCCTAAAACCTTCACAAAATGTTGAGAATCTAGCCATAAGAGGATGGCAAAATTTTATATTTAGAATTTACTTTTACTTATAGGCTCATTCCTGACTAATTGGACGATTATTTTGTTTTAGAAAAAAATACAATAAAAGCACTTTTGATATGTGAATCTCAAGACATTATAGTATCCTATACTATTAACCCTTTGGCCTTTCTGACTAAGTTATACTGGATAGCATGAAAGCATATCCAGCAGGTATTTCCTTCAGCACTAGAATCTTCTACGAGTTACTGCTGGAAAGTGCCATAGCCAATTTGACAATTATTAGAATTATAACAAAAAAAATCACTTGTTCTCTCACCTTTGACCAACACATTCAGGTGATACTCTAAAGACTCTGACAAGAGAGGTGGTTCAACCTGAGAGACATTTGGTACACAGCCACCCAGCAGACAAGTACAGATTGGGCTAAATTTTACAGACAGCATAATCAGTTATCATTATTGAAAATATTGGAAAAAATGATCTTATTAAAATTAATTAAAAATTAGGATAAGCAACTACTTACAATAATTTCACATTCACTCACTGAAATTCTTAGTTGTTACTAAACATTTTGTTTATGATGGCATTGTTTAAAACTTTGCCTTTTAGTTTACCAATATTTTTTGCAGTGAGCACCAACTGTGTAATTGATTATTAGATTTTGAACTATGTAATTCACTACTTTTAAATTGTGAAATAGAATTAGTTTTGATGGTTAGTTAGCGCTAAAAACTGTAATATTTCAGATCCTGGTCTGTTTCTATTTTGTAAACTTGTTACACACTAACTTGCTGTAAGGATGAGCAGTAACTATACATGTTAATTAGTAACTGTATATGTAAACTAAATCCAATGTTGTTTTTAACCTAAACAATTTACATGAAGATTAAAATTTTGAATACAAATCAAGACAAAAGAATATAACAGCTTCAGAATATAAAGACAAGGCCTTGAAAGTAATTTAGTCATAAAATTACTAGATGTAGCTAATCTTATGAATTTTATTAGTAACAGCAATAAAATTAAGTTCTTAAGATATGATTGTATGTCACATACTGCCACTATTTTAATGTGCTCATGTTAAGAAATTGTTGCTGCTGCCACAATCATATTATAAAATATATTTTATGATCATTAATTACAATTAACTTTATAATTGTCAGCCATTAAATTTTGGTATGTAGTTAAATATTTGTACTTTAGTCAGTCTGAATTAGAGTGTTTTAACTAATTTTAGGTTAGGCTAAAGACCCTTGTCTAGGAATTAGTATATTACAGTGACCTTACCCAAGAAGAGTCCACTAACACCTTACAGTAAATAACAATAAAAAGAAATCACAAGACACACATTTTCAGATCCACTGGCACTTTTCACAGGTGGTTTTTTTATTTGCTCAATACTACTAGATGTTAGTAGACTTGTCTCCTTTGATATGTATGCTGATGCCCTATTACTCCTAATGCCTCTTGCTAGCTTAATGGTTAGCACTTCTTCTTCATATGTTTCTCTTGTTGTTACTCTGAAAATTCACTTTCATCAAATACTTTTGCAAGTGTCAAGCCAATATCATCATCCTGATCATTTCTACCTCCTAGTAGATGCGCATGAAATATTTCTCTATTGCTGCTTCCTTTAACCCTCAGTATCCTCTGTGATTCTTAAATTATATCATCCATCATTCCTTTGATAGCCATTCTCGTCGGCTATCAAAAATAAATAAATAGATAGACAAAATATATAGAATAAATAACAAAACTAATAACGTAAAATAAATAGACAAACAAACAAGAAAAAATATACTAAGTGTTTTTAATGAGAAATGTTACGCAATGTTAAAAGCTTTTTTATCTATCATATTTTACTCATACTAATGTTATATTGATTGGTTAGATTTTTTCTCAGTTTACTGAAATTCTATTCCTGGGTCCATTGTGTAGGTGTATCGATACTCGCTCAGACTCACCAGTGGATGATGACTATTGTGATTGGACTACTCAACCTGTAGATATCAATGCGTGCCATGTGGCATGCCCTGGAGATTGTGTGCTGAGTGCTTGGTCGGAGTGGAGCTCTTGTCCCAAGGTAACAAGTACAGTTTAACATGCCAGTATTACAATCAGGAAGAAGGCTCAGTTAAAATTGTACTGGGTGCTGAGTTATTGCAGCACTTTGTGGTTCTATATACAGAGTTATTTTTTTCAGTATGCCACTATCGTGATCTTTTTAACTTGCAGAGGTACAACAAACTTTGTATGGGGAACTTCACCAACTTTTTCCTTATTAATAAAAATATATAATTAGCGATTTTAAAAAAAGATGCCATTTTACAAAATGGTGGACAACTTAATTTTTTCTTATAGAACACTTTTTTTCTGATAAAAATTAAATGTTAAGACCTTTTTATTCTTTGCATTTTTCCCGTGATATTAGCAGTTTCATATTTATGAACACTCAAATAGTTTAAAACGCCAATTTTTGGTATTGCAAAATTAATTAAATGTTAAGACCTTTTTATTCTTTGCATTTTTCCCGTGATATTAGCAGTTTCATATTTATGAACACTCAAATAGTTTAAAACGCCAATTTTTGGTATTGCAAAATTAATTAAATGTTAAGACCTTTTTATTCTTTGCATTTTTCCCGTGGTATTAGCAGTTTCATATTTATGAACACTCAAATAGTTTAAAACGCCAATTTTTGGTATTGCAAAATTAATATAACAAACCTGTTTTATTCTGTAATATTAGGAAGCATTCATACATTTTAGCTGTTGTAAAGGTTTAATATCTTATACAAAACAAATAAAGTCAGCCCAAGATTATATTTTATTAACTCTCTTTTGACAAATAATTTTGAAAACTTGTGATATTTCTTTTTTCAATGTGGTTTCACAATTAAATATATTTTGTGTAATTAAAATGGCACTTAGTACACCATATGTAAATTACTATAATTTGCATGTAATTGCAACCATATTATCTTGAATATTTAATATTTTAGCTTAAGAAATAGACACAACTTTATAGGAAAAAAATGTTTGAAGTAAACTTAACATAATACTGGTCTGTCAGCTGTTCATATAAATATCAACTGCTCCATTGTTGTCAAAGTTATATTTATTACAATTGTCATAAACTGCAATTTTGTGCCAGTTGTAATGATTAATTAATTCATCCATTCATGATTAAAAACTAAGAAACATAAATAATTGAATAACAATATTGATTATTGATACATGAACTAATCTATTATAAATAAGTCATTACCGTTGGCTCACTATTGTAGAAAGGGCAATTTTTTTGACAACAAAGCAACAGCTGTAATTTTTAATAACAGCTGACAGATCAGTATTGTGCAAGGTTTCTTTCAAACATTTAATTCCAATAATGTATCTATTTCTGGAGCCAAGGCATTAAATACAAATGTGTTGCAATTATATACCTATCATAATAATTTACATATGGTGTACTAAGTGCTATTTTATTACACAAAATATATTTGATTGTGAAACTATATTAAAAATAGTCTCGGGCTGCTTTTTTTTATTTTGTCTAAGATATTCAACCTTTACAACAGCTAAAATGTATGAATTTAAGCCTACATCCTAATATAACAAAATAAAACATGATTGTTATATCAATATTGCAATACCAAAAATTAGCATTCTAAATTATTTGAGTGTTCATAAATAGGAAAGGCTAATACTATGGGAAAATGCAAAAAAGTTTTACAATGTAATTTTCTATCAGAAAATATAAAAAAATATGTAGTATTCCCTAACAAAAAATTAAGTTGTCAGCCATTTTTGAAAATTCAGGCGTTTTTTAAATTGCTAAATGAATGTTTTTATTAATCAAGAAAAAGTAGGTAATGTTCCCCATTTAAAGTTTGCTGTATCTCTGAAGGTTTAAATGATGGCACACTTTTAAAAAAATCACCCTGTACAACAAAAGCATAATTATACTCGTAATATCAACTCTTTATTTTGCCTAAAAATAAAATGGCAGGAATCATGTACGATGTATAAATTAGTTCACATTAGGGCTACTATTTTAATAAAATCAAAGTCAAATATAATAAAGTACCCTTTATTCATGAAAAATGAATAAAGGGTACTTTATTATATTTATCTTTGATTTTATTTTAATCATGTACGAGCTTTTAATATCAACAAGCATCTGATTTCTTATGAACCATTTAAATATATAGTAAATTGAAATTTAGTTTCACAGTTTAGTATTAGGGCCTAAACATAGCCACAGTTCTGTGTGTAGTTTAATGTGATAGTTAATCTTATCATTTTACCTAGTTTATCTTTTCCCTTAAAGTATTGATTTCTATTATTTTTTTTCTTAGGGATGTGTTGGTAATGGACAACAGCAGAGGACTAGATCCTTGTTAAGAGCAGCAGCTATCAGAGGTGCCTCTTGCCAGCATACAATACAGACACAGGCATGCCAACTGAACATTACGTGCTTTACATATCATTGGGTAGTGACCAATTTCAGTTCTTGTCTTCCACTGGGTGGTAGTCCTTGTGGTGAGGGAATGACTACCAGAGCTATCTTCTGCCAAAGAAGTGATTCTCGTCCTGTTGAAGACAGGTAAGTCTCAATTTAGGCTGTGTTTAGAATTAAATGATTTTACAACATAATATTCATGGCAAGAGCTTAATTTTTTAATAGACTGCTACATTTATAGATGGATTAAATTGAAAGCTAAGATGTTTAAATATGTCTAGTATCTTAAAGTTTTCCTGTTAAGCTTCATTGAAGTTCCGTTTCCATTACCACAAATTTTCCCATTACATGGTTGACAATAGTTGGAATAAGTTACCTCAATGTAAATGACCTGTAACATGTCAAGGGACAAGTTCCAAAGATAAAAATTTACGAAGCCACTGCGGCACATAACACGCGCCACAAGCAATAGTAACAGGCTATGATATGTGCCCAGGACGTGTGCATTAGCAGTGGAGCTTCCATCTATTCTTTCCCCTGTCAGTAGAGAGCACAGTTTTAACACCTGTGCAACAATGTTGAAAAGTTTCAGGAAACAAAAATATTCTTGAATTTTTTTCATAGTCATAACCTGAACTAACAAGTTAGCATGTAAAAAAGCAAATATTGATATCTGTATGGTTCAACTTCAATACAATAGAAAATTTAACAAATGATCTCAACACATGTTAAATTGTTATTCATTAATCACACTTTTTGAACAAGCTCAATTCTTATGTCATAGTAAGCATCCATCGGTTTCTGTCAACCACTCCCCCATTCTTCACCACTTCTCATAGGAATGTGGTACTCTTTCTACTTTAAGAATACTTTTTCCAAATTCTCTTTTGTCTTTCACCCATAATAGTCTCCCTTATGAAGTCCTTATGTTTACTTGGTAGCTGTCTGGTGCTTTGTTTAACTTTGAAACAACTCCCCATATCGTTCCCAGTGCCATAGCCAATTCTCTCAGTTGGGATGTTCCCAATCCAGTTTCTCAAAAGCATTCAAAGATAGTGGCAAAAGTGTCATTTTGTTTTTTCTACACCTGACTATGGATTGATGCTGTCTTGGCATCCTAAATTATATTAACTACAAGGCGCAAAATTATAATCACAATTTTTAACAAATTTCTTAGAACTAAATCAAAGCAGTACAACAATTGTAAATAACATATGATTTTAACATGTTAAATTAATATTCATTAACCACACAGTTTTTTTTCTCTTGGTTGCAGCAAATACTCCAAGCTAGAGTTCTCCACTAGCCAATTTTATCAAAATCTTTGTTTATAATTCTACTTATTACCATATTTTAAATTGTATTCACTGTATACAGACATTAAAAATTGATTACATCAAATAAAACAAATAAAAGAAAAATCTGGACTATGTCAGTGGTTTGTCCGTGTTGGATTTCTGATAGCCATTGGTTCCCAGTTTAATTGTTAAAGAGGGGTTTTTAGCCAACACTGCCTTCTTTGCCTGGTAAAATCAGATATTTTTTAACTCTTTAACTTTTCAGTATAACTATGGTTTATAGTTATTCTATGAGGGAGACAAAGGTAGTTGGACATTTGCCATCATTACGTGAAAAATAACAATCACGACGTTTCGATTTGGTAAAACCCAAACCTTTTTCAAGTGCTAAAAACTAAGTTACATCTACACAAACATGTTATAAAACTACGTTCTTAAACTAATAAACTTATCTACTTTAATAATTATATACATTTTAACCTAGATCCTAGAATGGAGTACAACAAAATGAACTTCTACTAAATATAAAAAATATTAACAGGGTTAAATTAATATAGCCAATTAGGTGCTGTCAAGGTCACGATATCAACGAAAAATGTAAAACACAATAAAATTAATATTCAAATCAGACTGAAATAAGATTACATTAACTAATCATAAATATATGGTACCTGAAAAACACAATTAATTTAAAATAACATTCAACACGCACAAAAAATTATATATATATGACTCGGAAGGACTGAGACTACTATTAAAATTACATTTTAACCTGAAAAGACAACAATTATTAGGAATAAAACAATACCCTAATCAAATATTACAAAAATGATGAAGTCTTACGACCCGCAGTCTAGACGCCATCGTCACCCGCAGTGACGATGGCGTCTAGACTGCGGGTCGTAAGACTTCATCATTTTTGTAATATTTGATTAGGGTATTGTTTTATTCCTAATAATTGTTGTCTTTTCAGGTTAAAATGTAATTTTAATAGTAGTCTCAGTCCTTCCGAGTCATATATATATAATTTTTTGTGCGTGTTGAATGTTATTTTAAATTAATTGTGTTTTTCAGGTACCATATATTTATGATTAGTTAATGTAATCTTATTTCAGTCTGATTTGAATATTAATTTTATTGTGTTTTACATTTTTCGTTGATATCGTGACCTTGACAGCACCTATTTGGCTATATTAATTTAACCCTGTTAATATTTTTTATATTTAGTAGAAGTTCATTTTGTTGTACTCCATTCTAGGATCTAGGTTAAAATGTAGATAATTATTAAAGTAGATAAGTTTATTAGTTTAAGAACGTAGTTTTATAACATGTTTGTGTAGATGTAATTTAGTTTTTAGCACTTGAAAAAGGTTTGGGTTTTACCAAATCGAAACGTCGTGATTGTTATTTTTCACGTAATGATGGCAAATGTCCAACTACCTTTGTCTCCCTCATCTGATACTCCATCATTAACAAATTTCAAAAACAAAGTTATTCTATGTTAGAACTTATTCATGATAAAAATATTTATTGAAGTAGCTAACATAAACTATTGACTTATATTATTCTTGACTATTTTTATATATTTATTCTTATAATATTTTTCCGTAATACGAGTATGATAATCATAATCTTCAAATGAGTCCACAAGGACCACACATTTTGGATAGTGTTTTTCCTGGTCATGTGTGGTTATTATATTGAGTGCAGAAGTTGTTAGTTAGACAATAAGCTTCAGAGGCAATTAAGTTACAACTTAGCCTCTAGACCCCTGATCTAATATTTTACTCAACTTTTTGTGTATGTTATCAGGAGCCTACTGATTTAGATAAATAAAAAGGATTAAAAAAAGCATTTTGGAAAGATTTTTATATAAGATTGGCATAAAGTATGTATATTATGGTTTTATAATGTGCCATAGGATTAGTTTAGAAAGGATTTCTTTTGAGCTACCCTTCACTTTGCTGGCAGAAAAAGGTTGATCAAAAAATAAACTGCTCTGGAAGGAATGGAAGGTTTCTTATCAATAGAAATTAATGTAATCCACCTTGTTTGCCTGGAAGCCATGTTTTCTCACTTATCTGTATTTGAATGTATATTTCAATGAGCAGCATTAGGATAAAGAAGAAATAAATATGGTAGACCCACATTTAAATTCATGTTTATATACTTATATGTAATGATAAAATATGGATATTTCTTTATCTTCTTTGTAGCTGGTGCAGTGAGGAAACTAAACCCACACCAGCAGAGAAATGGTGTTATGTAGATTGTCCAGTTGACTGCCACGTTGCAGAATGGAGTGAGTGGAACGCTACTCAGTGTCATTGTGGAGAGACAGGTGAGTAAGTAAGAAATTGTGTTATGTAGATTGCCCAGTTGACTGCCATGTTGCAGAATGGAGTGAGTGGAACGCTACTCAGTGTCATTGTGGAGAGACAGGTAAGTAAGAAATGGTGTTATGTAGATTGCCCAGTTGACTGCCATGTTGCAGAATGGAGTGAGTGGAACGCTACTCAGTGTCATTGTGGAGAGACAGGTGAGTAAGTAAGAAATGGTGTTATGTAGATGTAGATTGCCCAGTTGACTGCCATGTTGCAGAATGGAGTGAGTGGAACGCTACTCAGTGTCATTGTGGAGAGACAGGTGAGTAAGTAAGAAATTGTGTTATGTAGATTGCCCAGTTGACTGCCATGTTGCAGAATGGAGTGAGTGGAACGCTACTCAGTGTCATTGTGGAGAGACAGGTGAGTAAGTAAGAAATGGTGTTATGTAGATTGTCCAGTTGACTGCCACGTCTCAGAATGGAGTGAGTGGAACGCTACTCAGTGTCATTGTGGAGAGACAGGTGAGTAAGTAAGAAATTGTGTTATGTAGATTGCCCAGTTGACTGCCATGTTGCACAATGGAGTGAGTGGAACGCTACTCAGTGTCATTGTGGAGAGACAGGTGAGTAAGTAAGAAATGGTGTTATGTAGATGTAGATTGCCCAGTTGACTGCCATGTTGCACAATGGAGTGAGTGGAACGCTACTCAGTGTCATTGTGGAGAGACAGGTGAGTAAGTAAGAAATGGTGTTATGTAGATTGTCCAGTTGACTGCCACGTCACAGAATGGAGTGAGTGGAACGCTACTCAGTGTCATTGTGGAGAGACAGGTGAGTAAGTAAGAAATTGTGTTATGTAGATTGCCCAGTTGACTGCCATGTTGCACAATGGAGTGAGTGGAACGCTACTCAGTGTCATTGTGGAGAGACAGGTGAGTAAGTAAGAAATTGTGTTATGTAGATTGCCCAGTTGACTGCCATGTTGCACAATGGAGTGAGTGGAACGCTACTCAGTGTCATTGTGGAGAGACAGGTGAGTAAGTAAGAAATTGTGTTATGTAGATTGTCCAGTTGACTGCCATGTTGCAGAATATAGTGAGTGGAACATTACTCAGTGTCATTGTGGAGAGACAGGTGAGTAAGTAAGAAATGGTGTTATGTAGATTGTCCAGTTGACTGCCACGTCACAGAATGGAGCGAGTGGAACGTTATTCAGTGTCATTGAGGAGAGACAGGTGAGTAAGTAAGAAATGGTGTTATGTAGATTGCCCAGTTGACTGCCATGTTGCAGAATGGAGTGAGTGGAATGCTACTCAGTGTCATTGTGGAGAGACAGGTGAGTAAGTAAGAAATGGTGTTATGTAGTTTGTCCAGTTGGCTGCCACGTTGCAGAATGCAGGGAGTGGAACGTTATTCAGTGTCATTGAGGAGAGACAGGTGAGTAAGTAAGAAATGGTGTTATGTAGATTGTCCAGTTGACTGCCACGTCACAGAATGGAGTGAGTGGAACGCTACTCAGTGTCATTGTGGAGAGACAGGTGAGTAAGTAAGAAATTGTGTTATGTAGATTGTCCAGTTGACTGCCATGTTGCAGAATATAGTGAGTGGAACATTACTCAGTGTCATTGTGGAGAGACAGGTGAGTAAGTAAGAAATGGTGTTATGTAGATTGCCCAGTTGACTGCCATGTTGCAGAATGGAGTGAGTGGAATGCTACTCAGTGTCATTGTGGAGAGACAGGTGAGTAAGTAAGAAATTGTGTTATGTAGATTGTCCAGTTGACTGCCACGTCACAGAATGGAGCGAGTGGAACGCTACTCAGTGTCATTGTGGAGAGACAGGTGAGTAAGTAAGAAATTGTGTTATGTAGATTGCCCAGTTGACTGCCATGTTGCAGAATGGAGTGAGTGGAACGCTACTCAGTGTCATTGTGGAGAGACAGGTGAGTAAGTAAGAAATGGTGTTATGTAGATTGCCCAGTTGACTGCCATGTTGCAGAATGGAGTGAGTGGAATGCTACTCAGTGTCATTGTGGAGAGACAGGTGAGTAAGTAAGAAATTGTGTTATGTAGATTGTCCAGTTGACTGCCATGTTGCAGAATATAGTGAGTGGAACATTACTCAGTGTCATTGTGGAGAGACAGGTGAGTAAGTAAGAAATGGTGTTATGTAGATTGCCCAGTTGACTGCCATGTTGCAGAATGGAGTGAGTGGAATGCTACTCAGTGTCATTGTGGAGAGACAGGTGAGTAAGTAAGAAATTGTGTTATGTAGATTGTCCAGTTGACTGCCACGTCACAGAATGGAGCGAGTGGAACGCTACTCAGTGTCATTGTGGAGAGACAGGTGAGTAAGTAAGAAATTGTGTTATGTAGATTGCCCAGTTGACTGCCATGTTGCAGAATGGAGTGAGTGGAATGCTACTCAGTGTCATTGTGGAGAGACAGGTGAGTAAGTAAGAAATTGTGTTATGTAGATTGCCCAGTTGACTGCCATGTTGCAGAATGGAGTGAGTGGAATGCTACTCAGTGTCATTGTGGAGAGACAGGTGAGTAAGTAAGAAATTGTGTTATGTAGATTGCCCAGTTGACTGCCATGTTGCAGAATGGAGTGAGTGGAACGCTACTCAGTGTCATTGTGGAGAGACAGGTGAGTAAGTAAGAAATTGTGTTATGTAGATTGTCCAGTTGACTGCCAATCTACATGATTTGTTGCTCATTTAGAACTACCCAGGGGGTACATACAGCTTTGAACATTTGCTGTGGATGTAAACAACAGGACACCACTCCTTGACTCCCGGTGCTATGCAGTACAGCTCCTCCAGAGGTAAAGCGTCAGGAGGCACTACTTAAAGAATTCAATAAGATCTTGAATGCCCATTGTACCCCCCCATTACACAGGATCTTCCACGTCAGATCAGTTACCGTACTTAAAATCTCAAAAATCACCTGTACGTACTGCTTTCCAGTTGATCAGATCAGATTGCTCACCCAATACTAGCTGGGCCGTAGCGTGGAACAGTTTTGATGGACAAAATAAGATCCTTATTAATGATCCATCAATACTGGTAAGTGGAATGAACCTCTCTCGTAGCGAGTAGACACTCTTGAATCGGTTTCGAACTGTGATTGGCAGATGCAATTACTGGAAATATAAATGGGGATTTACAGTAGATCAGTCATGTGATTGCTGGGAGTCCATCTAAACAATGAATCACATAGTTAAAGAGTGCCCCTGCGCTCTTTTATGGATGGATTAGCCATCATGAACAGAATCAGTGATGCAGGTCTTAAATGGCTTTATGAATTGGACTTAGTTTTTGACAGGAAATCACCTTACATTTTTATTCTTAGTAATATACCAACATGACTTTTTGATCTTGATCCAAATAGATATCGCAGCTTTTTTAAATTAACAAATGGTAGCTGAAAACAAACCTTACAATATATATATGACTGCTATGTTGCCACATTGCAGAATGTAGTGAGTGGAACACTACTCAGTGTAATTGGTGAGAGACTGATGAGTAAGTAAGAAATGGTGTTATGCAGTTATGGTGGTGTGCAGTTGACTGCCACATCACAGAATGGAGTGAGTGGAACGTTACTGAGTGTCACTGGTGGGAGACTAATGAGTAAGTAAGAAATGGTTTTATGTAGCTTGTCCTGTTAACTGCCACGTCACAGAATGTAGTGAGTGGAACGTTACTCAGTGTCATTGGTGAGAGACTGATGAGTAAGTAAGAAATGGTGTTATGTAGCTTGTCCTGTTGACTGCCACATCACAGAATGGAGTGAGTGGAACATTACTCAGTGTCATTGGTGAGAGACTGATAAGTAAGTAAGAAATGGAGCTTTTCCTGCTGACTGCCACGTCACAGAATATAGTGAGTGGAACATTACTCAGTGTCATTGGGGAGAGACAGGTGAGTAAGTAAGAAATGGTGTTATGTAGCTTGTCCTGTTGACTGCCACATCACAGAATGCAGTGAGTGGAACGTTACTTATTGTCATTGGGAAGAGACAGATGAGTAAGTAAGAAGTGGTGTTATGTAGTTTGTCCAGTTGGCTGCCACGTCACAGAATAGAGCAAGTGGAATGCTACTAAGTGTAATTGCTGAGAGACAGGTGAGGAATTGATGAACAATTACTTCCAAAACATTATGTAATGGAAATGAATATTACTGGTGAATGGATATCATTAAACATTAGCTGATTTACTCATTAAAATTTATTAATCTCAGTCAGTATTTAAAGCCCTTAATAATGTACCTACAACCTTGAGTGTAGGAATAGGGGACTTGCTCAGGCATTCTTAAGACTGCAATGATAGGAAAATTTTTAGAACCGCCAAAGTAAATAAGAAACAACTATAGCCAAGTTCCCACGGCAAGTGTTTTCGCAGACAACAGGTGGCCCGATATTGGAACAGGGATAGCGTGTTGCCTGTTTTTATCATCAGACAGAACTGTTCCGACGGCCCATGACCTGTGTAGGTAACACAGCCTAGAAAACCTGTAGTGGCCTGGCAGGGACGATCAGCATTCTGACATTGATAATATTAAACATTCTAACAGGCATGAGTGTATGTCGATAAGAAGGAGGCCATTTTATCATTAGCAAACCATTCCGGCTTGTAAACTTTGTAGCTTCCAATGCCTGTTGTAGAAATCTTTTAACTGTTTATGACAAGTTTCTAAACGTAGACATTAAGTTTTCCTTCTTTCGTTTTAAAAACTTCAACTCACTGCGCTCCCATGCATCATTCCCTTGGTTTCTATTCCTTATGGTTCTCATTTTCAGAGTTCCAAATCGCGGGTTCAGCCTCGTAAAGGTCTAAAAACTTAATAATAGCCTCGTTCGTTCACTCCATTGCTTACATTGTGATGGACTCATACTCAGCAAACAAAATTATCTTGCCTAGTCTGGCGTCTATTATCAAAAGCAACACTCAGTGTACAAGTAATTTAATGACTAGTTTCCTGAATATGAAGAATATATTAGGAAACAATTATTGAAAAATTTAAATTTTATGTACCTTTTCAATTAATTCATCAGCACTGAAACTAAAAAAATCAGAGTGATATTCGGCGCAGTCAGAAGTATCTCACTGTACATGTGTGGGTGAAGTGTACTCATATTCTGCTCTGCTCTTGTGATTGCAAATCCCATGTTATTGATTCGGAGCAAAAAAATAATAAAAACAAATAAATAAATAAAATAAAACCTATTCCCCAAAACAAACATTCCCAAAATTTACATCGATATATGACTTGATCATTCTCTGTATTTCAATGCTCTGTTCTAGCAACGATATTATGTATAAACATACATACTGTTAAATTGTGGGAACAGCGCCTCAGAAGACACACCTGCCTCAACTCCGACCACACGCCTTTGTTGTGCCGCTTCTTTTAACTTTATGTATGGGACCTATTCTGGCAGTCCCTGACATCAGATGTACACGAGCAAGCTGTTCCCACGGCCTGTTATCTGGTTGACAACCAGCAAGGCCTTACGGATGGCAGGCAATGGGAACTAGGCTTATGATGTGGACTTGGGTCCTAAGTTGTATGTATGGGAGGAAGAAATTCAGGAATAATCTGAAAGTTGGATTGTTAGAAGGGTAGGTAAAAAGTTGACTAATGTTTATTGGGCTTTATGAAGCTTTATTTTCTATAATTAGAGTACATCTAGTGACGAGCAACAACAACCTTGTCCATGTATTCGTTGAATGATTGTTATTAATCTTGTACATGTATATACACACAGGCTTTGTACAATGTACACCACCAATGAATGCAGGGTTCTAGAGGTCTATCACATTTCTTGCATGAATGCGAATTAAAATATTTTATAGCAGCTAAACCTTAGAATTTCTTGCTTGCTTGATTAATATTGTCGTAATTATAGTTGGTTGAATAAATATTTTGGATCTGTCAACCAGGTGTTAGTAGACATGCCTTCATCTCTACTAACCCCAGTTCATCTGGAAGACCCTGCCCTTCACCACTAGTGCAATGGAAGCCATGTCCTGCTGTACCCTGCTATTCCTGGCAGACTAGCTCTTGGTCTGATTGCCAACTACATGTGAGTTATTCTTGCACCCTGTTAAAGCAATATTTATATCTCATTCTGATTATGTATGAATTCATTATACCATCATCAATGACACTCTTCAAGCCTATGTACTTTGCTAACTATTTACTAAATAACAATATACTTTGTTATTCCTTTCTAAATACAGTAGATCTTCGTGCCATGAATCTAAAGGGGATTAAAAAATATTTGTATTGGCAAAGTATTTGTGATAGCAAGGTTCGTGGTTGTGAGGTTAAAACAGGCCAAATTTGTAGTAAGAGGTTTACTTTCATGTACTATACTGTAGAACAAATTCTTTATGCACTATATGCTAAAGTGATACAATGTATATTGATCACATTCCTCTGTACTGCCCAATGCCACCTACAATTTCATAAGTCGCGATGGAAGTTGAGTTTTCCTGATTTGACAAGAATTAAGTAAATATAATTTCGTCTTACTGATGTTTTGACCATGTGAATTCGTCTTATTAAAGTCAAATTTGTTGTATTGAGGTGTATGGCTATTGATATTCGTGCCATAAAGGTTTTTAGTTGTCTTGAAAATCGAAAAAAATTAGGTTAATTGAGGTTTATTGGTCCTTAACATTCGTATTATAAAGGTACTTTTAACACTAAGTGTTGGAATTTTTTTATTTTGTGCTAGCAAAGATTTTGTGCTATTGAGGTGCTATCAAGATTTCACTGTAACACAATTCTTTACGGCTCGCCCTTCTGTACTAATTCACAATGGCATTCCATTTTATACAATCATTAAATCTAATAAGGGCCTGAAAACAAGAGTTTACCTTTTACTGTGATTTTTTTTCAAAATTCTTAAAGTTATTCTCTTTTTCTATGCATCCATTTTTGTATCCTTTTTATTGTTTTTATTTCTACTTAAAACATTGTTTTTTAGTAAATTTGTAAATAAGTATAAAATAACCAAAAAAAAAGAAATGTGCCCTTACTGCTTGTATTAACCCTTTGCTCTCCTAATATTAACAAACCTTGAATGGGCAGGGAGCAATGTGTGGTCATGGTGTACGTAATCGCAATGTGACATGTGTCCGTGGAGGAGACAACACAACTGTGGAGTCCTGGCACTGCTCCAGTTCTGCCAACAGAAAACCTGTATCCTGGGAGACCTGTCACATCCCGTGTGACAGCGATTGCCAGCTTTCCGAATGGTCTCATTGGTCACACTGCCATGGCGATTGTCTCAAAGACACGACAGGTACAACTTCTTTTCCTTTAATTTTAAAAACTTGTTTGAATAATTTAGAAAATTCACTGAAAAATTAAATGTCACGTATCTTCTCCAGTATTATGGTAAACAATACCAAACTGATCAGTTAAGTAGTTTTATCTTTAATGTTTCAAAATATGTGCCTGGTTTACATGCTTGAGCATGAATAAAAGTAAATTTACATATATTCCTTCTGTTCTGACATACAAATCATGTACATGCCTTAAACTAGCAGATCAATCAGATTAAATGAGATGCTAAGGGAAACAAACTAACTTTTTATTCTAGGGTACGCTACAAGATCACGAGCTGTCCTGCGACCACCTCAATCTAATGGGGGAGAGCCTTGCCCAGAAGCTCTTTGGGAAACTCGAACCTGTGACCTTGGACCATGTCTAACCTTCTCCTGGACTATTGCTCCTAACGGCCAGATTGTGTGCCAACGATCAGATGGGCTCCATGTTGTAGGTGGGTGTAAATCTTGAATGTATTTAAAAACGCCGCTATCAAATAAAAATTAGTTCATTACTCTATAATTAACAAGACTATGTGCATATTTACAACTACACATGAGTGATTACTACCCACATGGACCAGAATGGTCTGTACGTGGATAAAAAGTCCCTATAATTATTTTAAACCTTTTATTACAAATAAAGAAGAGAAAGAAAAAAAATCTTAAAACTCAACAAACAGGAAACATAACACTCACAGGAGATTGTAACCATAAAATCTTTTCTTAATTAATTAGAATGGAATCAAGATTGTAGCCATAAAATCGTTCTTCAATTAATTAGAGTGAAATAAAGGCAGTTAGGATTAATAATGTTTAAACAAGATTGACCTGCAAAAAATTGAAATATATATTACACTATGTCAATAAATATAGGTACTGAAAGGTATATAAGGTATAATTCCTTCATTTAATCGCGGCAAACACATTTTCATATGCTAGCTGTACTCCAGTAGGATAACCCCAAGATAAAAAAACTAAGATCTATTACATCCAATAAATATTAGTGCAATTTTAAATTACATGATTCAAATTCCACTGTAAATTGTAGCTTAAGCAGGTGCTCTCTATTAATATAAAAATCCGAACAAAATCTTAAAATGAGTTTAAACATTATTATTACTTCACTTAGCTAACAAAAAGGCAACTTTAGAAAAATCTAATTGAAGTATGTCATTGACAGACATACCGAGAACTATCTTTAGTCTCATCTAAAATTTCATGTAAACACAAAGAAATAGATTAATAATATATTTTCAATTCTGAGTGTCATCCAGATGACACTCTTCATTAATGAACTAAATATTTATATTGCTTGCTGGCTAAGTCATTATACACTCTTGAAGATTTTAACGAAATAGTTTCTAATTATCAACAGACAGAGGCGCTAAGGCTACAAGCACAAGAAGGCATAAATGAAATGAACAATTGGTGTAAAGAAAATAAATTAATATTAAATAGAGGAAAAACAAAGGCATTGAAATTTCATAATAGAAAAACACCAGATTCTGACCCCCTGCTACGTTTGGAAGGATCAACTATTGCAATAGACACTTGTATAAAATACCTAGGCCTAACCATCAGCAATGACTTGAGATGGGAGCAGCACATCCAACATATTTCATCACGACTAACAACCGTCTGTTACATGGTACGACACCTTAAATCTGTTGTTGATATAAACATATTATTGAAAGTTTATTTTGGGTGCTTCCAAAGTATTGTAAATTATGGTATTGTCTTCTGGGGAAGCAGTCCCATGGCGCAACGAATTCTACTGTTGCAAAAAAGAGTAATTAGGCTAATGTTTAATGAACCTTATCTTGCCCATTGCAAACCATTATTTGTTGAAGCCAAAATTCTTACTGTACCAGCGCTTTTCATACTAGAATCTGCTGTGATGGTCAAAAGGAAACCAGAAGTATTCAAGAGAAATCAAGCCTTTCATAGCTATTCAACACGACAGAGAAAAAACGTTCATATGCCCCAAGTAAGCTCTAGCCTGGCAAAAGGTGGCCCTAAATATTTATGTAGCAAGATCTTCAACTCAGCACCACCTGAGGTCAGAAGCATCGAAGATATGGATAAATTCAAGGATAAGTTCAAAGAGCACCTGTTGAAGAGGCCATATTATTCTGTGGAAGAATATTTTGAAGATGGATAGGCCAATAACATGACGACCATGGCGCAGTTGCGCTTCCAGTGGGAGGATATCAAGTAACCAAGTAACCAAGTAAGACAATAGATAATCTCCTTTATTTGCATGTTCATCAAGAACAGCATGGTGTCACAAAAGTTACAATATGAAGTAAATTAAATATTTTGGTTAAGGAATACAATTGTATAAAAAGGTCAGTTATGGATTTAATGAAAAAAAGTCATTATCATGTGGCTCTAAGTACGTGTCTTGAACTCTTCCAGAGAATAAATAGGGTTAACAAGTAGCCATTCTTGTAATTGTTTTCTCAGTATCGTTGGATCTTCTGTCTTCAGTCCAGGCAGAAGAAGGATGAACAGCGTATGAGGTCTTTTTTGCAAATAGTTCTGTCCTTTACACGGGCAGGGTAAAATCCATTCCATTTCTAGTATGCTAGGAGTGAAATTGGTTAGCTTTGTTTAGATATAGCTTTGACCAGTAGATGACAGTTTCAAGGATCTAGATTGAGGAGATGGTTTGAATTTTGAGGGTTTTAACAAACATTTTATGTTATTGTATTATACTTAAAGATCTTCTTATACCACAATGTGACACATTAACTGTTCTCAATTATCGTGTAAATAAATATACTATCTAGTCCATTCATGTTACTTTATTCACACCCTATTATTTTAAATTAGTATTATTAATGGAAACCCAAATTTTCTACTCATCACACTATCAGTGTTTGTACTTGTGCTAAAAATAGTTGTTTTATCACTGATTGATTTTCTTTGGTATGATCGTTTATTCTCTTACTGCTATAAAGTCATCACAATTTGAAAGCTGCAAGCCATATACTAAAATTGTTCTATAGCAGTGCTGCAAACCACTTTAACAACTTTTTTAAATTACATAACTAATTCAGTAAATTTCCTCGGTTGTGCTTTTTGCAGGTGGATGTGATGGAAAACGCAAGCCGACTCTATGTGAGTGGAAGGGTGGTCGTTGTAACTGCATAGATGGCGCAGTAGTTCAGCCACAGTTTGCTTGCCTGGAACAAGCCCAAGTCCAAGCTAGACTCTACTATCCTAGTATGTATACTTCTTTTTCATATGTAACACAATATATACATAAACCAAGATATGATCCAGATGCTAACAAATAGAAGAAATTTGCTATTATGAGGACATCTTTCCACACACCAGTAATGCACAGTAAAGGAAATGATATCAGGTGATAAAATATTTAACAGTTGATCTGTTAAATGTGTGACCTTACTTGAATAGCTCATTCTAAATGCATATTCTTTTAATCAACACGTCGTCTGCGGCTGGGTCAGTGTTAATTTTTTCAGTGTAATTATTTGATCAGTGCCTACGCACTGTTCTTTTGTTGGCAAGTGTGAGGTTAGCATCAGTGAAGAGAGCGTGTCTGTCATGATTGCGTGGTTTGATTAGTGTAAACAACATTTCATTCAAGTAGTATCAGCGTGGGGTTTTTATTTTTGTCATGTATTGTACAAGGTGTGTATGCAGCTTTTACTTTTCTGTAGATATTTAGGTTATTTATAATGTTTATAGCGTGGCTGGACCCTCACAAATTGTTCTTTTTGAAGAGAATATGAATTCTGGCAAATTTGAAGACAGTGAGTTTACAGTTCGAAGTAGTAACAGGAGATTCAGATTTGTATATTATGGCTTCTGATAAATAAATAAATGGACTGGAATGTAATGAACCGATGGGTTCAAGGAGATTAAATACTGTAAATACTAAAATATGAACTACAAATATTTCACAAAATTGCGCATAAATCTATTTTGCTTGTCAATATGTTTAAATAGGTAGGCGTGCGAAAATGGTACTGAACCACGCAAGGCAGCTTTGCAGCGTACATTGCGCGCATCATTTGCCGCAGCAGCAATATGTTAATAAACTGGCAATGAATTTTATCCCATAATTGCAATTTAAAGTGTTCCCTAAAATAATCTTAGTTTGTTTTATAGATTACCATTATTATAATATGGTAACTTACTATTTAATATTAAGTAATTATTATATTTGCAAATTATATAAATTCAATTCAGGAGCGTGGCCACTCTCTGTAGAGAACATTTATGTAGTCGTTAGTCTCAGCCAATAAATACTATTTACTGGAAAGAATACTATAACATCATGATTAACCGAAACTGTATATACAGTATAAAATGTATGCATATAATAATATATAGATTATAATAATATGAAATGACAGAATGAATATAAATATTTATAAAATATCTAACAAATATTATCGTCAAATAATGATGTTTTTTAAACAGCTGATTTATATGTGGTGTGGATGGTAACAATGGAGTAACTGTGAGAAAAGCGGGGGTAGATTATGTGAAGCGGTGGAGGGGAATATCTAAGACAGTTCTGGCAGCAATGCTTTTTGTTTGTGGTTTAAGTATAGTAATTGAATAGAACATTCTCAGTATTATTATTATTTTTAGCTTTCAAAACAGCTATTTTACATAGAAACTAAACGTTGGCTTATCTCCATAACTTTATTCTTAATTTATTGAATATATTGTAAATCTGATACTAAAATTTTCTTTTACAGAAGATGACGATCTCAATGTGTGGATGTTTGCAATGATCGGCATCGGCTGTGTGTTTATTGTATTTGTCGCAGCCTCAGTCTTCCTGCTCTGGTCAGTATACTCTAGCGCCCACCCATGTAAGGAAAACTCAGATGAATGTCACCTTCTTGGGATCAACAACGGAAAATCCAATCTCAATGACGACGATGATAGTTAAATACCGTCCTAAATTATCTGAATTTTGGAATGAAAAGTCTCCATGTTCAATAGCTGGTTGAACCCTCATTACTTTCGCAAAATTTATAAATATACTGATGCACTGAAATTAATTAATCCTTACATTTTAATTATTGTTTGATAACTTATGACCATCTGTAATGAGGGACTCGCCAACTTTGGACGTTTGAGAACCAGTTTGTCACAGCTGCTGATCAGTTTTGTGCAGATAAACAAATTTTATACATATCTCTTTTTACAGTACTCAACACAGATTACTGATTTTATCTATTTAACTGAAAAACTAGGCTGCTGAGAGTTTGGGTAACATTTTGTTCGCTTTGCTCTGTAAATAATGTGTAAGGAAATCAACTAATATTAGTAAGGATTGGCTATTTTTTCTGCTAATTGTAGACTTCATACCAAATAATATTAATAATTTTTGAAGGCTTTTTCTTAACAATAATGATTTAACATTCCGAACTTTTCATTTCCATGACATAACCATTCATTGAAATCATATTTAAATTTCAAAATATATATACACTATTATTACATATTTTACCCAATCAAAAACTGTATTATCTTTATAATAATAGTTCGATTAATTTTCCTATAAGGTTAAATAATATTTATTTAACATGTAAACATTATAGCATGCTTAACATTTATAACATGTAATCTTTATTTTCCTGAATTTTGTTGTCGGCAGCAAGCTCATCTTCGTTAACTAACATCTATAGACCTAACAGTATTTTAGTTTATCACAACTTTTCGCTTTTCACTTTCATCACCATTACTACTATTAATTTGAGTTTTCATAAATTACTAATACATAAAATGTAATATTTTCAGTAATACGGGAAGACAGTCGGGCACCAGTTCTAAGTAACAGTTCAGCTGAGTTCCACATTTGTCCAGAGTAGCCAACCCCTGCAATTGTACCTAAGCTAAAACTGGCTAAATATCTTTAACTGAAGGAAAGTCTAACCAATATGTCTGGCATTTCACCAATTATTGAACAGATTGTAGCAATAATTTAATTTATAAGCAAACTGTTAATACATCAAAAATTGTTAAGTTAATATTTATCATTATTTTCCTCTTTGCATATAAAAAATGCTCAAGAAGCATTTTACAGTGAGTGTAACAATTTTGGAAAATTCATTACAATTTTCATTTACAAATTTCATTACAATTACAAAAACTAAACCAGGTTTAGTCATAGAAACATGTTACCACAATGCATATCATGTAGAAGATTACAATTTATTGCTTACCTGTCAACTAAATACTACAAAAAAAATCAACAAGCCAGATATTGGAGACAAGTAAATAAGATCCAGTTTTCAGACAACAAACCTTTGCACATTCAAGGGTGGATAGCCTATACACTTAATCAATCTGATGCTACATCAAAAAGCACACCTAACCAGCTGAGAGATATTGGAAAATAATAAGTTATTTTACGATAAATGACTATTATTAGGCATCCACAAATTCTAAAACTAGTAATGTTAACTTAAAATGTAATTTAATTTCAAAGAAAACTAATTATTTTCTGAACTCCTTCCTACAGTTTAAATATATCGCTCAATTGTAGATTTTTGTGACATTTCCACATAATTAATAGAAATCTAAATAATTTTTACATAAGATTATTTTTTAGTAGATAATAATAAATAAAAGGGAAATCACTGAATTGTATTCAGCGTTAAAGTTTTAATATATTTAATTTTAAAAAGCCTTCAAAAATTACAATATATCTCACATTTTTTCAATACTATACACAGTATTTACATATTAATGAGGTTTTAGTAAATGTAGACCAACAACAGTATTTTTCCATGTTTTTGTACTGACTTAGTTCACTGACTTCCCTTAAATAGAATACCACATATGAGTCTGAATACCAGAGGAAAAGAATTGCGAAGAGAGGATTGCAGTGTTTTGAATCCGAGCCATACTTGTTCCTTTAAATATCAAATTAGAACACAAAAGTAATGTCTTTTACATGTTTAGAACACTCAACTATAAGTAACACTTAGTAAATTTGTATGTTTACGTGAATAGTGTACCCTGCGCAAATGTATCTTAGTTTTTATACTTGTAGTTTCTACTGGGTTTCACTAAGCTATATGAACACCAATGAAATAACTGAACTAAATCATTGAAACTTTCCTTAGAAGTTACACTTTCAGGTTTATGTTATATAAATGAAAACCTTTACCAATGTTTCCAGATGTGAATGGTTAATTGTTCTTAAATATTTACAAAGCTCCTGTCCCTGAAGTGTTCAGAGTACTTCAGGCTACTCTTCTCAATGTTATTATTTATAAATTTTTTTAATGAAAAAAAAACACATTCTGGCCTTAAATATTGGATAGATGCATGTAGTAATTTGCATAAACTTGAATTTAATAAAATGTTGCATTTTGTTTTCATCGCTACATTACAAAATTATATAATTAATTATTATTTGTTAAATTATTTCAATACAATGATATATGTGTTTGGAGACAGTATATATTATAGTTAATAGAAGTAGAAAAAAGATTTTTAGTGTAAATATTACAATTAATTCATATTAGAGGGAAATTATCGATATAATGATGTACCATATATATATATATTTTTTTTTTGTTGAGATAATACTGATATTATCAAGAAAAAAGATGTAGGCAAAACCATCAATGTAGACAAATTATTTGGGCCAATCAACCCTCTGGCATGTGCTTTAAGTTACATATACTTTTTTAGTTGACAATTAAAACCAAATAATACTTTTTTGCCACATTCTGTGTTAATAGAAAACCAGAAACAGCACAGCTATAAAAACTGGTATCAATCAACAATACCAGTTGATTATTCCAGTTTTGTTTGTACTGTAGATATAACCCACCGCCCACCCATACACATACATTGGTATCGACCCACCCAGTCACCCATACACGTACATTGGTATCGACCCACCCGGTCACCCATGCACGTACATTGGTATTGACCCACCCGCCCACCCATACACACACGTACAGTGTTATTGACCTACCTGTCCACACATACATGTACAGTGGTATTGACCCACCTGCCCACCCATACAAGTAACATGGTATTGACCCACCCGCCCACCCATACAGTACAGTGTTATTGACCTACCTGTCCACACATACATGTACAGTGGTATTGACCCACCTGCCCACCCATACAAGTAACATGGTATTGACCCACCTGCCCACCCATACAGTACAGTGTTATTGACCCACCTGCCCACCCATACAGTACAGTGTTATTGACCTACCTGCCCACCCATACAAGTACACTGGTATTACATTACCTTCATAAACTGTTGGTTTTATAAACACAGAACTAGATTTCTCATCCAATGTTAAATTTTGTGTCTAATTATCAGCTGTTTTTTTAGTCCACTGTGGAGCGCTAGTGTAGTCCCATGTAAATATAATGCAGTTTAACCCAGCTACAGTAGCAGACCTAACTAACTGACCAAATTACTAACACAAACATTCCTATTATTTAAATATACTAGGAGACACTATTCACACTTCGTGTGCCAACCCTGACTCGCTACGCTAGATACACCTCGGCATATGACTTTGACTACAAATAATAGTACATTATCTGTATAACGTAAAATCACAATATTTACAGTATTTCACTCACACTTTGTGTTGCTACATATTGATTAGTATGGGATATTACTTAGCCTATTTCAAACGTGTTTATTTCATTTGTTTTTGTTTAACAGCTAAAGATTAAACTCTTAATGCATCAATAGGGTAATGTCAAATATACAAAATAGACATTTTATATACAAAATGCACAAAACAGCTGTTATTAATCCCAATGTTATTTTTATGGGAAAAAGGACATTGTGAGAGGCTGTTTCATTTACTGCTTTGTATTTATTATTGAATTAATTTTAGATTTTCCTCTAATGAAAAAGTACCTTGCCTGCTTCCTTATTCCAAACTGTATTTAGAATTGGAGTGTGGTTTCCATCACTTAGGAATGGAATTTTAAAAAATCCTTTCTTAGTGGGTCCTTTGATACAAAAGCTAACTTCCTTTAAAATTTCATGTAAATCTGTTAGGTGGTTTTTAGAGATTTCATGATGTATGAGTGAGTGAGTGAGTCAGTCAGTGGTATTTGGCTACAATATATAGATTTGTAAATAATATACATTCAAGGAAAACACCTATCTAATTTACATCAATTTGTGATTTTGCTATTTTTATTATTTTGATAGTTTTGTTTTCCAAAGTTACTTTTCAGCATAGTTTAAATTGATTCAAAGTTTTAATTGATTGAATAGTACAGCTGGTTTTACTTTAATGGTAAGTTATATACAGCACAGATAAAAGTATTATTTAAAACCACACTCCAGTTCTAAATACACTTTGGAATAAGGAAGCAAGTAAGGTACTTTTTAGAGGAAAATCTAAAATTAATTCAAGAATAAATACAAAGCAGTAAATGCAAAATGATTTTGAATTATTTAACTGGTAGGTTGAATCACTGTTTTAAATTAGGATGAAAACCTTGTAAATAACATAATTGTAATAACAACAATAACATTGAGATAAGTGGACTGAAAACACTCAGGTAATCATGAAGAACATCTTACATTCATTTATATTCTTGAAAAAATAATTCAAACTGTATAGTTAATATAATCAATTGTTTATTTATATACTATGCAAGTACGTTAGTAACAAGAATTGGTCATAATTAAAAACCATGGTACAGTAATAATAACAGTTTTAAAATTCTTGTTTTCACAATGATAGTTCAATTCATTCTTTGAGAAATTGTCATCGAGTCATACTGGCAATGGAGTAAATAATTTATAAACACTTGTAAATCTTATCCAACAAACTATTTCTCATTTAAATCATTATATCAAATCCATGAGAGCTCTTTTTTGGAAATGTATTAACGATCAAACATATGAAATATATATTTATGAACAATATACAATAAAATACATTAGAAAGCTATTGTAATATATATTTTAATCTATCGTCCCAACTACAAGTCTCTGCAAGTCTACAAATTATAAGAATGAACAAATATTGTAAAGAACTTAATTCTTGATGGACTCTTGTGCCATTTAGTGTTAATTAGTTTTTCTTCAAAAGAACATTAACATGTCCAGCCGCTTTAGTACTTAGTGTTAAATGTTCCACTCCTCGCCCCTTGTTGTGTTAATGTTGTACATAAGTCACACTATTGTTGTTCTGTGTTGCAGGCTGATCATTTTTACAAATTTCACCTTTACTTTTACGATTTCTGAGTGTGGTTTTTAATGATATATATGGTTTGTAAGATATTAGACATTTTATATGTATCAAAGATACGTTTTGTAAAAAGATATTTTATGGACTGTAATATTACTTCAAACAAATTGAAAGATACTGAAACAAATAAATTTAGTTGAGATTCAAAATTACTAAAATGTATTTTTTTTATATACAGCCAGATACTGAATTCAAGATCGTATAAAAAATTTTAAATGTGTTGTCTTTAAACTAATGTTAACTGTTAAAAGTTGTTCTGTTTTGAATAAGTTATTAACTTGCTACCTTATAAATTTTAATATTTTTTTATCAAATTAAGTTTCATTGTAATTGTTATTAATTTTAATAAGTTGACTGTATATAATTCGAAAAAAAATTCCTTTGAAAACATATGTGCAAATAATACCACAAATGTTAATCATAATATTCTTATATGAGTTAAGTTCAATTTTTCTAACATATGCTTTAATAGATTCCTTATGAAGGAATTTGTAACATTACAATTGACATTTATACAAGTTGCTTCTGTATTTATTTGTTATTTCATTATTGTTGGAAATCTAAATCGTTACATCCATGATTAGTATTATAGAATGTACTGTTTATTCCATTTCTGAAAGTATATTCCTTGTAGCTAAGCTATTACTGTCTTGTTATTTGTTGATTGTTCAGTGTAATGGTTTACTATTTATAAATACATACACAATTAATTATGGTCAAGTAATTATGTGATTGTTATTATGGTCATGTATTGCTAATCTTTAAAGTTATATAACAGGAATCTACCTACTATTATTAGAATTCCAACAAAACATAATTGATACGTGATTAGTATTGAGGCGTTGAATAAAAGTTATTTGTACCGTACTGAAAACTAAGGTAATAATTTATTTCTAGATAAAGTTAAAGTGATCATAAATTTGCACTTGAAACACTACTTTTTAAGGAAATCAAACACTAAATTACAATAGTTGATTATGAATACAACAATGGTTTAAAGAATAATAAAAGAACTTAATCGTTAGCTAAGCAAAATCATTGTACAATATAGACATTTGTTTTAGGACGTTTTAGATTTTTTTAAGTAAGTAAAATTACTTGCAAACTGTGAATAAATGTGTTATAACTAGGCCAGGTAGAAAACGACCTGCGTCTTGTACTTAGCACATATAGGGGTGACAGAAGCGGAGAGTAAACGTTCCACTGTTGGCATGAGGGGCCGTGTTTGAAGTAGGGACAGCAGACATTTTTTTTAATTTGCATATGCAGTAATATTTAAATTAAACTTTAATGTAAGTAGAGAAAATATTATTTCAATTTGAAAGTAGGACACTCAACATTTTAATTACACTACAAGTATTTCAAATATAATACTACGAAAGCACAATAATATAGCCAATTAAATTGTAATATAACCTCAATATAACTTGGTACTGACAACAAACCGCTATTCATCAGCTGATTCCTTACTCCTATCACAGCACCTTTTTCCCTTATGCCAAGTACCGGCTGTGCTAGGTTACAGTCCCCACCTCGTACCTGGCCTGCCAATATTCACCTAGCACAATGACGTCATGGGCGCGGCTTGCTATTATATATCCATGGTAGCAAAATGGTTAAGTGGCATATTGGTCCAGTGGTGGAAGAAAAGTAATTTTTCTTTCATGTCCATGACTAATTTATCTCCACTGCACAAATGCTTTTAGATAAATGTTTGCATTAATTGAGAATTAATATTTGCAAACATTAGGTTGCAATCTAAGCAGCCAAACTGTATATGTTGAGCAAAAATGAGGAATGGCAAAAGCAAAGAGTAGTTATTGACAAAGCTCAGTTCTTGGTTGTTTCTAATAAAATGGCAGAGAGCCGTACAACAATTGACAAACTTAACATATACGTTCTGAATAGACTCAACAAAAACATCGCTAAAGTGTATTTGGAAGATAAATCATTAATATATTTGCTTCTGAAACAATAGCTAAAATCTTTCTCACAGGCTAACAAAACGTTTGCTCAAATTTTTGTAACTTTATTGTAACCACTTCACATGGGACTCCTATCCTTGAACTTAATTGAAAGCGTGAAGTACCTACTGTCAGCTAAGTTGGGGATTTGAGTCATGGTAATTCCAGCCCAAAGCCTTAACATCAAGTCTATCACAGCTTAACACATTGAGTGCTGAAAGACCACATTATTGCACACCATAATGGCTAACCGCAAAGCACTATCACTTAGTACAGTCACCCTTCCTATAAGAATGGCCGAAACAGAAAACAAACTACCCTTGAACACAAAAACGGGCACAACAAGTAGCGAATGACACAATGTTTTCTGACAATAGCTAAACTTACGCTAAACCAATGCATTTGAAGCAGGAGCGCTACGTAAATTAACGTAGTCCGTCAGGTGTGTGCTACCACGTTAATATACGTAGTACGCATTCAACGTGTTATTCTGTTAGAATTAGGCTGCCACTCTACCCTGTAACAAAACAACCACTCTTCAAGATAATCATTTATCACTCCCAATGTTGACCAACTCATAAAAACACAATATAATGAACAACTGCTACAAAACTGAGCACTATGCTAAAACAGAATCAGGTAATTAAGATGGATCAAGGTGACCTACTTGACCGATTGCGGCAACTTCCCAACGTGTAAATGACTGATATGAAATAATTTAGTTTGAAGCCAGCATTTGCAGATTCTTTAAGGAATAATATAAGATAATTCAACTAAATTCAATATTTTAAAAGACTACTTCAATATTCAATAGGATATAAATATTCTTAAATTTTTCTTTACATCGTCTTGGTTTCCATTCCAATATTAATTGGAATATCTCCTGGATTTGAAGTTTCCATGAAAAGTAAACTAAATAATGTTTTCACTTCAGTGATTTCACATATCCACCCCTAGACATACAGTGGTGTTGACTCACCCACCTACCCCTACACAAACAGTGGTATTAGCACATCCCTACACGTTCAGTAGTATTGACTTACCCAGCTTCTCCTACACAAATAGTGGTGTTAGCCCATCACTTCACGAACAATGGTATTGACCCACCTGCCCACCTCTACATGTACAGTGGTATTGACTCACCCAACTACCTCTACACAAACCATGGTATTAGCACATCCCTACACGTTCAGTGGTATTGACCCTCCCGCTCACCTATACACATACAGTGGTATTGGCCCACCCACCCACTCCTACTTGAACAGAGGTGTTAATAACTCTGTACTCAATGATACAGAGAATTACCATTGTATGAACAAAATATCAATAGTTTAAAAAATTAAAAAAAGATTGTTGGAATCATAAACCAACTTACTAATGCATATAACTGTATTCCTGTTTTACGCATGATAAAACACATAGGTAATATTATGCTTTTCCCTCTGTTTCACCTCCTCTCTAGTTCACTTAGTGAGTAAAGGGAGAACTGTATAATAAAAATTTTTATTAAGAACAAGATATATGTTTTAGATATGTCTCAAAATAATTGTCTGTGAATTTCAATATTATAGACAAATTTTGAAAATGTTCAGGTTTACCATAATACCAGAATTTTTTCAATTTTATTTCATTTTGAACTAAATCGTAAACTTATTTAATAAGTTTATAAAATATTAGAAAGTAATAAAATAGAAAACATAATAATCATATAATCAAATTATGAACAAATTAAATTGTATAACATGATTACAATTTACAAATTATATCATAGCAATTTTTATATTTTCCCTTTGTTTGTTTGTGTTTATTAAACAGCTAAAACAACATTCATATTAACTTATGATACATTACAGAAATATTCTAAATATATTGTCATCTCCAGTATCCATAAAACAACGGTTGTCTCTGTCATATGGTGATGTAGCGCAGATGCCGAGAGGTGCTCCAAAAAGGTTGTGTATCGTAGCGTAGTTGTTGGAATCTCACTAGATTTTATATTCATTACATACTGTATATAGTTATTAATGTAATTTATTTAATTTAGCTTTAAGTTACTTGACTTGGGCACATGTTACTCTATTTTGACAAGCACTTTGTCGAGTTGTAGGGTAAGTGTTGTTTGATAGGTTTTACATAAATATCACTACATCGAACCTCTTATTTTAGAAAATTATTATTGTCTAACAGTTTTGTAATGAGTTTGATCTTAAAATGAACACTTTGAGTTATGCATGGATAATATATATTTCATTGTGTTTGTTGTTTATATGTCAGTTATGAATTTTTCTTTCTGTAAATTTACTAAAATAAATGTATAAAATCAGTTTTTTTTTATTATTAAAAACAAAAGCACATAAATCAATAACCTATTTATGCACATTACTATGAACTGATATTCTTAAAAATACTTCGGAAGTTCTTTTTATTTTACATAAAATTAATTAGTTTATTAAGTTGAAATTTGTATACTTTTTGAAAGATTTGTAGTTATACATATTACCTTTTATTTATTACTTGTAATGTCATTTTGCATAAAATAGATGGATTCCAAAACTCCCAAAGGAGTTGTACATTTTTGTAACAAGAGAATTGCATAAAAGTTAGTTCTGCTACTTCAGAAATTTAAATGGAAGACTAAATGAAAATATGAATAGAACATCATAAAGAGAAATAGATATTGTGTGTTAATTGTTACATACCACAGACACAACATTTCTACAAAAGAAGTATTAGACTGTACAAATATTATGGTAATCGATTTTGATAAATAGTATTTCTCACATCAAAACGGAGAGTCTCACAAAGGAAGGTTTAGAATTCATTTGTCAATCTCTTTGGTCTGATGATAAACATGATCAATCATCATAGCATTTGTACTTTCTTGTACAAATGATATATTAGTCCTGTACTATGGTATCACTTGTTGTGATATATTAGTCCTGTACTATGGTATCACTTGTTGTGATATATTAGTCCTGTACTATGGTATCACTTGTTGTGATATATTAGTCCTGTACTATGGTATCACTTGTTGTGATATATTAGTCCTGTACTATGGTATCACTTGTTGTGATATATTAGTCCTGTACTATGGAATCACTTGTTGTGATATATTAGTCCTGTACTATGGTATCACTTGTTGTGATATATTAGTCCTGTACTATGGTATCACTTGTTGTGATATATTAGTCCTGTACTATGGTATCACTTGTTGTGATATATTAGTCCTGTACTATGGTATCACTTGTTGTGATATATTAGTCCTGTACTATGGTATCACTTGTTGTGATATATTAGTCCTGTACTATGGTATCACTTGTTGTGATATATTAGTCCTGTACTATGGTATCACTTGTTGTGATATATTAGTCCTGTACTATGGTATCACTTGTTGTGATATATTAGTCCTGTACTATGGTATCACTTGTTGTGATATATTAGTCCTGTACTATGGTATCACTTGTTGTGATATATTAGTCCTGTACTATGGTATCACTTGTTGTGATATATTAGTCCTGTACTATGGTATCACTTGTTGTGATATATTAGTCCTGTACTATGGTATCACTTGTTGTGATATATTAGTCCTGTACTATGGTATCACTTGTTGTGATATATTAGTCCTGTACTATGGTATCACTTGTTGTGATATATTAGTCCTGTACTATGGTATCACTTGTTGTGATATATTAGTCCTGTACTATGGTATCACTTGTTGTGATATATTAGTCCTGTACTATGGTATCACTTGTTGTGATATATTAGTCCTGTACTATGGTATCACTTGTTGTGATATATTAGTCCTGTACTATGGTATCACTTGTTGTGATATATTAGTCCTGTACTATGGTATCACTTGTTGTGATATATTAGTCCTGTACTATGGTATCACTTGTTGTGATATATTAGTCCTGTACTATGGTATCACTTGTTGTGATATATTAGTCCTGTACTATGGTATCACTTGTTGTGATATATTAGTCCTGTACTATGGTATCACTTGTTGTGATATATTAGTCCTGTACTATGGTATCACTTGTTGTGATATATTAGTCCTGTACTATGGTATCACTTGTTGTGATATATTAGTCCTGTACTATGGTATCACTTGTTGTGATATATTAGTCCTGTACTATGGTATCACTTGTTGTGATATATTAGTCCTGTACTATGGTATCACTTGTTGTGATATATTAGTCCTGTACTATGGTATCACTTGTTGTGATATATTAGTCCTGTACTATGGTATCACTTGTTGTGATATATTAGTCCTGTACTATGGTATCACTTGTTGTGATATATTAGTCCTGTACTATGGTATCACTTGTTGTGATATATTAGTCCTGTACTATGGTATCACTTGTTGTGATATATTAGTCCTGTACTATGGTATCACTTGTTGTGATATATTAGTCCTGTACTATGGTATCACTTGTTGTGATATATTAGTCCTGTACTATGGTATCACTTGTTGTGATATATTAGTCCTGTACTATGGTATCACTTGTTGTGATATATTAGTCCTGTACTATGGTATCACTTGTTGTGATATATTAGTCCTGTACTATGGTATCACTTGTTGTGATATATTAGTCCTGTACTATGGTATCACTTGTTGTGATATATTAGTCCTGTACTATGGTATCACTTGTTGTGATATATTAGTCCTGTACTATGGTATCACTTGTTGTGATATATTAGTCCTGTACTATGGTATCACTTGTTGTGATATATTAGTCCTGTACTATGGTATCACTTGTTGTGATATATTAGTCCTGTACTATGGTATCACTTGTTGTGATATATTAGTCCTGTACTATGGTATCACTTGTTGTGATATATTAGTCCTGTACTATGGTATCACTTGTTGTGATATATTAGTCCTGTACTATGGTATCACTTGTTGTGATATATTAGTCCTGTACTATGGTATCACTTGTTGTGATATATTAGTCCTGTACTATGGTATCACTTGTTGTGATATATTAGTCCTGTACTATGGTATCACTTGTTGTGATATATTAGTCCTGTACTATGGTATCACTTGTTGTGATATATTAGTCCTGTACTATGGTATCACTTGTTGTGATATATTAGTCCTGTACTATGGTATCACTTGTTGTGATATATTAGTCCTGTACTATGGTATCACTTGTTGTGATATATTAGTCCTGTACTATGGTATCACTTGTTGTGATATATTAGTCCTGTACTATGGTATCACTTGTTGTGATATATTAGTCCTGTACTATGGTATCACTTGTTGTGATATATTAGTCCTGTACTATGGTATCACTTGTTGTGATATATTAGTCCTGTACTATGGTATCACTTGTTGTGATATATTAGTCCTGTACTATGGTATCACTTGTTGTGATATATTAGTCCTGTACTATGGTATCACTTGTTGTGATATATTAGTCCTGTACTATGGTATCACTTGTTGTGATATATTAGTCCTGTACTATGGTATCACTTGTTGTGATATATTAGTCCTGTACTATGGTATCACTTGTTGTGATATATTAGTCCTGTACTATGGTATCACTTGTTGTGATATATTAGTCCTGTACTATGGTATCACTTGTTGTGATATATTAGTCCTGTACTATGGTATCACTTGTTGTGATATATTAGTCCTGTACTATGGTATCACTTGTTGTGATATATTAGTCCTGTACTATGGTATCACTTGTTGTGATATATTAGTCCTGTACTATGGTATCACTTGTTGTGATATATTAGTCCTGTACTATGGTATCACTTGTTGTGATATATTAGTCCTGTACTATGGTATCACTTGTTGTGATATATTAGTCCTGTACTATGGTATCACTTGTTGTGATATATTAGTCCTGTACTATGGTATCACTTGTTGTGATATATTAGTCCTGTACTATGGTATCACTTGTTGTGATATATTAGTCCTGTACTATGGTATCACTTGTTGTGATATATTAGTCCTGTACTATGGTATCACTTGTTGTGATATATTAGTCCTGTACTATGGTATCACTTGTTGTGATATATTAGTCCTGTACTATGGTATCACTTGTTGTGATATATTAGTCCTGTACTATGGTATCACTTGTTGTGATATATTAGTCCTGTACTATGGTATCACTTGTTGTGATATATTAGTCCTGTACTATGGTATCACTTGTTGTGATATATTAGTCCTGTACTATGGTATCACTTGTTGTGATATATTAGTCCTGTACTATGGTATCACTTGTTGTGATATATTAGTCCTGTACTATGGTATCACTTGTTGTGATATATTAGTCCTGTACTATGGTATCACTTGTTGTGATATATTAGTCCTGTACTATGGTATCACTTGTTGTGATATATTAGTCCTGTACTATGGTATCACTTGTTGTGATATATTAGTCCTGTACTATGGTATCACTTGTTGTGATATATTAGTCCTGTACTATGGTATCACTTGTTGTGATATATTAGTCCTGTACTATGGTATCACTTGTTGTGATGTATTAGCCCTGTACTATGGTATCACTTGTTGTGATATATTAGTCCTGTACTATGGTATCACTTGTTGTGATATATTAGTCCTGTACTATGGTATCACTTGTTGTGATATATTAGTCCTGTACTATGGTATCACTTGTTGTGATATATTAGTCCTGTACTATGGTATCACTTGTTGTGATATATTAGTCCTGTACTATGGTATCACTTGTTGTGATATATTAGTCCTGTACTATGGTATCACTTGTTGTGATATATTAGTCCTGTACTATGGTATCACTTGTTGTGATATATTAGTCCTGTACTATGGTATCACTTGTTGTGATATATTAGTCCTGTACTATGGTATCACTTGTTGTGATATATTAGTCCTGTACTATGGTATCACTTGTTGTGATATATTAGTCCTGTACTATGGTATCACTTGTTGTGATATATTAGTCCTGTACTATGGTATCACTTGTTGTGATATATTAGTCCTGTACTATGGTATCACTTGTTGTGATATATTAGTCCTGTACTATGGTATCACTTGTTGTGATATATTAGTCCTGTACTATGGTATCACTTTAAACATCATATATTGTCCACCAGCCCACCCATACACGTACAGTGGTATTGACCCACCTATCCACCCATACATGCACTGTGGTATTGGTCCACCAGCCCACCCATACACGTACAGAGGTATTGAACCACCCGCCCACCCATACACGTACAGTAGTATTTATTTATTTACGTATTTATGGGGCCTACGTGTGGGGACTAGTTTCAATAGTCCTGTACTATGGTCTCACTTGTTGTGAATTTTACAACATATAATACTAAGAAACTCTTTATTTCATTGTCTAAATTTTATCTGCATTGAAAACACAATATAATTGTGTTACTATATTTATATCATGTGGTGTTTTGTTACTAAAAGGTATGATAAAAATACAAATATAGGAAAAACTAAGCTAAACTTTATTAAAAAATCTTTGTACAATGCTTTGTACACATCAAAATATTTAATTCCAAAAGCCACTGGTAACTATCAAAACAAATTCTGTAAATTGATTAATTTTTTATTTTTCATTAATTTAAATTAAGTAAAATATTATTTATTTTAAAACTATTCAAGCATTCTAGACTAAAGTATCTATAAAATATAAAAAGATCGAAATATTTAATGAAGTTGCAGGAGACAGTTGTATAGAAATATTAAAATTCCTTCTGTCATTGTAAGTTTTCCACTGTAAAATCATAAAAAATATAAAATGGTATTCACTTGACACTATTGTTTTGATTAATGATTTAGTACAAGTTTAACTGCAGTAAGTCATTATAGCTATAAATTGCTTTCATTTAGTATTATTGGTTTAATTTACTGTTTCTATTATTAGATAGGAATATGACTGTAAAGTTATAATATTGAAGGTTGTACAGACTGCTTTAAGAGTTTCTACTGGACTGCTTCAAGAGGTAATTCGTCATTGGATAATTTATTTGTATATTAACTAACTCAGTTATCCAGAACATCTCTGAGAAGAAAGCAACTTTAATTCGTATATCTACATATCTGGCCTATATATTTTGTGTAGACAATTAATAGACAATATTTGTATGTGTAAAAGCTTGTATATAAATGTTGTATACAGTAAGCTAAAATATAGTGGGGAACTGTCCATTTAACTTACTTTTTGTATGTTTATTGTCGTGTATGTTATATATATATGATGAATATAATATTAAATTTAAATATATATTGTGTGCGATTTTTATTTTCTTCATCCATAACTACCCTTTTGCACCCTGATGTAGAAATTTGTTAGGAACTTATTGTTACGCTCCAACAGGGTCCTAAATAATAAGGTAATCCCACTGTACAATTTAGTTCAGCTATTTCACTAAATAGCTAAACTACACACCACTAAATATTTACAAATATAAATTACTAGACAGACACTATTTTAAGACTTTTAATTAAACAACTATTATTTACAATAGTTAACACAAGAGTTTATATCCATACAATATCTGCCACTGCTCGTGAACTGTCACTGTTATGTACTTATCGCTTGACTGTTACTTCCACTCCAGGCTGAAGACTCAAGCCGCCACTGACACTGACTGGCTCTCTATTGAGACTGTCTACAAGCTACAATGGGCTACTTTAAGATAGTCGGTCGAGGGGTGTCTTAATATAAAGCGCCACTGTAATATAGAAGGTTCCAGAAGTCTGATCTACATGGGCTTGATCACCGGTTTTGGAAGTGTGATCTAGATATAATATGAATATTTATTAAAGTAAATTTAAAGATAACATAAATACATTTAAAGAAATAACATTGTAATTCCTTGAACCGTACAAAAAGTAATGACTGAACGCCATGGTATAATCTTCTGGCTCCGCCTATGGGCAAATGTACTGCAATTCTTGCACAATCTAAGGGCTTCTGGATTAGTCCAGTCACCAGAAAAGTGCTGCATCCTTCCCATGCCGGTAGAATGGTAGTCCTCTCGGTTATTGCCAAGGAGGTCCCTAAAGTATCAAAATAAATATCTTAAAATAGTTAATTCATTCCCTTCTATCTCCCCTTAGTTTTCTTTGAAACAACCTTCCAAGATTTCTAGTCCCATATTAAGATCTGGTTTACTGAATCATTGTGATGTAGGCTTACTTCCTGGAAAGTAGGCTTCAATCATCTAAAAGCTGTAGTACTGAGGAAAGGCTAATTGTATATCCTTCTCTGGTGAAGAAACTATTGTATTTAGAGAAAAGTTATATATCCTATGGATTTATCCTTTCCCTAACCTATGGATATAACTGTTCTCCAACTTGAGTACACTTTTGAGGAATCAAGAAGTCTTATAAACTGTGGAAGACATAACAGTCCCATAACCTACTCTTTTCTGAGGTTGACATTTAAGACTAGGGCAATATGCCGGTCCTCCCTTATAAGCTAAACAGTCAAAGATGATGTTCTTGGACATCCCCAAACTTTACTTAAATCACCATAAAACAACAAATGTCTATCAAGAACCTTTTCAAACATTGCAGTTCCATTTTGTTAAAGGTTATATCTTGTATTAAGTGGACAACATCAGGCATTTTGCTTCATAAAAAATACAAAAAATGGATTTCTATTTCAATTATTCAACCCGTAATCATGATTTTATCGTAACATATTAACATTAAGTGTTATTTGATAGGTGAAGAAAAGGTAATTGTGATATGAGAGGTAACATAGAAAAGGTAACATAGTTGACTGAGCGGCATGAGGTTGCACACTGGTCAGCAAGAAGAAGACACAGACAGACGAAGACACTCCAGCTCGAGCGTCAACAGGGAAGGCATTCAAAACTTGACCAATCTGAGTATTGGGGTTTAAGGTGCACAATACAAACAAGTGTGCTGTCTTTTTCTATTGCTCTCACTGATTTTTAAGTGAACCATGACTTGATTTTTTTTAATTTAGTATTTTTATATAGGAAAATGTGTGAAACTTTAAATGTCATACTTGCTGATTTTAAATTTAAAAAATTCATGGTGGACCTTTAGGTCATACAGTGTTCACTATAGCTCATAATAATAAATATGAACCACGTGGTTTCAATAGAAGAACATATTTTAGCCCACCGACAGTAAGTTGTATGTCTACTATTAAGGCTGTCAAGTTCTCAGTGCCACATTAAGAATTTCAAGCACACTCATAATTTATTTTGGATATCTTACTCTAATCCGTCTTTTGGTGGTGTGCAGCAGAGAACTCAGACAGATATATCAGCCAGATTCCATGAAACACCTCACACTTACTTATAACTAATTTAATTAAGCTAAGCTCCTTTTTTATCTCTTCTTACTTGAATTCTTCTTCTTTGTCTTCTTCAGTTCTTATATAAATTAACTAATTTAAAGTATCGTTAAACATGTTCATTGAAGTTTTTATCATTGACCACCATACATATAAATTTACTTTAGCCAGTTCAATTCCCACTCAAATTTCAAAAGAATTTCACTACCTCAATTAACCTTTGGGCATATATGACTATTGACAGTCCTCTTATAGCTTTTTGTTCATAGAAGACAACCGACGTCCCAGCTACAAACTATCCAACACTAACACACAAGACTAAATGACTGTAAGTGTACGAGTGGGTCACAATCACAGTTCATGTATGGGTGATGGGTCAACAGCTCTATATGTGTAGAGGTGGGAAGTTATTTGTAGTCACCAACAGCTTTCCTCTTGGACAAACACCACTGCAATAATAATAGTTTCTTAACAAACAATGGACATAAATTACCACCAACAGCTATCCTACCAACGTGCAAACTTATATGACTACTAATGACCTTCTACCAATATAATGACAAATTAGACTACTAAGTAATGAAAAGCCTACAACCACATTTTGGACGTACCAGTACAAAACAGAATAGCTGAAACTTAAATTGTGTGAATATAGACAATGTAAATTTGTATGACTTATGTAGCACAGCTTCTTGGGGACAAAGTGCTGAGGAGATTGTAGGTGATAGGTTCTATGCTCGGTCCTCTTAATCCCGACACAGCATCCGCTCAGTGGTTGCCATCGACATGGACACAACTAGAAAAGTCTGGACTGTCCATGTTGAATGGTAGTCAAGATTCAGATGTTATGTAAGGAAGATAACTGAGTGTAAGACTTGTCAGTCAGCTGAAAATCAGACCAACACGTGGTTTGGATTATACGTCTTTACTGTAGGTCCCTTAGTCGCCCTGGCTATTGGGCTATTAATAAATAGCTCTTTCTGAGGAACAGTTGATTTCAGTTAGTAACAATGACTACACTCATTTATTTACAATCATTACACTCATATTCCTCCATATCTCTACGATCGGCGTCTTACTACTGAATAGTAATAATATTACTATATTATGTTTGTTAAAGTGAGGCATAGTATTTAATTTATATAATTACTTGTGATGTTGCAAAGTATTGTTTATAATTTATTTATTATTGCTCCATGTTCAATCTGAGACAACAACTACTTGGTAGAAAAGTGTGAGTAAATTGTAGGCGATAGATCCTGTTATCAGCTGTCTTAGTCTCAGAACTGTCACAGCATTCACTCAATAGTTGCTAGTGGAAAGATAGTCTGGGAGTCTGTGTCAGATTATGGCTTGGATTTGGATCTCGTCTAGAAGAGAACTGCGTATCGGGCTCGTTAGTTAGCTAACTAAAACTATGTGCTTCAGATTTTACAATAAGCTGTATGATCTTTTATTGCTCTATTAAACCATCGGAGGGTTAATATACTGGTAGAAAAATGCCCTGTCTGAGGATGATTAAACCTTAGTTAATAACAAATACCATATTTAGTTCATCTACACATCGGCGTCTTGTGAATAAATAAATAAATACACATCAACATACATCCTAATATAATCCATATTCACCATTTATCCTATCAGCAACATATTAAGGATACAATTAAATTGAATTGAATTATTAATTAATCTATATATATAAAAGGCAAAGCCCTCACTGATTGACTCACTCATCACTAATTCTCCAACTTCCCATGTAGGTAGAGAGCTGAAATTTTGTACACTGTTTCTTTAGAACTTAAATAGGACAACTAAAGTATTTTCATCTTGATAAAGTACTCCTAAGGGGTATAAAGCACCCTTAAAAGATTGGTCCATAAGGATAACATTGGGTTGATTTTAGTAAATTAATAACAGCTGTTTTGTAAATAAATAAACATGTCTATTTTGAATGTTTGACATAATACTATTTAATATTTTACTATGAGTTTAATCTTCAGCTGTTAAAGAAAAATAAATGAAATGAACACTCTTAAAATAGGCTAAATAGGTGGCAAAGCAATTAGTGTGAGTGAGATACTGTAACTAAATTTAATATTGTGATTTTATGTTATATAGTTAATCTCCTATTTTTTGTATTGAATAGTTACATGCCGAGGCCGAAGGCCGAGGTGTATCAATTGCAGCGAGCATCGGGGTTGGCATGCGAAGCATGCAGGGGTGTCCTCTAGTTAATGTATATATGAGGACATTTATTTAAAATCAATTCTCAGATATGCTTTTCATAATTGTAAATTATTTTAATGTTTGGCTTATGTTATTTTTCTCAAGGTGAATTTTAAAAACCAGACAAACATTTAATTTAATGTGGGAACTGCTTGCTACTCCAGGGCCCTGAACAATCATGAAAGGTCACATGCAAAAAGTACTAAACCATAACCAAAGATTCTTATTCCAATGTTATTTGTATTAACAAAAAAATCTTATGCTTTATTTCCTGATCTAATACTGTACAGAATATCCCAGCAAAATCAGAAACAACCCATCATATGTTTAAATTAAATGCATTACATTTTAATCTTGACAATAGTAAATCATAGTATTTTTACAAAAAAATTAATTATTATATGTTGAATACCTTAATAAGCATTCTCAATGAAATGTTCAAACAGTTCCTAACTGAACTTCAAATTGAAAGTTCTTCCTCCAGAATGAGTCCAAAATCGCCCTGGATCACAAGTAATAACACATAAAATCCAATACAAATCAAACCCAGGCACTTTCTGTATAATCCATGACACATTATTAGATAATTGTTTCAAGCATTATTTTATTTTTTTTTTTTTCAATTAACTTCACTCGCCAGTTGACATGGGCCTGCAAGGCCTGTGCGTCAACTTTATTCAACGAGTGAAGTACCGACCGTTGGCTCAGTGGGGATTCGAACCTTAGACAGGCCCTTCGCAGTCCAAAGCTTTATCCACTGAGCCACCATACCAGCATTAGGCCAGTAATCAATCTTAAAATAATATCAATAATAATTATATAAATCTTAAAATAAACTCCCCCAGAACTACCAGGGATCATCTTGGACCAATCATACTGATATGGCTTGCTCCAAGTTGTCATCTGAGATTCATGTCCTGAGAACCCTGTAAGATATTCCTTGATCAAGTCTTGCTTGCAGTGTATCATGGCCTCATCTATCCTGCCTTGTATGGCTTTGTTCTTTTGGGCGGCTGTTCCTTAGTCGCAACTCTTTAAACTGAAAAAACATGGGGTAAGAATGATGTCTAAACTGAAGTTTAGATCACAACCTTGTGTTTAAGTCATTAAAGCTGTTGACATTGCCTTGGATTTATATTTTAGAGAATGCTTTTTATTGGATTTTCAAGTCTGTGCTCACCCAATGCAGTGAAATAGATAATTTTCTCCAAACAGACACAGATATAGTTATATAATCGTGCAGCAGTAACTTACAAGCACTTTCCCTCACAAGCAGATGTGCGTTGATGAAAAGTTTTCCCATAGAGTATAAAAGCAACATTGAGCAAAAGGCATGTTTAAAAGGATTCTCATTTCCGAGGCCTTTTACACTGTTGGAGATTTCTTATCCCACAACTGGAAGACCAATTATTCGGCAGCTTGATACTGGAAGTTCGAGAATTTAACTTGAAACAATGGTCTGAATGTGGAATTCTGTAGGAATGACTGCTATAATTTTAACCAGTATAATAATTTACATTAAGTTTTAATACTGTCATATATTTACTATAAATATCCATGCCATGACCCACCCGCCCATGTATACACGTGCAGTAGTATTGACCCACCTGCCCATGCATACACGTACAGTGGTATTGACCCACCCACCCACTCATACACGTACAGTGGTACAAGACGCCGATGTAGAGATATGGGCGAATATGAGGCGTGTATGAGTGTGATGAGTGTAGATGAACGAGTGTAGTCATTGTGACTATCTGAGTTCGACTTAGCTCAGAAAGGACTATTTATTAATAGCCCAATAGCCAGGGAAACTATGGGACGTACAGATTTACGTGGAATCCGAACCACGTAGTGTTGGTCTGATTTTCAAATCTGGTCTGATAAAAAACAACTTCACGTATAATATATAAGGATGGGTTAGTCACTTGCGTAGCTCGGCGATGTGACCACTACGAGCGCTAGCGTCAAGACGGTTGAATTTTTCTCAAGAATAAGCTTCACTACTGTATATTTATATTATACTGTGTTCAAACAGGTGCTAAAATTTCATAAATATTATAATTTACATTCAAATAGATAGTCTCCCTCTCTCCCTCCCTCTCTCCCTCCCTCTCTCTCTCTCTCTCTCTCTCTCTCTCTCTCTCTCTCTCTCTCTCTCTCTCTCTCTCTCTCTCTCTCTCTCTCTCTCTCTCTCTCTCTCTCTCTCTCTCTCTCTCTCTCTCTCTCTCTCTCTCTCTCTCTCTCTCTCTCTCTCTGCCTCTCTCTCTCTCTCTCTGTCTGTAACCCTTGATCCTTGGATGTATTAAGAACACAATGTATGATAATTAACTGTACATTAAGGATTCATTTTGTATGTAAAATGAATATGTAAAATTCATACGTCTGTAAAAGTGATGCCAAGTTCCCTACACACAATTACGGCCTAGATTCTTCGGATTTGTGGAAAACGACGAACTCATGGGGAAGCTTTCACATTAGGCTAAGTTTAAGAAATCGTGTTCGTCTCCTCATCCTTCGTTGAATCCATCAAGGAGGCTCAGCAGGACACCTACATTGGCATTACATATGACACGCCAGTGCACAAAATCGCGAGTCACCTTGAAGAAAGAAACAAACTGTAATATTTCTAAAACTCATTGAAAAGAAACTTGAACTACTTAAAAATGGTCAAGTAGACATTGTGAATTTTCGAGATGTGTTTCGCTAAAGGTCGTTTGAAATACAGCAGTATGTTTTAATTTAACTTAATAATTTATAATTGTTTTATTAGATTTTCTGATTAACTTATGTATATTCGTAATTTTTAACAATTGAACTTTTACATTTGGAACTTTGTTTAGTAAACTTTCCAACTAAATTGTATATTTATGGAAAGTTTAACTTCATTATTTATAATTTTGTATTGTACATTTTTTTATTAACATTTTCATCTCTCGAATTCCTATATTTGGAATTTTTAATAGAGTGATTTGACTAAATTGTATATTTTGTAAATTTGTTTGAATTATCAACTTACCTACTATACACTTATTTAAAAATAAGTGCACGGTGTTAGATTAACTACAATTATATAAACAGCTTAATAATTTATAATCTCGTATGTGACATTACAAACTGACTTGTGTACATTAATAATTTGTATTTTGAAATTTAATATTTTTTGTTGTTGTTCCTTCTTTTACCTAACTTGTGTACTTTTGTGATTTGTAGTTTCTAATTTCATTTATAATTTTTATATACAATTATCTGGCTTTTTGATTGAATAGTGTACATTTTTTACCTGTTTGATTTGTTAGTTGACATTTGTTTTTACTTTTTAAGTATAATACTTTTATCTAGCAGAGATTTAATCGAACCTCAATTATTTTCCATCAGCTTGATTTTCACCAATATTAGTTTAAAATAATAAATTATATCAATAGAAAAGTGTTAAATTTCATATTATTTATTTTTCATTCTTAAAACATTAGTTTTGAAATAAATAAAAGAAATTATGTTATTGCAAGTAATCAGAGAATTTTATATGTTTAGATTCATCTAAACCCCTTGCATAGATCGGAACTTATTACAACATTTAATTAGCACAATGAAATACCTTTACTATTTTATTGAGAGTTCATAAACATGCATTGAGATAGGATGAAAATGAAGAGAAAACCATTCCTTGACATTTTCCGGGAATGGAATCGTCACACGGAACGCCGCTGCGGCGCAGTCCCGGTGCGTTTTGAGGGGGTACATTTGGTCGCGGTGCAGAGCCGGTGCTATACCTAACCCTTGCGGCGCAGTCCCGGTGCACCTTCATAGACAGGGGCTGAGTTAACCAGGCTAAGCCGTCATCCCATCTTATTGCCTTGAGAGTGGACGAATCTAAGGGGGTCCAACGGCATTGGAAGGAAAGGGGAAACCTACACATTAAATATCTGAGGGTATCCCAAGACCACAGTCTTTAGTGAATTAATCCAGAGGCTAAATAGTCCCTTTATCGGATCTCCGAGTGGGGCTGCAAAAGATAAAGGAGGTGTGAAACATAAATCAAACCAAAAGATAGGTACATCGAACACAAGATTTTTACTAGAGATTTGCAAGGTGAAATGTCAATAGATACCCTCGTCATATTAAAGATGAGATGACCACAATTTTGTTAGGAGATTATTACCATATAATCTTTTCAGGACCATGGAAAAATAAAATGTTAACCAAAGAGTACTATGAAAGTCCCAGTGTATATGGCAACAACTACGGAAGCTAATATAGAGTACACAGTACGACGTATGAAGTGACATTAAATATACTGAAGGAAATGAAAATGTCATAACCATGGGTTATTGGTTTGCTAGTGTTGGAGAAGGCGAGGAAGAAGGAAATTATGGTCTGGGAAAGAGAAATGAGAGAGAGAACAGAGTGATCGAAATCTCGTAAAAACATAAATAAGTAGTAACATACACATGAGCACATACAACCAAGAAATAACAATTATTATTCTTTATTTTATTTTTTTTCAAAATACCAAGGTACTTTTCATTATTCACATATTTTTTACAAATATGCCTAAGGTTATAATAGATACTCCTATGCATAAATAATTAATAAATTAACATAGGGCCAATCTTATAGTACTATGAACATAAATATACGTAAAATTAAAACTTGCGTTATATTCCTAGTAAATATAGTTCTAATTAGGGTTGTCATACATCCGTATTTTGTACGGACAGTTTATATTTTATATTCTGTGTCCGTACCATACAAAGTGAAAAGCTGGTATATGTCCGTATTTTCCTTTCTTTAAAAATATTTTAAATATTTATCAACTGTTCAATTCAATTCAATTTCTTTACTGACACAATAGAACATATTACAATTTCCTGTCCATGTCAATTAATTCATATATGATAATAACATATACAATCATAAAAAAATTTTTAAATGACAATCAGGAAAAAGATAGCAATAATAATAATACTAAACTGATTTATATCATTATGATATTGTGACCCATCTGTTCTCAACATGTGGCCCCCTCGAGAGCTTCTTGAAGACTGTAATAAGCTCTCCCAATCAAGTGGTATTTTAAAAGAATTTTAAATTATTTCAAGCTAATTTGTCTTTTTGTATGGTAGGAAGAGAATTAAATATGTTTGGTCAAAGACAGAATAATGAGTTCTTAAACAATGACAATCTAAATTTATTGATAGCCAGATTATGTTTGTGTCTTGTACTGTGAGTGTTCTAAGACAGGAAAGTCACTATTATTTTTTTAAATAAAAACTGCTGAATGATATATTAAAAGGCATGCTAAAGTGAGAGTACCACTTGATCGGAAGACCTCCCTAGAGCTCTGTGATTGTTGCTATCCCCAGACGATCCTTACAGCCCTCTTATGGAGACGGAAAATTCTTTCAAAAGAATTGGCACTGCAGAAAACCCAGAAGATTATTCAATAGCTCATCCTAGACTGAAAAAACCACCGTAACCCAGCTTGAGAGTTTTCCAGGATGATAATGACGAGAGTCACCTAAGAGCGAATATTGTTGAATTAAGCTGTTTTACAAGATAATTTATGTAAGTGTCCCATTTTAGACTAAAATCTATTTGGACACTTACAAACTTTTTAGATAGCGCGCTATTTAAAGTATTATTATTGAGAAGGAAATGATTCGGGACATTCTGTGTTGTCTGTGATTGAAATTCGATAAGTTCTGTTTTTGTTAGATTCAGATGTAATTTATTAGCAATGAACCATTTCAGAAGTCGATATGATGTTGTAATAAATTGCTGAGAGAGGGTTTGATAGTTATTGTGATTAAAAATCAAAGATATTTAAAAAAAAAATCATAAGCAAAAGGTGAAACAGTAAGAAAAATCTATTTTGTTCACTGCTACGGAAATCAGGAAGGTCATTAATATATAACAAGAATAATAGAGGTCCCAAAACTGAGCCCTGAAGTACTCCCTTTATGACTGTTGAAAAATTTGACATATATACCTTTTCATTGTTGAGAATTTGGACGCACTGAACACGGACAGTGAGATAAGACTGAAACCATTTAAGCGCTACACCACGAATTTCATATATTTCAAGCTTGCTGAGTAGGATCTGGTGATCGACCACATCAAACGCTTTACTTATATCACAAAATAAACCTAGAGTGTGCTCGCCGGAATTCAAAGAGAAAAGAAGTTTATTCAACGCAAAAGCAGTTGCATATTCAGTGTTTTTGTTGGGCATAAAGCCAAATTGACAAGAAGACAAAATATTGTTTATTTCTAAGAAGTTAAAGTATGTTGAGTACAATTTTGTCAAATATTTTTGAAAAAAGTAGGTGTAATGGATATCGGTTTGAAAGAATTGGGGTCTGTTCTTTTAGAGTTTGTTTTTAACAAAGGGGTGGTTTTGTGATTTTAAGGTATTTAGGAAAAATTCCCTCAGACAAAGAAAAGTTGAAGATAGCGAACTCTTTGATTAAGGGGAGATAGGCAGTTTTCTCGCTCATATGCTATTTAAATGGGGAAACATACACATAGTTAGGTACACTTATCTCCTTAACCACTTGTCCTACAAATCTGAAACTTGAGCAATAGTATAAGTGAGGTATATTGAGTATCTTATACCTATTTATAATAGGTTTTACTCATAAAAAAATAAGTTTTAAAATAATTATAATTTTGAAATTTTTTAAATTTATTTTTTTTAAGGGAAAAATTTTTTTATAAATAATTTGCTAGGATACAAGCACAAAATTAGGTATACCATAGAAACAATGTATTAGTTGCTATGAGTAAAAAATTTCAGGTTTCTATTTACTTTAGTTCTTGAGAAAAGTGTACCTAAGTGTAAAAAAACAAGGTTTCGGAAAATCGCATATAAAGATAAAGGTATGGTTTTATTGCTCACATTTCTAAAAGGCACCAGCAGAATATTCCTTTTCCCCATCTTCTTGCTCCTCCTTATCCTTCCTTATTAGCCTTCTTTTGATTCTTCTCTTCTTATTCTGGTCCCTTGTCTCCATGTCTGCTTTCAGAATTCGACAGCGATCAATCGTTTGAAGACCTTGAACAGTGTAACGTCCCGGTTTAATTCCAAGTCTTTGAAACACATTCACTTTTGCCACTGAACCTTCATTGTAGCACAGTACTGCATCTGTTGCACCTAGTTGGAGGGTTGGTAGGCTAACAAACTCAGTTTTAGGCAATCTTTTCCATATGCAGCTGTTCAGACTTTCGTTGGGGTTTTGTGTCTTTCCGTGTAGGCAGCGCTTGAGGAGTTCAGGTTTTGAGATATCTTCATAAATTGGTTTTATAAGAAGCATTACAGCTTCAGGCAAGGAGTGTTTATGAGTAAATGGAGTGTTAGTGAACTTGGCTTTGTGAAACTTGCACCACGTGTCTTCATCGGAAGGGCAAAGGTCGTGTTGTGGGTTCGTGTCAGTAGACAGCTTATGGTAGAAGGTTACCCACACAGCGTCTTGCATTTTTTTAACATCAGTTGTATTTCTTCTGATTGCCAACCCATAGAAGGTTTGCAAGTTGTCGATTTCAGCATCGGTTAGCCTACCCTTGCCTCCCAAAACTTTGCCGTCACTGAGTTTTTTTCCTTTCATCGCAGCCTTTAACTTTCGAAGTCTTGTGCCAAGGCGCTTTTGGATATGGCCTACACACTCCAGTTTGACGATATCCACATCTTCCCCATAAGGCTTAGCTTCTATAACGGACTGAAAACCTTTAGAGTCCCCATCCCCTAAATATTTGGTATACCGCACCCGAAGCCTCTCTTCTGACCGACCGCAAACGATGTTGGCCCCGGCCACCTCCATACCTCCACTTGATCCGGAGTAATTTGCCTTGCAAACTTTCTTGTGCTCTTCCAGCTCTTTTTCATCATTTTTGTATAAATCTCTGGCACAGTTTATACAAAATTTGGACATACATTCAAAGTCTAACACTTTACTAGTATCAAACGACGTAACAGTAATGATTCCATTCAAAGATTTGTAACCACGCTTCTGCCAAGTGCCATCAAAAGCCGCAGCTATGTCAGAACTTCCATTATTCTCTTCTACAGCCTCTGTAGCAGCATTTCTGAGAGAAGCATCACATACCTCTGTAACTCTAGGCAAGATGGTTTTGTATAGTACCTGCATCCTGGAGTTTGGCGGAGCTAGATTCATGACAGCAGAAAACATTTTACCAGCCTCAAGCCCTTTGCCGATTGATCTTAGGCCATAAGCATACCTAATATTTAGTTCATGCTTATTTTTTATTGTCTTTGTGTTCATGAATGCACTACTAAACTTACAAATATTACAGTCCAACACTAATTTATGGGCTATGCCATTAGTGTAATTAGAATCAATCCGAACGCTAATAGAATTTGATGCACTACAACTGATACACTTAGTAAAACTATTTATAGCCTGAGACAACAGTTGAAGGTTAATGATTAAATTTATGTCATCATCTTCATACTCATAATCCTTGGGTGATTTTGAGCCAGTCAGTTTTCTAGAACTAGAGGAAGTTACCTTAGGCTGAGTTTCTGGAGTCTGGTCTAGGTTAGGTTTTGTAAACTGATTACCCTGGTACCTCTTACGGTTGAATTTTTTTATCCTAGGCATAATTGTATATTAAGGTAAATCACTTATTGAAAATAATAACTAAATATATAGAATCAAGCTGTAAAAACTTAGTTGTAAACAACTTAGTTTGTCACTTGTTTGTAAACACACCACTGACTGAACAATATGTAAAAATCACGAACTGTCAACATCAGCTGTCAGAAAAAAAGCTAGTCACAAATATTCAGAAAACAGAATTGAACTAATAGACAGTGTGACCAACACACTAAACTAAAAGAAAACAGTAGTATATACTTTCAATTACTATACAAAGTACCGTAGTTGAAACCAGCGCGCAGAATTTGACACTAGACGCTACAACAAAGAATGACACACCTATGTATTTTATTTTTCCCTGAACTATATCGAATGAAAACCATATAAAAGTATATATTTTCTTAAACAGAATTAAATGGAGAATCCAATAAAAATGTTAAAAAAAAATCAACTTTTTAGTCAGAAAACTGCCTATCTCCCCTTAAGGACGATGAAATCTCAAATATGTCCTGTACTCATATACTATTACACACTTCCCTCCCCTTGAAAAAGAACAATTTTTATCAGCTCTTGAACTTAGCCGAAAATAACTATGAACATTTTGAAAGAGTGTTGAATGAAATTCGCTCTTGCTCACACCGGTAGGCCTACTTCGGCCCCAGTTGAACGAGTTTTTTTACTAATTAAAAAATGCCTGGACACCCGATTGAAATAGATTATCGTCAGTGGAGAAGGTTGAAGCTATTATGAGCATCAAAGTTAACAGTGACATGTCATGTACTGAATATTTTGAAGCCACAAAAAATAATGTTTCTTTACTTTTAAACAAATATCTTCAGAAAAAATATGACTAGTTTTAGCCTTCAACCAGTACAACTACTTAATGACAATTTATTAAGTCCGGCCAACTTAACTTAAACATTATGAACTTTTTTTTTAAGTGTACAAAACATGTGTGTTACTATTGTAGACTATTACTCTGAAATCTTAAAAGAAAATATAGTAATACTACTAAATATCACAATGCCGTTAGTATAATTTTCCCAATTTAAGAACCCAAATCGCATATCATAAAATTCATTAAAACCGTTTACAAAATCTCCCCCACCTCACCATACCCCCAATCTGGTGTCCGTATTTTACCCCAATCTAAAATCTGGTGTCCGTATTTTACTATGAAAATGTATGGAAAACCTAGTCCTAACTAACCATAGATTAACGGCAGAACAAAAAGTCAAATATAACCTATTTCAAGAGAAACAGAAGAAACAACATTTGATGTTTGAAATACCAAGAAACAGCTGTAGGCCTATATTGTTTTTATCTTCCCGTCCATATTGACGAGGAAATTGATATCAAGGCTTTTTAGGCAAACAAGCGTAACTAATTAAAGGTAAACATTTATTTTTATTCACAAACTGATATGAACGTTAGTAAAATGATAAATTACATAATTACACAGCTTTTTAAATTATTTTATGAATCATGTCTATTTACACTTTAAAATCAATATTGCACATATTGTACAATACTCATAAAATGTTATCGGTAGTATATTCGCTTCGATCCTACTGGATTCATATGATTAAGGGTGATAATGTTTAGATCAATGATTCAATCAACAAGACATGTTACAGGCTAGGTCATGCAACATACTAATATAAGATAAGATGCATGATAAAATAATAGTAGCTGAGATCATGCACTAGTCAAATAAACAAAGTTTTCAGTTTTAAAACTAACAAAGCAGCCAATGAAGAAAACATGCAAGCAATACAATTTTTACATAATATATGCAAACTAACACATAATAATTAAAAGATACGAAATAATATATACGTATTACATAATTAAAAACAAATATGGACAGAGCCAAAAATCAACGATCTCAAACAGAGCCAAAACAAATGTTGAAAGGGATCCGGTGATTATCACCATCTGTTCATTTGTCATTGGACTATTAATTAATGACATGTTCTAAGGAATTTCGGCTTCTAAGCCTAGCTAATTGTCATACCGAAACCGGGAAAGGCTCCTAATCAACTTGAGATTCATCATACAGACCTATAAGTTTACTGCCAATCATTTCAAAATTGTTTGAAAAACGTTAGCTCAAAAAATAGCACCCTTTGATCAGCATATACCTAGCCACCATTTTGGAATTAGATCAAATGATAACACAATAGGACAAGTCGGCAGTTTGACTGAACCGATTCGTCAGTGCTTAGAACACAAACAAAGCTGTTTAGCTGCCTTTTTAGATGTCAGCAAGGCAGGTGACAAAGTTAGGCATAGGACTACTTGTTTGTTATGCATCATAAAAAAGTGTTTGCCCAATTCCAATTTCTCAATACTAAAATCCTATCTCACCAATATGTTTTTTTTTTTTTTTTTTTTATTAAAAATGGAGATGTTCTTATCAGTTCCTTCCTATATAATCTGGATTTCTCCAACGAAGTGTGCTTGAGCAATTGTTGTACATCTTATAAACTGCTGATCTCCAATTAAATCAACATTCTCATTTGCAACATTTTCTGACTATACACAGCTATTATGTCAATGTATATAACGCACAAGCATCGATTCACTTGCAACACAGTTTGAATGATATTATCTCATGGTTTAATACTGGGAGAATTAATGTACATGAAAATAAATCATCTCATGTATCGTTCACATTAAATCATAATAATTCTTGTACTCCAGTTTCAACTAATAATACTTAATATCGTAAGTAAAATACTTAGGAATGCAAATATTGATAGATGACTAACTTGGAAATCTAACACCTGAGAGAAAGCAAAGAAAAAACATTCAAATTTAAAAATAAAATTTAAGTATACTATCATCCTTATTAAAAGTATTTCTTCTTTTATATATTTCTATAGTTTCCCTTACGATTCTCGGGTACGATTTCTTTTATATATTTCAATATTTATAGAAATATATAAAAGAAGAAATACTTTTAATAAGGATGATAGTATACGGCTGCCAAAGACATGGGAACCCATTTTAAGTAAATTGAAATAAAATGGAAGAGTCAGCCATATTGATTTTCTTCGGCCAATGACGGTAACTCAGGTTGGTCGTGCCTCCGCCCCCCCGTCCAGCATACCTGCCAAACCAGTCCCCACCCCACCTGAGCTGGTTTTATAAAAAAGGTCATTCACCGATCTCGATCTCAGTCTCAGAGAAACCACTGAGGATTCCACATCACAGTATGGGCGATACGTCTGGTTATCTTGTAAATATTGTAGATAGTATAGGCTAACCTTGACGAGGTTGTCACCGGAAAATGTAGATTCTAGTTATAATTTTCTTTATTTTGAAACTCTGTTTTTTTGTTTTGCAATTGCACCACTTCTATAGATATACCGCTTAGAAAACGTCCTTTTCAACTTACTTGTGCGAGTGAGATGCAGAGTGCTGCAGGAAGACAGAGAACTACTCTTCCCCCACTGTGTAATTACTCATAAAGTTGTCAGGGAAACCGGAGTGGTAGGCCGCATGCTGACGGGGCAAAGGCAAGCCACCCCATTTTACGTCATTAGCAGCAGTGGCCATTAGTTGGATTGATGAATCCTAACAAATCAAGTTCAGAACGATTAAATTGAAGTATTATTTGGTATTCAAACAACAATTAATAACAGCGATAACACAATGAATAATAAAGTTGCATAACAATAATGTTGAACAAATAAATAGCATTGAAACAAACTTTTACAGTTCGTTACAGTTATTTTTCAACTAAACTCTTTTGCGGAAATTGTTTTGACGGTGGAAGTTAGCCAAGCCCGTGAAATAAATAAATAAATATAATAAATAAATTCTTTATTGCATAGTACAATTGTGTTGCAAAAGTCAAAATTTAGTCTAGCCTAAAACACTCACACACAATCGGACATATTCATAGATAAATGTTGCCCATGCATCCTACATTCACACTTGACACCAGAATTGCATGATAAGGTGTTTACTGATTGTCCCAGTGGCTTTGAAAGAATTCTTCAACTGAATAAAAAGCATTTTCCAAGGTATTTTAAACGTCTTTTGAACAAATTCAGGTTTTGATTTTTAATTTGTTCAGGGAGCAAATTGATTATGTTCACACCCATTTGTGATGGCAGACGCTTGAAATCTGCGCTTCTATGCCTCTGCGTTCTGTAATAATTATTCCTCCCTCTGGTTCATAAGAGTGACCATCCCTGCCGCCCGTCAAAGTGCAGGGACTTGCAGTACAGGGGACCTCCAATATATAGAGGCAGGGTAGGGTCCCTAAACGCTTCTCGACACGACTCTGACGTTTAATTTGAAAAAAGTTCTGACAGCTCTTTTTTGAAGTCTAAATACACTTTCCAGCTTATATTTAGAACAGCTACCCCAAAGTCTTAAACCATAGGCTAAGTGGGTATGGATCAAGCCATAATATGCAAGTTTTAAGACTTCCAGGGAGCAGAATTGTGCCAGGTTGCGCAGAGCAAAAATGCCCGAGTTAACTCTAGCACACACACTGTCAATGTGAACGTCCCAAGTCATCCTTTGTCAAAGTGTATTCCAAGGAACATCGTGCCCTCCTTTTACTCAAAGAGTACATCGTCCACCATTACTGTAATTTGGTTCTGTTCAAAGTGTTGAGGAAGACAAAATGTTATGAAATTTGACTTAGAATTGTTTGACTTGAAATAATGCAGCTCAGCGGTGGAAAGATCCCTCTGTCGCTGGAACCCCTACATGTGCTAAATATAATACGCAGGCCGTTTTCTACCCGGGCCCAATTATAACAGTGTCTTTATCAGTATAATATAATAATATCATTTAACTGATTTTGTTTACAGTTCGTCATTTTTCCCTACTCTCTTAGTTTTTTATATTTAATAATAAGATGAAAACAACGAAAGTTTCTCAACATCTGTTATATTTGTTTGTTCTACCCTTAATCTATGGTCAGTTACATCTAAATATTTATCGGCAAAATATTGCAAGTTTTAATTTTACAATATTTACATTTGTAGTGCTATAAGAATGACTCTATGTATATATAAAACATAGGGTAATATGTTTATTTATTATGAACATGTTTAGTAAGCTATATTTCATTCATTTATTGGTTACTAATATAAACGCAATTCATGGATAGCCATGAATATTTATTATTTTATTTTAATTCAATAATAATTAATTATTAAACTCAAAGACAAAACATTTAAAAAGTAAGAACACGAGAGTCAATATGTTTTTCTTAACCAATAACCATATGTGGTAAATAAGTGATTTTGACATTCACAGAGCTTAATTAAATTTCATTTTACAACAACTCGTCTTTTTTGGAATAATAATATGATGGAATCATTTTTTTAAATAAATTAGAAATTTCAGGTAAAACAATTTTACGTTTTAAATTCTAGAAATACAATGTACGTAGTGTATAGTTTAATAAAATAAAAAGGTCTCCACTATCAATTAACCAGAGAGGCATTTTATAAATGCATACTCTTTATTTATTATTCTAAGCCTAATTTTGTATTGAACGATTGGGTAAGTAACTTAATTTTGGATTATTGGAATTGATCTCTCCAAAATAAATGTTGTATCCAAGTTGTAACAACAGAATTTAATTTACCATATTAGAGATTGAAACGATTCATTGTATTGTTTTATTATAAATGAAGCTTAAAACAAACAAACCGAGTGTAACATTACTTAGAAGGAGATTTTTCTGACGGAAATAAATACCAAATTGTTGGTTAACAGGTAGTCTAGATGGAGAATTGCAATGTACTATATTGTGATGAGCTCAGGTGGGGGTGTAGAGCACACAAGGGAGAGAATAAAGATCGATGCAGCAGCGCTCCTAGCGGTGGACCCGACAACCGTCATTTCTCTCCGGTCCGCGATTCACAGACTCTCGGTCAGTCAGCAGTTTGGTTCACTCAGTTCAGTTCGTTTAGTGCCGGCAAGACTATAATAGGACCACGACGCTCCCTCTCGAGCGACTGCAGTTTGTTGTCATCAGAAGCGTGTCATTAGGATGGCAGTTTGTAAGTACACAAAATCAATAAAAGCGTATTTTAATTTATTAATGTTCCTGCAATGTTATAATAATTATTGCGATTGTCACGTTTTATTTTATTGATAAATTATTTATCTTTAGTAATTAACCTTCAAATTTCAAGGAAAACGTTCTAATAATTCTATTAATTTCATTATCTATGTTTTTAATAATGTAAAATTAAATTCCAAAACCAGATTCAGAGAAAGCAATGTTATATAATTTCAATCTTGTTCAGGGCTTGCATTTTTGTTTTTGGCTGGCCTGGATACAAAGTTGCAATTTTGCAAAACGTGAATAAATTCAGACCAACGAATCATTAATTATTCACAATAGCCTTAAAATTGAACAAATAGACACTTCATTATATCTCCCCCAGATATTATGATTATATCGCTAGATAATATTTGATTTTCCCCTCTTGAATTTAAAAATAGATAAAACTATCAAATAACAATACTAATAACAATATTGATAGGAAATATATACAACATAATATTTTTAACTATAGTTACAATAGCGTATAATAAGTGGTCTTTGAAGGTATAAAATAATTGCTTAAGTTCTAATAATAAACAAGTTCTTGGTTTTGGAAATAAATTGTCTTTGGCTGGTTTAAAGGGACAAGTCTTAAGCTAGATAAATTTTGATGAAATGTCTGTTATATCATAATTTTAATAATATTTGTGTAAAATCTTATATTACGAGGGTCATTCAGTAATTAATGAGATTATAAGATTATATAACAGGTCTGGGGATAAAACTGTCGGTAGAGTAATTTTGTTACTTTTATAGCTTTAAGTTAATATCACTGGGACAAGCCCTGATCAGCTGATTTATTAACATTGTTGTTTTTATAACCTCAAAAATACATTTAATGAGCTAGTCCACTTGAAAATCCACCTTAGTTGAACAACGTTCTGTTATCGTTTTTTACTTGCTGAATGTGAAAAACCAGTGAATATATACTCTAGAATGACTAAATTGTACGGTGAAAATTTTTTGAATCGTGCAAATTTTTACAAGTGCGTAGAACAGTACAAAAATGGCCGAGACTCAGTGATTGACGAACACCGTCCTAGCCGATCAGTTGAAGTTTCAACTCCCTCACTTGAAAGTCGAATTGACGACATAATTTGTGCTGACCGCCGAGTTACTGTGGAAATGATAGTTGAAAAAGTTAATGTACAGTTCACTAATTACTATAAACAAGTTGAAGTACCGCAAAACATGTGCAAGATGGGTCCCAAAGGAACTGACACGGCTACACAAGGAAACAAGGTTGAGAGTGTCACAGAGCTACAGGAACGTTATGAAAGAGAAGGTGAGCACTTCCTCAACAAAATTTTAACATGGGATGAAACTTGGGATCACTATTATGTGCCAGAATCAAAAAGGCAAAGCACTGAGTGGAAGCACACCAGCTCACCTGCCAGGAAAAACCCAAGCATCAGCAGGAAATGCCATGTTGACGGTGTTGGGATGCTGAAGGTCCGGTTTTTCTGTGTGATCTTGAAGAGCAGCGTACAATTAACATCCTATACTACTTGGATATCCTTTTGAACAAAGTGAAGCCAGCCATGAGAGAAAAACGTCGTGGATCTTAAAGAAGAGGTGTGATTCTCCAACAACACAATGCACGTCCTCATATTACTCAACTAACTAGAGAAACCACCAACAAAATGGGCTGGGAAGTAGTGTCTCACCCGCCCTTACAGCCCCGATTTAGCACCAAGTGATTTCCACCTGTTTGGTCCGCTGAAGGAGGAATTGCGTGGAAACAGGTTCCAGGATAACGAGGACATGAAGAAGTTTGTGGGAAATTGGCTCAAACACCAAGATAAAGAGTTCTTTGTAGCTGGCATAGAAAAGCTTGTGGTTCGTTGCAACAAGTGCATAAATGTTCAAGGGGATTATGTTGAAAAGTAGTAAAAGTTGTAAAAATGTTTTGTAAAAGTACAATGAGTTGTAAAAGTTGTTTTGTAAAAATAAATTGTTTCCTCTCTAGACCCGTTTGTCTCTTAATTGTTAAATGACCCTCCTATTTTAGTTTTAAGTCTTGAATTCGTTTTGATGAATCTATCATGATGCTTGTTGTTGTTAGGTTGTAGTGTTATTATTGTTAGGTAACATTGTTATTGTGCAGTTTAACTGGTCTATCACCCTGTGTTAATTACTCAGTGAACTACTGTATAGCTGCACAGCTGAGTGGTGTCTGTGGGATTTAATTAGGTACCAGCTGTGAGTGAATGGTAATCAAGCACATACCTCAGCTGATAATGACTTCTTCCCATTGTTGTTAGTAGATGAGCAAGGCCATCTAAATATAATGATAGGGTGCTTTGTTTTATTGCAGACTATTATGAACATAAACTTATAATATGTGAACAAAGTTGTGCACCTATAATACTTGTACAATTTACATAATGAATAACACAGTTATATATAAGTATATTTCATAATATAAATTAGTAATGTAACTGTGCATTGGTAAACACTTTCAAGCCTGTTTGTGATAACCCACTAAAGATTAAAAAACACCTCTAAAAATTGTTATGATTGTGTAGTCCTGATGAATGATAAAGTATAATTATCTCTATTTGACTAAAATTGTTATGTAATTTTCATAAATTAATGTAAAACTTCAAAAATATTCAGATTAAGAAAATGACATTTCAGCTTAACTTAAAAAAAAAGTAGATTATATCTCTTTTTAAATTTCCATGCTTAAGTTACTTATTCAATATCTACATCCTACAATTACTCTTATTTTTAAATTACCTCTTAGATCGATTCATTCATTATTACGATTCATTTTTAATGTTTGCAACTTTTCGTCATTAGGAGTCAATTATTGAATCACCACTTCCACACCTAAGGAGTCACTTAAATGACAACTTCGTATAATTTTGTCAACCTTCTCTACATACTTTGTCATTGAGAGCCACTTCTTGGATCTCTGTCTGCTACAGTGCAATTATTGGGGGTCACTTATTAGATCTCTACTCTCAACGCCCAATAGTAACTCCTGAAATAACCACAGTTACCAAATAATTAGGAGTTCTCGGTATCAAACTGTCACGGTTAGTAATAAATATTACATTTATTTTACACAATACAAATTGCATTTTTCTTGACATATTGACATTTAGGAATATCTTCCTGATGTTTGTGGATTATTTTTTACTTCACCCTCCAATCTGCAACTTTATCCTACTAGTAAAGTACCTTACCGATCATCAGCTCAGTTGGGTATTCAAATTTTTGTCTTTACAGTTAGAACCATGCTTTACTTTTTTTTTATTTCCTGAACTTTTTTTTTAGTCCTTTTCATAGGTATATATTGTTTAGATTTATTAAAACATCAGCTGAAACCTATCTTTCCTTTATATTTCTTTGCCATTAGTTTTCTTGTTGTTGATTACTATCAAAATTTATTGTTAAAAAATGACTTTACCATAGGTGAGACCTACTTTGTAACATTCAACCATGTTATTGTTGTGATTTTCTTTTTACAAATAACATGTATATTTGTTAGATTGAAGGTAAGTTTGATGTAAATTATATAAATTTGTTTCTAGCCTCAATCTGTAAACTAGATTTACAGATTGATTTTACATGTATTTCGTTTTAGATTAAATTCTTTTCAAATTGTGCACATACACTATTCGGGATCTACTCTGAAATGGAAATCATACAGATATATGCCTTTGGCAACATACTGTAAATAGGGTTAGTAATCAATAAATGTAAGAAATCAGTATGATTTTAACTTTTTTAATAATCTGTTGTCATTTCATATCACAAACTCCTATTAAAATTATTATGGATGGTATAGTTCTATTTACAACCCACTGCATGAACAATTCTGTTTGAGGCCTCTATACTAACTCTACATGAATCTTCCTTATAACAAACCCCCCATCCCTAACTATATACTTACATATTTTAACTCTACTAAATAAAAAATATTTATAGAAGCAAAGTCCTACAGTTGTTAAAATATATATTGTTTTATATGTTTGTTGTTTTGTTTATCTTGCCTCTTGATTTTGTTTGTACAATAGTTACAATGCTAATTAGGAGATGGTAATGGAATAATCCTTCTTCCTGGAGGCACAATATTTTGTGAGAGTAATGGCCCATCCTTTTCCTGATGAATTATGTTGCTCATAACGCCATGGGCAAAGTTGTTTAGGTTTTTTTATTAAACAAAAGGAAGCATTAAGGAACTAGAAACTGGCATTTAAACTTCTAAAATGATCTATTTAAGATCCAACTTGGGACTATTTATTCATTAAATAATGTCCCAAAAACAAGAATTCTTAAAATTTACATCAATCTGTTACTCTATGACCATGCCTACTTAGTTATTCAGACCTTTCTTCTAAGTACTGCAATAAATACTTTGTCAGCGCGCCATGACTCATATAGATGTGACAAATTTCTATATAATTGCTCAACAAGTTGGGTTGTAATCGTAGGATAAACATACAAACAGGTGAATAACCTTATGGTCAAGTTAAACAGAGACCATAGTTTGTCCACTCAATTAATTTTTCTGTATTTGCTAACATCAGCTCATATATTTTTGTATATTATTAAAACATGATATTAATATTAATATATTTTTTTCATGTTAGTTATTATTTATTATTTTAATGCTTAATTTAAAGAAATTAAACATAAATCAGATATATCTTCAGGTTAGTGTTTTTCTCTACTTAAAGAGAAGTTCTTAATTTAAAAGTTTTACTAATTCTGTTTTCTAATATTTTTAGAAATAAATGGTATTTATTATTGATATTTGTCGATGGAAATGATTCATTGATTGAGATTAACTGTAAAAGCATAAAACCACAGTCTCCTTTATTTTGTTGTATCTGATTTTCAGTTCTTTTTGTTTATACCAGTTTGTTAATTTTAATAGCTTGACAAACTTTTGTCTATTTATATTATTAACAATAGGTTATCTAAACAATTAATTTATGGCTATTTTTTTTACTTTCTCTTAAATTACTATGCATGATAAATATGTCAAAGCTGTAATTGATATAATCATTTTTTTAACTTATTTTTTATTGTTTACCATTTTATTGGTAGGTAGCGTTGTTGGTTCAATCCCAGCTTCATGTGGTAAAGGTTTTCAGTTCGATCCCAATCAGAGTCAATACATTTTGAGAAGGATCAGCTGATAATCCCCGGCTGTTCATTTGTCATTGGGCTATTAATTAATGACACTTTCTAAGGAATAGTTGGCCTTAGTTGGTAACAATGACTACATTCGCTCATCTACACTCATCACACTCATTCGAAATCCATATTTGCCCATATCTTGACGATCGGCGTCTTATGAATAAATAAAAAAAAAATAAATAAATGAAAAAAATATTGAGTCTTAATAATTTAGTATATCTTGTATCTTTGAAGTGTTTAAACTCAATATTCCTCACACAAATTACAAATAATATCGTACTAAAATACCTAGAATTGTACGCTTACTATACGTAGATAAAGATAAAATTAACGTAGAAGCAAGTCATGGTAAAGCAAACTTCACAATTCAAGTAAACTACTTTGATAACATAGGTACAAAACTTGTAGCAGATTCCTTTGTTTAAAGACTCCTATTTACAGTTTAAATATTTACGATTATGAAAATTAAAAAAAGCCAGCCTTGGAATAATGTGTTGCCTATATTAATTATTTGGTTACGCTCTTGAACAATCAAGATAAACTGTTATTCACAACCAGTTCCTGGACAATATTCCCATATAAATTTCGTTTGAAGGCTATACTTTTGTCTTATGTTGTTTGTTGATTATGAATAACTGACATGAATTATGGAATCATTATGAACTTTTGCAATTGTTAGGATAAATATTGTTAGGTATTGAAGCAAACATTTTAATTTCTGAAATGGGAACTCATCTCTTCAGATCAGAATGAACCCAGACTGTACCAATGTGTATGCTAGGCCATAAGGTGAAGACCAAACTCAACGTGAAACTAACAAATACCAATAAACGGATACATTACCTATTCCAAATCTTAGGAATAGTTTGTGTGTGTTGTTGTATTTTGTTTTTAATTTTTTACTATTTTCATTATTTTTAATTATTTCATTTTGGAAAAAGATTATTGCTAGCTAATCCAAAACATGTTTCTATAATTAATTAATCAAAGTCGTCAATACTAAGATTTAATCTCAGGCAGAGATTGAAGTTAGTGTATTTCTGCATTATCATAAAAGCTTTAAACTCCATATTTAAAAATATTTTCATTAGTGTTTTGTCTGTATAAGTATTAAAACCTCTGCATTTTAATGCTTTACTTGTTGCTCAATTCAAATTCTGGCATTATGTTTATCTATGAAATTATGTCTGTTTTTATTATCAGAATTGGTTCTGCCTGCTTTTCACAAAACCTATTATATTAATTTTAAAAATGCTCTTGTTTTGTAAATTTAGTAAGCTTACCCTTTCTCCCAGCATAATGTTTAAAGAAAATGGCAAATAGACAAAAAAATTGATGATGTCATATTATATGTTAATTAATCAGTTTTACTTACATTAAATTAATTAAGAAAATATTAGTTCAATTTTTTTATTGATAGTGTTTATTTAGTAACATGTCCTCTACCATCTTGAAACCAAATATCAGATAACTTAATTCAATAATTGCCTGCATATTTAACATTAAGAAAACTATCAAAATTTGACTTAAATAACACAAATCACCTAAAAATTTTTAATCAAAATAAGCTTAAACCCAAATTTTGCTATTATATTTTTTGTTTCTTAAGAACATGGGTTCAAGGTTAGATATTACATGACAGTGTGGAAACACTTGTGAGTTCCTAGAAAACTAAATAAAATTACAAACTAAACTCAAATTGAAAACACTAACAAACGTCCTGGATTGTTATTATGAACTTAGAGACATGAGAAGGTGTACAGATTCCACAAGATGTATCTCAGGATCTGCTGTGAGTCATATAAAAATGAAAAAAAGTAAATTATGTATAGATTGGTGAAGAACTAAGATAAGATAAGATTTAATCAACAAAGTGTCAGTAGTGATAATAAAATATTTAAAACATTTCTAATATTAAAACTAATATGCACTGTTCATAAATATTGATTAATGAAAAGGGACATTGTAATATATACTTTTATTGACTTTGTTCTGTTTGTACTTAGGTATGTTGTTGCTTAATTGAAATCTGATAGTTTTTCAGTCAATACTAAAGAAATATTTATTTTGATAGTTTAAAACAAAAAAAATTTATAGCAGTTTTCAGTAAATTTATGTCCAGTTGCATACTTATTATGTGGGGTATTACAGCACAGTTCGGCTGGAGAGTTCTATCAAAGCTGCCCAACAACTTTCTCTTGCCGACACTGTTCAGTCCAAGTATGTAATACTCTTTGCACTGTTATTCGCTGAACCCACTATCAAATAACCCTGCATTAGTAATAGTACTACAAGGTTATTTGATAAGTTCACTAATTTACAAATAAAAGAAGTATAAAATATAATTATAAGTATCAAACCCAAGATATCTGCCAGTAATCTTGAAGACAGTGTCCCTTCAAGAGTTGTAAAAGAGTGTGCTAGCCTTATTGTTGCACTGCTGACAGATATTGTTAACAGTTTAGTCCATGAGTCAGTCATTACTTCACCACTAACAATTTAAAAAATCATTCCTGTTTTTAAAAGAGGCAAACATAATCAAGTAGAAAATTACCGACCTATTTCCATACTGTCAAGTTTCTCCAAGATAATAGAAAAAACAGTTTATAACCAAATATTGAATTTCCTGGAAACCGATTCAATAAGCAATCCATTACAATTCGGCTTTCGGCCAGGGAATCAACTAAATTGGCACTAATTCAATTTGCAGAGAAAATTGTTCATTCAATTGAATCAAAACAATCGATCTCAGGTTGTTCTATTGATTTAAGCAAAGCTTTTGATCTTCTAAAGTTCCCCTTACTTACAGAAAAGCTAACAAAATTTGGTATTCGCGGACAATGTTTGAATTGGTTTACAGACTACATCGAGAATCGATACCAGTTTGTTGAAATCACCAACTATGCCACAGAAAAGAAAATTTATAGATCCTTGGTAATCCTCAGGGGTCTATTCTTGGCCCGTTACTTTATATTATTTATGTAAATGACATTGTACAGGCAGTTCCTATTAAAAAATTAATCGCCTTTGCAGATGAGACAACATTAATTAACATAAGTAACAATATTACCAATCTTGAAATTGATACGTACATAGATCTCAATCACGTTGCTCATTATTTTAATACAATTGGTATGATAATAAATGAAACCAAAACAGCATTTATCCACTTTGAAATATCAAATAAAATAAGTAAACCTAACCAAATGAATGTATTCCTCAAATAAATTGATTTAATTGAAACCTATAGTACAAAATTCCTCGGTGTAATAGTAGATTCTCAACTGAATTAGAATGTACACATTGATCATATTTCTACAAAAATATCCTCAGGACTTCACATTTTAAGAAGGAACTTTAAATTAGGAAATAAAAGAACTACCTTAAATTGCTATTATGCATTCATATTTTCACACATAAATTATTCAGTAGTATTATGGGAATCCTCATCAAGGATTCATCCTAAACCACAATGAAATATTTTTGTTGCAAAAAGAGCATTGCATTATATTGAAAATCTAAAACCTTCTGAGTCATGTAAAAGGGGATTTGTAAATAACAATATCTTGACTGTTGTATCAATATACATACTTGAGTGTATCCTTTACTATAAAAACGTGAGTACATTGAAATTAAAAAAAAGAACATAATTACAACACAAGTAACACTAATTTTTCAGAATATCACCATCTAAAACTCACTGAAACTAAACCATCCTACATTGGCCAAAAATTCTTTGACAAATTACCATTAGAAATGAAATGTCAATAATTAGAATCAAAACATTTCAAGAACAAATTTACAAGCTTGGCTTCTCAAAGAATGTTATTATAGTATCAATGAGTTTTTTTATAGGGATAGGGCTTGCACATTCTCATAGAAAACCAATATTATACTCTAGTACCTTAAGTGGATCATGATGTAATTTTATGCAATTACTGTGCTATGTAAATTGTACTCTTGACAACTTTTATACCTCTTGAATAAGGTTTTTGTAAAAGCTAAATAAAAATAAAATAATAAATTAAAAAGAACCAGAAACCTCTTCAATATTTTGAATTGAACATCAGAATATGATATGGTGGTGTTTTAACAGTCATTATTCACACAAGTTAATGTCATTTTGCTCTTTTAAGATATTTTGAAAAAGTGTATTTGAACTCTTATTACATATGTTAATCAATTTTATTTTAAGGGTTTGATGACAATCTAGATAGCATTCCTAATTGATGAATATTATAAACATTTTATGATTTCTTAGTTTTGAAAATTATATTTTTTGTATTTAAATATAAATATTGCTGTAAGCATAAGGTATAACATTAGTATCAGGGTGTTCAATTTAACCTGGATGCCATTGGGATCTTAGAAACTTGCAAAAATTACAACAATGTTTAAATGGGTGACCATTCCTCATTTCTGATAAATATTGAATAATGGAAATTGAAAATAAAATTTTGAAAGTCGAGTTTCCATTTCCATATATGGCGACCAACTTCCAGATTTATAATAGAAACCCACATTTTTATTTTATGTTATATTATCTACAATGAATGTTATGGAGTTATCACTTTAATATTTCAGTTATTGTGGTAGTAATAGTAAATGAAGACTAAGTTAAAAATTGCATTTATAAACTTGATTTCATATTTATTGCATTTAACATTAATTTTATAATATTAGTGTTTTACAAAATGTTTAATTGGGAGTTAGTTGAGATTAACAGCTGGTTGTTTTCTAAATGTTCAGAGTCATCTGATTATGTTGAACATTACTCATTGTTGGCTGGAGATATTCACCGCAATTGTTTTTGTATAACCTACGGTTAATAATTAATGCTCGTAGTTATTTTAAATAGCAAAATGAACAAAAAATTATATTTCCCCATTACGAGTACTAATTCATAACTATAGATTATACAAAAACAATTGCGGTGAATATCTCCAGCCAACAATGAGTAACGTTAAACATAATTAGATGACTCAGAATACTTAGAAAATAAACAGCTGTTAATCTCAACTATCTCCCAATTAAAGTTTAACACCATAACAAATTCTCGTAGCTTTGGATTTTTCTAATTAAATGCGATGTCTTCATTTAGAATTATAAAATAATATTTCATACAACAATTCTATACTATAATGTATAACATATATATATATAAATTTATTGAAACAAATAATTGTGCTCATTTATGTTAGTTATGTGTAGAAAGAGTTATCAGTAATGGTGTTCTCATTTTGATAGTTAACTGAGTATATATGAATGTATACTTGTTACTGCCATCAGAGGGGGCACAATTAGCATATTTAGGGGAAAATTAATTAATTAAAGTTGGCACTAGTAGCACAGTGCTGTAACCCAGCTACTTGAGGATAAAGTGTTGTTGACATTGTAGGCAATAGGTTGTATGCTCATTCCTCTTAATACCAACATGGTGTTCGTTCAATGGTTACCATTGCTTGGACACAACTAGAGAAGTCTAAGGTGTCCATGTTGGGTGGTAGTCAAGGTACGGATGTTGTGTAAATAAGAGAACTGAGTAATAAGCTTGTAAATCAGCTTAAAATTAGACCTATACTTATGGTTCGGATTCCACATAAAGCTGTAGATCCCTTAGTTGCCCTGGCTATTGGGCTATTAATTAATGGCTCTTTCTAAGGAACAGGCAACCTTAGGTAGTAATAATGACTACACTCGTTCATATACACCCATCACACTCACTCACCCATATCTCTATGATTGGCGTCTTAGTATTGAATAATAATAATACAAATAGCTGGCGTGTTTAAAATTTTAAGAACAAGTTATTACATCAAATTAATTTATGGTAATTTAACTGAATGTACTGATATAAAAAAAGCATAATATTTTGAACAAAACATGTCATTTTTACTTTAATTTTTACTAATATTTGGCATAGTCTATAGTGGAAGTTTTTTTCTAAACTAGAATTATTTTAAAATTCAGATATTTTTATTCCATCTGAAAACAATAACCAGCTTAATCACTCATTACGGAATCCATGATTTATTCATTTCTAGTTTCCTGTTATTGCAATAATTAATTATTTAAACCAACATTAAAAACATGTTTATTCACTAAGCATTGAGACAAAATAAGATGGGATCATAAGTTAGATTATAGCATTGACAATAACATAATTTCAAATCTATTCTTTTCTATTTTACTATTAAACTCAGGAAGCAAATATTAATTTAATTCATATACAGCAAGTTTTTTTATTGAAAAACTGTAAATTATTTTCTTGTATGTTGAATTTATTCTACATCAAGTATAATACTGTATGTAGTTCTTGGATCTCCATTGCAAAACTGCTACCTGTCTTTTATGACAACAGTTATTAGCTTATAACATTTCAAAATGTTGTAAATTTTAAAACTTTAGAAGTATAATTAATTGATATCGCAGTTTTGATCAAAGTAAACAACTCAATTTGTTCATGATAAGAAAATATACTGGGTGCCAGAAACAAGTAAAAGTAGCTGAAAATACTTACTGAATACATATTTGTCAATTGTATATTGTCAATAAGTCTTACGGTACATTATTATGGGGCGGTCAAAATTATAGCCTCAAACTTTTCCGATTACAGAAAAAAGCTATTAGATTGATCTGTGGTCTTCCTCCCAGGGGCCATTGTAGGGATAGTTTTAAGAAAATTCAAGTGATGACATTATTGTTGGATATTATTATTGGAGATATTAACATCGATAACTTAAGGGAAAATAGTGCAAATGAAAAGCTGCTAGAAACTCTTGCCCTACACGATATCCAAAGGCTGTCTTTACCCGCAACCCGAGTCACCCAGCGTACTGCAACCTCTATCGACTGTATCTGTACTGTATCAGGTACTGTATCGACTGTATCTGTACTGTACTGATCGACTGTATCAGGAATATTCTTCCTGATAGCCTCAAAGTAGATATTCTAAACACCGGCTTATCTGATCACAAAGGACAACTGTGCACACTACAACTAGCAGCAAATATTAATCAGATTCCAAGCCAGTTTAGAAGAAACATAAATCAACACACAATGACTACTGGGGCAAAATTTATCAGAACGCAACTGGAATGATGTGTATAATGCACAGACACCAGATGAGGCTTACAATACTCTTATATCAGCAATTACTCTCGAGATGAATGCCTCATGCCCTGTCAGAAAAACCAGGAAGAGGCGAAAAAAACACCTTGCTGAATACTTTGATGAAAGGGCTAAAGATCTAAAACAAAAATTCCTTGAATCATTACATATGTATGAGATGACTGGGCAACAAAAAGACAAAAAATCATGACAGACAATAAAAAGCATTATGACCTCAGACTCAGACAGATACGACAAGAAACCACAAACCAGCATATCCAACAGGCAGATAACAAATCAAAAGCCATTTGGGATGTTATAAACAGTGAGAGAGCAAATCAAAGAGGTGTTAAAACAAGGCAGCAGCTCCATCTTGTTACAGCAGAAGGGGAAATTAATAGCCCACAGGATATTGCCAACAAGTTCAATAGCTACTTCTGCAGTATTGCAGATGAAACACTGAAGGCAACTGGCAATAATCCACCTTTGAACTTACCATCAAGTTTAAACCAGAAAACTAACTAGGCACAACAGACCTTGGTACTTACACCTACCAACACTCAAGAAGTCAAAGAAATAATTGCCACACTAAAAAGCAAGGACTCTTGTGGTCTAGATGAAATCTCATCAAAACTTACAAAACATTGCTCAGAGGTCTTCGCACCATTATTAGCAGTGGTGATAAATAAATCATTTGAAAGTGGTGTTTTCCCTTCTGCAATGAAAACTGCTAAAGTATACCCCAAACTAAAAAAGGGAACCACCACTGATTTAACCAACTACAGACCAATTTCTAACCTCCCGACCTTCTCAAAAATAGCTGAGAAGATTGCACTGAAGAGACTCTTAACCTATCTTCAACAACTTGACCTAATACCAAACAGTCAACATGGTTTTATGCAAGGACAGTCAACAACCACTGCCCTGATTGCTCTAATTGAGAGCATTATTGACCAAATTGACAACAACCAGTACACTACAACATTGTTACCCGACTACAGTAAAGCATTTGACTGTTTGGGACATCAGATTAAATTAAATAAACTGACAAAACTTGGAATAAAAGGAAATGCACTCCTCTGGTTCTCAAGTTATCTCGAGGGACGGTACCAATTGGTTGAAGTAAGGCATATAACATCAAGATGTGAAACTGAAACCGTCAGATCAAAATGCTTCCCCACTACAAGAGGGGTCCCCACAAGGTTCCGTACTAGGCCCAGTGCTGTTCATTCTTTTAACACATGACTTTTCCAATTACATCAAGGACTACAGCACTGTGGTCATGTATGCAGATGACACCACTTTGCTCTGTAAAGGAAACACAGCAGATGAACTAAGTATCAATGCCTACATATCATTAAACATAACCTATGACTACTGTGCCTCAAACGACCTCGTGGTGAATCCACTCAAAACCAAATGGATCAACTTTGGTAGAAGAGCCCAGCACATCCCAGCTCTACCCGATGTATCTCTAGAGGAAAAGGGTAAACTCCTGGGCCTTACTCTAGATTCCAAACTAACCTGGAGCCCACATATCCACGAGCTGTGTAAAAAACTAAACTCTGCTGTATATGTGGTGAGAAGGATGAAAGAAATAGGCACAACAGATTTAGCTAAAGTGGCATATCATGCACTTCTTGAATCCCACCTTAGGTGTGGAATCGCTGTTTGGGGGGCAACCTCCTCCACCAACTTGAACAGAGTCCTCACCATCCAGAAGTCAGCAATAAGATCTCTGGCAGAACTCGGCTGGCAAGAAAGCTGCAGAGAAGCATTCAAACATCTAAGAATCAAGACAGTTGTTGCTATTTACATCCAAGAAGTGATATTTTTAGTTGACAAAGCTGGTCTTCCTATAAATACCAGAAACCACACGTACAACACTCGAAACGGATCAAATATTATCTTTCCTCACCATAGAACAACATTATTTGAAAAGAAGCCGACTTACATTGATTCAAGACTCTACAACCAACTACCAAATGAAATCAGGACTCTGACTGGACATGCTCTAAAACAAAAACTTGACACCTGGTTGACAGACCGACCCATCTACTCCATCGAAGAATTCTACACAAATACCAGAGGATGACCTTCAGAACTATTGTTATTTTACCTTTGTAACTGACGCCATTGCTTTTCTTAAAGAAACTGTAAATAAAGATTATGATTGATTGATTGATTGATTAATAACGTTAATATCAATACCCATGTACATAATACCGGGAGTAAACATTACTTTATCATTCCTAAAGTTAGACTGGATAAGTTATTAAATAGTTTTAATTATCAAAAGGTTAAATTGTTTAATAAGTTACCTGTAAACAAAAGAGCTTTACCTCTGAATAAGTTCAAGAATGAAGTATCAAAATGGCTTAAGTAAATATTTTTACACATTACATGAATATATGAATTGTTCAATAGACCACTTAATTCCCTAATTAGTTAATTATTTATTTTTAAAAATATTTTTATAGTATTGTATTTAATGTGAAAATGCCTATTGTAATTGTGAATTACTTAATGGAAGATAAAAGAATTTGAATTTAATGAATGGAATTGCGTTTATTGCAGCTTAATTGAATAAATTGCACTGTTGAATTTGTGTAGGCCTACTCAACAATGATGAGTGTAGGCATGTAACTATTTATAGCTATTTCATGCTTTGTCTCCATTTTTTCATCTTATACTCATTCAAAAATAAATAATTTTAGTATTTTAAAATATTGATTTATATTCTATTTTACACTTTGTGAGCTACTTTATATTGTAATGATTTACAATTAATTAAGATCTGTTCTATAATATACGACTCCAAATGTAAAACAAAATATTATTACTTATACATCATAGTCATGTACAGAGATAATTGTGTTAATATTACAGTGGCCGAAAACACCGGGATGGGTAGTTGGTACAGAAAGGTACACTCTAAGATGGTAAAAGGAGTTAATATTGTTAAATCTGTTAATTTGTTACACACACATAGCATTTTTTTTACTAATAATTGATAGATGCCTTTAGGATTGAAATAATATAAGACGTGAAAGGGGATTTTTCAGATGTATAGATGAAAAAGATTTTTAATTTGGATACTTCAGCTTATTTTCACAACCTCTGAATGATTAGGTCATTACTATTTATTTTTAGTTTTTTGTTTCAAAAATAAACTTGCTTTTTATAAACAAGATTGAAATTAACCAGAATTTTGTATTGATGGTGGAATAATTTTATAAGTTCAAATTTATTTTCTGATATTGAACTTATTTTATTTAGTCTCCACTGTCACGAAATACAATTCAGAAGGTATAAAAGAAAATTTAAGAAGTACAAAGAGTGCAGTTTAGTATGCAAGACCTTAAGCACATCATAGATACTGGCAGTGGCGGCAGAACCGTATTGTCAACTGATTCTCCTAAAAATATAGGAAGGGATCAGGGGGGATCATAGAGGAAATATTGAATACCAATAATTTTGAGCAAAGGTAAATAAGATTGATTTTGATATCATATCATAATCAATCAAAACTCTTTAATTTTGGAGTGGCTCATTGATTTATCATAAATATAGTTTAATTTAAATTTTCACTCTACAATTTGTAAGTAACAATATATTGATGGGTTTAATATTGCTTACCGGTATGTAAATATCATGATTCCACCTAATATCGGCGACTTATTTTACAAATTCCATTTGCTTTGTTTTGTGACAGTTCATTACTGCTGCTCCGGCAATGCATTTAGTACTGACTAGTATGCTATTATTTGTTCTGTTAGACTAACATGAAAATATTCAGTCTATGGTCTAACAGAGGATATAAAATAATAAAATCTATATAATTATTTTGTATTTTAATGGTGAGTGAAGTTTGTAGAATTTTAAAATGTTACTATAGAATTTCCTTAACTTCACTCAGTTAACATGTGCCTGCAGGCCTGTGCATGAACTTTATTACGAGTGAAGTACCGACCGATGGCTCAGTTGAGGATTCAAACCTTGGACCTTGCCCTTCGCAGTCCAAAGCCTTAGCTGCTAAGCCACCTCGAGGGCATATATAAATAGGTTGAATATGAATTAAAACCAACATGGCGGATAGGCTCTGCAGACTCTTATATTTCTATTATAACCATAATTAAGATGGCAAAAATAACAAGTTTAAGTTTTATATTAGTTTGAGCTTTGAACAATGATATTTACCATTGACTGTACTTTGTGGTAGGTGTTGATAAGTTGTAATTAATAACTAAATTTGGTGTTTAACTCTTTACATTATTGTTGAGTTGTCTATATTTATAAAAGAGGATGTTTGTATATGTGTGTGTGTGTTTTTGAAGTTTATGCGCTGCCAAACCATCCAACCGATCGCCATGAAACTTTAGGATGCTATCCTGTATACTCCCGAGATGGTTTCTGTGAAGTTTGATGCAGATCCGTCCAGAGAATCCCGCCCCACGGGCTCCTAAAGATCCCATGTTATTCAAATGGAGAATCTGAATTGTTTAAAAAAAACATATGACTGTGTGGTTTAATGTAGTTTCACATGCCATAAGCAGATTGAAGTTCTCACAACAACAGTACTGTATATGTTTTGATTTATTGTAGTTCTACATTTCACCTTGAGAGTGTAGCACACACTACTTTTACTTGGTCAGGTGATCTGTATTTGGTGTTAACCTTTTTTCCTCGGTAATTAAAACATGTGGTGAAACGTGAAAATAAAAAATAAATAATTTTCTATAATTCTTTTTATTGCTTTATTTTGGATGTCAATGAAAAATAAAAGGCGAGACAACGTCCGCCGGGTTCAGCTAGTATTCTATAATATATTATTTTTTAATCAAGTTTACTATAGAATTACAACAACTGATTGTACACACACAAGAATTTAAGAATGTTATATTTTGAACCTCAATTTATCAGCTGTTCCTGCCCACTAGTGGAGGGCTGGTGTAGTCACGTGTAAATATATTGCAGTTTAAACTAGCAGTCACTTATCAAATTACAGGCACAAATATGATTAGATATCTATTGTTGAGATTACTTGGAATGTCCTATCAAACCAGGATATGTAAGCTATGACTTTAAATCATTTTAGTTGTCAAGTTTGAAATCACCTAAATGAAACATGCCATAACCAATGGATTGGTCATAGGGGCCCAGCAACATTGCTTGCAAGGTCACCCTACCTCAAACCTCTGACTCCTACAAATGGGACGCTCTGAATCACTTGTACCTGCAATCTTTGAAGATGCCGTGGAGAATTTCAATAGTGCTAATATATTTGATGATGTTAAGATCAATAGAGGAGACAGAAAATCAATTATATGTTTCAAATAAGGAATATTGACTTATCAACTCCTGATAATTTTGTTTTGTAACATTTCCTATGAAATGTGATAAATTGATTTTTGTTATAGTTCAAAATTAATATTGTGTTTTATTGGTTTCATAAATTAGTCTAATAATAATAATCTTTATTGTCCTTACGTAAAGAACTACACAGTACATACAATATATAAAAAATAAATTAATATAAAAAAAAAGGAAAAATAAAACAAAGTAGGTTGTTTTGTTACAATTCTTGAAACATAAAATCTCCAATTTTCTATAAACATTTCCTAGTCAAGTAATTTTTCGTGATTTGTCTGATGACATGTTCATCTAGATTTTCTGATATGTATAGTTAATTTACTAAAAATGTTGATTGATGTTTTTAAAAACTATTTAATCATTGTTTGTTGTTAACATGTTGACTATTGACAATTTTTACAATTAATGCTCTAAAATGTGGGTATTACAATTCTTATAACTTAGAATGGTCAGAATAGTTTGGAGAGTTGTCTGGAGGGATATAGGGTGCCATTTTAATGTCTAACTGTGATGTCCATAGACGTTGTCTGCCACCGGTTTGCGATCCTCCATTAACAAACTTTCCGCCAAAAATATCACGAAATATTGTATTACAGTACTTTTATTTACACTTTTATAGTGTTTATTTTCAGACAGTTCACAAAAGTTGTTTGAAGTAAAAAAATGAATTCTGTGTGTCCTAAGCTTAGCCCATTATAGTGGCACCAAACTTAATGGGTGGCACCAACAAGGCGACTTTGTTGGATTGACGTCAGCACTGTCGTCAGAGCTGTCCAAACTGTCTTCTGACTTGAATTTACCATCAGAAAATTGTTTTAAATAAAATAATCTTCTTTCATTGCAAAACCAAACTATATTCACTTATCCAAAATAAACGTGATGTAACAATTAAGTTTGCACGTAACAATTAAGTTTGCACAAGCACTAAACAAGACAAAAATAACAGATCTGGGAACGAAAAGCACTGAGAGAAACAATATGACTTGCCCAACATGCTGATGGTGATAAAATCTCCGCCAGTAATGGCTGAGCTGAATCTGAAGCAATGAATTGGGAATGAGAGTGGGACAACTTATAAGAGTGCAGAGGCTGTTGGCCATGTTGGTTTTAATCCCATAAGAACAATTTTATTTGCGAATCCATATTTTTGTTGTTATTTATTGACCGAAAGTTTTATAGGAGGTGTCATTTTAAACGTTATAGTATTGCGCATTGGATTTGCTTTTGCTATTTTAATACTTATGCCTAGTTTTGAAAAATAGGTGAAAATAAAAACTTCAAACTAAATATTTTGGTATGTTTTCTATAAAACTAATTAGGAATTTGTATGTAAATATAAAATTACATAAAGTTGATTTTAAATTTACATTAAATGGATGTTAAAAAAGTGGGCAGTTGGAAGCTTACATACAATGACAGTGTGGGAGTATATTGAATAGACCTACTACATGGTGGGTAAGCAACTACATACTAAACTGTAACTGTAAAATTACACTAATTTTATGATATTTTTTCAGAGTTTTGCTGGATTTCTGTTGAATGAAAATAGTCCAGAATGGCTCAAGTCATCGGTGGCATAGTTATGCCATCACAAAAGAAAAACATATCCTTTGAATCAAAGTAAGTTAACATTTGCTATTACGTTTTAAATCTAATTGCAAACATTAGCACATTTTTAATACAAAAGTTAAAGTTAAAGATTGTCTTGTTTTACCAGGCGAAGTTAGGGCTAAGGAGCCCTCTCTAACACTTAACCTGGGGACCAACGGCTTTATGTGACTTCCAAACCACGGGAGCGGCAAGGCAAAATCTATTAATGGTCACATCGGGAATCGAACCCGGACCGGCAGCGTGGCAAGCCAGCGCCTTAGCCCCTTGTCAATATTCTGATAAAATGTTGACTATTACCGTTATATAAAGAGCAATAATAACACTTTTGATTAAATTTGAAGCAAACTTTTAAGTCATGTCTTTATATTTAATTAATAAGATTTAGATTTGTTCCATATTATTTTAATTTTTATGTGTACAGAAATTTATAATGTTTGTATAAAGACAGCTCTTAAATAGCCTAATTAGGCTAGAGAGCTAAATAATCACATCACTTCACGATTCTTCCAACCAAATTCACCATAGCATAACATCATCAAATTATTATTATTGAGTGGCATTTTTTGTCTTCAGAAGGTCCACTTCAATAGTGGAAAGGACATCAATAAAAATAAAAAATATTTTTAAAATAATTGATTGATAAAAAATGTATTTATTAGGTACAAGAATCAGTATAGGGGTTTAAGAATGTATTTCAATTTATTGTCTTTTTTTTATCATACACAATAATTTGTACACTTGAACAGAAAATGGATCTTCATTCAACAATGTACTCAATCCTTGTCTAAAAGTCTTGAGTCCTTTAGACGGAGAGAGCTGGCTACTTCATGGTCTTGTCTCACATTGGCATCTTGACAGCAGACATTAAATTCTATTTGGCTTAGTAACTATTTATAGGGTCAAGAGATTTATATTAAATAAATATCATAAACATTAGATAGTGGTATTCCTAAGAAGCGACAGAGCAGTTTCCTCTTGGTAAATTTGTAGTTACTAAATTATTCAAGTTAAAGTTTACAGGATTTATATTACTTGACTAATAATGAATAAGATAATGACATAGAGAATTATTGTTTTGCTGCTAATTTTATTTGTTATTTAAAATAGCAGGCAAAAATCAGAGGAAATTATTGCACTTAATTGTAAATTGTTCTATTTATCTCTGTTAGTTCACAGCTGTTTTATACATGATGTAAATCATAGTTTTTGCTGAAATAACTATAGACAGGAGTCAGAAAAAGGATCAGAGAATGTTTATATGTTATATGTTCAATCAAGTTTATATGTTTCCTCTAGTTTTATTTGCCTTTGCAAGATATCAAAATAAATGCATTTGAAATTTGTACTTAAGTAATTGATAGCACAAAAACACTTAAGTTGCTTTTTATACTAGCCAGGCCAGTAGAACATATGACTAGGACTTGTTTTTGACTGACATTAATGGGTGTATCACTTGTAATTTCTAATTTTCGTCTTTTTCGTTACCAATTTATGGGGTAATTGAACTTTGATTTTACAGTGAGTATACATGCCACCCAACCACCCATTGGGAATTCTTGAGAAAGTAGTCTGTCCTCCTTCATCCTTACATATCTCAACATCCTTCATCCTGAAACATCTCAATCTTCTTGTCTTGATCCTGCCCACTTGTCTTAAAGTGTTTCTACTACATCCTTCTTCTATTTTTTTATTTTATTTTATATAATAAAATATTATAAATTTTATTATATAAAATATACACCCATACGTGTAAGGGTGGGTGGGTGGGATTCAATACCACCGTACGTGTATAGGTGCGCGGGTGGGTTTCAAAAACACCTTATATGTATGGGTGGGTGGGTGGGTCAATAGCACGGTATGTGTATGAGTGGGTGGGAGGGTCAAAACCATTGTATGCGTATGGGTGGGTGGGTCAATACCACTGTATGTGTATGGGTGGGCGGGTGTGTCAAATTTGTTAAGGCGGGGGTTAAGTGTGTTACAAATTTAGGTAGTTGAAAGTACATGTTTACTGTATCACTAGAAATATTTAGACTGGTAAAGTGATGAGATATCTTATCCTTACACAGGATCTGCACAAACGTCGACCCCCAACTCATTCAAACCACCATACTAATAACTGGACTCTCGGATCACACGGCTCAAATCGCCACACTTCAGCTACCATCACTAGACAAAACAAAGACGACCATAGAAAGAAAAGAAAAATTAACAAAAACACATTACAGCTCTTTAAAACCAGACTAATGGACCAAAGTTGGGATACTGTCTGCCTAACACAAGATGCCAGTCAAGCCTATGACATTTTTCACAACACAATACGGACAATAATGAACGAACTCTGCCCTATTAAAACAACTAGAAACAAGGGACATAAACAAAGAAAATACTGGGATGATGAATGTACTAGACTAAAAAGCCTATATATTGAAGCTTTGGAAAAAGAACTCTGCACAGGCCGACCTGAGGACAAAGCTGAAACTGCAGCAAAGAAAAAAGATTATGACCAAAGGCTTAAAACACTGAAGAAAACACGAACATCTGACTACATTACAAATGCCGACAACAAGTCCAGAGCCTTATGGCAAGTAATAAACAATGAAAGGAAGGCAAAACCCAAACAGGTGAATAAATGGAAACTCATTACAGACGGCAGGACACTGCACGACCCTGCTAAAATAGCAAACTGCCTCAATAGTTACTTTGGAACAGCTGCTGAAAGGACACTCCAAGCAAACAACATTAACATAAAAAATAGCAACCAGGAAATACCCCCAATCACTAACTTCAAACTTCAACTCCAGCCTGCAACCCAGACAGATATACAAAAAGCCATAGACTCTTTAAAACCTAAAACCTCATCAGGAATTGACGAAATATCAGCCAAACTAGTATAAACCTGCAAAGAAGAACTCACTATTCCACTAACAGCTGTTATAAACAAGTCTCTTTTACAAGGTGTTTTCCCGGCACAACTAAACATTTCCAAAGTCTATCCAAAATATAAAAATGGGCCAACCACCGACACAAAAAGTTACAGACCAATATCACTCATTCCCACATTCTCTAAAAATTTTTGAAAAAATTGTTCTAAACAGACTTCTTTCTCATCTAGACAAAATTCACTTCTAACAAACCAGCAACACGGCTTTCTCAAAGACAGGTCTACTACTACGGCCTTAGTACAACTCACTGAGTACATAATTGATCAACTAGAAGATGGCTGTGCAGTTACTGGCTTGTTCCTGGATTTCAGTAAGGCCTTCGACTGCCTCAATCACAAACAACTCCTCAAAAAACTAGAAGCCCTGGCTATTAAGGGGATGGCGGGGAAATGGTTCCAGAGCTATCTAGCTGACAGACAACAACTAGTTGAAATTCAGTATACAGAGAACAACACTCTTCATAAAATACATTCTGAAATGACTGCCGTGCAGAGAGGAGTGCCACAGGGATCAGTTCTGGGACCGGTCCTGTTCCTCCTCCTCACAAACGATCTCCCAGACTATCTCCAGGTACACTGCCAAACCACTATGTATGCAGACGACGCGGTCCTCACACTAAAAAATAAAGCAGTAGAAACTCTAAACAGAAACGCCAACACTACTTTCAATAGGACTGAACAGTACTGCACCCACAACGAACTTGCACTCAACGAAAAAAAAAAACTGTCCAAACCAATTTCACTACCAAAAATAAAAACACAAACATAACACTTCCTGGGCTAGAAGCACAACAGAGTACAAAGTACCTTGGAGTCATTATGGATTCACATCTTACATGGAAGCAGCACATCGACCATCTCTGCAAGAAACTTAGTTCTGGTATTTATGTCATAAGGTGAATAATGCAAGTAAGTGACCAGGAAACTGCAAGAACAGCCTACCATGCCTTATTCGAGTCACACCTCAGATATGGTATGGTGGTATGGGGAGGAACTTCCACCAACAACCTCGAAAGAGTCCTTATCCAACAAAAAAGAGCTGTAAGATGTCTTGCAGGCCTTAGATACCTAGAAAGCTGCAGAAATGCCTTCAGGGAGCTGAAGATTCTTACAGTAACTGCACTCTACATCCGTGATGCTATTCTCCATGCCACTTCAACAAACCAAACCAGACATAGAGACATACATCATCACAACACTCGAAATGCTGCAAGTTTTACTCTGCCAACACATCACCTAAGTCTGTACGAGAAAAAACCATCCTACAAAGGAGCACTTTTCTACAACCATCTGCCCGAAGAACTTAAAAAAGAACCAGCACAACGCCTCAAGATCCAGCTCACAACATGGCTACAAGACCGCCCTTTCTAGACTGAAAAAGAATTTTTTAACAACCAGCTCTTTTTCTGACAAACTGACTGTAAAATTAAATAATTTTTTGACGCATGTACTATTCTCAATGAATACGGTATGTAAATAAAGAAATTATTGTATTGTATTGTATTGTATTGTATATTCCTCTCCTATATACAATTTCTCAAAAACATTCAAAATCAAAAAATTATTTCACATGTTTATTTTGTACTCTTGTCCCTCATTCTTATCATCCAGATTTCTTAACCATATATCAGTACAAGAAATAGTGTAACTTGTATGGTACTCTCTCACTTTTCTGTAAACCTATCTACTTCTTCTTAATGATTCAATCACCTAGTTTTCCTCCTTCACCTTCGTTACCACCCTACAAATTCAAGCATTGCAAATTTAACTGATGTAGAATTCAGAATAAATATGAATGTCGATTACTATTCCTGAAATAATACTAAGCATGATTATAAAAAAGCTATTCAATTTTGAATGATAAACATCTGTTTAAATAGGCTAATGAGCTAAACATATGAGAGGAATTTAAAAAATCTAATTTATCTGGTTCTGTTATTTAAACTAAAATTGTTTGACAGGAGCCCAGGTATCTTCCATATACCTGTGAGTGAGCCGACCACTCCTTCTGGCTTGAGTAACAGACTGTGTTCAATGGCCTCCATGCCTCAATTCCCAGATATTGATATCCAGTTCTCAGATCTCACCTACACTGTGCCAGATAAGAGAAGAGGTAAGTAAATTATTATCTGGTTGATCCTCTCTTTAAACATGTTTTAATGATTGTTCACTAAGCAATTTGTGTTTTAAAAATCCTACAGCAGTATAAACTTTAATGCCATGTTAAATTTGTAAATAAAATAGTGGTACTAACAATACCTCCTAAAAACAGTTCAGCTGGTCCCGGTCCAAATAACCAAGCGGGTCATCTGGGGTAGTGGGTCGATCAGTTCATTGGCGAGTCCAGGAGGCACCTGGTACCAATAAGTAATGACTCATTCGGTAGGAAGAGATGCATAGTGGAAAGGTATTGATATCATAATGAATAATTATAAAAAGTAGAGGAGACTGGTTGTAGAAGGTAACCATTTCAGCAGCAGGTCAGTGAGCGAGTAAAGGCTGAAGCATTCGTAACCATCTCAGCAGCAGGTCAGAGAGCGAGTAAAGGCTGGGGCATTCGTAACCATCTCAGCAGCAGGTCAGTGAACGAGTAAAGGCTGAAGCATTCGTAACCATCTCAGCAGCAGGTCAGTGAGCGAGTAAAGGCTGAAGCATTCGTAACCATCTCAGCAGCAGGTCAGTGAGCGAGTAAAGGCTGGGGCATTCGTAACCATCTCAGCAGCAGGTCAGTGAGCGAGTAAAGGCTGAAGCATTCGTAACCATCTCAGCAGCAGGTCAGTGAGCGAGTAAAGGCTGGGGCATTCGTAACCATCTCAGCAGCAGGTCAGTGAGCGAGTAAAGGCTGGGGCATTCGTAACCATCTCAGCAGCAGGTCAGTGAGCGAGTAAAGGCTGAGGCATTCGTAACCATCTCAGCAGCAGGTCAGTGAGCGAGTAAAGGCTGGGGCATTCGTAACCATCTCAGCAGCAGGTCAGTGAGCGAGAAAAGGCTGGGGCATTCTGAATAGTAGAAGGAATCCAAAGACCTGATAAGGGCAGCCATGTTAGAATTTAGTAGCAAAAATGCTTTTAAGTTATCCTTAAATCCTTCCATTGACTAGACAGCTACCCACTTAATACACTGAACATGCTAATTTAACAAGTGATACAGAAATATTATTTTTCCCTGTAGTGTCAGATCACAAGAGAGTACTGCTCTAAACTGGAACTGTAACTGGTCAGTTGGAGTATTAAAAGTAAAAAAATATTGTTCTGCATATCAATATTTGAGGAGGGGATGTTGACTTAAGAAGTGATTATTTAAATTGTTTAGAGGAATATCAATAGGAACTGGAGAAGTCTGCTTCCTAAAAACATGTTTCTTGACTTCCACAGTGACACAGATGATTGATTTTGGTTAGAAAAAAGTAAATTTATGTAACGAAGCCTTGAGTTTCTTAGCTGTTGCTTTACTTGTTTTGGAAATAACAATACTGAATAAAAAGTTCTCGTCATTTAGCTCTGTGAAAAACTGAGTCTCTTTTTCACCATCAGTTTCTTCTGTAGTGCATGGCGTTGAACACTTTTTGCTGACTCTCCTAGTAGCCATAGGAGATTACTCTAAAGATTCAAAATTAGTATGGTAAGAGAATAAACCATTTCATTAACTGAATCTAAACTTTCAGATATTATCAATTTGCAGCATAAACCTCAGCCAAGAAGGCTCGCTAAACAATCTAAAACTATAATTTATCTTTGCTTAGGTTTTGATGTTTTTATTATACAAAATTTGAGATAACGATGTGAAATAGTCAGCACAGATATATGACTATGATAAACTAAAAGATCAGGATCACTACCATTAAGTATAACAAGGTGTGAGTTTCAGCATTGTGATGAGTCATGTTTATTGGTAGTATAGTTAACTTACATGAGTGAAACATGACATTTTGTTACTATTTGTTTTTAGTAGGTATTCTTATTACACACAGTTTAAAATTTAATTTTGTCAGTAAGTAAAAGGCGCAAGAGAGCGTCTTTAAAGTCTATCATGTTTCAAACTCTAAGAGTGGTAACAAACCTCGCAAAAAAGTGCATCAGATCTAGACAGTCCGACCTCAAATAACATAAATTCCAGTCCTGCTGCATACTCCTGAGGTATTGAAAATAATATTTTTACCTTCCGGTTACTTTTAATGTACACAGCAACACATCCACAGTTCCTTTGCAGGTGTTGTGCTATGAGGGAACTGCCAGAAATATGAAAATCCCTTGAAAGAATACTAGTCTTTAACCCTCCAGTACACGCAAGGTAAACTATAACACAATTCCAGTCACACGAACTGTGAGTCCACTACTAAAAACCATTAGTGTGGCCTTGCGATTACAGAGCACGGAGTAACACGTGCGGACTGACAGTCTGCTAATAAATTATATTGCAGTGAGCGACCACGTTTATGGTCTCATTGACGCCATTAAATGTTGTATACATTTTTTCATAACTAATTAATGTTTTTATTAAGGATATGGGACAATGTACTAGGAATCACAGCCATTACATATTATTAGTTTGTATACAATATTAATCGTTCAGAAGTGCTGACTCTTAGTACGCAGCGCATGCTATCGAAGTTTAATCAGGGTTCAAAAATGTAAATAAAATCACATATTTGAACATGGAAAATTGCAGAGTATTCATAATTTATATAGTTTTGTTAAATGAAAAACTTCTTTAAAGATCATGTACCTCAAGGTGGGCTTTAACCTGTTCCTCTCTGTTGTCTTGACATAAAATTATTAATGACTCCTAGCAAAACCTGTTTGGCAAACTGTGTGACCTCGCAGTTAACTACTAAAAGCCTATAAAAGCTTTTAACCTCTTCACATTAAATACTTACGTCCTAGTCAGATTACTGCTGAGTCAGATAACTTTATAGAGAAAGAAATGTGTATAAATTGTTTAACAATATATTAGAAATATACTGAATTGATCAACATTAGTCCTATGATATATTCATTTAGATAAAAGTCTTGGTAAAAATGTCAACTCCTTGGTAATCCTAATGTTTATTTAACTATCAGCCCCTGTTAAATTTTCTAAAAAGAATACGTTTACTAAGACCTATTATATAGAAGAATCAAGGTCACTTTGTTTTCTTTTTGCAATGAATGAAAGATTATATGTTGATTAAATCCATGCACCAAACGTTGATTTCTAATCAGTATAAACACAGATATCTTTCCTCCTTCCTTCCAATGGGTAAGTAGCATAGTGTATTAAAAAAAACTTTATGTACAAGAAAAATTTACTGGTTCAAATATAATCAAGTCTAACTAAGAAGGCTGTGAATGTTTTAAACGTTTTAGTCAGATAAATAAATTTGTTATTACAGAAACTATACTAAAAGGACCAAACAGCATACAAGTGTCATGTTAGGATAGTAGGTAAAATGGTGACTCAACGGCTCTCAAAAGTATGTCATACTACTACACACTCTCTGTGCCTAAATCCTCTTTGCCCACAATATGAATGAAACCCCTTAAACCATAGTGAGTAAGTGTAAAAGCAAATACATATGTTAATTTAACATGATCTTGTAACTGTATCACTTGTTAAGGATGTTTTGTTTATAAATATTCTAGTTTTGACACCGATTTTCAATAAATCATCACAAATAGCCTATGTAGATTTCCTGAGGAGTGGAAGTTTGCATTACTTAGTTCATTAAATAAGATCCCGTTCCCTTCGTTCTCACAAAACTACAGACCTATCAGTATATTACCAGTTCTTTCTGAAGCTTTTGAAAGATTGGTAATTTCCAAATATCTGATTACTTGACTTCACGCTATAATTTAAACGGCTACCAGTTTGGTTTTAGATAAAAAAGTATTACTGAAACAGCCCTTCTAGGGTAACTGATGATATTATATTTGCCATGAATCGTGTGGTCAGTGCATAATCCTGACCTTATTTCATTTCAGCAAATCCTTCAACGCAGTTAATTATAATACTCTATAATAAAAACTGAAAATATTGGTTTTTCTAAAAGTGCTTTATATGGTGGGAGGAGTGTATGTGTATGTGGGAGGGAGTATGTATATGTGTGAATTCTGTTTTATTGTCTAACTTCTGACTGGTTGACAGTTATTGGTCGTCCATAGAAATAAATTTTGGGCCCAGTACCCTCTAATTTTTTGTTAATGACATAACACTCTATTGCTCAATGCTAAATGTCATTATTTTACTGACAACTTACAAATATATACTAACTTTAAAGTTAGGAACCTAAACAAAACAATAGCTTGAATTAATGACAACATAATACTCTAACTTTGCCATGTGAACATGGACTAAAACTAAACCTAGAAAAGGCACCCCCACCCAATGACCCTAGGCATTCCCAAAATCATAGTAAACAATATTTCATTGTCATACCAAAGCAAAGTCAAGAGCCTTGGATTGATTATAAACAATACACTTGGATGGACTGAAGAAGTTGTGAAATACCTGTAATAAGGTTGTTGTTGCAATATTTACAATTAAGAAAATGAAAAGGATTTCAAATTAAACTCAAGTTTATAAAGGGCCTAGCTCTTTCTCATTTGAACTATTTCAATACAATAATCAATGACGTGATTTAAAGTTTGAATACAAACCTTCAAAGTACACAAATCTACTGCATACTCTATGTGCTTGAGCTTCAAAGAGACAATCACATTACGTCTTACTACTTCAGACTCTCAATCTTGAAGAAAAACAAATTAAGACGGTAACAAATAAATGTATTACTTTATCCATCGGTATTTGTCTGATATTTTCGAATTTGTGACCAAAAGAAGGGCAAAGGAGAATTGTTCTAGCAACTCCGCCCTCTGCATAGATCACCACAGAACTGCAAAATTCACTAAATCATTTACAGTTCTGCTTGTCGAACCTGCAATTCTTTACCTGATTATCAGAAAACAACGGAGAACTGGGCCCAGTTTCTGGCGGCGCTTAAGTGATACTTTCTCAACCAAATGACTGCAGGTGCTAAAACCTAGCATTGCTCGGTGTTGTGAATAAGATTAGGAAAAAACGAACAAATATAAATTTAATTTTTACTATTCTTATACATCTCATTTGTTTTGTTTCTATAATAGATTAATTAGTATAAATTAAGTAAGTTTAATTTTCATGAAGGAATAAAACAATTTATTTATCTCTTTAAGGGCCAAGTTTATTTTGATTTGATATGCAAGAAGGGCCCAGGACTTTTACCATTGGCTTTGCAAGAAGTGCTAGAGGAAATTTACAAAAATGCAGCAGTTTAGAAAAAAATGTATATCTTTGTTATTTATCGACCAATCATTGAGTAATTATTTTTAAATTGTTCATAAAAAATTATGCTTTGTCATGGGAAATTAAAAATCACAACATGCGGTGAAAATAAATTTTCATTACAGAAATACATAGACTTAAGTTTGATTCTTTTATTTTTTTCATATTCTAAGCAAATAAGTACACTGAAAAAAAAATCTGTTGGCCAAATCCGGTCCATTTTACTAAATTTTATGTTACTATGCACACACTGTCCAAGTATTATTAGATTTTATAAAGACAGTTTCACAGCACTTTTTGTAAAAATCCTTGTAAGACACTTTGTGTATTGTTATATATAGACACATACTATTAACCTATTGTAACCTTAACCTTTGGTCGATATGCATACATTTATGCAATAAAAATAATTTTATATTGAAGACCATTGTATGTAGATTGTAATGATATGAATTACAGTGGTGAAACACATTATTTTAATGATGTAAAGAAGTATATTTTTACGGCGTAGTAATCCGCTGTTTACCCTCAAAGGGCTGATCTCCCCAGAATATGTATTTATATATAAAAATGTTTTGAATTTGTTATTTTTAGGAGTTTAATTTAAATAATAAGTCAACAATTGTTCATAGACCCTACATAATTAAAACTGTCATTTTCTACTAATTAACCCAAAGATCGATAATTTTACTTGATTTTTTTGTTGTTTGTAGGTTCCAAGAGAATTTTATCAGGACTTTCTGGATCATTTCTTTCTCATAAGTTATCAGCAATCATGGGACCATCTGGATCAGGCAAGAGTACCCTACTCAATGTACTAGCCGGATACAAGTGAGTAATTACAAATTAATACTTATAAGTTCAACGATTAAATAAATATATCAGAGATATTAACCCTCCAGAGGTAGCATTACAGAGTTTTCCTCCGTGTGTATAAATAAATGTAAATGATTACCATGCTTTGTGGTCTACTTTTTTTATTTTATTTATTTTTTTATTTATTCATAAGACGCCGATCGTCAAGATATGGGCGAATATCGATTTCGAATGAGTGTGATGAGTGTAGATGAGCGAATGTGTACAGTCTCCAAACTCCGTGTACCTCACGAATCACTTTCCTGGAATAACTTCAAACTACTATTTTTATCCCCTTGCACATTTACTTTCGTTTAACAGTTGTTCACCTAACAGCACGGAGCTTTTCTCCGTTTGCCACCGCTCACGTTACTAAAAACCCAGAGTAATCTTCCATGTGCCACCTTTCCCGTTAAATAGAAATTAATTCCATGCATTACAGAAGAGTTCTGTGATTAATGGTGAAAAGGAAAGGGACTCAGCTTTCTACAGAGCTAAATAAAACAATGTTGACAATATAAAAAGGGTTCTCAACATTATTTTGTTTAGCTCTGTGGAAAGTTGAGTCCCATTCTTTTTCATCATTAATGACAGATTTCTTCTGTAATGCATGGAGTTGAAGCTTTTTGCTGACTCTCCATAGGGGAAATGCTTACTTTAAAGATTCAAAATTAGTAAGTTAAGGGAATGAACCGTTTTATTAAATGAATCTAAACTTGAATTGGAGATCTAAGCTTCAATATAATTTGATGGCTGTCTTCATTAAGTAATTTTCGTACGCTAAGCCACTAAATATTGGAGATAAGCAGTTAATGACATGGCCAGACATCAGTAATTTGACCAGTCTGGTTCTTAATACTCAGCAACAGACAGCAACCAAAGTTGTATAAATATCTCTCACCATGTCATATTGAAGGAAAGCTGAAAGACAAGGATCAGAAGTTATTGGGTTCATTCGCTACCAGACCATATTAATCAACGCATTATTTATATATTCCCAGATAACATACGCTCCACAGAAGATTACATTTATTACTTATTGTATCTTTTAAATGGTTAGATGTAAAATTTCCTTTTTATGTAGATTTGAAAGGTCATTCGAAACCAAAAGGAATTTACATGTTTTTTCATTTTTGAAATTTTTTATTCAGATACGGATATTTAAATACATTAACTAGGACTAAATCTAAATTAGAAACTACTCATAAAATTATCAATTAAATTAACACAAAATTATTTTGCCTTTTAATTTTTACTTTCAACATCTTGTATTACACCTCTAAATGAAATAACTGTTTGCATACATCGAGGCATACTTCTAATGAGTCTCCTGATGCTCTCTTGAGGTGATCGCTTCCTTTCTACCCGTAGTGCCATTTCCAGCTGATCCAAGGTTCTTGGTTGGTTCTGCCTGCCACGTATATTGCATCCCAGCTAATCCCATATGTGCTCAATTGGGTCTAGGTCTGGGCTGCATACAGGTCAGTCCAATACTTGTATATTGAGCTTGTCTAGGTACTGCAAAATAAATCTTGCTGAATGAGGACGAGCTCAATGTTGTGTAAACACAAAATATGGGGCACCATATTTTTCTCTCGGACAAACATGAATGTATGAATGTACGTTGTGCTGGCTTGTTAAAGTGCCATAACTGGTTATTAAAAGCTCAGTTCTATTGTCAATTGAAATTACACCCCACACTAATAGAGAACAACCTCCAAACAGAACATTGGGAGCAAGGCAATATTTAATAAATCATTCATTCCGCCTTCTCATACTCTGGTGCAACAATCATTACTAAAAAGTGCAAACTTTTATTTATCAGAGAACAGTACTTCTCAACAATGCCTTAGCTAATAATGCCTGTGTTTCCTTGCAAACTGCAACCTTTCTTTTTTGTGTCTTGTGGATAAGTGTGATACTCCGAAAGGTCTTTGGGACCTGAATCCAACCTCTATAAGTTGATTTTGGATAGTCAGATCAGAGATAACAGTTCCAGTTGCTTTATTTAAGTAATTTTGAAGTTCTCTTGCAGAATAAAATGATGATTACGTAGTGCAGTAATTTGTAAGAGCCGGTCCTGAAGTGCGTAGTGGACCTTGAGTGGCCTTGCCCTTTTCTTTTGTGGAGTATACCTTCCTGCTGGTATCGATTCCACATCATCGTCTGACAAAACCCATCTAGCACCTTCCATTATTCTTATATATGAGACGCCGATACAACGTTGTTGGTATTTTAAGGCGACTATGAATGGTTATATGAGTGTAGGATGAGTGTGGATGAGTGTAGTCTGGTTACTATCTGAGTTCAACTGTTCCTCAGAAAGGGCAATTTATTAATAAGACAACAGCCAGGGTTTTTTTTCCTTTTTTTCAATTCAATTCAAATATTCTTTATTCAAAGTTTGCATAGTATTCTAAGAATAGTGTCATATGATATTATGATAATATAAATGTTACCTTAAAAACTATTAAACCTTATTAAACTATATTATTAAACTATTAAACCTTAAAAACCTTAGAACTAGAATATGTTCTTCTAAAGGTCTACAATTTTGTAATACTTTATAACAATGTTATGTTTTTCAAAATTACATCATTATTTCTATCCACAATTATACTATTATTTAGCTGTCTCAAATACCTCAACTGTCGTATATGGAGCGATATTGATTAAGTACTTTTTTAATTCTTTCTTAAATACTTTATTTGATTGGATGTTTTTTAATTTACAAGGAAGCATTTGCAGAAATTTTTAACCAGAGTAGCTTGTCATTTTTTTATACAATTCTAGATTGTGTCGTTATGTGATGAGACCCTTACCCCTGGTATTGTGTCCATGAGAAGAGTGCTCCTTGCCATGTTCTTTTATGTACATAATAGAGTTTAAAATGTAGAGTCCATACACGGTTAATATATTTAATGTTTTAAAGTTAGATTTGACTGAGTTAAGAGGTTTTAATCCAATAATTATTCTTATTGATTTTTTTTAAACTAGAATTTTGTTGAGATTTTTATTGGATGTGTTTCCATATAAGGAGATGCCATACGAAATGTGTGAATGAATGTACGAAAAGTAAATCAGTTTCAATATTTGCTGACTGCAAAGGCTGTACATTCTTTTTAATGCATAGAGGCCTGAATTTATTGTGCCAAAAGCAATGTATTATAAACCAAAAGCAAACAGGAAAATATACATATAATTATCCGAGGAAAAAGTATAGAGTTTCAATTCAAACTAATCCTGATCAACTACTGATAAAATATTCTGGAATTGTTTCTCATCTCATTTTGTTTAGGCAAGGTACAAATTAGTCTTACAGCCTAAAATTACAATAACCAACAGAAATTTCTTATTTTATCTTGACATTCTTCATCTAATATTATTAGGAATAAAGTACAAACTTTCCCCATTTCACCATCGTAGTTTAACTGCTATTAATAACATTGATCATTTTGAGGGGTCTATTTTTACTTTCTCCCACATGCGTTAGCATAGTCCAAAAAAGCGTTAGCATAGTATTGTGATCGTCCAAAAAAGACTTTTTTACAAGTTGGTCTAAAAATCCACTTTAGGGTCCAGCATGTACCAAATTTTTATAAAATTTGGTAAGTAGGTGTATTTAACCAATATCTCTAGAACATTTTTTCACTTTTTTGAAATTTCAGTTTTTTTTTTATTTTTATGGGCAAAAACATACAAACATTTTATTTTCTCAAAAACCGCTCTAACAGTTTTGATTAAATGTTCAGGAAAGATGTGCATTACAATTTAAAATATTTCAGTAAAAATCGCATGTCTCTAACTTGACTAGGTTTTTAGTTATGGCAAAAAAAAAATATATTTAGGTCCAATCAAACTGGACAAATCAAATTAGGTCCAATCAAAAAAGTTTTGATTTTTTAGTGTTTAATATGGGGGAAAGTTTGTGCCTCTTTGGAACCATTTATTTGTTTGTGTTCTAAAAAGAGATTTTATATAGTATTCTTAAACATAATCGTGAACAAATATTGTATTACAAATGGGTCATTGTATCAAGAGACGTACTAGAGTCTCGTGCCAAGTACATAAAAAAGTTAGGCACAAAAATAATCAAAAACAGTTCAATTAAGTACATTAAAAAGGCAATGCCGTGTCCAAAACATATCCAAAACATATTTACTCAATATCCTGAAATGTATAAAATATTTTGACAATTAAAGACCACTTTCATTACACAAAATGCCTATTAGGAATCGAATGACATGTTGATGACCTAAATTGGTTCATTTGTTAATAAGATATCACGATCTATTATTTCACGATACAAGGTTTTATTTCCCTAGTTTTCGTCTTCTCCATTGGATTTTTCTACATCGGTTTTTGTTCAACATTCGGGTGAGGTCGGCTCTTGTTGGAAATCTCAGCCATAAGCATACAGCTGGCAAACGTTTAATTTAATAATAACAACAAGTTATATGCACCAACATAACCCACTATAAATACATAGGTAAGTATTTTCCATTAATATATATATATATTTTTCAAAACAAGATAGCTCTGTTTTTGCAATTTTTACTGGAACTGTGGATCCATGGATATGTTCCAACGGCATAACCTAAGAAATTGTATGTGAAATTAACTAAATTGGAATCTAAATCTACAAAAATGCTACGTCATTAGAACACTCGTGAGAAACAGTGAAAGACGCCACTGTTTTCGTTTGATAGTTTTATATTCACTAATCTGTGGTGTGGTGAGTATAAAAAGAAACCAGTATATGCACGACAATTCCCATAGGTGAATGAGCTTCAAGATTTGGAGATTCCAGTTGAAATCTCAGAAATATTCAACCTGGAATTTGGATTAAGTGGAAAGTGTAAGCGATTCCACATGCATGGAACTCATAATCCAAATCAATTAGTTTTTCCCTGGTGAAGATACATAGTACAAAACAGCGGTCATACAACGTGCCAACAGCCTTAGGAGGTACTCAGACATTGTCCTTGCATGTTTTTCATTTCATTGCTTATATGCAAGCCTTTTCACATTTTTTGAGAATAACAAGAAGTGATGGAAATAAGTGTTATTCCTGCTTTAGCCGTCCAATAGCATGCGAAGAGAAATCAAAAGCAAGATACTATCGTGAGGGAAAAAATACCAAGATGATGATATCCGAAGAAATAAACGAATAATCTCTATATTTAAAAGAAGCCCTCACTCACACATCACTAATTCTCCCACTTCCCATCATCCTACAGAGCTGAAATTAGGTAAAAATGTTTCTTTTAGTCTAAAGAGGAAAACTAAAGTATTTTCATCTTGATAAAATACTACTGGGGTCAAATCAAAATCAGATGGGATGTGAAATCAAAATGGGATGGCTAAGTATGTTTGGTACTCCAATGACACAAACAAACAAACCAAACCATACAAACAAATTGGAAAAAATATGAACATGGATGAAAATTAAAATCCTTGGCGGTGGCTTTTTTTAAACCTCACTTGAACGCCAACGCCAAGAATTTTATTTTTCATCCATATTCATATTTTTCCAATTTATTTGTATGGTTTTTTTGTTTGCTTCATTGGAGTACCGAAGGTACTTAGCCATCACATTTCGATTTCACATCTTTTGTGGTTTATTTATCAATAACTGTTTTAATGTGCTTGTCGTCCTTTTTTACTTGTTTGCAGTTTTTATTGTTTGATTATAATTTAACACCTAGTTGCTAAGTGGTTTTCAAAACATTTCTTATAGATAAAGATTTTGGATCCCAATAATAATTGGGATTGGCTGGATATTCAGCAGTAATTGGATATGTGTTGCACTTTTATACTCAACAGTAATACTGAATCCCAACAGTTTGCTTTTTATTGCTGAACAGGAATAGAGTTTGATAGAGTTAAAATATATACTACTATATCTATTTTGTCTTTAGATACATATAATAAAAATAACAGCATGACATGAATAAAACATTTTTTATTGCTTTAAAACAATTTAATTTTTATTTAAAAAATCAGTTTAGTCTATTGTAGATTTTAGTTTAGTTTTTTTAATTAAGATTAACATTTTTATCTAACTCTTTATACTTCTTCAGAACAAAAAAACCATTTACTCGGACAGTGCCAATATCGTGAATTAAATTTAGAAGTCAAGCTATGAACTTCCGTGAACTTTAGAGTTATTCTGTGAACTTATTACCCTCTAATGATTCACCATAACACTTGTTGCGGTTACGCCTGTTTTGCTAGTGTTGCAGTGTTTATTTCAAAAAATCATAAAACTATAATTTACAATGAAAAGAATATCAAGTAGCATATTTTCTTGTTCAGTATGAAACAGAGGATAAGAAATAAAATATTGCAACTGATTTACTAAGAAATTTGTAAATAAAAGGTTTCATAGACAACAAAATTAAAAACATTTTCAAAAGTTTGCACCCTCTCTACAAATTACATAAACACTTTATCTAAAATTCCAAAATAGCCAAATTATAGAGAATTTGCTATTATTTTAGTACATATAAATACATAGCACCATATGTACATATATGTATACCACAAATACATAAAACCTAATAATTACACCAGTAAAAATGTCTTTGCAACGTAGTATGAGCAACTACATTTTGTAAACAAATTATAGAATTATACAAAGAGAACGAAATAAATCGTCTAAAGTGATAGCTTAGGAACAGTAGAGTGGAACGATATATTATATGCAATATTTACGCTACAAACAAGCCAGCTGCTGTAGTTTATTTACAACGATTTCTAGTCATCGAAAAACCAATGCATAACCTACCAGACCTGTACATCAACGTCGGAAAACCAATGGATAACCATTTGAGGGTTAATATGTGTTTCAGCCAGGCTATTTCCTTTAATTATCTATCTTGCTAATTTAAGATTCAAGATTCAAAATATCTTTATTCATTACATACATACAATTGAGTACATTGAATAGAGTCTGCTATAGCTATAAATATCTAAGTTAAAACACATTAATGTTGGTACTTATCATAAAATTCTTCATAACTATAAACTGTGTTATCAATTAGAAGAGATTTTAACTTTTTTCTAAATACATTTATGTTTTGTTCTTTTCTTATAAGTTCTGGAACATACTTTAGAAACTTTGTCCCAATATAAATAGTTTTTTTTTTCATAAAATTGCAAGCGGTGATAAGTGGGTTTGATATCACTTCTGCCTCTAGTATTATATGACTGAACCCTATTCAGAGAAGATTCTTGAAAATGTGTTTTAAGGTACATTATAGTATCGAAAATATATTGACTATATACTGTCATAATGTTCAAACTTTTAAAATATTCCTTAACTGAAACATCATTCTTTAAATTTAGCATATTTCTGATTGCCTTTTTTTGGCTTTTGAGAATTAAATCTAAATTTGATTTTTTTGTTGAGCCATATAGACAGATACCATACATTATATGAGAATGTATAAAAGAAAAATATATCATTCTCAATGTTGTGAGGTCACACAGTTTTTGACATTTTTGAAATAGCATATAACCCGGAATTTATTTTAGATAACACTTTCTGAACATGTTTATCCCAGTTCAAATTTTCATCTATTATTAACCCTAAAAATGTTGTGCAGCTTTTTCTCTGAATTAGCTCATTGTCCAATGATAATTTGGATTCTTTACAACTCTGTTTTTAGATGTTTTAAAGCAAACAAAATTTGTTTTTTTTTATATTTAATTTAAGATTATGAAAATTCAGAAATCGTTCAATATTACTTAATTCCATACTTGTTATCTTTTCAATTTCGTCTATAGAGTTCCCTGAAACTTTTAAATTTGCGTCATCTGCATATAGACAAAGATTGTTTTTGGGCAACTTTTCTAAATTTAAAGAGATATTTTTTAAGTAGCATACAAAGAGCAACGGGCCCAATATTGAGCCCTGGGGGACTCCAAACTTGATGGGCTGCCAATCAGAGGTTATTTTTGAAACTTTATTTTTTTTAGTAGTATTTGTGATTTCTACAAACTGGTACCTGTTATCTAGGTATGATTTGAACCAGCTTAATGAATTATTTGTAGCTCCCAGTAATTTTAATTTTTCAATTAGAATTGAATGTTTAACACTGTCAAAAGCTTTTGTCAGGTCCATAAAAATTCCAAAAGTATGTTCTCCTTTATCTACTGAATCTATAATACCATCAAGAAATTCTACTGCAGCTGTTACCACTGATGTGTTGCTTCAGAAACCATGTTGATTGTCATCTATAAGATCGTTAATTTCTAAAACATCCCTTAATTGCCTATATACAATTTTTCATATATTTTTGATATCACCGGCAATAACGAGACCGGTCGATAATTAGAAATGTTATCTTTACTATCCTTTTTATGTACTGGTACTTTACATTCTTAGGAAGTAGACAGATCATTCTAAAATTAGATTGTAAAGTAATGTGCAAATACAAAAATTTTGCATTGATTAATTTTGTAATATTCTCTGGTATCTTACCATAATCAAGATTTCGTAACGCTGTTTCAACTCATTTGGATATCAGAAAATGAATCACCTCAATTATCTGGAGGAAGAGTAAATAGCTCCCTGATTATGCTGAGGCATGACTCAGAGCACCATTCTAATAGCTCTATTTTCTAAGAATTACCAATAGACATAACTTGTACAGATGTCACAGGAAAAAGGGCAACATTTTTATAATATGTATTGAATTAACATTTGCTAAGTTATGACCTGTAAATGCTTGTTTAAATAGATAAACACAAAACAAATTTCATGTTATACTAATGTTAAGCGGCATAATTTGAAGTCTGATGTAACCTAATTCCTCTAGTAAAAACAGTTTCATAGAATATAAGTAGTTTTTTAATTAGCATAATACGTGTTGGTACATATACAGTACAAGTAAATGTCACACAACACAAATTTATTACAATATAAGCATAAAATGTACAAATATATTACAATACAAGCACAAAATGCACGAATATTATGGTGATCGATTTCGGTGAACCACGCTCACCTTCCTCAGACCAGAGGGATTCACAAAATATTTTTGTGTTGTAATTCACAAAAAAAGATTTGTGTTGTGTGACGTTTACTTGTACTGTATAGAATATAAGGTAAACAAAATATAAGTACTAGATAGTACAAATATTATTGATAGTAACTGTGATAAATCATGTTTACCATCCTTAGACCAAACAGATTCACAGACAGAAGTGTTTAAGCAGGAGTGATACAAGCCTTGAGGAGGCTTGTTAACATTCTTAATGTAAAGTATGGCTAGATGAACATGGCTGGAATCATGTCTGGATGATTAAATGATAGCAATTATTTTACATCTTGTTTAGCAAGACATCTTTCCTTAGATGTTTTACTCATGTTCATATCACTTGCATTTATGACTCTCCTATCCATCCTATTTGTATAAATAACATGGTGTTCTGTGGTGTCATGTATATAGTATTTATTAAGTTCCTACCTCTCTCCCTCTTTTGTTAACGATTTGGAAGAAAGTAATTTCTTGCAGGCGATGGCATAAAACTTATAGTAAATAGTTTCATAACCTTAATTCTGGGGGCCCGTTTTTCCTGTGTTGTAAGGCTGTTTTAGGGTGTCATAAAAGGTTTTTTTATCTAATTTATAAAAATTATATTTAACCCTTTGCACTCAAAAGGGCTATTTAAGGAATGTCCTTTGGGGCCGTATGGCCACTGTGAGTGGCCACAGCCATTTCTGTGACAACTTATCATTTTTTGTTCTTGTAAATGTCCTCCAAGATTGCAAGACCACTGTGAGTGGCCAATGTGAAAATCGGTGAACATGCACACGGCCACTGTCAGTGGCCACAATACAGTTCTGCGTTTAGTATTTCTTTTTTCAATATTATTTCTCTGTAATGTGGTATAACCTGTTGAGAAACTTTGCAACTAAGCATCTGTCAGTTTCCTGCTTTTTTAGCCAGCTATAGGTTTCACAGTCTAACCTCTCTGCCTCAGTGCTCGCCAGTCGCCAAGTACTAGAAAGAGAACAAAATATATTTGCAAGACATGTACTTCACAACCTGGTCTGTTTATTATTGTGAGTGTTTTGAGCAATATCACACTGCAAAAAAACTGAAACCCTGAACAACCTTTTATGTTTTTATTTTATTTTAAAAGTAGAAAGTTTTATGTTCCAATATTATTAATTGTAACTAAAAAATATTTATTTCATTAATAATAAATTGTAATTTTAGTAAAACATAGTTTTAGTGTTACCAGAAAAACAAGGTTTTGTAGTTTACATGGGTTTTTAATTTTTCAATTCCCATTTTTCCATTCCAGCAAAGTGTAACCAAACAATTCCGACCCAGTGAAAACTGGCAGACGAACTGGGAGGACAGGTCGAACGGCAGCTAATATGAGATGTCTGGGAGTGGGACTGGCCACTGCCAGTGGCCTCTCAAGTGCAAAGGGGAATGATGTATAATAATAAATAATTCAAATATGTTCATTTTGATTATGAGTAATGACAAAATTTATAATATTTATGTATAAAAAATATACATTTGTAATTTTTATAAAATGATACACATTTTTAAATAGAAAAATAAATTTGTTAAGATAAAATTATAAAACTTTGAAGTGCTTTTTGGAATAATTAGAAATACATCTTTTAAATTTTGACTTTTTTTTACATTTGTAAAATGTATAGGTTTATAACATTTTATGAAAACTAACAAACGTTTTGTGAAAATAAATAAATAATTACATGAACTCTTACATCAATATGAAGAGGTTTATTGTGGATAATGCTGTCAGAAGTATTCAAAAATACAATATTATAAAATTCTATTATTACTTACAAATTTAAATCTGTAGTGATTTATGTACACACTCATGTCTTAGAATATTTAATAATCACTTAAATATATGAAATATTATCAAATCAAATCTACTCAATTTATACAAAGAATAAATAAGTGTAGCAGTCCAATTATAATTAAATTGTCATAAATATATAGTTCATTTTGCACAGTATTCATTTCACAAGAAAAGAACATGTAAATAATGATCACAAGGAATACAACACAATGTAAACAAATCTAGTGGTATTGTTGACATAACAGCTGACACATAACCACTTAGTCTTCATTACTCAACATTCGATATCTGCAGACAGGCCATAGAGTGATGTTTACAATTACACCAAAATTACACTGTATTTGATATACATACTAAAACAATCATATTAGTGTGCGAGTGTCCACAATCTATTTCTATTGCCAGAAATAGAATTAAACATTTGAAAATATTCTAGTTGAGTTGAGGGGCAGCTATACATATTAAATGTAAAGCCAATTTAAGTTACCCATTATTAAAAGGGTTATATAGATTATTATTAAAAGGGTAAATTCAATGGATGATTTAATAGTAAGTACCGTATTAATCAAAACCTAGCACAGCTTTCTTACTGGTTTAAAGTAAATGGTTTGCAGCTTAACAGCCAAAAAACCCAAATTATGAAACTCTGTACAGCCCAATGTAGAGACTAGGTTCCGAACAGTAATATATTCTTTCAAGGGGAGGAAATCGTTTTTACAAATACTTCTAACTTTTTAGGAATAACTATTGATAATAGTTTAACTTGGAGGCCCTATTTAGACAAACTTATAAAGAAATTGAACAGGTGCTGTTATCAGGTGGCAATTTTAAGAGACATAGTTGATTTGAAAACAAGAGTTATGGTCTATTATGCATTTTTCTACTCAGTACTTCACTACGGTATTGAGTTTTGGGGATCGGCCAACATTGACAAAGTTTTTAAAATCGAAAAGAGAATGATAAGAATAATGACCTCTGCAAATAGGAGATCTTCATGTAAACAACTATTTAAGGATTTAAATATTTTTTCTGTACCTTGTTTGTATATTTTTAAATGTTTGATGTTTATTAAAGCTAAAGCCGATACTATGTTAAGGGAACAACATCACCACTCCTATGACACAAGATATAAAACTAATTTTTCATATCCCCGACACCGTCTAACTTTGTATGAACAAACTAATATTTACATGGTGAAGAAAATGTTTAATAAATTGCCCAATAGCCTAAAAACTATTGAAAAAGCTGAACACTTTAAGCATTTACTCAAGGAATTTTTGATTGAAAAAGGATATTACTCAGTAAACAAATATCTCAATTATAGTACTCTTTAAAAAAACCATGTCATAGATTTATTTAGCCTGTATATATTCTTTGTCTGTAATTTGATATATGCACACTGTACAGTAGGTAATGTATTATTTTGAGTTTTAAACAATATGAAGAACGGTATAGCCTAGATTTAGAATTAAGTTTGACAATGTCAACTGTTTCTTCAGTATATACTGAACACTTGGAATGTATTTGTGGCAATAAAGAATTATTCTATTCTATAAAAGAGTAAAATAGATGATCGGTGAAAACTAGACATCTTTAGCTCAAATGTAACAAAAAAGAAAACAATATAGTACAGTTTTCCCTGAAGATCATCTCACTTCAGTGGTAGCACTAAGGTCCTGCAGCCCCCCTCGCAAGATTATTCATCAGGCCCCCTCATAATATACCTTTAAAAAACATTATTATGTTTGTCCCTTGCACAAACTTGAAGCACATTCATAGTACATTTCCTGAGCGGCAAGCAATCAGGAGCAGTAAAGCATATTTATTACATCAACGCATGAACGGTTTAATTCATTCATTAATTCATAACCAAGGCATACGACGCGACAATCCCTTTATCGTACAAATGCCATGGTAAATAGTCGTCAATTTAAAGGATGCCCCAAATTAAATTTAAAAAATCATAAACGTTATTCTTAGACTCACACTCCAAGGGATCAAACATCTACATAGATATGTCTATTGGATCAAACACCTACTAAGATACAAGAGATAATTATTGTACTTGTTAAAATATTAATTAAAGTAAATTCAGTTTAAAATAATTTACAATCAACATCAAAAACTAAATGCATCGTTTAATAATAAGGTATCTAACTATTTTTGTCATTAAAATTATAAAAGTAATAATAAATTTTTGTTCCTATTATATATAATAGTAATCATAATAAATAATAAATCCAGCATATAGTGTAATATTTCATTTCAGCCACTGTATAGTGAAGTATTCAAATTTACATTGATTTTTAAATTATAAATGTAGGTTAAAAACGGATAAGAGTAAAACTGTTTTTGTTTCATTATTTTTGTTGACATTGATTTCTAAATGTAATCACTGTTGTAGACTCAAAGGGCTGACGGGCTCTGTGATGTTGAATCGAATAGACCGCAAGACCCTTAATTATTACCGCAGATTGGTGTGCTACATTATGCAGGAAGACCATCTGATGCCTCACTTGACTGTGCTTGAAGCCATGACTGTCGCAACCAATCTCAAATTAGGGGCGGAGTTTTCCAATAAAGCCAAATCCATTATTGTAAGTTCATAGATTATCACTTAATGTTTTAGTCCTGCAAAAGTAAATTGAAAACTATTTAGTTAAAGTTTACTATAAATGTAAAGTTTATTCGAATATTTCAAAACATATAAAATACATATTATTTAAAAAATAGTACTGAACATTAGAAATTACAAAAAAGTGAATGTCGCTAAACACTAATTTATTACACCATAAGTACAAATATTCGGGTGATTAATTTCAGTAAACTGCATTTACCATCCTCAGACCGGTGGTATTCACAAAAGATTTTTTTGAAATTTTCTATATTTCAACCAGCACTTAATATGCAAATCAAGAAACTATCGGAATCACTCAAAATGTCCTCTAGTTATGCTTTAATAATTCCAATGCTGATATTTTTGCTATAATAAAGATTCAATTTCATGGTAAATGAAGGGGTTAACTATTCCCCCTCCCTCCCCCTAAAAATAAATGTTAAATTTAGAATTTAAATTTTTATTATTAATAAGGTATTTACAATTCCATATTTTCTAATTTCCTTAATTTATATAATATTATTCTACTTTAGAATCCAACAAAACTCCACTTAGATTGTTTGTTTTATTAAAATATAGCCTAAATAAGGGGCTAAATCTAATATTCATTTATAAGTAACAAATTATAAGTATAAAACATTTTGGACAATTTTAAGCTGATAACCAAACTCCCCTTTCTAGACGATAGTAAACTAATAAATTACTCCTAAACACAACTGAAAATCCAAATCTGCTGTAAACTGTGCTCCCTAATATCTTTCATTATGTTAGGTTACAAAATTAGAAAGGTTTATTGTAAGACCTTCAACTCTCAACAACACAACTATCCCATCAATGAATCTCACAGTCTGTCACCCTTACATCTCCAAAATCAAGTGGACTTTTATTCCATACCATCAGGGAGCTCTCGTATGAGTAGAATCAATAAAGTCTACTGAAAAGTAATCCAAATACAATGCTTTCTACTTGTTGATTGAGCAGTTAAGGTCTCGCACTGATAATGACTACTATAATATACTTGAAATATTGGCATCTTGTACTTGGACTATGATGCTGTTAATATTTTGAACACTGTCAACTGAAACATGCACTCAATATTATCAATACTTTGTACTTGGACTATGATGCTGTTAATATTTTGAACACTGTCAACTGAAACATGCACTCAATATTATCAGTACTTTGTACTTGGATTATGATGCTGTTAATATTTTGAACACTGTCAACTGAAACATGCACTCAATATTATCAGTACTTTGTACTTGGACTATGATGCTGTTAATATTTTGAACACTGTCAACTGAAACATGCACTCAATATTATCAGTACTTTGTACTTGGACTATGATGCTGTTAATATTTTGAACACTGTCATCTGAAACATGCACTCAATATTATCAGTATTTTGTACTTGGACTATGATGCTGTTAATATTTTGAACACTGTCAATTGAAACATGCACTCAATATTATCAGTACTTTGTACTTGGACTATGATGCTGTTAATATTTTGAACACTGTCAACTGAAACATGCACTCAATATTATCAGTACTTTGTACTTGGACTATGATGCTGTTAATATTTTGAACACTGTCAACTGAAACATGCACTCAATATTATCAGTACTTTGTACTTGGACTATGATGATGTTAATATTTTGAACACTGTCATCTGAAACATGCACTCAATATTATCAGTACTTTGTACTTGGACTATGATGCTGTTAATATTTTGAACACTGTCAATTGAAACATGCACTCAATATTATCAGTACTTTGTACTTGGACTATGATTCTGTTAATATTTTGAACACTGTCAACTGAAATATGCACTCAATATTATCAGTACTTTGTACTTGGACTATGATGCTGTTAATATTTTGAACACTGTCAACTGAAACATGCACTCAATATTATCAGTACTTTGTACTTGGACTATGATGCTGTTAATATTTTGAACACTGTCAACTGAAACATGCACTCAATATTATCAGTACTTTGTACTTGGACTATGATGCTGTTAATATTTTGAACACTGTCATCTGAAACATGCACTCAATATTATCAGTACTTTGTACTTGGACTATGATGTTGTTAATATTTTGAACACTGTCAACTGAAACATGCACTCAATATTATCAGTACTTTGTACTTGGACTATGATGCTGTTAATATTTTGAACACTGTCATCTGAAACATGCACTCAATATTATCAGTACTTTGTACTTGGACTATGATGCTGTTAATATTTTGAACACTGTCAACTGAAACATGCACTCAATATTATCAGTACTTTGCTGTACTCAATGTGCTTCTTCCCCTCTCCCACATCGTTTACCCCCCCCCCTTAGAACATCCATTTTATCCTACATTTCTGTAGTCCTTATAAATGTGTTAATTTGTACCCTAATTTTAAAGTAACTTTATTGATTACATTTAACATACTCTTATTCAAATGAACCTTGGCCTTCAAGTTTTGAACATGAATATAACACAATTTTATTCATTATTCAATTCTTAAAGTGAAGTTCAATCAGTTGTGTGAGAATATAAATTATAGAAGAATATTGGTGAAAAAATTTCAAATAAGGGAAAATCTCCTTTAAAAGTTTATTAATATTCGGGATATCAATGTTTTATTGCTTAGTTACATTTTTTTTTTAAACAGTCTTATTTGTCATTGTTTTTATTTTGATACGACTAATCATTGAATTGTGTATTACGACTTCTGTATTAGTTTAGATAAACCTCACAGATATTAGTTATTCCAAATGTATAAGGAATTAATCATAACAGGCAGAACTAGAGTTGCTTGGAAAACGTGTTTCTACCTGCTGATCAGTGTCAAATTACCTTTTGAGGTTCTTGCTCAAAAATAGAATTCAAGAAAAAATTATGAAGTTTCAATACTAATACAAAATATCATATAAGGTTAAAACAACCTTGAGTTGTAAAAGGTTTTTAGTGGATTAATTGTAGACTTGTAGACAGATGCCTGTTTACAATCTAACATGATTTTAATGTAAAATGTCCATTAAAACAGTTTAAGTCTGTATAGATGCTATACCACATTACTCAATTAAAAATTAAATGAAAACCATATAAAGATGTTTTTAAATATTACTCATATTTCTAATGATGCTCTTAACTATCAAGTGTAAATTATATAAATAGCTAATAAAGGAATGTATATTTTTTCAGAAAAAAAGGTTTTATTGTTTTGTTTTTAGATAGATGAGATACTGGAGACCCTTCGCCTGACCGAGACCAAGGAAACACGCACAGCCAACTTGTCGGGGGGCCAACGGAAAAGACTCTCCATCGCACTTGAACTTGTTAGCAATCCTCCAATAATGTTTTTTGACGAGCCTACAAGGTAAAGAAGTTGAAAAATTATTGATGGAATTCTGGTATATCCTCAGCAAACAGCCTAATGTGGCTTAATATGGCCAGAAGTTGAAAATTATGGTGGTAGAACTGTAGAGTCAAAACTCTTAATTTTCTATTTGAATTGTAATTATAGGACTGTAGCTCTAACAGCCAATCTGGTTCAACTCTTAATAAGATACTCACTCTTTTTCACTAAAAGTTTCATGGAGTTGACAAAGGTTTATCTAAATACAGTCTAATATTCAAAATCTCGAAGGCCAGCCCTGAGAGTCGGCTTTCTTTAAATCAAAACAAGTTTATGGTAAGTCAATACCATACCACACAAATTATTTAAAATATAGTCCTTGTAATGATTTATTTTAAATGAACACTCTACCAAGCCTAGACTATTCTTTGAAAGGTTAATAATTTATAAATAATTTTTAAATAAGTAAAATTGAATTGAACTTGATTTTTAAATTTCTCTGCTGTTATATTTCTAATGTAGTTAAGAAATGAGTAAAGTAAATACGTTGTTGAAGGGCCAAAGTGTGATGGAGGGAGGTATTATTTCGTATTATATGAAATACCTCTGTTGAATTCTTCTCAAAGTGTTAGCAGACAAGTCATCTTGTATTCCATCATGATATCAAGTGTGACAAGAATATAGGTTAGGGAACATAACTGAGGCAAGGTTGTGATCAGGAATTTTTATTACTTTTGTAACATTCAATTTGCCACTGAACACTGCAGAGCCATCTATGTTCCAGCAAGACTTTCTTGTAGGTTTTTTTAATTTATTTAATCAGCAAGTAAATTCATTGTTCTAGCTCGTAGGCTATGCTAAATTAATAATCATACTTCATCGCACTTGCCAGAAATAGATCAAAACAAATATAGATCTAAGAGAGATATTAAGTTCTCTCTTCTTGCGATCGTTTAACAACAAAGATTGCAATTATTGGTTACTAATTAGTTTTTATTTTTCCCTTGGGTCGTATGACATGTTACTGCATTGTTATTACTACAGCATAAATTTATGGCTTAAAAGGATTTTCAGTAGGCCTAATGATCGATAGTTTTTACTGGCCCTCTAAATTTTTTCTTTTGTATTTTTTTCTTTTCATGAAACATAAGATAGAGTTTATTGTATGAAAAACATGTAAGAGTACAAAATATATTTTTTTCTCTAAGAGTTTTTATGATTTGCACATTATTCTTCCTTTCTCGGCTTTGATACGGTACATCTGAAATATCATAGTAAAACAACCTGAAATGACAATTGAATTAAGAGGTATCTGAAATCTTGTTGTAAAATACTTTGTTGTTTTTTTTTATATCATCAGTAAAAATTCATATTATTAAAAATTTCAAAGTTAAAAACATTAAAAATACCAAAGGACTATAGTGAGTCTGCTAAGAATAACAAATCGGTTTACATGTCATATAAGTGTTTCCAAGTTCAAGTACAAGTACACCAGCACATCAACAATCAATGAAAACGTGAAAAAAATTGTTTTTTAACGATTACTGAATCACAATCAGAGAAGTCGCTGATGATGTTGGCATATCAATCGGCTCATACCATGAAATTTTTTTGGATGTTTTGGGTACGTTTGGAAGTGGCGTAACATTTTCCCCAAAGTTTTTTAATGTTAAACTAAAATAGCGGTGAATGGAGGTTGCTAGGAGTCACTAAATTAGGTCAATAACGATGGAAAATTACTGAAACATAACAGATGATGAAACATGGGTTTATGGATATGAAGTTGAAACAAAGACTAATTCATCTCAGTGGAGACATCGTGGATCGCTAAGACCGAAACAAGTTGAACTAGTGTGGTGGAACGTGAACGATTCTTGTCCCGAGATCAAACAATCATAATGTTCAATACTACTTATAATTTCAAGACCATTTGCATAAAACAATCCAAAAAATACCCGAATTTGTGGCAAAATAATTAATTAATTTTACATCACTTTAATGCATCTGTTCACACTTCATTGCTTGTTCTTGAATTTTTGGTAAAAACCAAACTGTAACAATGTCCCAGCCTCCATATACATCTGACATGGTTCCGTATGACTTTTTTCTACTTCAAAAAATAAAAGAACCTTAGGATCATTGTCTTACAGGGAGACTGTCTTATTTTTGCACAATATTGTGGAAAAAGTTCTGGCTAAAGTGCTTTATTTCTAATGGGAACTTTTTTGAAGGATAAAACACTGAATGCAGACAAATAATTTTTTATTTTGATAAAATGAAAATTCCCGTTATTTTTTATGAAAAAACTCGTAGATCAACATACTTGTATTGGTACTTCTATTCATATTCCTTACAATGCTTATGAAATAAATGATTTCTGTATTTAAAGGTTTGGTCCCATTAAAATGTTTTACTTATTTATAATGTTACCTAATTACTTCAAAATAATTATGATTCACAGTGGACTGGATAGCTCATCCTGTTTCCAGTGTCTTTCACTGCTCAAATCCCTGGCGCGTGGTGGTCGAACTATTGTTTGCTCCATACACCAGCCATCTGCTCGCTTATTTGAAATGTTTGACCATCTGTATACACTAGCTGAGGGACAATGTATCTACCAAGGCAATATCAACGGTCTAGTCCCTTTTCTTTCTTCCCTAGGACTCAACTGCCCCAGCTTCCATAATCCTGCTGATTTCAGTAAGTTTTATTTTACTTCTTACTTTTATACTTTTTTGCTGATCTATAGGGGGAGTTCTTAAAATGTTTTAAAATATACCTATAGAAAATATAAATTGAAACTAACCTACTTAACTATTTGAAGTTCCATTTTTAGGACTTGTATCTTCACTACTTAAATGGAAATCTCAAGAAAAAGATTTATCAAATTAACTTGTATTGTACTGTATTCAACCCAGCCCACCTACCCTCCAATACATGTACAGTGGTATTGACCCACTCACCCTCCCATACACATAAGGTAGTGGTTGAAATTGGTCACTGTATAAAACTCTTACTATAATTATTAAATGTACACTGTTACATTCTTTTAACATCAATTAGAGATATACTGTGCCACATTATGAAACTTCATGAAATCTTACAATGTTTATTGCACAATATTTGTATAATAATTCCATCCAAATCTCAGTTTGGGACCCTAATAGTAGTATTTAAGAAATCGTGTATGACTTAATTATGTACTTTGGCCAAAAAGTAGGTATTTCAGTTCAGCAACATCATGCCTAAGAAATAGTGCTGCAAATTCCTAACTTACTAATAGAATCATAGTAATACATTCACTTAAAATCAAAAGAACTTAATACCAACATTTGAAAAAAATATGCATTTAGTAGTGTACAATTTGTTCGTAGCACTATCACAAGGCACTTTATGTGACATTCAATTTAAGTGATGAGAATTTGTGTTGGACATGGGGGGAAACTTTATTTAATAAATTCTGTGTGTAAATGAGTGATTTCTGTCCCAATAAATCTATCATCATCCCAAAGAAAGCTTTTAGAATTGGTAGCAATCTTTATTCAAGCACTCATCTAAGAGAGGTTCTGCATTACGATATTTTACATTAAAAATAAAAAAGGGTACTTTTTTTCTATATACAGTAACAATCACGTTTCATCATTTCATAGCTAACTAGTACTTCAGTAGTTTAGTTGCTATATGAATTATTAGTTATTTGATATTGATTACAATAATATATTGATAGAGTAAGCAAAGAAGAAGACTTTACCATGTACTTCATTTGCATACCTTCTGTTAGTTACAAATTCATGATTTATTACTAACTGTTTAAATTTCTTGCGTCAAACATGAAATTGCCGAATACTTCTCACTAACTTTATCACAAACCATCCTTTGGATTAACAGTTTTAATTTGGGTTAGCATTTTATCTACAGGAAAATGCTACATAGCAGTTTGCTCAGCAGGCACATATTTTAAGGTTTTATAGTCAAGGTTTTGAAGATTCTCGTGTTAAGCAGTATATTAAGACTAAAACAAATCCAAAATAGTTGTGAAAAGTAAGATAGGTATTTATTGAAGAAAAAGGAAGATGTAGGTAACATAAAAATTCAAGATTCTAGATAAAAGCTTACATTTGAAAAATGCCACCTATTCTTCCCATGCCTTGCTGGTGATCAAAATGTTAATCTCATATTTACATTTGATGAAAAAAAATATCCAATTCTGCTAGAAAATCTTAATATCACTGAAAAATCAGTCAAAACTATAATATTACTTAAAAATCAGTACTATGGAGTGCCTAAAAGCTAGATTTTAGGCTTCTTAATTATTTTGATTTATTTAAAATGATTACCATGGTGATTCTGTACCAGATTAACTAAGACTCTAAGCAGATGTTATAAGATGAAAAAAGCTAGTTGTAGCAAAAGTAGTCTATTAAATTCACCTTATATAGGTTTACCTCAAGTTATTCGATTCCTTAGCAACACAAATCTTTTAATGGGCCCTGAGAAAACTAAATATATTTCATTTGCAAACAAAACAATCATAAATTAAGTAGATGTTTCAATTGACGACTATATCTTAAAATAAATGGAAAGTTCAAATACTCACTCATTCAATCAATACTTTCTTCTTGCATATTTATTTATTATATTTGAAGACAATCAAATAATAAATTTTAATTTCAAATGAATAAAGTTTTCATTTATTGATTGAAACGAATTTAAATCCAAAATCAGAACAAAGAAAATATTTACAATTAATTCAAATAAGCAACATTTTGCTACAATTTATACAATCATGTTTAATTGGTCGGTAGCATAGTTGGTTCAATCCCAGCTTCATGTGCTAAAGGTTCTCAGTTCGATCCCAATCAGAGTCAATACATTTTGAGAAGGATCAGCTGATAACCACGGCTGTTCATTTGTCATTGGGCTATTAATTAATGATACTTTCTAAGGAATAGTCAGCCTTAGTTTGTAACAATGACTACATTCGCTCATCTACACTCATCACACTCATTTGAAATCCATATTCACCCATATCTTGACGATCGGCGTCTTATGAATAAATAAAATTAAAAAAAAATAATTAAATAATAATTTTATTTTAATTTATTGAAATTAACCTTAATGGACAATTCGTTGCTGTTTTGGCTCATTAGAATCCTGAAAATGGTAGATTATGATGTCGAAGGTTACAATTATCCAATTTTTCAATGAGGAACAGGTTGGACCTTTACTGTTAGTACTGATACAGTGATCATGCACTTCTATTGTATGTTTTGCTCACTGCCTACATTGTGTAAACCTGTGCATACTTCCTTTGAACTAGTTAGCTTAAATATTGCCTATATGTAAACATTTATATTAGATATTTATATTTGTTAGACTAGCTGCCAACCAAATAAACCAAAAGATTATTCGGCACACTGAAAAAAGTTAAAACCAACGTTTTATAATAACTTTTGATAAGGGAGATTTTCTTTGCTGAAATAGATTGCCAGGTTTTCTATAGGTCATTACAGACTAAGTTGAGGCAGGTTTTATTCTAACAATTTCGTATGTTGGTATTGTTGGCCTAGCTACATTTTATTCTAACAATATCCTATACCACACCTCTCCTCCATGCAATTATATATGCTTCTCTGAACCTCCCAATCTATAAATGAACATTAAAATTAGAGTTTTATTTACTGAAACATGAACACACTCTATCTCAACTTAGCTTGTTACGTCCATTGAACTATTCATACACATACCTTTTCTATTTTATTTTTTTTAAAAGCTACAAATAAATAGAATAATCTTGTAATCGACCTTGTAAAGTGCTATCCATTTTTTGTTTATTACATTGGAAGTTTTAATTATGTTAACTCTAATATGTTAAAAATAGTTTCTTTTGAACTCCTATTAACTTGTGAATGGTGAAGACATATGAATATGAAGTTTAACTTGTGTTACAGTGCTGGAAGTAGCTAGTGGAGACCATGGAGATGTGCTGCCCAGAGTAGTCAACGCAGTTCAAGATGGAAAGTGTGCTCTGTACTGTGATTAACTTGTGTTACAGTGCTGGAAGTAGCTAGTGGAGACCATGGAGATGTGCTGCCCAGAGTAGTCAACGCAGTTCAAGATGGAAAGTGTGCTCTGTACTGTGATTAACTTGTGTTACAGTGCTGGAAGTAGCTAGTGGAGACCATGGAGATGTGCTGCCTAGAGTAGTCAACGCAGTTCAAGATGGAAAGTGTGCTCTGTACTGTGATTAACTTGTGTTACAGTGCTGGAAGTAGCTAGTGGAGACCATGGAGATGTGCTGCCCAGAGTAGTCAACGCAGTTCAAGATGGAAAGTGTGCTCTGTACTGTGATTAACTTGTGTTACAGTGCTGGAAGTAGCTAGTGGAGACCATGGAGATGTGCTGCCCAGAGTAGTCAATGCAGTTCAAGATGGAAAGTGTGCTCTGTACTGTGATTAACTTGTGTTACAGTGCTAGAAGTAGCTAGTGGAGACCATGGAGATGTGCTGCCCAGAGTAGTCAACGCAGTTCAAGATGGAAAGTGTGCTCTGTACTGTGATTAACTTGTGTTACAGTGCTGGAAGTAGCTAGTGGAGATCATGGAGATGTGCTGCCCAGAGTAGTCAACGCAGTTCAAGATGGAAAGTGTGCTCTGTACTGTGATTAACTTGTGTTACAGTGCTGGAAGTAGCTAGTGGAGATCATGGAGATGTGCTGCCCAGAGTAGTCAACGCAGTTCAAGATGGAAAGTGTGCTCTGTACTGTGATTAACTTGTGTTACAGTGCTAGAAGTAGCTAGTGGAGACCATGGAGATGTGCTGCCCAGAGTAGTCAACGCAGTTCAAGATGGAAAGTGTGCTCTGTACTGTGATTAACTTGTGTTACAGTGCTAGAAGTAGCTAGTGGAGACCATGGAGATGTGCTGCCCAGAGTAGTCAACGCAGTTCAAGATGGAAAGTGTGCTCTGTACTGTGATTAACTTGTGTTACAGTGCTGGAAGTAGCTAGTGGAGACCATGGAGATGTGCTGCCCAGAGTAGTCAACGCAGTTCAAGATGGAAAGTGTGCTCTGTACTGTGATTAACTTGTGTTACAGTGCTGGAAGTAGCTAGTGGAGACCATGGAGATGTGCTGCCCAGAGTAGTCAACGCAGTTCAAGATGGAAAGTGTGCTCTGTACTGTGATTAACTTGTGTTACAGTGCTAGAAGTAGCTAGTGGAGACCATGGAGATGTGCTGCCCAGAGTAGTCAACGCAGTTCAAGATGGAAAGTGTGCTCTGTACTGTGATTAACTTGTGTTACAGTGCTGGAAGTAGCTAGTGGAGATCATGGAGATGTGCTGCCCAGAGTAGTCAACGCAGTTCAAGATGGAAAGTGTGCTCTGTACTGTGATTAACTTGTGTTACAGTGCTGGAAGTAGCTAGTGGAGACCATGGAGATGTGCTGCCCAGAGTAGTCAACGCAGTTCAAGATGGAAAGTGTGCTCTGTACTGTGATTCCTTGGAGGATGGTATTGTGAAACAATCAAATAGTGAGTTTCATTATATGTATAGTAGCATCATTGTGATTCTTATCAATGGAATGGATTTTAATAATTCCAATATCTTACATTCTTGTTTTCTAGTTTTTCCAAATTAAGAATCTGTACAATGATTCATTCCATGCATGCAGATATCTTTATAAATATTTTTATGAAGCCTGCTTATAATTATACTACTAATTTTATTTTCCTGGGAGTTAAAAGGTTGGTTGTCTTAATACATCTTCCTTACATTTTCCTGGGAGTTAAAAGGTTGGTTGTCAATACATCTTCCTTATATTTTCCTGGGAGTTAAAAGGTTGGTTGTCTTAATACATCTTTCTTATATTTTCCTGGGAGTTAAAAGGTTGGTTGTCAATACATCTTCCTTATATTTTCCTGGGAGTTAAAAGGTTGGTTGTCTTAATACATCTTCCTTACATTTTCCTGGGAGTTAAAAGGTTGGTTGTCAATACATCTTCCTTATATTTTCCTGGTAGTTAAAAGGTTGGTTGTCTTAATACATCTTCCTTACATTTTCCTGGGAGTTAAAAGGTTGGTTGTCAATACATCTTCCTTATATTTTCCTGGTAGTTAAAAGGTTGGTTGTCTTAATACATCTTCCTTACATTTTCCTGGGAGTTAAAAGGTTGGTTGTCAATACATCTTCCTTACATTTTCCTGGTACCTAGTTAAAAGGTTGGTTGTCAATACATCTTCCTTATATTTTCCTGGTAGTTAAAAGGTTGGTTGTCAATACATCTTCCTTACATTTTCCTGGTAGTTATAAGGTTAGTTGTCTTAATACATCTTCCTTATATTTTCCTGGTAGTTAAAAGGTTGGTTGTCAACTGAAAATCTCAATCCAGAAAACCTACCATAGATTTACTCATCTTCAAAACCAAATTTCTTTTATATAAAAGTAGTTTTAGCCCACCCACGCATTGTAAATACTTCCTAACTTTAAAAATAGAATTAGCACACCATTGGACACCAAAATCCTGTACTCCCTCCCACACCACAACCATTAGCAAACTGTGTTAAAAATTTTAAAAAAATTTCGTAATTATCTTAGGCTCAGTGGACCCTCTTCCTCCTAACCCTTTGCCACTTACCTAGGGACAGATGGAACTTGGTTGTTCTCATCCCCTGAAAGTTACTGGAAGTAGATTTATTTATATATTTTTTTAAATGTTGTTTCCCTGTTGATATGTCTATAATTTTTGTTTCTATTTTGCTCAGAACAATCATTACCATTATTATTTTGATCTGCTTGTATATTTGACAGGAAAACAATTTTTAAATATTTGTATTGATCTAAACATGGGTTTTTCAGACTCTGACAATGGAGCTCTAACATTGAAAGAAAAGCCTTCAATATCAGATGAAAATATTGCTTCCTCTGGATTTCCAATTTCGAATTTTAAACAATTTTGGATTCTCCTGAAGCGGACCAACAAATGCACTATGAGAGATATGGTTTGTTTTAAAAAGTTGCATAATCATTTTTTTAAACTAAGTTTAACAGTTTTTTCATTCACTGTTTATTATATTATACTAATGCCAGGATATTCTCAAGGCTAGCCAGGCCAGAAATAATGAATAATCAGTTTTTATTTTATAGTAAATTTATAATTGTTTAATTTATAAATATCAATGAAAACAACAATAAATTCAAACAAAACATTAACTTTCATAGTTCATTAATTGTGACACCTTAGTTGTAGCAACAAATATTTAGGCCCAACAAGGAGCTTCCCCTATCATTTGCGAAGCCATTACAGTTCTCTATTTATTATACAGTAAAGAGAGAAATGTTTGAGGTAATGCACAGGATGCATTCAAATGCACAGGAAATGAATCTTCACTGACCAGTGAGCAAGCCTTTGCAGAGAAGGCGCTTGTTAGAGTGCCCGAAAGTGACCGATTGCTATTAATTTTTCAATTTTCTGCATAGACACACACACACATACACATAAGGGCTATTCTATAATGGTAGTCCTTTCTATAATGGTATAATGCCGTGCTTAAAATGCTGGTTCTTATGTTTTTTTTATCTTTCTTTACCAGATTCAATTCACCCTGTATTATAAAATACACTATCTATTGATTCGAAATCTCATACATCACTTTGTAAATCTCAAACCAACACTGTGATTTAATTTGTTTGCTATTATTCTGTACCAACAGTCCTAGGGCAGTCGTTTAATTGCTTTGAATACACACAGCGAACAACCAGCCGGGACCACTGCCGATCTGCCATAACTTAAATCCGGATTAGCTGGAGAAAGGGCGGAAAATACAAAAATTAAAATATAAGCATGTGCTTACGTTAATTTCCTTTAATTTGTTGAAAAAACACTTGAAACTTATTTACATATTACATAATTACACAATAGAACACATATATAGGCTGTACAGTTTGTCTACTTTTGAGGAAAGAAGCTTGTCAGTTTCTTTTGCGACAGTTCTGAATACCGCTTACGTGAAGCACGGTCGCGCATCTGCTTTAACATGAGAAGCTCCGGCTGCTGTTGTCTCATCCTGCTGCTCAAAGTAAATCAAGTAGACTCAAGTGAGATGCTGTCTCTGCATGGCTGATTGACTTGGCTTCTTGCTGTTCAGCGTTTTCTTTGCCTGTATCATTTAAGTCTTCATTTGAACAGGTCGCAACGATTTGCTTATCAGTCAGTGTGCCGTAACCGCCGTTGTTATCTTTCTCCAACCAACATTCAATGTCATTGATAACAACATCTGAGCAACCATCTACCTCTCTAAACATCTCTAGAAACTCTTGAAGTTCCACTTCATTGTTTATTTCATCTACCACTGTTTCTAGCTGATTTTCTGGTAAATCACAAATATTAGGCCACAACTCTTCCACGACTTAATGAGGCTGCTTCTAGAAACTTGTTCCCAAGATTCAGAAACCATGTACAGAACAGTTTTTACATTAAATGTTTTCAAAATTTCTATTACACCATATTCATTGTCATCAAGTAGGTGGCATAACATGTATCTCCTGTGAACACGCTTGATGGATTCTAGAACACCTGGTCCATTGGCTGTACCAGTGCAGTCACATTGGGGGGTAAATATTTTATGGTAATGTCTCCCTTAACGAGTGATGCAGCTGCCGGATGCATAGGCGAGTTGTCAATGAGCAGAATAGCTTTGATTGGTAGGCCACGTTCTTTTAAACGTTTCGATACACTAGGAACTAAACATTCATAAAACCAGTCTTTGAAAATCAAACTGTCCATCCATGCACTATTTTGCATTCTATAAATGACAGGCAATGATTCATGATTTAAATTTTTCAGTGCTTGTGAATTTTTTGATTTTCCTATTAAAATAAGAGGCATTTTATACAAACCTGATGTATTACTACACGCCATAATGGTGAGGCGATCCTTACTTTTTTTAAAGCCTTTTGCTGATTCATCCATTTTCATGGCAAGGGTTTTGCTTGATAACAATCGATAAAATAAACCGGTTTCATCCGCATTGTAGACTTGTTCCGGTGACAAATTTTCTTTTTTCACAAACTCTTCAAACTCCTTATTGAAGTTGTCAGCTGCCGTTACATCGCCTAATAAACTTTCTCCAGTCACAGTAAGCTGGAGTATACCGTGCCATTTCTTCCATCTATCAAGCCAACCTTGACTGGCAGTGAAATTCATGTCTCTGGCAATTTTTTTTATTCCAGCTGAGGGCTTTTTGGTGAATAATTGGTCCTGATACTGGTAAACCGCGCTCACTTTCCGCAAAAACCAAACAAATAATGCACCATCCAACGTTTTATTTTTGCTTTTTTAGCTTTTTGTCGATTATCCAAACTGTCTTTCGAAATCATTTTGAAGCAACATTTTTCAATATTCTTCCTTTTTTCCAATCTGACACTGTGGAAGTTCCAACACCCTAGAACGCAGCGATTGATTTCAATGATTCGCCTTTGTCAATTCTGCCTAATGCTTGATGACATTTCTCCATTATTGTTATTGTTTCATTTTTTCGTTTCGTTGCATTGTGAAACTGGAGAAAAACTACAGTATAAAACAGGACAGTATGTAAAGAACACAAAACCACAGACTAAAACTTTACGACACACGGAACAAGACAAAGAACGACCAAACTGTATGACAAGTGATGCCAAACTGAAGAGAAAGCGTGCCAATTGTCTCAAGGTAAATGACTCATCGCACAGGTGTAGCGGTACTGTCAGGCTCACAAATATGTACATTCCCGGCAAATCACTCGGCACGGTATTGTCATGCAGTTCCCGCACAGTCATGCTATCGAATATGCAACATCGCTACCAAAATATGTATTTTATATTTATCACAAGCCAATCCGGGTCACCTGGAGATCCGACATAAAGGAGGGATCGTAAAATAAAGGTGTTGGTAATATAAAGGAGCTATTTTAATAATCCCTTTTTTAAGGAGCTATTAATATCATTAATGAAGCTCTATAACCTCCTGAATATTATAAACATCATTGCAACAGCTGTTAACATTTTATAAACATCATTAATTATACTTAAACAGATGTTTCTTTTAATTAATTTAAATATCTCTCTGCACGTTATTTTAATGGCAGATAAACGTACTTGGTGCTTCCCGTACCTTTCAAGGTGAAAATATTGGAATTGAATACTTTCATGCACAAATATGAATAGGGGCACATTTTGAAACCCAAAATTTTAAAATTGGTCAAAAAATATGGAAGGAGTTACATTAACAAAAAGCAACATTACAGTACTAGTAAAATATATAAGGATATTTTACTAGTAATGTCTTAAAATGCAAGATGTTGTTCAACTTAAAAACTTTTCTGCATCAAAATTTTAAAAGGGTTAATGAACTCTACAAAGCATTTCTTGCTATCTTATTGCACGCTGTCATTTTGCCCAAAAAAACGCTTGAATAGAATAATAGACAGTCCAACCACCAATTGTTACTACACGTCTGAAGGTGCTGATCGCATGCAACTTGTTCGCTGTGCATTTTCAAAGCTGCTAAACTGCCGCCATAGAACTGTCAGTACAGAATAATTCTAAGAGTGTGATTTGTTAGAGGTTATATTATTGATTTTAGTGCAGGATTTAAATAATATTTTTGCAACATATTATCTTATTATAATCATAGTTTAACATTAATGAGCATGTATTACAGTATCTTAAGTGTTCTTATGTGCTTTCTTCCAATTCACTGACTGGCTGGGGCTTACCACTTTATTATTGAGGCTACTATTAAGAATTGGCTGACTATTATTTATTGTACACTATCTATTCAAATTCAAATCGTCTTCATTTAAATTGTACATAATATACAGTAAATAGTGTCAAATTAATTGTAAACAAGTTAATACATTAAAATACTCCTTGTAAAATACAATACATAGTTAAAATAAAATTACATCTTCATGTTACTCAAAGGATGCTGTAACCAACTAAACAGTACCTTGGACTATTTATAGTGTGATATTCATCTTGTTTATAAAAACAATGTATGTACTACATGCAATTATTTAGATCATAAAGCTCTTCTAGTGAATAAAAAGCATTTTGAAATAAATATTCCTTTAAGTTTATTTAAATTTACTAACAGTCTGTATATTAGTAATATTTTTGGGTAGAAATCTTAAAAACCAAGCACCTGCATAGGAAGTTTTTTCCTGAAAAGTTCAGAGTTATGTTGGGGCAAAACTATCTTATTTTTGTTTCTAGTGTTGTATGCGTGGATGTCACTATGATGTATTAAATTTGCTTCATTATTTCTGGCAAACATAACACATTCCAAAATGTAGAGGCTGTAAACTGTCAAGATTTTTAACTCCTTGAAGTATTGTCTGACTGAATCATCTTTTTTAATTTTTAGCATAGTTATTAGTGCTTTTTTTGAGCAATTAATATTTTATTTAAATTTTTATTTGATGTTCCACCATAAACACAAATTCCATATGAAATGTGTGACTGAACATGGGCGTGAAAAACTATTTTTAGAACAGACAGGCTACATAAAAAAGAAAGTCTTTTCAAAGCATAAATTCCGAGTTGATTTTACCCAAAATGTGGTCAACATGTTTATCCCAACTCAGATTTTTATCTATACATAGACCAAGAAAATTTGTTTCATCAATTTTTTCTATACTTTCGTCATCAATCCAAATTTGGAAATCTGATTCCTTTCGATTTTGTTTTGTACTAAATGATGTATAATTTGTTTTTTGTTTATTTAAAATTAGATTATTTTGAATAAGGAAATCTTGAATTTTAGCCAATTCTATATATGCGCTAACTTTTAATTCAATTTCAGTTTTTGATGACAAAATAAGGTTTGAATCATCAGCAAATAAGCAAAGTTGCGTTTTTGATTGGTCCCGATTACTAAGGCAGTTTGGCATATTTTTTATGTAGCATATAAACAACAAGGGTCCAAGTATAGATCCTTGAGGTATGCCATACTTAATTATTCCTTCTTTAGATTTGTATTTTATTAAATTATTTTGTTCAATTTTACTTATTTCTACGTATTGTTTTCTTTCAGATAGATAAGATTCAAACCAATTTATTTGCCTGTTTTTAATGCCCAAGTCATTTAGTTTTTCTAATAATTTAGTGTGAGAAATGCTGTCAAATGCTTTAGATAAATCCATGAAAATACCAGCTACTTTGTTTTTTTTTATCTATTGATTCAATTATTGATTCTGTAAAACTATTTAATGCACTGGTAACAGATTTGTTTTTTCTAAAACCATGTTATTCGTTATCAAAAAGGTTATATTTTTCCAGATGTTCTATTAATCCTAGATACATTGCCTTCTCAAAAATCTTTGATATTGAGGGCAGGATGGACACCGGACGGTAATTTTGAATTTCAGTTTCATCTCCTTTTTTAAATATCGGTATAACTTTTGAAGTTTTCAACTGTTTAGGAAAAATGCCAGAAATAAATGATGAATTAACTAAATGTAAAAGAGGTCTTATTAAAGGTGCTTTAGCAAATTTTAAAACTTTAATTGGAATTTCGTCAAAGCTACTTGACCACTTGTTTTTTAAAGAGTCAAAAATGCTATTCATTTCTCTTTCATTAATTGGTGGACATCTAAAACTAGGAATATTATTTGTTTGAATTACATTAACAGTATGTGTATTTTGACAAGGTAAAATATCCTGCAACATATTTTCAATAACTGTTACAAAATAGTTATTAAAACCATCTGCCACACAATAAGGATTTGATACTAACCTACCATTTAAATTCAAATTACATTCTTTTTCAATTTTGAAATAATTTTTTTTCGTTTCACTATTTATGATTTCCCATGTAGTTTTACTAATATTTTCAGAGTTTTTAATTTTATCATCAAAATAATCTCTTTTTGCATTAAGTACATTAAATTTATAGTGCTGATTTTTAATTTTGAAATCATTTTGTAATTTTTCCAGGCCGGTTTCTTTTGCTGTTTTTTTAAGATTAATAAGAGAATTTTTTTCTTCCTTTAATTCTTTGTGGATCCAACTTTTTTCTTTTATTAATTCTTTTTTGAACTCTAGGGAATGACTGATCAAAGTAAAACTTGAAAATATTTTCAAAACAGTTATATTTAGTTTCTATTGGAGAGTTAAAAAGGGGGAGCCAGTCTTCATTTTCTAAGAATGCTTTAAATAAAGCCATGTTTTCTGTAGAAAATTTTCTACCCCACAACTTTAAGATGTTATTGTTGGTTTTAACTGGGCATTCTAATAATTCTAACACCTGCCCGTCGTGATCTGATAAAGCCGTTATAACACCTGTAACGTTTGTTTGATTTACATTTACATTAGTACAGATATTGTCGATGCAAGACTCTGTAGTTGGAGTTACCCTTATTGGGAAATTAATTAGATATTTCAAACCGTGACTTTTGAGTATATTTTTAAATTCTTTAGATTCCGAGCGATTTTTCAAAACATTGATGTTATAATCTCCTATTACAAATAAATTTTGATCTTTGGTAATTAAATGTTCTATTAAAGTTTTAAACCTAATTAAAAACTCTGAATTTTGATATTGTGGTGTTCTATATAAACCAACTATTGTTAAATTTAAATTGTGTACTTTGAATTTAGCCACACAGCACTCCAGTAACATCCTCACAAAGCTGCTGTACACTTTTGGAAACCAGCTGTCTCCCCTCCAAACTCTCTTTAACCAGAATTATCACACCCCCTCTAGTAGTAGTGGTACGAGTATAGTAAGTAGCTGTGGAATAGTGTCTAAGGTTAAATCTTTCTAACTCAATTTTATTCATATTATGTTCTGTTAAAACTATTATATCTGGGTCAATTTCTGTCAAAATGATTTCAAGCTGTTCTTTGCGTGAATTTAAATCTTGAATGTTTTGATGGAAAATTGTTATATTTTTGTAATTATTACCTACTTTGGTTTTGTAACATGTTGGGTTAGAGAGTTTAAAGGGGACACATCTGGTTTCATTATCTTAGAACCTAGCTCAGCATCTTGACAAGGTGGTGGACGTTTATCTGGTCGCAGCTCTGGAGCATTGGTTTGCCTGTAGCCTACATTATTTCCTCTTTCAGCTTCATTAGTAATTCATCATGTGTCAGTCCGTTTCGAAGCACTCTTGTAGATTTTTTATTATTGCAGGACATAATACCGATTGTTGCCCCTGTCGCGTGATGAAATTCAGTTATGTTGTTTGCGAAGTGTTGTGGTAAAATTAAGTCTCTCACACAACCCATTGGCGAGCAGATAAGTGTCTTGAGGCCTCTTGCTTTGAAGTCTTGAGTCAGTTGCTTGAAAGCGTCATTGTAATTTTCTTCCGTTGGCTTATCAAAATATCTCCCTTTCGTTACCAGACTGTACACGACTGCTCCGTTTTTCAACTTCTGAATCGTTAGTCTTTCTTGGATATAGTCTGTTTTTTTTTTTTGGTCTTCCAATAATTTTTCGGAAAGCAACAGCCACGCCAGCAGACATGTGACGGCTATGATTGAAATCACTTGATATGGTGTGGGCAAATGCCACAGAAGAGTCATCCTTAAACTGCTCAATAACACTACCCATTTCAGTGTCAAAAACCTTTATTTCACCATGATTCATTGTAATCTGCGATCTTGTGGTGGTGTTCCTAGAGGTTTGAAAGGATTCGATGGTAGATTTCTCATTGTCGCACTTTTGTAAGAGTAATTTGGCAATCATTTCAGCAGCTTTGTTTTTTCCTCTTTTGTTTAGGTGCAATCCGTGAGTAGTAAAGTAGTGACGGGGCAATAGATCAAGTGGTAAAACCTTGACATCATTTTGAGCCTGTTGAACAGCATCCTGTAATTCAGAGTTAATATTTGCTATTGTTAGATCAAGTCTGGGCTGGTCATACCTCATGGGAAGGGTAGCTAAAATAAGTTTTGTGTGTGTAATATTTTTTATCAATTGTTTGATTTCGTTCAATAGATTATTCAAGCCTGCATTTTCAATATCGTTAGTTCCTGCAATTACTAAAAGATGATCTTCTTTCGTTAGGTTTTTGCTGAGATCTTGAAAATCTTCCATGACTTTGCTGAAATATGCTCCAGGTTTCACAACAGAAGAAACATTGACAAAAGTTTTTTGTTGTACTAGCCCACTGAGTTGTTTGCCATGACTATCCGCTAGGATCAGTAGTCGTGACTCTGTATTATTGATTGTTGAAGGTGTTGGTTTAGTTTTATGCTTGTTTTTGTGCTTTGTATAAATGTTTCTGTTATGTTTTACTGATTGTGCAGTTTTGACATTGATTTGTTCATTGTCATCAAAACTATCTTCTGATAATACAGCGTACTTATTAGAGCATTCAGTAGTGTCCAAAATAAAACTGTACAGATGTGCAGGATTTTTTTCAATTTGCCATTGGTTTCTAGTATTATTTAAAGTAGGGAAACAATGAGGACATGTCATATTCACTTGCTTTAAAGTTTCTTTTTCTTTACTTAGTTTTTCATTATCGTTTTGTAGCATTTCAATCGCTGCTCTAAGACTTTTTATTTCTGACTTTGCATTATTTAATTCTTGGACAAGAATTTGAGTTTGGAAGTCTTCTTTTAAGGCTTGATTGTCTTTTTTATTTCCTAAATCAATTTTATTTTCTTTATTTAAAACTGTACTTTCCTTCATTTGGCTTAGTTCGAGTTGAATGCTCTTTTCTGTTACAGCATGCAATTGGAATCTAAGGTCTAAATCCTGTGTTGTGTTCACTGCCACGTCTTTTGATTTTCTTAAACTCTCAAAACTCATTTCTGACCGTTTAGGAGTAGATACAGTGGGATATATTAATGGCTCATTAGATATAGATTGAGTAATATTATTTTTACTTATGTTTTTATGTTGTTTTTTTAATTTACATGCTTCTTCAATTTCTTTTAGAGCAGTGGCAAAAACATCTTTATCTCTAGTAAGCTTAATACTTTGATGAACACTAGATTAGTGTATATAGTGTATTATATATAGTATATATATGTATCAATGACATGATATACATATGACATGAAAATTAAGCAATAAAGAATCAACTCTAGTAGGTTCACACTTCATACACAAATCATAGAATAACATAAAGAGATCTCTTTGGACATACTAACTGATTATGCAATTAGTATAAATAGTTTTTATTATAAATAGATTAAGCAAATAAATAAATAAATTTTAGTCACTTATTTATCTATTTGAACAGTTATAGACCAAAAAGAAATTAAAATACATAAGAAACATGGCTTTCAAAATAAAACCTTAAAAAATAAAAGAAAATAGGAAAGAATAAATTTGTTCTCATAAAATTAATGACTAAACGTTTAAATAAAAAAGGGAACTATTCATACACAAATGGCACTTACTTTTGTATTCTTCAACAACTTTTTTTACTTTTTAGGGTATGTTTTTTGAAAGGCATATTTTAGACAAATGTTTTTATGTATATATATATATTTATGTATATATATATACAGTATATATATTATACTGGCTCTATTCAACAGTTATTTTTCTTTGGATGACTATTTTTTATTTTAATTGAATTACTGGATAGTTTATTCTTGTACCTAAAAAACTAAGTTTTTCTTTAAAAAAATTAGGGTATAAGAGATGGTAACTAAAGCTTTAAGACAAATTTCTGTAATTTTTAATGCTTTATAGGATATTGTGGTGCTTATTCTGATAAATAGTCATTATTTGCATATAATTCACATACCAAATAGATAACACACTTTACTTCTACTCATTGCCTTCAACTCTACTTCTTGATGTCATTTATACAACTGCTCTAAAATTTATTGTCTAAACTCTTGCATCGTATGTAACTGGTAGTATTGTGTATTATGTTTTCCAGGATCTATTTTGGCTCCGTTGTTTTTCACATCTCATTTGTGGATTGCTCATTGGAATTGTCTATTGGAAAATTGGCAATGATGCTGCCAGAATAATCAATAATACAAGTTGCCTATTTTTTGCTACTCTGTTTCTAATGTTTTCTGCCATGATGCCTACAATAACCACTTGTAAGTTTTATTATTTATATTGATTAATTGTTTAATAAATAGAATGTAATAAAATTTATTATTATTTGTTTACACTTACAAATTTCTCATCAATATTAAGTTATTACATTACAAACCTATTAATTTGACTTAGTCCTGAATAAATTTTTATAAAGCTGTACGTGCAATTTTTATAAAGCTGTACGTGGCTTACCATCATACAAATATAGAATTATATAAACAAAAATAAACAACACAATTTTATAACTGCTCTGTTATGTTGTTTTACATCTCTAAAGCAATAATTAATCACAGTAAAGTCATAATAATGCATACCTGAAGAGACATAAAAAAAATCAAGACTGAGGTTGAAATGATTGAATATTTAAAATAAACAATGTTTAAACTATTGACAATGAAAATGATTGAAATCAGTGAATTTCTATTGGTCTTGAAGGTTACTGAATGTGTCTAGATTTTGAAACAAGGTAGTAACATCAAATGTTGGTCTTACTATCTTTGAAATTCCTTGTCCATAACCTTCCCTTTCACTCTGGGCTATGAATTTTTGGGTGCACTGATTCTGTACACCGAAATTCAGATCGTCGTCGATATTGAGTACTTGGTCGAAAGGCCGCTTCCCAAACTTGCTGATATTACGCAACTACTCTTCCTAGAAATCCTTGGCATGGTTAAACAAAGATGAAAATAAAGAATTAGTTTGTCAAGAAGCATTTAGTGAAGACGAACCATAGGTAAATTATCGTATCCTAAATATTTAATTAATGTTAATAAGTCGATTTATTTACTATTTACCTACTCAAATTTTTTGACCTTTTCCGTTAATTACAGATTAATTAACTACTAGGGGAACCCCTTGCACGCTTTGTGTGCCAACCCCCTCCCTCGTTGCGCTCGTGACACCTCGACCTTCGGCCTGGGCATACGACTCTTGACAACAAATATGAGTGGTTGAACTATATAGAATAAGTTTTAATTTCTACATATTTCAAGGCTATACATGTATGCTCATTAACAACCTCAAGAGTCAAGGTTGGGGAGCCCTCAATTGGTGCAACGCAAATTTTTTATAATCTACTTGAATCCAGTTTTATGTTAATTATCTATATAGAATTAGTCTCCAGATGTAAGCTCATTACCAAGGCTTCTGTTAAATCTATCTATGTTTAATGTTTTGATGGTTATACTTATTTCATGTTTTTACTTTATCAACATTCATTGTATGATATCAAGAATCAAGAATATTTTATTTCCACACAGTTCTGGTACACTAGTCCTTATATACTATTCAACATATAGTGGGAAACAATAGGGCCTCAAAGGCAAGCCTGTTTTGAGGTTCCTTCATGCTGTCATCAGTAGAAGACAACATTTTAAAACTAAATAATCAACCAGTATGATAGCATAACCTTGCAAAACATAAATCAGTGGGCAACAATTCGACAATCTAAGACAACAATTTGTGGTTTCACACTTTTAAACCATTATTGTACATACTTTTTGTAACTCTCAAAAACAAGACACAAATAAATATACAACAGAACAACAATAACAATAAAATATAAATCAACTATATTACAAAGATGGAATACAATAACAGATACAATATTTCCCTTCAGTGTTTTTTTTTCTTTCATTATAAGACTAGCCAATCTCAACAATCAATCTCTTTGACATAATATAATTCTCAGTTATAGAATATGTTGTATAATCTATAGCAATTTTAAATCTATTTGTTTTGTTTTAGTCAAAGATACAAATGAAATATTGTTTTCAATGTCTGGCCATTGAAAATGGAGCCTGCAAATTTCAGTCAAACTAAAATAATCCATAATCAACAGCCATTTGCTTGATGATTGAAAAGTTAAAACCTTTAAATGTACAATATTCTTTTATTTTGAATTCTTAGTTTTTCTATAGTATTATTAATTATTGGTAAAAGCAATTAAGTTACATGTTCATTAATTTTAATCAGATATCAAATTAATATTTAAATAATCATGGAATATCAATCTTATTCAATATTTGTTTTTATTACAGTTCCTCTTGAAAGAAAAGTCTTCCAAAAAGAATACATGAACCACTGGTATTCTGTGGGTTCATTTTACCTTGCAAAAACTACAGCTGATATTCCATTTCAGGTAAGATATGTTTATTTAAACCAATAAATGTTGGACCTGCAAATTGTGGTCTACAATCTACCCATATACAATAGCTTAGTTAGTTAAGCCTTACCACGCCATAAGCGCATATACACGCGTATGTTGACTTTGCTCTAAACGCCATAAGCACATTTACGCGTAATAATTACACAAATATTATTTTCGTAGTAATGTTTATAATTCAATCCGGTATTGTGTTATAAACATTAGGGTTATGGGCAGTGACTCATGAGAGACACATTGTGCGACTCGCGACCTTTTCTTGGCCTGTCAATCACTACGAGACTGGTTTTTGTCTGGTAGTATACATTTCCGCTGCACCGCCCAACGCCACAAGCGCATATACGCGCAGCTATTGTCGAGCGAAGCGGTTGTCATTATCCGCCGCCTTACAGCTTTGAAATTGTGTATTTTGTTGTTGTATCATTACTTTAGTTTAATATATATTAGTTATTTATTAGTTTTAAGTGTGAATATAAATAATCCGGCCGATTTTGATTTTGTGGAAGCTACTAAATACATTGTAATCAACTGCTATATGTATTTATTTATTTTTTATTATAAGTGTTATGTGCAGGCCCTGTCTTTATAAGTTTATTTACAAGTCAATGGACTCATTTATACAAATTTCATTGATAGTAATAATATTTTGTATTGATTCATACTGTATAAGTGATCTATGCTTGAGGTTTACTTTCAAGTAAAAGTAAAGTTTTACATATTCATATATAAGTAAAAAAGGTAAAGTAAGCTAATAAAAGTTTCAAAATGTTATCATATCTTTTATTTTCCTGTTCAGAACAATTAAAAAAATGAGCAACTAAAAAATTTAATTTTGATTTTTTTTACAATAAATTAGCGCTTAATGGAAAATAGGCATTGAATAAATGGCGCTCTAATTATTAAATCCCAGCTTGACAAGGTAAAGGTTTGATCCCAACCTGATCAATAAGAAATGTTGACTTAGGGCTATTAATGAATGATACTTTCTAAGGAGTAGTCAGCTTTAGTTTAAAAACAATAACTTCATTCACTCATAACATTTAATTTAAATCCATATTTTTCCTTATCTTGACAATCAGCATCTTAAGAATAAATAAATACATTTAACTCTCAAAATGTCAAACTGCGGAAGCCCACTCTATTTTTGTTGGAATAGTAGATATCCACACTATTCACACGGCCACACACAACTGCCAGTTGAAATGGGCCTCATACCTGTGCAATACCTTATTACGAAAAGAATAAGTTCTCAGTTTCTTATCTTTTACTGAGTATTATTGTTAGTATGATTGTTTTTAATTAATTATGATATGATCTGTATTTATTATTAAGGTGACAATGTATGGGCGAATATGGATTTTGGATGAGTGTAGTTGATTGAATGTAGTCATTGTTAAAAAATTAGGCTGGCCATTCCTTAAAAAGTGTTATTAATTAATAGAAGTAACAAATCAAAAACCAATGGTTTTCAGGTGCTCTTTTTCAAAACTTGTTACGACTCTGGTTTGGATCAAACTGAAAACTTTTAGCTCATAGAAATGGGCTTTAACCAACTACGCTACCAACCAATTATATATATGTGTGTAATAAGGTTAAAAATACTTATTTTAACTGTCCAGTACACTAAATAACATCTTTTGTATGTAATAATAAATTACTTTACAAAATATTTTATTTTTCAGTTATTGTTTGCTTTCCTGTACATCGTGATGGTCTACTTCATGTCAGCGCAGCCTAACGAGATATTTAGATTTTTATTGTTTCTATCCTTTGGTTTCATGGTTGCCATGGTATCCCAGAGTCTTGGTCTCTTCATTGGAATTATGATGAGTGTTGAGGTGAGAAATGCTAACTTTAACATTTAATACAATGATGTACCCAATACACGTATAGTGGTATTGAATTTACCCATATACCAACAGTCTATTGCTGGGAGGGGGGGGAGCATTATCGCTGTCGTTTATGGGTGGGTGGAAGGGGGAAGGGAGAGTCATTACCACTGTGTATATGGGTAGGTGGGGGGAGGTATTGTCTTTTCAGATATGTCTCTTTGAGCATCAGCTAACTTAAGGAAAGGACAATTCCACAAACACAAGACTGGTCCAGTATCTCTGCTTACCTGAAGTAGGCACCAGTGCTCTGCACTGTGTCATATAGATATATTCTTTATTGTGTCAGTGGACTTGTCTTCTCAGGTAAGTTTGCTGATCCCCCACCTCTCCTATTTTATTAGTCCCTAGCCTATTCAGGGCTTTAAGCTAACTTAAAATTTAAATGTTGTTTGAAATTTATTTTTTACAACACTTTTTTAATAATGTCAATACTTTTATTAATTGATCATTCAGAATTACATATCTAACTTGAACTGTACAAATTTTATTGGGGAAAACATTTTAAATGGTGAATCAAACTGGTATCTACGCAAATGTTTCCTTTACTTTTCAGTTACCTTGTAAATTTAAACAAATATAATAAAGTCACATGTGCACAAATTTTCAATACCACAGGCACTTTCTTCAGGTGAGTAGTACCTTGTCTAAAGCAACTACTGTAGATTTGCTTTCATTTTAATGCTGAACTTCTACAAACAATCATTAAAAGTCCTATATATGAGAAAAATCCATAAACTATATTAATCAACTTAAAAAAAACTCTATTATGATACTAGACAGGGTTTGTGAAAAATCATTTAATAGTTTGCCCGTCATGAAAAATTTGTTCCTGCATTGGATTCTAAATTTGGCGAATAGTAATCGTTCTTAATTAAAAAGCTCACTCTCTAAACACTAAGATGATAGCGTAATATGTGACAATGATAATGAAATCCTACAACATGTTTTTAGACTTCCTTACAAGTAGTGTAAGCAAGAGTATGTTCAACTGCAGAAAACATTATTTTGTTTGATATAGGTTTGATAAGAAGATAATTATTGCACATTCTGTTGTTTATAAGTTCATTATAAAATATGTAATTTTGATTGAAATGGTTCTTTATGTAATTATGATTACATATTTTCAGAAAGGTGTATACATTGGTCCAGTTTGCAATCTGCCCATCCTTCTTTTCTCCGGGTTTCTTGTCAACCTCAGCAGCATACCCCAAGGCCTTCAGTGGTTATCAGATATATCTTACATAAGATATGGTTTTGAAGGCACAATGGTCGCAGTATATGGTTTTAATCGCACAGAACTAAACTGCCAAGACGGAGATTTTTGTTATTTCACGTTACCAGATAGTTATTTGGAGATCATGGACATGAAGGACGTAAATGTCTGGTTTGATCTGTCTGTTCTTGTGGGATTCCTCGTTTTCCTTAGAGTTTTAGGGTATTTCATGCTTAAATGGAATGTGTCCAGCAGTTCATGAACAGTTTTAATTTTTATGCTAAAATTAGGAGCATAAGAGGAAAAACGGTGTTAGGAATTGTCATTAATATAACCCATTATAAATCACTGGTTGTTGTGATTACCGAGATATTGTCAGCAAAATTGTTGTTTTACTGAGAGAGCCCCTATCTTCTCTTTTATGCTGCAATTGAATGTAATAAAAAACATCACATGCACTGTAAAATAGATAGATGGGTAAATATAGTGTGATAGAACTTTTTAAAGAAGACGAACAAATACCATATTTTTATACTAAGTAAGATTTTATTTTTTAAGCTCTCATCACTCTAATTAAGACTAGTCAACATCATATTTGTTCTCAGTATTCTAACGTAAATTAGTTTATTTAACTTGTAAACAATAAGTATATCTAGATTATACACACACACACATATATATATAATGAATAAATGTGTCTGCCAAAATAATAATTTATATTTTTTTTAACTTTGATGACTTTTGATACAACAGTCTATTGACCTATTATTGCATTGCCTTCGTTTAGAAACAAACTTGTGTTCGGAAGTTTCAGGCTGAAAACAGTCTAAAACTATCAAAATTAATAATAACAACATTGTTTAAATTTCAGCTAAAAATAATAAAATAAAACACATAGTTTTAATCAAATAAAAGTAAATTTGTTTTAACTTCATATTTATACAAGCAAGTACCTAGAACTTTATAGTTGAAATCAGTGTTTTAGTATTACAGTTTGCACATTTTAGTAACTGTATATAGCAAATGAAATATACGTTTTACTAATGAAATTTTAACTGTTCAGATATAACTGATTTACTGTAAAACTTGGCATATTCGGCTCTGTGATATCTGGAACTTCTGATAACCGGCCTGGGTGGCAAAAAGAAGACATTTTAGTTCTTGGCACTTGACCTTGAAAAAGGAGGGCAGGAAGCGTAATGAGGCATTTTCCCACAACAAATGTCACATACGCTATTTATATAAACATTGCCCTGATGTGTCAGTAGATCAAACAGTTGCTAAATTGATTGTTTTTATAATCTTTTGATTTATATATTAAGTAACTAGAAAGTATCTAAGAAATATGACACTAGCAGTCCACGGTATTTTTAGATTTGATTAAGAATGTGCTATTTTATAAAATTATTACTAAATATTTTGGAAAACCCCTCACAGCTCAGTATTAAACAATCCATTAATTACGTAGTTCCTTCAAAGTATAACCGCAATAGCCGCGATGTATTTGTTACATGAAAACCACAGTAACTATTCCATATCTGGCTTCAAAGTTATCAGGCCTACCCTGGCGCCACATTGGGCTTCATATGGCAAGTTTTACTGTATTTAAAAAACTCTTCCTATATAAGAGGTGTTTTTTTACTGTTTACGTTAATTTTTGTTATTGATTTTTTCAAACTTAATACCTTATGAAAAAATAACTAATTCCAATTAAAACAAAATATTTAACACTTTGTTTTCAACTTTAAATAATTATTTTTATTTTGTTCAAAATGAGATATTCTTCGTCCTGAATAAGGAAGAAGAAGAAGAATATTCATTATGAAGACAAAAATTTCCTTTACAGTTTATATAACCCATGTATCAAGATACTGTATAACTCTTCTCTAGTATATTTAAATATATAAGATTTGTAGAAAATTATATTTGAATTTCTGTAAGGAATAATCATATTATTTCTGTAAAGAAAGTAAATCACTATGAGAATCTTAAAAATGTAACAAATTAAATCAGTCAAGTTAACTGTTGAGCATTCTTTTATTGAGTTTTGAGAAAGGCAATATGAACAAGATTTGTTTAGATAGAGTAAATTTCTCCAAGTTTCAAATAAAGGCTTTCACAATGCAATAAGTTGTAAACATTTGCATTTTTCCTTAATAAAGTAGTTTTTTTTTAGATGCATTCTATTAAGGATTTAATTCATTTAGGTCTGTGTGGTCTAACTTACCTTCTGTAGACATCATGTTTAGACTAAACTGCCAATGAACCAACAGTATTTTGATTTTATATCATCGCATAATAAATGTGTAAAATCATTAGTATGCCTTTGGCATTTTTACATACATGTATATTTTTAAATAAGTGTTACACGTAACCACCTAAAAGTGTATCGATTTCCTTAAATTATTTAGTCAAATAATATTACAGAAATCTGCAAGAGTTGATCTTGTCTGTAGTTACCTCATTGACTATGTAAATACAAATGATTCTGACATTAAAATTCTGATTTTCTAATCAAAATCTACAAAATATGACAAAGTACCAACTTTCTCATATTTTGTATATGTAATAAAATTGTATACATTCCATACATATGTATATTTTTGTATTTTTTACTATTACAAAAAAAGAAGTAAAACACAATCACCAATCAAAAGCGCACAGAATCAAGATTAAAACTATAGACTCCCCAGATAAATTTAAGATAAATTATAAGGCAACAAATGAGTACAAACAGATTACTTAAATACTGTATTGACTATCAGTATTATTATTGACTGTAGTAACAAGTAGATTATCTGCTGACTTGGGTTTCGTGAAGCCAGTTTCCATTTCTGTACTATTCCTCTCTGAAGTGACTAATAGCTGAGCTAACAATATGCCAAATAGTCATTCGATCACTTATTTCAAACAAAAATATTAAACGTGCGTGCATCTACAGCAAATGCATTGGCTTCGGCACTGGTAGTCTATTCGTTTCTATAGTCAATATTATTATTCAGCGTACTTACTAAAGCTCGCTCTAAATCAGAAAAGTTACTGTACATTAAACTGTATGATTTTTGTATCGTAACAACTATGTAGGATATACGTAAAAAACACTTTGTAGCAATATGCAGTATTGAATACAGTGTGGTTGCCTTACTCTTACCTCGTAATATTCCAACCATTGAATGACATTATTATTTAAAATATGTTCTTCCCCTAACAGATCAACAAAGTAATTAATTAATCTGAATCGTTAGTTATAGACGTTAGAAGCCATAGGGTTAACATTACGAGTTGTAGTGCAATAAATTTGTTTTATATTAATGTATTTTATAGAGATTATGTTTTGTAAGTGTTTTTTAGTTTATTTATCCTTAGTTAATTAATGTTATTACACATTGACTGTCTCTTGCAAAGAAATAATCAGATTAACACAACCTCACTGGCTAATTAATTTATTTATTTTTATAAAAGAATACTATTTTCTATTGAATTCTTGAATTTTTTTTCTGTAAAGGCCTGTGGTATTTTTATATCTTGTAAGTTTTTATATTTTAAGAATTTGTGATCAAGCATGTCATAGTTTACTTAATATAAACAGTTTTAACATATCAAATGCCAAATGAAAATGTTGAATAAAACAAATCAATTTTTTTACTCAACTTGTGCCAAAGTAAACGTAGTGACACTCATGATTTCAATAATTGAATACTGTTGTTGACTATTGTTATAAAATGGTTTTTTAACAGTCTTACTGCCAAATTGCTCTGAAATGTTCATTACCAGGTTAGTTGGTGATAAATGTATGTAGGTAGATTTTGGAAAAGGAACATAACAATGGATTGACTGATTCAACTTTAATTCTAAAAATATAAGAATGTTTTGTAAGCATTTTACAATTAACTTCAGATTGATTTCAGTTGCATTTGTATGAGCTGTTTTTTTATAGCTTATCATTTGTAAACATGTATATTATTTATTATCATTGGTGTTCAACTTATCAAACTGTTTTCATTTGTTAATTTTAGTGTTCATTCTTAAATAAACATGGCATTTCTACTTTTTATTAACTCCTTTATTCTTTACCAACACGGTTAGATGTAATTTCTTGTATTAAAAACAATTAGGCTTTATCATTTTTGAAGTTATACTTCTTTGCGCCCGTTAGACACTTTGGGATGGGATGTTGGTCGAGAAACCGCGTCACGCTGAAAAGTAAGAACAAATTTTTAAGAACTATCGATTAATCGATTGTTAATCGAAGAAATTACTGATAATGATAATATAGGTGTATAATATAATAATGAAGTCACGTATAATATATTGAAGATAAATATATTGAATAATATTGAAAAATGTGTTATATTTCATTTATATATCCTGTCTGTTTATGTGCGTGAGTGTGTGTATGAGAATGGCCAAAGAAGTATAACTTCCACCGTGTGGTCCGACGCACACCCAATTTTTTTTCCTTAATTGATTTGCTATTTTAGATGTTTATATATTTTATTTATAATTGAGTCAGTGAAGCCCATTCCTCTTTGATAAATAAGCTTGTTGTGTTATTGAAACAAAATGTACTGTTTTTATTTTTGCACTAACCTTTAGTCTAGTATTGTGGTTTAGGCCTACCAAAGAAGGCCGACATCCTGGGTGGGCGATATCGGCCGGTAACCTTTATTTGATGTGGGTTACCGCAAATAATTCACTGCACGCTCACAGCAACAGCCAGTTTTTTTTATTTTAATAAAAATAGCGGACAAAACTAAACTCAACTATACTGTAATTGCTTTGGCATGTAAACTTAAGAGAAATATGTTAATGGGTCTAACTATCAGCAGGTGAAGCGACATGGAGAAGAAAGAAATGTGAGTAGACAAGAGACAATGTAAATTTGGCTTATCTAACCCAGTCGGCACTGGTGGCGCAGTGCTGTAACCCAGCTACATGGGGACAAAGTGTTTGAGTCCTCTTAATACCAATATGGCGTCTCAATGGTTGCTATCTGCATGGACATTACTAGAGAAGTCTGGGGTGTCCATGTTGGGTGGTAATCTTTGTGCGGATGTTGTGTGGGGGAGATAACTGAGTATCAGGCTTGTCAATTAGCTGAAAATCAGACCAGCACTACGTGGTTCGGATTCTATATAAAATCAGTAGGTCCCTTAGTTGCCTTGGCTTTTAGGCTATTAATAAATTGCCCTTTCTGAGGAACAGTTGAACTCAGTTAGTAACCAGACTACACTCATCCACACTCATCCTACACTCATATCATCATTCATATTCGCCTTAAAATACGCACAACGTTGTGTCGGCGTCTAATATGTAAGAATGAGGCAGACATGTAGTTCAAGGTGTCATTTGTAGTTCATTTGAGGACCGTATCCTTCAAATTGATATTCACATCAAACCTACTAATAAACAACAATACCTTTACTATGCCAGCTGTACCCCGAAGTAAACCAAATGCCTCATCCATCCTAAGTTACCTCATCATAACAACCTGACCTATTTTGAAGACCAGCAACCACCCAGTTCTATTCCTTACTGCAAAAATCTTGCAAAACCTGTCTATCTAATTCATTTCCCAGCTAAATAATTTACAATTCCAATATCTCCTTAATCTGCAAGACTGGTATCACACCTGTGATTCTACCAACTCCAGAGCGAACATTACCCTGATCAATATATCGACATTGCCTGTGAAACCTTCCAAAAAACAAGAATGGCCATAGACATGATTACAAAATCCAAAATACTGAAAAACCTGTCTCTGCCCATACCCTTCTCCATAACTGAAATGTTGACCAGCGTTTCATCACTAAAGTAATCAGACCCCATCCTTCCCATGCCAATAGTTCCTAACTTAGAAGAATGGAATTAGGACACCTATGAATAACTAAATCCTGTGACCCTCGTAATCGTCAGATAGATCATTTTATCTCTTCCTACCTCTTAACAATCAGCAAACTTCAAATATACAAACTGGAAAATACTACCATTGATTTTACTATATATATATATATATATATATATATTTACTATACATCTATGTATAGTAAAATCAATGATACTACCTTATGGTGGTGCAATCGGTTTTCAGTGAGTTAATTATTTCACAATGTTATAGTCAAAATTAGTTAATGTACTTTCCCTTGAGACAGGAAAAATATTTTTTTTTAAAGTGTTAACCTCTAAATTAGAACTTGTGGCCTTATAAAGTAGTGAATTTAGCTGATTTTAAATCAACTAACAGACAAAACCGTTCGAAGTACAAATTTATTTTTTTATAACTACTGTTTTTAAACACAATTGAAGTGATTAAGATGCTTTTCATTTTTGAACAATCTAAACATATTTATAATTTTAAAAGTAAAAAATACTTATTTTAACCTTTTTTACACTTAAAAAAATGAAAAACTTCTTAATGCCTTCAGTTACATTTAAAATATGTAGTTATAAAAAATTCAATAAGAATAAGAAAGATTTATTTGTCATATTAACCCTAAAGTGAATCCATTGAACCCCACTCAATTTTTTTATTCATATCTTTTGGATTAAAAATTGTTATATTCATTCGTAGCAGACATTTAAATGTAGTTTAATCTTTTATTAACATTCTGAAATGATTCAGTAGTGTTTAAATAAACTGTTTTTTTTTCTTTTTATAATATAACAAGCTATAGTTATACTTACGTGTGCATTTTTTTCTTATATTTCAATGGGAATCCTTATATAAATTGCTAAGAAATAAAGCTTCATTGCATCTTTATTTATTATTGTATCATGTTGTAATTTGTGAAACCGGTCTTTTGAGATTATGCAAGCAAGACCATGAAGGAAAATTATTGTTGTTGTTAACTTTTCCTTCAAGTTTTATAACATATTATTTCCCAGTTTTGCTAGGTATAGTAAGAACATAATAAAAAACATAATATTATGTGAATTTATATTTTTCACCATAATTATCTTACAGTGCATTTATTCCTGCTTTCAAATATACATGTTTTATTATTTAAATTAATATTAAATCACATATTTTGTTGAATGTTCAGGAACATAATTTTATTGTTAAAAACTGTATGTTTATTTTCAATTATATATTACTATATTATGTATTGAGCTGAAGCACATTAAAGTATTTAGAGATTATAAAGAAAAACCCACATTAACAATAAAAAAATCATTTTAAATAAAAAAAAAACAATAACTATATATATTTTTTAAATGACTAATTGGGGTCTGTTGGACCCCACCGTTACAATTTAAGGTATTAAAAGTAGGTTTTATACTTGAAAGTTAATAATACAATTGTTGACAATGTCAGTTTTACAGCTAAGAGCCAAGTTAAGTAAACAGCAATTACAGTACAACCATAAATATCCGGTACTCGAAAAAATAGAGGGTGTCATTTTGTTAAAATACAATGTTTCAATAAACAACTCTTCAATATCATAAAAAGGGGTTTCCAGCATCCAAATATAGAATTTATTTTAAAATGTTTTTTTCAGAATATTTATTAGAGGCCACATAACATATACACTTTTAGTGATAAGACCATGTGGATATTTACAGATTTACTGTCTGTAGAATGGTATTACTGCATATTTTTTGTTTTTGAGTATTGTATGGAGTTTGGTCTTATTTATAAAATTTTAGTGTACAACATATGTTTGATTAGTAAAGATTACCACTACTAAAAATTTATATTTAAGCTGTTTTTTATATGGTTTTTATGACTTAAGACTAAATTTACTACAATCCTACTGAAACATATTAGGGGGTCAAGTTAGAGTTTTTCCTCAGATGAAGAATGGTAATGTCTTCTTGCTCATGATTAAAATATTCCTATAGAAATTCTTTTTCAATGATTAAATTGGTGTTAAAGAAGGAAAATATTAAATAAAAGCAACATGAAAACTTTTGAAATACTTTATTTAACAATATTGCTGGAAATGTAATCTTTTTTAAGATAAAAATCTCTTTTGTTTAACTTTTAAAATAGTTTTAGTAATATCAATATCTAGGAACATACTTATCATTATTTGTAAATTCTTACAAGCAAGTAGTCTTATATTAATACTATTTTTCTTTACTTACAAACACATTATAAAATTCTGTACCCGTTTTGTACCAAAGTAAAATAAAATTATATAATTAACCTATGAAAATAAATACTCATTATATAAAAATTGTAAAACATTATACGGTACCGAAAATATCAGGATTGAGCTAAAAATATTCAGATTGATCAACTAACTATCATTATAGGAGACTAAATATTAAAAAAATTATGATTGTACGAAAAATCACTTTAGTTTTTAAAGTGTCTTCAGCTAAATTACTCACAAAACTTTCTGATTTTAATATTGTTTATATTGTTATAATCGTAACAAAAAAGTATACTTATCAGCTAAACTTAGTTGCACATATCTTAACTAATATTCATAAAATTAGACAGGTTGGCATTTTTGGTTGGATACAGGGACTTTTGACAGTCAAACCAGCAATGCACAATATTAAAACAGTGCAAAAAAGTTTAGCTTATTTATCTTAAATTCATTATTGCACTCCTATTTATTAAATTCTGTTCACACAAGAAACCTCTGTTCTCTTTGGGGCTCCGTATCGTAGCGGTAGTATGTGTTGGCATTTGTGTCAATAAGCTCCGCATCAGGATCAATCATAACTAGACCCTGGCTTTCTGCTTGATCTGAGATGAAGTCGTTGACTTTAGTGTCACTGGTGAGGTCATAATATTTCTCATTCTTGGTTGGTGTAAACTGCTCAATGTCGTCTTCTTCTGGCTGATCGATTTCATTGAGAGATGGGTCGAACTCGGGACTCCATACATATCGAACCTGACAAGGACAGTAATGAAAGGCATGCATTCATTGAAACTCCCTCATTTCTGTAGCAATGAAGAAGTTTCAATTGTTATTATTCTAAAAATTAACAACAAATTTAATAATTTAAATTTCGTAGCAGATCATTTTGAAAATTCCCCTCAGTAAAATGTGAATGTAGGGAAACCTTATGTGATAGTCAGGATCATATTGTGTATTTATGTAGTAATTACTAACACATTAATATCTAGTAAATTAAAAAGAATTGTACTATTGTTCTAGTGTCATGGTCAAACTGTGTCCTACGATTCTTTTTTAACCAGAATTTCAACTATTCACAAGAAGACTTTACCTCTGAACTTTAGAGCCATATACCTGATTTACTTCTTGTTCCAACATGTAAACCAGTTATATGATATTTTGTTACTGGTCCTTTACCCACTGAAGAAAGTGCTAGTGGCACAGAAAATTTGTGATAATGTAATTCTTTTTTGTATTTGTTTATTACTACTATGATGTTAGTGGACGTCTTCTAAGGTAAGTTTGCTATCTCTCCTAATATACCAATTCCTGGCCTAGAGCCCTTTAACCTAATCTAAAATTGTGTAATATTCAATGTGTGAAAAGAAACAGCTGTTCGGCAATGTGAAACAACTGGCTTTATGACTTTGCAGTAATTATTATGTATCTTGCTTTATCTATAATTAAACCATAAGTTTATTGAAACCATCAATGAGCTTCACAATCAACATGTGTCTAGTTCACCAATCAGAATAAAATAAATTACAAAGAGATTAGCTGGCGTTAATTTTGAATTGAGCTACTAATTAAAAACTCAACCTTGGCTTGTATGGAACACTACAATTTATTCAGTTTGTGTGGAAGACTACATTTGCTCAGTTTTTATGGAATATTATTTTTATTCAAATTGTGCGGAAGACTACATTTGTTCAGTTATTATGGAAGATCATGTTTATTCAGTTTGTGTGGAAGACTAAGTTTGTTCAGTTTGTATGGAAGACTGTTTGTTCAGTTTGTTTGGAAGACTAAGTTTGTTCAGTTCGTATGGAAGACTACGTTTGTTCAGTTTGTATGGAAGACTGTTTGTTCAGTTTGTTTGGAAGACTAAGTTTGTTCAGTTCGTATGGAAGACTATGTTTGTTCAGTTTGTTTGGAAGACTAAGTTTGTTCAGTTTGAATGGAAGACTATGTTTGTTCAGTTCGTATGGAAGACTATGTTTGTTCAGTTTGTATGGAAGACTATGTTTTTTCAGTTCGTATGGAAGACTATGTTTGTTCAGTTTGTATGGAAGACTAAGTTTGTTCAGTTTGTATGGAAGACTATGTTTGTTCACCCACGTTCTTCACACTGATTTGTAATCTATATAGTTCGATTATACATCTTAAATCAGCACCATAAAAGTAAATAACCCTTGTAAATGAAACATGTAAAACCATGTAAATGAAATGAGTGAAGGATTGTAGATTAAAAATCCAAATTGTTTTGCTGTTTACATGTTTTTTGAAAACATCTTCTAAAAAAAGATTACTTATAAGCTATATTAATCTACAGTTTTCCTCAAATACAACTCTCATATTAATTTAGTGGTTGTATTTTTAGAGGCTATTAAAAGAAATGAGCAACCCTAAAAACATAATTAGTTGAGTTGGGCTCTTCAATCCCAGCTGGAGGAGGTGATAGTAGCTTTTAAATATGGATGCTGTTTTAATGTCTTTTTGACTTTAACAAGACTTTCTGGAAGAAAATCTTCTACAATGTATATAAGAGTATATGTTAACCACTTAATATCAATATCCTAGTATTATTCAATAATAAAAAAAGCAAACAATAAATAAACTATGATAAAATGAATACTTATTGTTTCAATATAAAATAATAAACAATAGTTCTGTTTCCTTTGCAACTGCTATGAATTTAAATCAATTTCATTTGCTAAAATTCAAGGTTATTTATTATTATTATTATTCATTATTAAGATGCAGATCGTTAGACATGGGCAAAAATGAGGGGCGAATGAGTGTAGATGTGCGAGTGTAGTCATTGTTACTAACTAAAGTCAACTGTTCCTCAGAAAGAGCTATTTACTAATATCCCAATAGCTTGGGCGACTAAGGGGCGTACAGCTTTATGTAGAATTCGAACCACATAGTGTTGGTCTGAGTTTCAGCTGACTGACTAGCCTGACACTCAGTTCTCTTCCCTACAATACATATGAACTACCATCCAACATGGACACCCCAGTAGTGTCCGCTCGGACACTTGTTGTGTCCACGTTGACAACCATTGAGCGGAGGATGTGTCGGTACTAAGAGGACCGAGCATGGAACCTATCGCCTACAATCTCCACAACACTTTGTATTTAAGTAGCTGGTTACAGCACTGCGTCACCAGTACCGACTGATAGGTTAGAGCAGGGATACTCATTACGCAGCCCTTAACACAATTTGTTGGGACCCTAAAAATGTTTTAGAACTGCAATGGTTTATTAAATTAACAACCGCTTTGGAATATTTACAAGCCAATAAAAAATATTCAGGTTGGTTTGTATTTGTTATAATGTAATAAATACTAAATTAATAGCAGGAGAGACCAACAAAATGCAAGTTAGAAAACAAACGAAAAACTTTATGTATATGTAATTGCAGACCTTAGATTATTTTGAGATAAGTCATAAGGTTTTTCATGAAATCCTAGTGAGGAACCCTGGATTAGATAGGTAACCCTGGGTAATATAGGAGTTGGGTATTACCAAACTCACCTGAGAAGACAAGTCCACTAGCACAAACACAAGAAAAAAGTTTGCTTGTGCCTTACTTCTCCTATTAGATTAACTATGTTGTTACAAAGTGCAATTTTTCTATTGCAAATATCATTTTTATCAGAGTTGCCATAATTGACTTTTCATTTACAGTATTTGCCATTTATCTCATGAATTTTACTTTTATGAGATTCAGTTGACTTGTTAAACAGAAATAACCACCCGCCCTCCCATACACGTACCATGGTACTGACCCACTCGCCCACCCATACACGTACAGTGGTACTGACCCACCCGCCCACCCATACACGTACAGTGGTACTGACCCACCCGCCCTCCCATACACGTACCATGGTACTGACCCACCCGCCCACCTACACACGTACCGTGGTACTAACCCACCCACCCTCCCATACACGTACAGAGGTACTGACCCACCCGCCCACCCATACACGTACCGTAGTACTGACCCACTCACCCTCCCATACAAGTTCAGTGGTACTGACCCACCAGCCCACCCATACACGTAAAGTGGTACTGACCTACCCGCCCTCCCATACACGTACCGTGGTACTGAATACACGTACAGTGGTATTGACCCACCCGCCCTCCCATACATGTACCGTGGTATTGTTGAATTTTTTGAATTGAAGTTGTTGAATTTTTTGAATTGAAGTTATCATATTTTGAATTGAAACTAACTTGTAGTAATAGTTATAGTTTCATTTAGACATGTCTATTTTTGTAAATTTATATTTATTTTAATAATATTTAGAGCATTTGCTTCAGAAGCACTTGATAAATTCCTGTATTCATTTTATAATGATTAATATAGAAATTTGAATGATGAATTAAATGATTCATGAATACAAATTTAAATATCTAAACTTTACATTCGATTGAAAGAAATTACATATTAGCAATTGAATAAAAATATTTTTACTCTTAAGTGTGATACAGGTGATAAGAAAAAATCAATTGAATATAAAGTTAATTTTGTGTAGGTTTCAAAACATGCTATTTTCAGAGTTTGCATTTTATATTTTGTATACTTACACCTATTTTTGAAAAATAGGCGAAAATGAAAACTTCAATAATATTTTAATATTTTTATCTATGAACTAATTAGGAATTCGAAAAGCAATTATAACACGCAACTTAATTCTTGATCAAATGCAATTTGTTTGGAAAAATCTGTTTAGAAATAACTGTTTAGTTTGGATACGCAAGATCGTTTGTCCGGCTCTCAAATAACATTGTTCTTATGGGATTAAAACCAAAATGGCCGACAACCTCTGCAGACTCCTAAATACATTGTCATTCTTGCAGAAACTCAACGAGGTGATTAAAAAAGATAAATTTACATATTTCATTTGTTAATGTGGGATCAGTTGTTACGGCAACTGATTTTTTGGCAGCTGTATCTGTATTTAAAGTTGCTGAATAGTGAAGTTAACTTAGTATTTGTGACCTTACATTTTAGAGATGCACCAGGACAATAAATTATAGGAGATTAATAGGAAAAGTTGTATTGTACATATCAATGAGTAATTTGTCTTCACCAGTCATATACTACCTTTAGACATGTAATTTTCTATCTGATCTGCAAGCCTGATGACTGCAATATAAATTTACAATGAATTCATGTTTTGCAAATCAGGCATAAGCATTGAAACATAAAGTTAGGCAGTCAAAATACTGGGGATTTTTCAGGGAGTTTTTAATGTAAGAAAAGCATAATCCATATAAGGGACCACTGTCGGCTTAGAAATTCTGTGTAGCCAAGTTTGAAGGTTGCTTGCTAAGAGGCCAATGAACAATGCAATTACATCATTGTTTTCTTTTTTTAATTGTACGTTAAACATTTGCATTTTTCATCTTAGTTTTAATAACTTTTATCCAAGTTGGCGCAAAATATTACTAGAAATTTGACTAGTAGTCACTGTGCATCAACATTACACTTTTATTATTCAAAAGCCTGCAAATGTATTGCACTTATATTTTAATGTGGAGTTGACAGAAATGTTTTCTTAAAGTTTTATGAATTTCAGAGTTTTAATATTTAAATAGAAAAACTTTTATCAATTTTCTTAAACAAAGTTTCTTGGCTTGTAGTTTGAAAAATTAATTACTCAGTCATGTTGTAATTGTTGTGAAATGTATAGTTACAAAACTTTTTTTATATGCGTTAGGAAATACAGTGATTTTAAATTGATTTAAATCAATTAAAAAACTGGCATTTACTTATGCACATGAAATTAATGTATCGTAATTATACTTTTTATAACTTGACCACATAATTAATTTGAAAAACCTCTAGAAGCCAAAAAAATGTTTCAGGACATTGATAAGATTTATTTTCTTGAAATGTTAAAATGATCAAATTTATATAACTTATAGAAAACATTCCAGTCAACCACATACTAAAATACAAATGTAATAGATAACAGATGTTTTTAGTAATAAAAGTGTAACGTTGATGCATAGTAAAAACTAGATAAAATTTCAGTACTTTTTTTGTTCAAACTTGCATAAAATTATTTATAATAACATATAAAAATGCTTATGGTATAATGTAAAATTAAACGAAGAAAAAACAAGAGTGTGATTGGAGATTTCATAGGCCTCTTAGTTTCTCACTAAACAGCCTTCAAACTCGGGAATACATAATATATGTGTCGACAGTATACAAGCTATAAAGATTGTTGTTCATAAAAGGCATTGAGGCTTTATTACACCGCCTTAATTAAGATGCAACTTGAATGGCTTTATTACGATTATAAATCCTTTTATATGTTCTTTAGTGTTTATTAGATTTGTTTATCTCCAGTTAGTTGACTGTCTTCCTGTTGCTTGTGTTAGAACAAAACCTGCCCAAGTTTCATTTACTCATATCCTCTATCAGTTTTAAAATTTCAATTTTAAAAATATTATTACAAGATTTAAAATGAAAAGAGAATATACAATATAAATAAATAGCTACATTTATAAACTATTATAAAAATTATAAAACTCTGAAAATACAGTACCGGTAGTTGACAGTTTTATTCTGGATACCAACCAACATAAAATACTTTGCACTATGGTAAGTAAAAGTACAGCCAAACAAAATAAACTGGCATCAAATAAAAATAACATAAACGAAACTACCACACCAATCCACAACCAAATTACAATTTTTAAAGATTAATGATAAGTAGATTAGTAATCTACAAAATCTACAAACCATCTAGTTTAGGAATCGATTTTTTAACGCTCCTTATGTTTAATCAAAAGAGACCATTTGCAGAAAAACAAATTGGTATAAACAATTATCCTGGTTTGAGTCCCACTTGCATTAATTCCTCCACCATATTAAAAAACCAGTATGTGAGGTTTCTTGTATTAAAAATAAAGCAAATTTTATTAATAATAAACAATGTTTATTTGAATAAACTTAATAACTAATAATTACATTTACTGGTTTTATTAGCATTCAACTAGTAGTACAATAATAACAAAGCTGCTACAAAAATAAAAAACAAACTTGCTGCAATCCAAGCCTAAGTCGTGCAATAAAAAAACAAAAACGCATCTAAATCTTTGTACACAATCTTCTTCTGTTTAGGTTTTAGATATGAACAGATGATATGAGTAAGTTATGGCATCAGAATAGTGGATCACACTTCAATGCATTAGTTGTTATCCTGAGTTCAAGCATTCAAGTCGGCCACCTCACTACCTACCTTCATGTCTGGGATCTCGTTTGCTTCTTCATGCTTATCATCGTCCAGCTCAGACTTCTTGTTGGTGTTTTCTGTGTCAGGGGCCTCAGAACTACTCGGTTCCTCTGGTTTTTCAGTGTCTGGAGTTTCAGATGGCACGACTTCCACTATTCTCACTTTAAACACTGCTCCGACTTTGTCATCTCCACTAGAGTAGGTTGTCTCGTTTACAGTAACTACGTGGCCATCAATCACCTGAGGACAAAGTGAACAAAAGTCATAAAAGGAAAAGTTTAGTTCAATCATAAACTTAACAGTGTAAAATCTGTAGTGACATTAGCTAACTTTTGCCTACTGGGACAAATGACAAAAGTAATATTCACTCGTAACAGGGGTAGGGGCCTATTTGATGTATCTATAACATAACAATTAGTTTCAGTCATAGAAAACGTTTTATGTCATATTATCCATCCAAAAATAAGGATAATGGAAAAAAATTACTTCGAACAGTAATGATTTTTTTCTTATTTATTTTGACTATTCAGCAAATTTACTCATACCACAGAGAAGAAAGAAATACATGTTGCATCCAAAAGTGCACTAAATGTCTATTGAGTGGTTATTTCCCAAGTTCACCATGTGATGGAAGGGCCAATACCTTGTCAGTCCCATCATCACTCCCCCTCCGATCCCCAAGGATAAACGTTGTAATTATTATTAGAGATCTATAAAGATGAACATTAATGTAATCTGTTTATAAGTACAGATGAGACGTTCGCTGCGGCCATAAAAAAGTGTCCTCAGTTTCCTTTTTCTCTGTGCTCATACTCGATTGTGATTGCATTTAATACAAATATAAAACCTAATTTTCTTGAGCAAGGTTGTAAATTACAAAATTAGTATTGTCTATACTATTTGAAAAATCTTCTTTAATCACTAACCTGCAATAAGCTTAAAGTCTAAAATAAGTATAAAATAAAAACTATTATATTTTAACTCTTTTTTCCAATTCATATTTAACCCCAGATGTTCAAGTTCAAGGTATGTTCCTTTGTTGGCTGGTTTGAACATGAATCTATTAATTTTATTTACAAATTTATTAAATTTGTTTGGGTTCAAACTTGAAAATTATAAACTGTTGAGTTTCACAAAACTCAACCTCAATAACCCAAACTTCTAGATATTCCGAACAACCTGACAAGTCAGAAAACACCCTCACGCCACTGCATCTACCATAGCATACAGTGCACTGACCATCCAAGCAAGGTCACTGAGCTTTCCCATACTCTGTTAGATTTTACGGAATTGGTTTTTTAAAATAAATGTATAAAAATATAAAGGTTCCGCCACCAATCCTATTTGTGTTTTCCACTTTACCGGTTTTGCAGTTCTCACTTCCTTCAGGTGGAAGCTGTTAAAAGCTCATCAAATTTACTGACTAGGACTAACATCAAATTTACTATTCCAAAACATCACCTAACCTAGCCTAAACTACTTCTACACTGTTGTAATTTAAACTATAATTGGAGTTGGTTTGCCAATTAGATCTGGATTAGTTTTGCATAACCAGATCAAATTGGATTGGTGGTGCCACAAATTCTTTAAAACACAAAAATGATTGGTGGCAGAATAAATAGAGCCAATTTCTTTTACCTAATATCTTTATTAAGATTATTATCAGTTGATTTTATGTTCAGTTGCAGCTTTCTATGTAAACTGATGTAGTATTAAGCAACAAATAAAGTATAATAATATCAAGGAACTTCTTGCAAATATTGGTGGGCCCATCAATACCGGGTGGGGGGGAGGTTATGTAATAATTCTTCTGAACATGAACGAAATGAAAAGTTTTATCAATTACATTATGATAAACTCTTTTATGATTTTACTGACCCTAATTATTTATTGTTGGGAGATGTGAAATAATTTAAAACATACAATTAGGCAACACTATATTTTATTTTTTAATAAACAATCATTCTCTTCAAAAATGCAACAAAACTTCAAAATTAGAAAAATTGAATGTTTTTTATATTTTAACATGTTACAATACAACAATTATATATTTCAAGAGATAATTGAGTAGGCCTATGCTCAAAATTATTTAGTACTAATTATAATTTTAAGAAATTTTATTTAATTTGATACTTTTAACTGTATAGGTTAAGGTTTGAGCAAAATGAACATTCTGTTGGTTTACTATGCACTGAAAAGTAAAACACTGTCAGGTAAAATAAACTTTACATAGATATGACATTTAATGGTATACGATGTAAATGTAATAAATATACACTTATAGGTTCAAGAAAATAACATTTTAAGGAAGAATTTTAAGTAAAAGGAAAATTGACAACCATAAAATAGGTAATACTATATTTGTATAAATAAGAGCTAAAGCAGTGTTCTTGAGAATTACTAAAACAAAGCAATGCTTGCTTTTCTGGTGTTATTTTCGTTAACAAACTTGTTAACTAGAGGTCTAATGTCCAATCTATCAAGCACTTGTTGATGACTGTTCAGAATTACAACGTAGTTGAGTCTCTCTTGTCCCATAGTTGAACGTAAGTAGCTCTAGAGTCCTCAAAGACTGCTGAAAGACCTCTCAGCCATTGCAGTGGTTACCGGGACAATTCTCAAAAGTTTAAGGCATCTTTCAGGTAGAAGATCTTTTACACATTTATCTTCTAAAATAAATTTCTTCATATCATTCATTGACGAAAGAGAAATATTTTGTTATTTTGCAATGTCGTTCTGCATGGTAGGTGGAGGAGAAGTCGAGTATGTTCCAGATCACCACAAAAGAACTTTTGAATGCTCTTGATCTCATTAGAACCAGATTTCATGGCAGAAATACATTCTTCCTCAACTGTGGAAACTAAATTCAATCCAGACGATTGAAATCTCCCCCTTACACATAAGTACAGTGGCACACACTTCAATGAAAACTTGTTTAAAATACTCTTTTGGACTAGAGTGTGTGAACGCTGCAGAAACTTCAATATTTTCCAATTTCTTTGGGATACGTCTGGCAAAATGGGTTCATCAACCAAGCTGGGTTTCTCATTCTTACATTTTTCCCAAAACTGTCCAAAATCATAATGATTTTTTTTCAATTACATCAGTTAGAAACCCTAGTTTGGGTTTGAATTTTGCTACTCCAATGTGTTTACTTTGTATTTGTGAGTTTACTTCTTCCACCATAACAAGACTGTAAAGGGACAAAACCAAAATGTCTTAATATTTGACATTTGCTCTAGATATCCTGAGAATTTAGCTGCAGGTCAGAAGTATCACTCTCAGAAAATAAATGAAAAACTCTACAAGACTTGAATAGTTTTTAAAATTTGGTTTAGACTTGATGCTCTCATCGTCCACCTTGTGGGGCAAAGTGGGCGAAGACCAGTGGAGCCACTATTTTCATTTCCTAATATTGTTTTTAAAATATGCATTATCTTTGGAGATTCTCTAAATATATTTATTAGATCTTTGGCCAAATTCATTATGTCTCTCATTCATGAAACATGCCGCAAACTGTCCTCCATAGCCAAACTCAAGCTGTGGGCTGCACAGTGCAAAAAAAGTGCTTGAGGCTGAACATCCTTTATAAGGGTTTGCAGGCCCTTAAATCTTCCCTGCATCTGGCTGGGCTGCATCATCATAACATTGACCTCTGAGCTTTTCTAGAGGCAAATCAATCTGTGCCAGAATGTCTATTTATTGTTAAATAGAGTTTTACCTTCGATATTTGGCATTGCATAATACCCTAAAAAGTCCTCACATATCTCTAAATTTTCATCAATGGTTCTAATACAAAAAGTTACTTGTTCTTGGATACATCACAAGTCTTGTCCACCATTATACACGAAGTAATTGCAACTTTTTATTTCTTGGACTACAGAGCACAGGACAGATTAACCTAATATGGCAATAATCTCGTTTAGGATGTCATGAGATGTCCCTTTATAGCCCGAACGCCCTTTGCCAGAAATTTGAGGATATATCCTCATGGCCTCGAATGGAAATCCCTTGACGACAAAGAAATTTTACAGTTGTAAAAATACACATAATTGCAGTGCGGGCAACTTTCATGTCTTTGTCAAGTTGGTCATCTAACATGATGACAACGTTTTGTTTGGACAAAACTTTCATAACACTTTCTTTGTGAGACTGTAAGTGTTCATGGGTCTTAAATCTTTCTATTGCATTTTTCCAATTGAAAAACCCAACAGAAATAAAAGTGTCCTCTTTTTTTTAACCAAACGTCAGAAGACCGTTTGCCTGTGCCTTTTTGCATGTTTTTCAAAAAACTGTTTCCCTCTGGAAATCCCACTCAATCCAAGAGTAAGTTGAAATCCAAGATTTTTGAAAAGACTTTTTTTAGGTTTACTTGTCTTACTCCCAATCAATGGACCAACTGAAAAGGCATTAGAAGTGGACGTAGATGGTTTGGTTCGGAAGTCACTACTGCTTCGCTGCCTTCATTAGTTTGTTTCAAACGCTGTTTTTTAAACAAAAACTTCTCCATTAGCAAATATATTAGTTAATTAGTTCTTTGTGACACATGACTCTCACATACAAATATTAAACTAATAAATGTCCATCAGATACTTGTCTTAATGATACGAACAATAACAGGGGGTAGGGTTAGTAAAAATACACCAATTACAAAACTTGCAACTGACAGTAGCAGACTGACGTCTGACTGGCTGATGGCTCAACCGGTGTGGCAACGGCGGCAATGTTCAGTGGAGAAGGAGTAGCGGAGCATGTGCTTCAGTACGCCAGCTTTTTATATTTAGGGTTGACGGTGTACTATAAGCAGTGTGATGCTTCGTGTTAGTTCTATTTAGTACTCATAAGTAGCTGTATTTGTATTAAATTAGCATTTTGTAAACTTGTTATGGTAAACAAAATGTTGAAATACTGTATACAGTTTTAACCCTACTTTAATATTATTTTGGGCAAGTATAATATTGGTGGGGCCCAGGCCACACCAACTCTTATGAAGTCAGCGCCAGTGCTTATCATCTTTAAACATAATTTGAACATTTCACAAACTGGATCACCACTTGATCCATATCTACTGTAGACCTAGGGTTACTCTCCAGTTACATATAATTCCAGTATTTCACTTCTGGACTCACCTTAGTAGTAGATGTGGATTCATTCTTGGGCAACTCGCCATCACCAATTCTGGTGCCCACACTATCCTCATCCCCACCACCAATGCCATGATCTCTGGAATGGTCAATCAGAGTTTTCAGCTGTTTGCGCATCTCTCTCAGCATCTCTACAACACAAAAACAGATGAAGTTTCAAATGAAGTGTTCTAACATATAAATGCTTTCATTTATAATTGCAAAGAAATCTTTCCCACTAATTTGATCCATCCATACACAATTCTTTACGATTATTCATAGAACTAAAGAAAAACACTATACGTACATGTTTAAGAGGAATTATATTTAATACAACATTTCTTATTTGTTATAACGTCAATATTTATTGTACTTGCAAAGAGTAAAAGCTAAATTACACCCCAAGAGATATGCCTACTCCAATTTTTGCTGTTTTTAATATCTTATATTTAATTACAATAAAATAAGTTGTTAAAAGGTGATTATGTTGCTATCCTTTTCCTATTTCTTGGGCTATATAAATTGGCTGTTTTTAAATATTAATTGCTTAACTTCTGTCAATAATATGCAAAATCTGAAATAAAACAAAGGGGACAGATAGAATTTAAAATCCAAATAGAAATATCATAGACCATGGCTATTGATTCCAAATGAAATAAAACCATGACTAAAGTTTGTTATTGCCAACAAAGTAGTGTTTGATAATAATAGCCTAAAACATTATTGATAGATTATATTCATTACAAAGAATAATTACAGAACCAATGCAGCATGAGACCACTGCCATTTATGGTTATGTATGAATTTAAGTTTAAATATCCCCATGAAAAGTTTTTGATAATCCTAGATCAATACTTCATCATTCTTGTATTTATTAAAATCAATTCATTCTAATTAAACTAATCACCAGCTATTTATCCTTCCTTTTAGACCTCTATATACTTTATAAATTAATGTTTTTAATTTCAATAATTAACACAATTCCATAAAAGAATATATTTAAAATATTACAAACATATCTTGTACCAGTAAGTAAGAAACAAAGTTAATAGTGATCCTTGATATTTAGCTTTTCCTCATTTTGCCCAATCATGGAGTGGTCTGCATCTAGAATCTATTCTCCGTAAGACCAATGTTAAAGATATGAGCTGATATATTTGTAGTTTTCCTGATAAAATCTGTTTGATGTTAATTTGTAAGTACTGTATTCTAATGGAGAATGTTGATTGCTTAGCTTTTTTTATTTTTTTTATAATGTCGAGATAAAAGTATTAACATTGTTCTAATATAAAAAATTAGTTGAAGTAAAAAACATTGAACAGTTGGAAAGACAAAAATAACTACTTCAAGTGTTTATTCAGGTACCTATCAAAGTTTTAATAATGAAAATCTACAAATAAACAAACATTTTGAGGGATTAACAATTTAGATTTTAGGGATCAAATTTGTTCAAAAAAAGTTCTGTTTAATTTGAACAAATTTAACAATTGGTCTTACGGAGAATAAATTTGTACTAGCCAGAAACCAAGGCTTGTATAGTTGACGCATTCGTATCGCACAGGTAGCATTTACATCATAGGCCGACCTAAGCTGTGATTTTTCTACCTTCATTGGTGTAAACAAAGCAAACTATAACATTGAAAAATATCTGGTATTCAATATTATTGAGGAAGACAAAGGTAGTTGGACATTTTCCATCATTACGTTAAAATTACCAATCACGACGTTTCGATTTGGTAAAACCCAAACCTTTTTCAAGAGCTAAAAACTAAATTACATCTACACAAACATGTTATAACTTATCTACTTTAATAATTAGATGATTAATAATTATTAAAGTAGATAAGTTTATTAGTTTAAGAACGTATTTTTATATTCTTACATTCTTACATATGAGACGCCGACACAACGTTGTGCGTATTTTAAGGCGAATATGAATGGTTTTATGAGTGTAGGATGAGTGTAGATGAGTGTAGTCTGGTTACTAACTGAGTTCAACTGTTCCTCAGAAAGGGCAATTTATTAATAGCCCAACAGCCAGGGCAACTAAGGGACCTACAGCTTTACGTGGAATCCGAACCACGTAGTGCTGGTCTGATTTTCAGCTAATTGACAAGCCTGATGCTCAGTAATCTCCCCCACACAACATCCGCACAATGATTACCACCCAACATGGACACCCCAGACTTCTCTAGAAGTGTCCACGCCGATAGCAACCACCAAGCGGACGCCATGTCGGTATTAAGAGGACCGAGCATACAACCTATCGCCTACAATCTCCCAAACACTTTGTCCCCATGTAGCTGGGTTACAGCACTGCGCCACCAGTGCCGACATGTTTGTGTAGATGTAAATTAGTTTTTAGCACTTGAAAAAGGTTTGGGTTTTACCAAATCGAAACGTTGTGATTGGTAATTTTCACGTAATGATGGAAAATGTCCAACTACCTTTGTCTCCCTCATCTGATACTCCATCATTAACAAATTTCAAAAATCAATACTATTGATGATAATACAGTCTGTGTTGTTTAATTATTGTGAATGTTATTTTGTAAAGACATTATTGTTATTTTATTATGGATATTATTTACTAGTTAAAAAAAGTAAATATAAATCCAAAGCACATGGCAAAAGATATTTACCACTTTAGATAGCATTAAAATACAAGAAATTTAATTAATGCTAAAATACTCTTGAAATCAGTACATTAATGTTTTTTTGTGTAGTTTTAATTGTTCAGCATTGGAGACACAGAGTAAGTAATACACTTAGTCTGTGGTAGGAGGTCGACCTCTGACATCACAGCTTAGCTTATATAGACCATATGAGAGTGAGAAAACCACTTAAGTATTACAGGAGCCTTGACCAGAAACCAGGTCGGAAGTCACTAGGGATTTTGATCATTCTATTCCACCAACGCAAACAAACTTAACTAACCTTGCATCTGAGTCATGAAATCATCAACATGCTCTCCATCAGGGCCATCAGCAGCCTGGGGTCGAACGCCACCCCAAGGTGAGGCACGGAAGAAGGGGTCTTGATCAAAAGATTGTGGTGCGAACAGATCTGGGATGGTAATAGCAAATCCAGTGGGCTCTCTGGGATACGATTTTGTAAGCGGGACTCTTACAAACTCTGCTTCACCATCAGGCTCGGATGAGTCATCATCCCTTTCCACCATATCATCTGGTCCTATTACATGAACAATCATTAATAAAAGTAAAGAAACTAAAAATGTAATCAAATAGTGTAGTAAAAACATAATAGTCACTTGAAGATTGTATTCCTCTTAATGTTAGACCAGTTAAACATAAACATTTTGAAGTACTATAAAACTAAAATTTCAGATGCGATCCAAAATCAACAAAACCATGATGCGATGTTAAATCAAAATCCAATGCTAAAGAAATTTTATTCGTCAAAAATACAGCACAACAATGTAGTACATTATAAATATATTTTTTACTTCAGCGCAGAATAATACAACATGAAAAAAGGAATTGAAGTGCAAATAATAAATTTGAAAATAAATTAAGGTCACCCAAGGACAACAAACTTTTTGTGGAAGCCTCAAACACTCAAGAGAGTGGAGTAAGTTTGTAAACTAAACCAAAACTAAACATATTTATATTATTAAGTGATTCAACTAAACATCAAATTAAAAATGTCCTTATTTAAATAAATTAAAGAATAAATAATAATATTAGAAACCACTAAAACAATTTCAACTTTAAATTTCAAGTATAGAGAAAGATATGTTGGCAATCCAGTTAGAACTGAAAGAATGATCATTGTCAATAATATTTGTAATTTTAGCCGATGTGGAATGTGTATTTGTAAGGCTGCCCTAAAGGACTAATAAACATGCCCCTACATGTGTATAGCCCCAAGTATATGTGTCCCTAGTTATTATGTGTCAATACACCACGTGTGCTTCAGATTATCTATTAACAGAATAACTTTATTATTTGTGGTTTTGATGATGATAAAAGGAAAAAACTATGACATGACCGTCTAATATATCAACAACCAGTAAAAATGGATATTTATTTTATTGATTATAGATTTTTTACTTTTAATGCAATACAAATAAAAACATTCTTCTCCTATTCAAGTGAAAATTTAGAAAATATCAAATAACTGTAGATTTACTAAAGTTACAAATGTATGTTACAGACAAACGAATGAACTTTATACTACTTTCCTGTTTACAGGATAAAGAATTACATTAAAACATTTTAGAATAAAGTGGGCAAATGAACAGAGCAAAATAAAAAGCATAATATACCTGTTAGTTGGGTACTGATGAGCCTGAGGCTAAAAGGGATAATTTAATTGGCTAACAGATTGTGCTAATAAATTTGATTTAGTGTTACATTTATTAATAATATATATATTAGGTCTGCCAATTTTACATTTAATCCAAAGTTAACAAGGAGTCGTAGCGAAGCTAAATAAATTTGCTTGCCTTTAGTTGAGAAGAATAGACTGAAAGTTGGTGTGAATTTGCTCTTATTAGAGTAAGATAAAAAAAGCTTAATTATTTTAGTATTTAAGATGGCACTGCTTCAAATTTAACGATTCATGGCTTCAGTGCCTGACTGTTGCTTGGAACATATTCTGTAATCAGAAAAAAAGTAAAGAAAAAAACTGAGAAAATCTATTCATATTGTGCTCTTCAAGTCCCATAGGACTTTTCCCACGAATCAGTAAAAAAGCTAATATGTGATGAAAAGCTAATATGTACTATTCAAAGCAAATATGTGATGCTACTTGTCTTATGGTTGCTAATGTTGAATTATTGTTTTATACCTCTCTAAATGTACGTTTCGTTCAGAACTGATGCATGCATACAGTGGCTGTACAGTTTCACTAGACAGGTGTAAAGCCAGTAACTACGAACCGGATGTCAGCTCAAGGTCACTGTAATCACAGTGAATTGAAGCGATGGCGTAAACATCAGCTGATGGCACGACATCCCGCAATTGTTAGGCTTATCTAACCTCAATTTCTAGTATATTTGGATAATATGACAATTACATATATTTTTCATAATTATGTTCCAGAAATGCAAGTTTAGCCTTGCATTAGGGAAGCTCATTTACACATTCTCAAAACAGTTCTCTAAGGCCGGTTACACACATATGCATCTCGCACGGTGCGACTAGCATTTTTCTTGCTACTAGCATGCAGCTCGAAGACCAACCTGTGTTAATCAATTGGAGCTTACACACATATGCGACTGGCACGGTGCTAGTCGCATGCAGCGTGCAGCGCCACTAGGAACCGATCGGTCGGTGTTTTGGCGCTGCATGCAGCGTGCATCTTGAGTTGGCGCATGCGCAGAACACATTTCCAAGCCCTGACGCTCTTGTTCCCATGGTGTACTACGTTGACAAGTGCGGAAAGTCACTTTTTGAATAGCTTGAGTTTTGTTAATAATAATTTGTAATTAAATAGTGTATACCCCAGTTTAAATTAGCTATTTGCTGATTATGTATTGGCTACTTTTAACATTTTGGCGCCAATAAGGGTGTACCCAATATTCACGTTCAATATTTATTCTTCTTTGACGTCGTCTTCTTCTAATGACGGTAAATAACAAAAGCATTTCATCATCCGACGACGACGACATTTTCCAATTAACTGAGCGCCAAAAAGTCCCCACCTCTCTCACCTTGCCACTAGCACGTGCCACGACCATGCAGCCTCCATGCTGGTTACACACATATGCATCTCGCACAGTGCTACTGGCATCAAAAATGCTAGTCGCACCGTGCGAGATGCATATGTGTGTAACCCGCCTAAGAACCGATCGGTCGGTGTTTTGGCGCTGCATGCAGCGTGCATCTTGAGTTGGCGCATGCGCAGAACACATTTCCAAGCCCTGACGCTCTTGTTTCCACGGTGTACTACATTGACAAATGCGGAAAGTCACTTTTTGAATAGCTTGAGTTTTGTTAGTAATAATTTGTAATTAAATAGTGTATACCCCAGTTTAAATTAGCTATTTGCTGATTATGTATTGGCTACTTTTAACATTTTGGCGCCAATAAGGGTGTACCCAATATTCACGTCCAATATTTATTCTTCTTTGACGTCGTCTTCTTCTAATGACGGTAAGTAACAACAACATTTCATCATCCGATGACGAGGACATTTTCCAATAAACTGAGCGCCAAAAAGTCCCCACCTCTCTCACCTTGCCACTAGCACGTGCCATGACCATGCAGGCTGCATGCGGGTTACACACATATGCATCTCGCACAGTGCTAATGGCATCAAAAATGCTAGTCGCACCGTGCGAGATGCATATGTGTGTAACCCGCCTAAAGTCAAGTCAGACGTTTTAACTAAAACCTGTTTGGCATACACGTTAGACGTTAGCGGCACCTTGGCAGTGAGTCACTAATGACGGTAAACATTTTCCACGTTAACGTTCTATACGACTTTTCTTAACCGTGTGAGGTAATAGAAAAAAGAAAAAACATGAGAGAGCAATGTAATCTTATAATGGGGATGGATGTAATGATCAATGCATTTCATTTAAATTACCCTAAATATGGTGTACAATTATGTGTATGCATGAATGTAAAATCTCATAAAGACCGAAACTAGAATAACAACCACATGATTAAGATTCCTTTATCTTTTAACAGAGTATAAAATACGTTAATCAAATTTCCTACATATACTCTCGTTAGTATGAGTAAAAGTTAATCTATCGAGATACTAAATTAAATGAGATTATTTCAGGTGTATCTAACTAGCCTAATCGTCTTTTTTTAGTTAAACACTTCACGCAGCGAAGAACCCTGATTTAGGGTAATTTATACTTTTATAATGTATGAAACATTATAAAAGTATACCTTTCATGGCATTCAAAACAACAATTAATTGAATGCCATGAAACATTATTCCAAAATATACAGTTAAAGAACAGAATTCAAAATTCAATTGAGACACTCATAACTATTTATTCCAGCTCTCAAAACAACTTGTTTTGAACATCATTAACATAAAACGATGTACGGTATCATTGTATAGTTCTCTTATGATACCGTGAAGCAGAAAAATATATTCCATTTGAAAAGGATTGATATTTTTATTAATGAAGTTAAGATAATTTATTTAAATATAACTAATATGGCGTTCTAAGATTAACTTTCTTTACATCAGTTCTAGTTTTGATGCTTTAATACAGTTTTATGATTGTTGCAATAATGATATTTGAGTTATGAATACAAATAAATTTCAGCGACATCACATTGAAATTATTGTTTACCAGCCAACAGTCCTTTCTTCACTACGGGTGGTTTTCTACGCTTGCTTAACCTTTCCTCCGTGGTTCTCCCTAAACCATCACTTCAATATAACACCTCAGCCTACTACCGTTTTCATACATATGAAAGTTTTATAGTCTAGAAAACCCTATAAGTCTACTTTATCGGGATGGAAAGTGGTGTAATCATGTCAGAGGTAGTACAAATAATCTTGAGCTTTTACAATGAAAACTGAATTAGTCAAGCGTTTGTGTCATGTTTATGTTTGTTTAATCATGTAATTGAAATAAATTATTAAATTATCGCCAATTTTACTCTCATGGGAAAAATATAACATTTTGACAGGCTGTTTCTACCCTTTGGGAATGAAATGTCTAGAAATCCTTTCTTAGCGGATCACTATGATACAAAATCTAACTTCCCTCAAAATGTTATCAACATCTGTTCAGAAGTTCCAGAGATTTCGTAATGAATGAGTACATAGTTTTTTGATTTTTATACATTAAGATTAGGGATTTATTGATATGCACTCGTTTGACACAGAAATACAATTAACTTAATTGCTTTCCGCTCCAAATCCTTGAACTGCACAGCAACCTTCACTGGTGCCCCTTACGGACGATCGTGTCAGATAGATGATGACCGACCAAGGTTTGTTTGTTAAGCATGGTCAGTCGATAACCGGTTGGCAGCGTCCGTGGAGATGGGGAATACCGGCAACCAGTTTGAAATGCACGTATGTCCTTGCAGAGGTCACGTATGTTACACAACAGGCACCACACAGGAGTGGGAGGTTAGGTCATTTAATTATAGTGGACTCGCTGTTGCTCATCAGGGAAACGTCTAATGGAACAGAGCAAGAATGATGGATACAGGAAAAATCCTGGATAATGATACATTTTTTAAAGATGACATTCAGTAAGAAGTTAAATCGCGTACTTCAGTCAGTCAAATGAAGATGATTATTTGAGATAGAACTGATAGAATCAGTTGAGGGATGGTGCTAGATTGGATAAGAAGAGTCCGCACAGTCCACTTTAACAGCTGAACGAATATTTACAATATAATTGGTTCCAGATCCACTCTTTGCACAGGAATCCAACAGCCGCAAACTTATAATAATGTATCACGCTTCCCTATAACAGGAAATAAAAGAATGGACGGGAGAAAGTCATAGAAAGTACTTTTCTAAAGTATAAAGCATTAATTAGTATATCATTTGAAGAGATCAGACTCACTACTTCATAATCTATATCATACTAATTCTATTACATATTGTAGAAATATTCATGTAGCATAAACAGGATTAGGTAAACTTTAAATTAGACCTCCATCAAATGTTCAATTGTACAATTCCATTGGTGTGAGCAGATTAACAAGTATTCATTCTTGTTGATTTCAACGACGATTTCCTCTCTGTATGTGTACGTAAGAGGGTGATTCAGTCGCGAGCGATCAGCTCACCTCGGCCAGAGATGAATCACCATTACAACACATATCATTCTCCTTAGTCATGTACTCGTCGATGCTGGCGTCATTTACTGTTACCTGTATCTTTGGACACTGGGAAATACTCAGAGCCTACATCAGCTGTACAAGGTCCTGGCTTGCTTCACTGAATGTATTCCGCTGTGACAAACTGACTAGAACCTCGACGCGCGTTTGTAGAAATAAAAAATGAATTGCCAAAATCTTGTGTCCTGGCGTTAACCATGACGCAGTCTCACTAACGCTGTATGTACTGTGGAACTTATTCAATTTTATTCCAGCATCTTGACATGAAAATTAGTTTAAAATTTGAGAGTATGCATAAAAAAGACTGTGGAGTATGTCAACATTGAAAAGCTATAAAATCGAATAAAATATTATATAGTTAGGAGTGTTTGATATATTTGCCATTAACAAGGAACGAACGAACGAATAGTGAAGTCTACTTCAATTTTTTTTTATATATTGTCATATTTTCCAGATAAATTGGAAAATTTCCAAAAATATATGTGTAACGAATTTGATAAGACACTAAGAAATGTTAGAAAAAAGTTTCAAGCTATTTGAAAATACTTTACATGAAAGTGATCATATATTGACCCCTTTATTGATAGATATCGAATATTTACAGATAACAACCAGGTAACTTTTCTTGCTTACATAAAAGTCAATGTCAAAATATCTATCGTAGCTCTAACAAACCAGTGGATTGGGTCGGGTTCCACTCCTGTATTGTAAGATATATATATCTTATATCATAGCACAACCTAGGATAAAAACTTTTCTATTTCCTCCTTGTCCTTTCTTTAATTCCTGATAAAGTAGGCTCGAGTCTCCTGGTGAATACCAACTGAATTCGTTTTTTTATGCGTTTTATTCGCATTATTACACAGCACCAATTTCAATTTGCGCTACTATACATCTTTTATTGATGTCACCCAAGGTTAAAGCATAAGAGTATATTCACAAACCAACAAGCACAATCTGCTGCAATGGTCAAAGTTCAGCATGGCCAAAACAAAGTAATCAATAATGAATTGCAGGCTTTAAATCTAAATCACGACAGTGATACATTCAAATGGTTGGTCGTGAAAGAGTCTGTTGTGTAAGGAAATGGTATAGCCGTCGCGAATGTAGGCATATCAGACGTCACCCGAGGTCAAAGGCCACGAAACAGAGATGCCTTGTTGAGTAATGCCACGATTTTCCTAATGTGAATGCCGTATTTTATTTACTAACTTCTTGGATCTGTGCCAGACATACGCAAGTCTCCACTGGCGGCTTTTATCAGGCGATGAAGTATTAAAGCTTTTTTCTCTTCCAACTGATATTTTTGTTTATCCGCCAGACATTCTTTTTTTACCATGCCACATAAATAATAGTTGTTTTTGATATTGAAGTTGATCCATGAAGTGACAATTTTTTTATCTTATAACTGGGATCTTCAGAAGGAATCATATGACAAATAGTTATAAAAATGTTTACCCATTTTTTTTAAATTTATAACTTGAACATCTTAAAATATACTCGTATAATGCTGAACTATTATTTCAGTATTAGGTTAAGAATGAGTGAAATATGTCTTCAATATTTTGAGCAAAAATGTATCTTTAAAAGCCACTATTTACTTTTCTCTTACAACTGCCATGTTTACCTCTTGAAGTAAACCAAATAAATCAGTAGTAGGCTATAGCTTTTTATTTTTCTTGTTCCTGTTGTTAACATCAACACTCCTAAGTGATCTTTAAATAAATTTAAAAAACACAGTATATAAATCTAGCTAATGATTTTAAAGGTTTACGTTGGTTATTTACCTCTGTATAATGTCTAATGTATATTACAAACAAAATAATAATAATGAACCTCGCCCATTTTAACGATGAGTTTCGTTAGAGTTAGCAAATTGTAAGAACATATGCACATATAAATGTATAATTAAAAAAACTAAAGAAACACAATCATAGGCCTACGACAGAAATATAAAAAACTTGACAGATAGTTAAATGAGTTTAAAATAAATGAAACTATGTATTTAATTATTCTGTTAGAATAAAAAATATTCTTAAATCTAAGTTCTCGTGGGAGATTGATTGATTAATGGAAAGCTAAAATGAGCCGTAACTTATAGCTTGATTATAAAACCTTGGCAAACGGCTGCGATTATAGTGTTACTTTGAAGCGCCAACTGTTTTCTATTCTCCACAGTAGCCTAAATGAATGATAACTAACTGTCATTAATTAACTATGAACTGCTTCTTGATTCTTGGGATGGCTTGCCAGTGGTTATCCATCCTATGTTAAGTAGCCTATCTATGCTATGACAGTCGGCATCTTAGATTGATGCAAACATTTTTAAATATTGGCATATTACATTATTATTTTTGGCACACAATTTTGACTGGTCGAAATGTAGTATCACTACATTTCGTAATAATACATTCGTACATTCGTAATAATAATATAAAAAATCTCAAACGTATTTTATTTTTATTTTTTTATTGCTGAAACTTCGATCGTCAGCGACTATGGGTGGTGAAACACAGTGACGATTACATATGAATGAGTTTAGTCATTCTTACTAACTAGAATTGTTTTAAACTTAATCAAATTGTTTTAAGGCTAACTATTTCTGATAAAGTGTCCCAATAATAGGCAGGCCAACTAAAGGATAGTTTAGCGTGGAACATGAACCACGCAGTATTGCTCTATTGTATGTTATAAAAAAACATTTCTTCAAAATAATTGTCACAAATAAGACAGATGTATGAAAAGTAAAATATTACTGAGACTTTAAAGTTCAATAAAAGTGTGTGATAATGTCGTTAAGGACTGACTCTTATCCCTAACGCAATAATTCCTAAGGTAAAATTATTTCTCTGTCACAATCGCAAACATGCGTCTTAGTGAAACAATCGCTAATGCCTTTAACCTCTATCAATAGATAAGAGTTTTCTAGAAGCGTTAGGAAGATAATGTCATTATTTCCACTACTTTTTTACTTAACTAAGGTCAACCAGTTTATTTGAAACGTTTTCAATGTTTTTAATCAATTCGTAACTATTGCACAACATTCGTAATAGTCGTCTGTTGCGAAATAATTAAAAACTACAGTTAAAACAACTACTATAATTTACATTGTTTAACTTTTTAGTTCGAGAGTAAGCTGTAATTATGTTAAACGACATATAAAATACCTTTAATGTACTTTGAGTCTGAATGTTCCGGCACTAAAGTACGTAAAGGGAGAGTTATAAAAGAATGGGATATATCTACCCTTTCAAAGTATTAAACTATCTCACATCAGTGTTCAAATACTTCTTACATATGTCCCCTTGGGGCTGGAACTATGTATTGTTGCTTTATGAATGTTTGATCACTGGTTTATTTATCCCTCCGTAACTATGCGATGCACTGAAGAACTTGTTTCGAACAGCTAAAGCAATATCATCAGCGTATGAACACATTCTAGATTTGTGATTGGGATGCCAGCAGTAGAACAAAATTGGAGCAAGTACAGACCCCTGTGGCATACCATTCTTCAGCTGTCTAAAAGAGCTTTCCCCATGACTGAAGGTACTTGAACAACCAAGACTAAGATGAAAATTATAGGACATATACTGGAGGTCATACTGTGAAGTATAGGGCCAAGAACTTTATTTCTCATACGATTCATAAATTAGAATAATAAATCGTCGAAAATGTAACTTAATAAAGCTTAAGGATTAAAGATTTGGCTACTAAACGCCAACCCTAAATCATTAAAAACAAAATTCACTACCCTTAAGTAAAACTTAAGCCTGCTAAGTTACACGAACACAGCCACCCTCAAACATTAGAGTGTAAGCAAAATACACAGTAGATTTTCTTTAAACCCTTTGATTATTTAAACAATATATTTGAATTTTAAGTGTTATGTTGATATGAAAGCATAGTACAGAATTCTTGATTCTTGAAGTCTGACAGTGTAAATGTACCAAGGTAAGTATGAGTAAGATGACGTTTGTACAGAGCTTAACTATCATCATTCACTGCGTGATATTTTTTACTTACTTCATTGGATATAACCATGTATCCTTCAATGTTATACATTGTAATCTAGTATTTTCGATTGCATCATTGTAATTTACGCTCATTAAATTGTTAATTTTGAATTTTTTAAATACTTTAACTCTATATTTCATATTAAATTCATTTTCAAACTTATACAGTAGGCATACAAAAAGGAAATCTAGATTAATGATGTCATAAATATAACTAAAGACAGTGCATGTTTATTTATGAAAGTAACAATATCGCAAGTGAATAGCCTATATGGAAAGTGGTTTAAAAGCTATTTCCAAAATTTAAATAGTTGCAAAAAAGTTATTACAAATATAAAAACCTAGTATTCATTCATTGTCTAGCAACACAAAGTGAACTAAAAGATTGGTGTCATTTCGTTTGATTTTTGTTGATAACGATCTTCTCGTTTCATTAAATGTTTAAACATTTAGAATCATTTCAAAGATAGACGTTGCGAAACTTGACAATCGAATTTACTGGGGATTGAGTGTTATCATAAAAGTTACAAATTTGTCTCATTGATGATATAATGCTAATCAACCACAATATCATACATTAACGTATGAAAACGAACTACACAAACATAAAACCATTTCAAGAGATCGTATTTGGTACTTAGCATTACATTGCTTAGCATTGATCTTCACAAATACATGTCTATACACTAAATAAGATTATTATCATAATAATACAGTAATAATTTATTTAAATAGGTTACCTTGCTATTACCAACAGACATGTAGTGAACGGAAGAGGATGTAGTGAGATAGTTTATCTTATACTCCACGAATGTTCCATTATGGTTCACCAAGAGCACGTAAAGATTAGATTACCTTAAGCAACGTTACGACTGTGGCGAATAGGTCATTTACTTGATTATAATAATAGGCCAGGAAGTCGTGTATAGATGTGACTAAGCGTTTTGTCTACAGGAATGTAGGACATCCAAGACTACGCGATGTAATTCGATGCAATGCAATCTGTCACATAACTAAATATGTTTGTTCAGGAAAAATATCAAAGGCTACGTGAGTGCAAGACTTTCTGTATTTGTTTTGTATGTGAATGTGCTGGATGTATATCTCCAGGTGGACATCGAAGGCTACGTGAGAGCAAGACTTTCTGTATTTTTTCTGTATGTGAATGTGCTGCATGTATATCTCCAGGTGGACATCGAAGGCTACGTGAGTGCAAGACTTTCTGTATTTGTTCTGTATGTGAATGTGCTGGATGTATATCTCCAGGTGGACATCGAAGGCTACGTGAGTGCAAGACTTTCTGTATTTGTTCTGTATGTGAATGTGCTGGATGTATATCTCCAGGTGGACATCGAAGGCTACGTGAGTGCAAGACTTTCTGTATTTGTTCTGTATGTGAATGTGCTGGATGTATATCTCCAGGTGGACATCGAAGGCTACGTGAGTGCAAGACTTTCTGTATTTGTTCTGTATGTGAATGTGCTGGATGTATATCTCCAGGTGGACATCGAAGGCTACGTGAGAGCAAGACTTTCTGTATTTTTTCTGTATGTGAATGTGCTGGATGTATATCTCCAGGTGGACATCGAAGGCTACGTGAGTGCAAGACTTTCTGTATTTGTTCTGTATGTGAATGTGCTGGATGTATATCTCCAGGTGGACATCGAAGGCTACGTGAGTGCAAGACTTTCTGTATTTGTTCTGTATGTGAATGTGCTGGATGTATATCTCCAGGTGGACATCGAAGGCTACGTGAGTGCAAGACTTTCTGTATTTGTTCTGTATGTGAATGTGCTGGATGTATATCTCCAGGTGGACATCGAAGGCTACGTGAGTGCAAGACTTTCTGTATTTGTTCTGTATGTGAATGTGCTGGATGTATATCTCCAGGTGGACATCGAAGGCTACGTGAGTGCAAGACTTTCTGTATTTGTTCTGTGTGTGAATGTGCTATATGTATATCTCCAGGTGGACATCGAAGGCTACGTGAGTGCAAGACTCTCTGTATTTGTTCTGTATGTGAATATGCTGGATGTATATCTCCAGGTGGACATCGAAGGTTACTTGAGATAATTCGATGCAACCCAATCGGTTCCAGTGCTGATATTTGTATCCAGAGTAAGAACAAAGAGATCAGTCCTAAAGCAGAGTTATAAAATTGGTTGTAACATTATTAGCTACACGTTACAACCAATTGACGTACGTTTATGTTGTAGCCTGTAAAACTGCTTTCTTAAATAATACAGTGAGATATGATGGTTACGTTTTAAAGTTCATTAGGAAATTTTAAACTTAAAAGAGATCATAAATGGAGATCCTCAGGGTATAATTTTGGGACCAGTGCTGTTTTCTATTTACGTGAAATAATATAAACCAAACTATAATTTTATCATAAATTAAGTATACTTTCATTGGTGTATAGTTTTACATACTTTTGATCTTAAATCTAGAAAAGAAAAAAAAAACAAGATTTAGTGACAACATTCAATAAAGATCATGATATCGAGACTGTAAATTTCCTTGTTATTATTAAACAGTCAAATTTTTCAATTTCCGCTTTGTTTAGCAGCTAGACGCCATTTTTGTTGTTACCTTTACAATCATTACAAAACTCTGAAAATGGGTAATAATTCGAGTTTTGTTACAAGGTAGAATTTGATAAAAAAATATTTTTAATTATCATGATTATTTTCAAAATTACGGACATTTCGTTTTTATTTTAACAAATATCTAAGAAAAAAAACACTGGTTTTATAAAAAATGTGCAAAACAAAATCAGTTTTTAAATAACTTTACCTTTCCAATGATACCTCAATTGAAAAAATCGGTTAAGAAATAAAAATGTTATGAACTAACATTAATTCACATGCAAACTTTAATGGATACTAATTTGACAGTAATTGAAATACATTTGATTAATGTTAGTTCATGAAATCGTTATTTCTCATCCGATTTTTATAAATGAGGTATCATTGGAAAGGGAAAGTTACTTAAAAACAGTTTTGAATCTTACAAAACTTTTATAAAACCAGTGGTTTTATAGATATTTATTAAAATAAAAACAAAAAGGTCATAATTTTGAAAATAATCAAGATAAATATTGAAAATAATCAGGATAACTTAAAAATATTTTTTATCAAATAATACCTTCTAACATGAACCCATTCATCGAGTTTTGTAACAATCATAAAGGTAACAACAACAACAAAAATGGCGTCTAGCTGCTAAACGAAGCAAATATTGAAAAAAATGTTATTCTTCATATTTAGCTTAGAATCCTACATAGAATCTGAAAACGCATAGCCAGCCCAACCTTTTTTAACACCCTGTATATTTAGGGTCTAACTACTTGCCAAAGCACTAAAATATCTTCCGATAAATGATTTTTAAACGTGTTAATAGCTTCTTAGTTATACATTGTTTTTATAATATCGGCTGCTACGTGGGCTGTGCCCAGTATCATAGATTCCACTGTTTATTGCTCAATCTATCCAATATATTATTTTACTTGTACAATAAAGAATTCTATCAATTCTATTTTAAACAAGTTAAATTTATCTCTTGCAAGCAGGTCAATGTTTACACGTGTACAGTCCATTTAATTATCTTTATTACAGATAGATAATTAGGTTCTCTCTATTGTTTATTTTGAGAGAACCTAAATATTGGGGGGGGGGTAAATGTTAAACGGCGAGATTTAAAAATTTTGATGATAATTTGGATCATAAGAGTGAAACTAACTCATTGAGTTAAATGTTAAAAGTTGCCATATTATTAAAGTTATATACGGAAATATTCGCCTAATCTAAAAAAAAATTGGGGAAGTTTGCTATAGATTTTCTATTTTGAGGATTTTAAATAAAAAATTTACTTAACTTTAATCATTGGACAATTTAAAAATCAAGCAATAACTTACTATGGCGTAGCTCAGCTACCTGAAGACAAGGTGTTTGTTAGGAAGTTGGTTAATAAGTGAACAATCTGATCCACTGTGCAACTCTACCCTTTTTGAAAAACGGCCATCTTGTCCTTCAAGGATAAGAGGTTTCGTGTGTCCTAGTCATGCTTTTTATCAGCATAGTTTATTGGGCTCCCTTCACTAAGCATATTGACTGTTTTTCTATCACCACATGCTTCGTTTGCGACATTGAACCATCTACCTTGTAAAGAAATAATATAAACACAATTCAATACACCTACAATGCCAGCCCTTTGTTTGCAGGAACACGCTATGATAGCTACAAGAACTTCAGAATGTGTGTGACTTTTTCACTTTTGCTGGTGCCCAGTTATCCACCATTACATTACATAAAGCTCCTGTCGCCGTCTAAAATAAACACCACCCATGGTCCTCCACCACCCATAACCCACCCGCCCTCCCATACACATACATTGGTATTTACCCACCCACCCTCCCATACACATCTAGTGGTATTGACCCACCCGCCCTCCCATAGACATACAGTGGCATTGACCCAACCGCCCTCCCATACATATACAGTGGTATTGACCCACCTGCCCTCCCATACACATACAGTGGTACTGACCCACCCACCCTCCCATACACATTTAGTGGTATTGACCCACCCGCCCTCCCATAGACATACAGTAGTATTGAGCCAACCACCCTCCCATACACATACAGTGGTATTGACCAACCCACCCTCCCATAGACATACAGTGGTATTGACCCAACTGTCCTCCCAATACACATACAGTGGTACTGACCCACCCGCCCTCCCATACACGTACAGTGGTATTGGACCCAACCACCCTCCCATACACATACAGTGGTATTGATGTGTCCCATGGATAAAAATAAACACCACTAATATCGTACTTGTTTATTTGAACACACTGCAAACTCGCTCACTAATTTGAAGGAATATGTTACAAGAGTGTAGGGAAAGTACGTGTGATATTTATTATGTGTGCTGTATTTGTTTGTTTTACGATTGGCAGTATAATGTATTGTGCATGTGTGGATGTACCCAGGAGGTGCGGGCTACGATGACGCAAGTTACATATACACAGTACACACCCACACGCACACAATGTTGCAACGTCAAGGTGACCTCTGTCACAACGTGTCCTGTTTCCTCAAACAGCTGATCTCACAACATAAAGTGGAATATGTTCTACTGCCTTTTGGACAATTATTTGTTCAGGCACGGGTCTGGGTGGGTATGTTTAGGTGCCTAGATCGTCAATGATGAATGTGTAGGAGTAAATGGATAAGAGGGCTGTTAATGGCCTAGGTGTACTTGTGTGGGTGGATAGGAAGGTTGAAAGTGACGTACGCTTGTGGTAGAGGATCATCAATGACGTTTGTGTGTGGGTGGGAGAGTCATATATGAATAACGATATATAATATTCTACGTACTACATTTTGTAAAAGGTCTATTGAACTATGTCGCAAAATTCTTTGTCTAGTGTTCTTAGTAGGCATAAAGTCAGTTTTTAATTCAAACACTTTTACCAAATATTATAGAACTAAAGTTCTTTAATCTTTGCTTTTACTGACCAGGCAGGAGAACTTTTTACATTTCATACTTTATTACTTTACCCTGGTGAGTAATACTGCCCTACGTTTCAGACTTGCATGCTTTTTAGTTTTTACAATTGCACACTAAACCAATTATACTTTTTAGCTCTCTCAAAGCCATTTTTCTATATTTTTTTAGTACTGGAATTATATATACATATATACACTACTATCGACGCAGAAATTACAATGTGTACCCGAGTTTGAATGTTGTTTACTAAGAAACTAAGAAGCCTGTGAAAAAGCCAATCAAACCATTATTTTCCTCATTTGATTGTACGTTATGAAGTATTCATTTTATAATTTAATAAAGTTTTTATAATTTGTATTCTGGTTTGAACAAAAAAGTACCGACATTTTAGCTAGTCTTCATTGTGCATCAACTTTACACTTTTATTACTAAAAACCCCGTCAAAATATTACATTCACATTTAATATGAGGTAGACAAAAATGTTTTCTATAATTTTTGTAAATTTTAGAATTGTAACTTTTCGAAAAACAAAGTAACAACAACGAGTTTCCTGAAACAACGTTTTCTTGATTTCTAGAGGTCGTAAAATTAATTATATTTACAAAATATTTGGAAGTCACCATTTAAATAGCCATCAATATATATTAATAAATAAAATATATATTAATAATTTTTTAAAATTTATTTTTAAAAATCTACCTATTGATAGGAGGTTTTCAGTAAGATAGTGAAATAACAACCTTGATGTGTTAGTGACGTTTACTGTCAAATACGTTCATCAATGAGCAGAATTATTATTGTGTTATAACTTATAAGTTTACAATAATTACAGAATCTAATAATTTAGTTACGACGGGAAGACATAGTTTAAACAAATAGCCCTCTACATATATATATATATATATATATATATATATATATATATATATATATATATATATATATATAGGCCTATATATATACACTGTCGGTGAGACACCTCGTTTGGAATATTCAAATATTCCCTTTGAACATCTCTCAAAGATCTACGTCGATGGTAATTGGGTTTCTCTTGAGGCAGAGTTGGTAGCTATATGAATTTATAGTTGGAAGTTATTGATGGTTTATTGATTTATAAACTATGAACCAAATGAAAATAAACTTCTTTATACGTGGTTTAGTTTCCATTAGTAAGTGATGAGAGATCAAAAATATCCTCAACAAAAATGTGCTAAATATCCCTACTTTAAAACAACATTATGTAAGTGAAAATGTAGGTTGAACATTGAAGGAAGATTATAATCACTGACAGTAGACTGGTTTCAGAGACTACCTCAATGTATAATGGCGAGACAAAGGTTCGTAATAGTCCTGAGAGGTGAAAGCCGAGAGAAGTAAATAACGGCACGACAGGTCATTACGGGGAAGGTCAATGTCTCCGGTGTCTGTCTGGCCGTAGTACGTATTTAGGGTTGGACTGGCGTTGATACAGTTATGTCATGAAAGACAATATGAACATCATCAGCTGATAATGATAACTCTTTGAATATCTACAGTTTTATTCGAGCATTCATCCTTGCAATTTACAAATAAAGTGTGTGTGTGCGTGCGCAGAGAGAGAGAGAGAGAGAGAGAGAGAGAGAGAGGGGGGGGAGAGAGAATCACGTTACGGCACAAGAAATACCTGACATGATCATAATATTTCACCCGATAACTTCTGATCCAGATAGTGTAGATACTAACTAAAAAGATGTCCTGGGTATATATTTTCGGATTCTAAACCTAATTTAATGTAGAAAATGAAGATAAGTTTTATCTAATTCTACTTCGTTTGGTGTCAGACGTTTGTGTTTTTTACAAAAAAATTAATAAGTCATGACCGACTGACATGAACTGATGCACAGTTCTTTCAATTAACACTGTTTAATATTATAAAAATAACCACTGAGTTATATTTAGCAATTTAAAAATGCGGCCGGCTAAAATTATGTAATCAAAATATTTTGTGAATGGTTTCATCAATTGTGCACAAAATAATAATTTCTAGTTCATTTTAATAAAATCTAATGGCGTTTTAATTTTATTGTAAACCTATTAGTAATGGGGTTTTGGTAAAAAAATGTATTTTACTGCATGTATTTTCAGCATCCAGAGAATGCAGTAAAGTGCATTTTCACATAACCCTCACTACTAATAGGTGTACATGTACAATCAACTCAAGGTACCAATAGATTTTTAATAAAATTAACCAAAAATTATTATTTTGAGTAAAATTGATTAAACTAATAATAGTTTACAAGATATTGTGATTTAAAGATTTTAAACGAGCCATTTTAAAATGGCTAATTATAACCTAATGATTCGTTTTATACTGTTTATTAGTATTATTTGTTTAAAGAATCTTCCACAATTTCAAATAAGTCGATCAAACCGTTCTTGAGTTACTAATTTCTTAGTAAAAAACAAACGCAGAGATAGATAGACACCAGACGCAGAGGAATTCGATAAAACTTTATCCTTCATTTTCTACTGTTAATTAAGCGTAGAATTCGAAAATATACTGTATAGCCAGTACACATTTTTGGTTACACACTGTACGCATATACATGTAATAAACATAGGCCATTTATGAGATTGCTTACAAAAGTGCAAATCGAGTATATATTCCCGTTCCGTGCACCAGATAATAAACCGTATCTAAATATTTGATTTAGTTAACGCTCATAATTTTGTCATTTGATAATAAAACAGGAATAAGCCAAAGCCAAGAAATGAATGAGTAGTGTTTAAAGTCTACCGTCACAGACCTGGACCTATCAACCCACCCATACCACTCACAGTAGTGTTTAAAGTCTACCGTCACAGACCTGGACCTATCAACCCACCCATACCACTCACAGTAGTGTTTAAAGTCTACCGTCACAGACCTGGACCTATCAACCCACCCATACCACTCACAGTAGTGTTTAAAGTCTACCGTCACAGACCTGGACCTATCAACTCACACATACCACTCACAGTAGTGCTTAAAGTCTGCCGTCACAGACCTGGACCTATCAACCCACCCATACCACTCACAGTAGTGTTTAAAGTCTGCCGTGACAGACCTGGACCTATCAACCCACCCATTCCACTCACAGTAGTGTTTAAAGTCTACCGTCACAGACCTGGACCTATCAGCCCACACATACCACTTACAGTAGTGTTTAAAGTCTACCGTCACAGACCTGGACCTATCAACCCACCCATACCACTCACAGTAGAGTTTAAAATCTGCCGTCACAAACCTGCACCTATCAACCCACCCATACCACTCACAGTAGTGTTTAAAGTCTACCGTCACAGACCTGGACCTATCAACCCACCCATACCACTCACAGTAGAGTTTAAAATCTGCCGTCACAAACCTGCACCTATCAACCCACCCATACCACTCACAGTAGTGTTTAAAGTCTACCGTCACAGACCTGGACCTATCAACCCTCACATACCACTCACAGTAGTGTTTAAAGTCTACCGTCACAGACCTGGACCTATCAACCCACACATACCACTCACAGTAGTGTTTAAAGTCTACCGTCACATACCTGGACCTATCAACCCACACATACCACTCACAGTAGTGTTTAAAGTCTACCGTCACAGACCTGGACCTATCAACCCTCACATACCACTCACAGTAGTGTTTAAAGTCTACCGTCTCAGACCTGGACCTATCAACCCTCACATACCACTCACAGTAGTGTTTAAAGTCTACCGTCACAGACCTGGACCTATCAACCCACACATACCACTCACAGTATTGTTTAAAGTCTACCGTCACAGACCTGGACCTATCAACCCACACATACTACTCACAGTAGTGTTTAAAGTCTACCGTCACAGACCTGGACCTATCAACCCACCCATACCACTCACAGTAGTGTTTAAAGTCTACCGTCACAGACCTGGACCTATCAACCCACACATACCACTCACAGTAGTGTTTAAAGTCTACCGTCACAGACCTGGACCTATCAGCCCACACATACCACTCACAGTAGTGTTTAAAGTCTACCGTCACAGACCTGGACCTATCAACCCTCACATACCACTCACAGTAGTGTTTAAAGTCTACCGTCACAGACCTGGACCTATCAACCCTCACATACCACTCACAGTAGTGTTTAAAGTCTACCGTCTCAGACCTGGACCTATCAACCCTCACATACCACTCACAGTAGTGTTTAAAGTCTACCGTCACAGACCTGGACCTATCAACCCACACATACCACTCACAGTATTGTTTAAAGTCTACCGTCACAGACCTGGACCTATCAACCCACACATACTACTCACAGTAGTGTTTAAAGTCTACCGTCACAGACCTGGACCTATCAACCCATCCATACCACTCACAGTAGTGTTTAAAGTCTACCGTCACAGACCTGGACCTATCAACCCACACATACCACTCACAGTAGTGTTTAAAGTCTACCGTCACATACCTGGACCTATCAACCCACACATACCACTCACAGTAGTGTTTAAAGTCTACCGTCACAGACCTGGACCTATCAACCCTCACATACCACTCACAGTAGTGTTTAAAGTCTACCGTCTCAGACCTAGACCTATCAACCCTCACATACCACTCACAGTAGTGTTTATTATTCTATAATAAACAAATAGAAATGCAATAATTAGAGAGTAAATATACTTGAATAAGGAATCCACAGTATGTAGTGTTTCGGTGTTTGGAATTTATTTTATATTATATTGTATGTATATGTTTGATGTTTATACGTACGTATAAGGTTGTATAGGTATTATGTAGTGTTTATCTTCAACCATGCTGGGCTAGGACACAGGTGACTATCTAAGTGAGCGTTCACAATTCAACATTAAGGTTTAATTAGATTTATAGGCTCGAGATCAGTAAAGTAATTAAAAAGTTACTATAAATATTGATTGTATAGGTGTCCAACATGGATTGTAAACATTTGTATTGATGAAAAATATAGTAAATAAGGAATGAGAGACTTTGTTATAATTGATTGTAAAAGCAATAACATTTGGGAGCGCTGTATGTTTTACAAGAAAATCTCTAACCTACTTCACGCCTATTTCACTTTATATCTCCAAAATAGATCTTGCTCACCACGACCTTTGAGTAAATGCCAAAAATGACTAATTGGTTATTTTTGGAGAATTAATAAGCTATTGACCTCTTTAGTATCAACTGCTGACAAATAATTTAAATGTACGTGTTATTGTTATGAATATATATTGTGTTATTGTAACTAATTATGTTGACCTATATAATTAAGTATCAGTTAAAAAAACTTAATGGACAACTCTAAATACATAGTAAAGTATATACTATCTGAGAATGATTAGCACGACCAAATGTGTAAAAACTTAATGGACAACTCTAAATACATATTAAAGTATATACTATCTGAGAATGATTAGCACGACCAAATGTGTAAAAACTTAATGGACAACTCTAAATACATAGTAAAGTATATACTATCTGAGAATAATTAGCACGACCAAATGTGTAAAAACTTAATGGACAACTCTAAATACATAGTAAAGTATATACTATCTGAGAATAATTAGCACGACCAAATGTGTAAAAACTTAATGGACAACTCTAAATACATAGTAAAGTATATACTATCTGAGAATGATTAGCACGACCAAATGTGTAAAAGATGGTTAGTTGTTTCTTATATCCTTCAATCACTCACTGTGTTCATGTCAACATATTATCAACAAATTAAATAAGCCGCTATTCTTGAAAACATTTATTTTATTAATAAAAAGTTATTGGATTTATAACACATACTACGTTAATAATCAAATTCTTTATATCTTTAATCTTAGAATAAGTAAATCTTAAATTATTTACAAATGTTCGCTAGTAAACCCAAACAAGTCCAATCTCAATTTCTGTCTTATCTATTTGTCAACAAAGATTGTATTATTTACATTTCACTGAAAACGAGATGACCACTTTCGACTGAACTTAATTTCGTCATCCTATGCATGCGGGAAAAGGCTAGAGGTTATGGGTCTTTGGGATTCACCTCACAACTCAACTGCTATTGTGTTCAAACAATCCACGTCATTATGGGCAATATTTTGTTTTGATGACGTCATATTTGTTTTGTTCTAAGTCGTAAAATCAGCTGTTACAGCATTTTTATTATTCCGTTTCACGCACACTGGAATGTAACAACGTATCAAAACAGAACATTGCTCATTCTGTTTGTACTTAGTAGCATTTCTTCAGTAAACAGCAGTTTGTTGTAGATTATAAATTGATATTATTTTTATTCGTTTCTATAATTTGTTTGGTAACTTATTTAGGAATGAATAGGGAAATGAATTAATTTTTGCTACTTATTTTTGAAAATGGTTATTTTGAAATGATAAAATTATCTTTTTTAAGATTAATCAAAATATGCCCTCATACAATTTCAGCAATATCAGGTGAGATTGAGTTCAGACAGAAACAGACATTTAATAATTGTTTGTTATTGAATCCTCGTAATTTGACTTCGAAATTATATATTTGTGAATTAAGGATACATTATTTAATGTTGTCTAAATGAAGGAGGCGTTTTTAAAGTCCCATGTTTACGAAGAGACGATGGTCACCACAGAGCACGTAATTGTAGTTGGTTTGTGGTGATGGAGCGGAGATGTGTTCGTCTCGAATGGGTGTTTACAAAACGAGCGTCAGTTGAGTGATAAGAATGGGGAGCCAAGGAGTTCATCCCGATTTATGTATTATAGTAATAAAATATATAAAACAAATTGCAAAATAAGTTTACAATCTACCTCTAAAGACGTTTTTTTATTTATTTTTTTTTTATTACATATTTCACAGTCGAAAACTGCGAATTATATTGTTCATTACTACTATTGTAACTATTTCAACGATAATTATAGATAGAGTTAAAAAAATAAATAATTAATTGACTAAAAAACAAATCCGAAAGTGTAAATTGGGCTTTGTTTAATACTAAGAAAATATTTAAATTATTATGAAATAGTAAAATATCTGACATTCAAAACTTAAGCGTAAACAATTGAATTTAATATAAAAAGTAAACATATTAATGTATTTTGCCTTTTTATAATAAATTAATAATACTTACTGGGATAAGCAAAAGCAACGGCAAACAAGGCCGCAGCCAAAACCAAAACGCTTTTCATGTTTTGTATGTAACCGATCACCAGTCAGGAGAAGCTCGCGGACTGAACTACCGGTGGCCGGCAGACGAGCGGTTTTATGAACCCCTGACGTCAGGCGAGGCCAGCCAATCATGTGGCTGGATGACCAACGACGCCTATCACAGCTGTTCCTCGAACACCTTGGCTGACGGCTCTCGGAACCCATGCATGACGAGAGAACTTGCTTTTGGTTTGTTTACGAAACTTATTTTCATTGAAAAGAGCTAGAAATAATCTATGAAAATCGGTTATTTAAACGGTAGGTTACAAATATTTGTAAATAACTGTACACAATTGTTGGTAGTTTTCGCTGCATCAAGAATTTAAGTAGGAGAGTATTAAATATTATCTCCAAGCAGTAGAAACCATGATTCATTCCTGCCGAGTTAACCTGAGATTGTGTACCTTATAGTGTAACATTTACACAAATGAACATGACTGTAGTGTAAAGTTACTTAGCGTGTATCTCCAAACGTGCTGATAAATGCCTAGACTTCATAGCTCCAGGGTTGTTGGCAAGATCACGTACACCTCCTACCTTGACCTTTCCAGCTTGCTGTAATCTTCAACAATCCACCAAAACATAGAACATTAACTACCTTGAAAACATAGTAATATTCGAAAATTATTTATCATATAAATGTACGAAACAGTTTTTTATGAACAAGATATCAAACATTCGATGATCATTCTTGTCCCTTTTGTTGTATTAAATTTTACTTAATTGACGTCTTACAAATATCATAACACTCTATGTATGTTTTGTACCATGTTTAAAAATTCAAATTCAAGATAAGAATGTTCTTCCACAAAATGGGAAATTAGGACATCTCGATTATCAGAAGCTTTCTGACTCCGATTCTATTGAGTTGATTCTTGTTTATTTACTATCTCTCTCCGCTCTAATCTATCTCTATAGTTTCATGTATGTTTAATTAACTTTCATACAGTTTTATCAAATTATCTTTAATACATTTTTACTAAAGATATCGTTAAATCTTAAAAAAAAACTTAATTATTCAAAATAATACTTAGCTGATGCTGCACTATACTCAATTGAGGAATTCTAAAACATCAAAAACAATATCCAGTAAAGAAGAAAACAAAATTAAATAAGAAGAAATAGAACCAAACAATCAAAATTTCAATTTACGATAAATTAAGAAAACAGTTTATTTAAATAAGCGACCATTGAACTACATTGGATCTGCAATATTTGTAAATATATATATTATACACAATTGTAAATAAATAAATTTATATACTTGCTTTGGACACCTCCTGCAGTTCTTCCTTACAACAGTTTACAATCAACAAGCCCTTTGGACACCTCCTGCAGTTCTTCCTTACAACAGTTTACAATCAACAAGCCCTTTGGACACCTCCTGCAGTTCTTCCTTACAACAGTTTACAATCAACAAGCCCTTTGGACACCTCCTGCAGTTCTTCCTTACAACAGTTTACAATCAACAAGCCCTTTGGACACCTCCTGCAGTTCTTCCTTACAACAGTTTACAATCAACAAGCCCTTTGGACACCTCCTGCAGTTCTTCCTTACAACAGTTTACAATCAACAAGCCCTTTGGACACCTCCTGCAGTTCTTCCTTACAACAGTTTACAATCAACAAGCCCTTTGGACACCTCATGCAGTTCTTCCTTACAACAGTTTACAATCAACAAGCCCTTTGGACAACTCCTGCAGTTCTTCCTTACAACAGTTTACAATCAACAAGCCCTTTAGACACCTCATGCAGTTCTTCCTTACAACAGTTTACAATCAACAAGCCCTTTGGACAACTCCTGCAGTTCTTCCTTACAACAGTTTACAATCAACAAGCCCTTTGGACAACTCCTGCAGTTCTTCCTTACAACAGTTTACAATCAACAAGCCCTTTAGACACCTCATGCAGTTCTTCCTTACAACAGTTTACAATCAACAAGCCCTTTGGACACCTCCTGCAGTTCTTCCTTACAACAGTTTACAATCAACAAGCCCTTTGGACACCTCCTGCAGTTCTTCCTTACAACAGTTTACAATCAACAAGCCCTTTGGACACCTCCTGCAGTTCTTCCTTACAACAGTTTACAATCAACAAGCCTTTTGGACACCTCCTGCAGTTCTTCCTTACAACAGTTTACAATCAACAAGCCCTTTGGACACCTCCTGCAGTTCTTCCTTACAACAGTTTACAATCAACAAGCCCTTTGGACACCTCCTGCAGTTCTTCCTTACAACAGTTTACAATCAACAAGCCCTTTGGACACCTCATGCAGTTCTTCCTTACAACAGTTTACAATCAACAAGCCCTTTGGACACCTCCTGCAGTTCTTCCTTACAACAGTTTACAATCAACAAGCCCTTTGGACACCTCATGCAGTTCTTCCTTACAACAGTTTACAATCAACAAGCCCTTTGGACACCTCCTGCAGTTCTTCCTTACAACAGTTTACAATCAACAAGCCCTTTAGACACCTCATGCAGTTCTTCCTTACAACAGTTTACAATCAACAAGCCCTTTGGACACCTCCTGCAGTTCTTCCTTACAACAGTTTACAATCAACAAGCCCTTTGGACACCTCCTGCAGTTCTTCCTTACAACAGTTTACAATCAACAAGCCCTTTGGACAACTCCTGCAGTTCTTCCTTACAACAGTTTACAATCAACAAGCCCTTTAGACACCTCATGCAGTTCTTCCTTACAACAGTTTACAATCAACAAGCCCTTTGGACACCTCATGCAGTTCTTCCTTACAACAGTTTCCAATCAACAAGCCCTTTGGACACCTCATGCAGTTCTTCCTTACAACAGTTTACAATCAACAAGCCCTTTGGTAAACGAGTGTGGACCAGTCGGAGAGTATGTCCTGTTTATCTTAACTGGTTTTTGAATTGTGTTTCTAAACTCACGCAGTTTGTGATTCTTAGAACTTCTTCGTTAGATTTGCAGTCGTGCCGTTTTATTTTCAATATGTTTCTAAGTATTCTCTGTTGAAAACGTTTAATATTTTTAATTTCTTTTCCGGCATAACACCCAACATTCACATCCATATAATAATATAGGTAACATTATCGCCTTGTAGATTTTACATTTAACTCTAATCCTTATATTTATTTTGAAAAACTGTATAATTCTATTTTTATAAATAATATGCACTAGCGTTTTTCACTATGTGCTAATTCAGAGGCCAAAATATCAGGGCTCAAAACGTAATTTCCCAAGTAATTTAAATATTCAATTTATTCGATTGGAAAATTGTCAACTTTGTTGAATCGGATTGGAAAAAGGGTCAATACTATGCACTTTACTATGAATTAACAGTTTTGATTATTTTTTATGATACAACTAAAGTATAAACTGCTGAAAATTGTTCGATAATATCTGAAACTGAATGTTCTAATAAGTTAAGATCAACATATCGTACGTCTGTTATAAACTTTATAAATATGTGTAATTGTTTCAATTTTAGTCTACAAAAAACACTCAAATATGCATTTAGGCTTATGTATTACACCTCTATCTTGTTATTTGGAATTGATTACCTTTATAAATGTGAGCATAAACAAATCAAATAAAAAATGAGCGACAAACAAATCCTTGTCTAACTCTATCCATTATAGTCTACCAAAAGGATCTGTCAAGAAAATGTTAAAATTTTATTTTAAACTACATTATTGTTGCGAATTTCTTTTGAGACATTTAAGATTTTTTTAGAGTATACAAATATTTTAAAAGTAAATATCTGTTTAAATGACGTATGCTTCTGTTAAAATATGAAAAACAATGAGCAATGCTTGATTCTGTTCAATAAGGTAACTTTTTATTTGTTGCAATGTAATTCCTAAATCAGTTGTTTCTCTATTTGTTGCAATGTAATTCCTAAATCAGTTGTTCCTCTATTTGTTACAATGTAATTACTAAATCAGTTGGTCCTCTATTTGTTACAATGTAATTCCTAAATCAGTTGTTCCTCTATTTGTTGCAATGTAATTCCTAAATCAGTTGTTCCTCTATTTGTTACAATGTAATTCCTAAATCAGTTGTTCCTCTATTTGTTGCAATGTAATTCCTAAATCAGTTGTTCCTATATTTGTTGCAAAGTAATTCCTAAATCAGTTGTCCCTCTATTTGTTGCAATGTAATTCCTAAATCAGTTGGTCCTCTATTTGTTGCAATGTAATTCCTAAATCAGTTGTTCCTCTATTTGTTACAATGTAATTCCTAAATCAGTTGTTCCTCTATTTGTTGCAATGTAATTCCTAAATCAGTTGTTCCTCTATTTTTTACAATGTAATTCCTAATTCAGTTGTTCCTCTATTTGTTGCAATGTAATTCCTAAATCAGTTCTTCCTATATTTGTTACAACGTAATTCCTAAATCAGTTGTTCCTCTACTTGTTGCAAAGTAATTCCTAAATCAGTTGTTCCTATATTTGTTACAACGTAATTCCTAAATCAGTTGTTCCTCTATTTGTTGCAATGTAATTCCTAAATCAGTTGTTCCTCTATTTTTTACAATGTAATTCCTAATTCAGTTGTTCCTCTATTTGTTGCAATGTAATTCCTAAATCAGTTCTTCCTATATTTGTTACAACGTAATTCCTAAATCAGTTGTTCCTCTACTTGTTGCAAAGTAATTCCTAAATCAGTTGTTCCTCTATTTGTTGCAATGTAATTCCTAAATCAGTTGCTCGTCTATTTGTTGCAATGTAATTCCTAAATCAGTTGTTCCTCTATTTGTTACAATGTAATTCCTAAATCAGTTGTTCCTCTATTTGTTACAATGTAATTACTAAATCAGTTGTTCCTCTATTTGTTGCAATGTAATTCCTAAATCAGTTGTTCCTATATTTGTTACAATGTAATTCCTAAATCAGTTGTTCCTCTACTTGTTGCAAAGTAATTCCTAAATCAGTTGTTCCTATATTTGTTGCAATGTAATTCCTAAATCAGTTGGTCCTCTATTTGTTGCAATGTAATTCCCAAATCAGTTGGTCCTCTATTTGTTGCAATGTAATTCCTAAATCAGTTGTTCCTCTGTTTGTTGCAATGTAATTCCTAAATCAGTTGCTCCTCTATTTGTTGCAATGTAATTCCTAAATCAGTTACTCCTCTATTTGTTGCAATGTAATTCCTAAATCAGTTGCTCCTCTATTTGTTGCAATGTAATTCCTAAATCAGTTGCTCCTCTATTTGTTGCAATGTAATTCCTAAATCAGTTGCTCCTCTATTTGTTGCAATGTAATTCCTAAATCAGTTACTCCTCTATTTGTTGCAATCTAATTCCTAAATCAGTTGCTCCTCTATTTGTTGCAATGTAATTCCTAAATCAGTTGTTCCTCTATTTGTTACAATGTAATTCCTAAATCAGTTGTTCCTCTATTTGTTGCAATGTAATTCCTAAATCAGTTGTTCCTCTATTTTTTACAATGTAATTCCTAATTCAGTTGTTCCTCTATTTGTTGCAATGTAATTCCTAAATCAGTTCTTCCTATATTTGTTACAACGTAATTCCTAAATCAGTTGTTCCTCTACTTGTTGCAAAGTAATTCCTAAATCAGTTGTTCCTATATTTGTTGCAATGTAATTCCTAGATCAGTTGTTCCTCTATTTGTTGCAATGCAATTTCTAAATCAGTTGTTCCTCTATTTGTTGCAATGTAATTCTTAAATCAGTTGTTCCTCTATTTGTTCTATTAAAAAGTATATTATGTTTCTGGAAAAATGTTTCTAGAATTAATGGTCTTAATGATTTAGTAATCATTAAGTTATTTTAGTTAATTTTTAGCACAATTTTAGTTAATATTTTACTTGCATTACACAGCAAAGATATTCCTCTAAAGTTATTACCGCCTGATTTAATTCCTTTACCTTTTTAAATACTGTAAAAAATGGCACCTTTAAAATCTTGATGACTGTTTCTTGCTCCCAAATATCTATAATTACTTCAAGTAATTTTATTATTATAAATTTATCATCATATTTGAAAATATTTTATACTATCGTCTGCGACTGCTTTACTATTTTTTAAATGGCAAATAGCCTATCTTACTTTTTCTAAAGTGGGGACTTCGCCGAAACTGCCTGTGCTTTATTCTGGTAATACATTTGATACGTATACTACTGTACGTAACACCACTGTACGTATGGAGGTGGGCGGGTGGGTCAATACTACTCAAAATACAGCGTCAGTTATAATAAGAAGGTCTTTGAAGTTTTTTTTCTTTTATATCTCATATAAGAAAATTGTTTAAATTTTTTTTCGAAGTGTTATATTTAATGAAATGTTTTTTTATATATTGTGTGAGTGTATGTGTATTTTCATGTGTATGTACTATATGTATATATATATATATATATATATATATATATATATATATATATATATATATATATATATATATATATATATATTTCATATAAGTCTATGTATATTTGTGGGTACTGTATTTATTACATGTTGTTCGTTATAAAACTTCCTTTACTTAAATTGTCAAATAATGTTTATTATTTGCATTGTTTTTTTTTATTATTTTGTTTCAAGTATGGTTTTGTTTTTACCACTTAGTTTTTATAATTGTATTAGTTATTGTAAGCCACTGCCACAGAGCGCTATTTGGTTTTATTTTTTTTAACAATTCGTTTTTTCCTTTTTTAATATACAAATTTTTTTTATTCTTATATTGTAAAATTTGTGTGTAAATATTATCGGCACCCAACGACACGCCATGTTAGCTTGTTGGACTGTATGTTGTAAAAATATGGTAAATAAATAATTAAAATTGAAAAACCTCAAAAATAGTCGTGAAAAACAGTAAAAACTGACACTTTTTTACGAGGAAAGATGGATCAAATCTATCATATACGATTTATATTATCCTTTTTTTTAATAATTATATACCTACATTGCTCCTTATGGTTATACGAGTTTCACACTGGCCATTTATTCATTATACCATATTTTTTTACTGACATATTTTCAATGTCGTCTTTTATATAACAGATCAGTGTCGAGTTTGGTCCTAAACAGTTTTCAAGGCGTCTAAGAGGGTTTTGTTGTTGTGACTTCCAAAATAGTTGTTCATTTCTTGAGTTCTATCCGGGCACTATTTGTTTTTTATCTTCTCATTGTTCTTTGTGTTTCTATCTTAATAATATTATTATAATCAACTTCAATATTTGTATTTTTTAAAACAATATTTTACATTAAATAAACTTTAATTTATTTTCCAACAAGGGACTAATAATTTTTAAGTTTTGAATGAACCAAGCAGTACTTTTTTTTACTATATGCATTTATTCACGAAGTTAAAAATGTGTTTTTTAATATGCCCAATTTATTATTTGACGAATTTATTGATTATAAAAACACTTTTAAAAACCATTTTGCATGTTCTTCTTTTTGAGGCTTACTTTAATGATATTGACTGATTTGCACTCTTGGATACTTACAGTGGTATTGGCCCACCCACCCGTCCATACCATCGATGTATACTACTCAAACTGGATCGCGCACTCCGTTCTGTGGGTGTGAGCCGGCTCGTTGCTCTACCCCCACCACAGTTCAGTATGGAACTCAGTGCTATCCCAACTGCCTAGTCTTCAATGCAACGCTGGAACTGTTTCAAATTTTAAGTTGAGCTGTTTTTGCTAGTGTAACTACTTCAGTATTAAGTGCGCAGTTTAAGAAACCTCTCAGAACCATAAACATAAACCATAAACAAGTAATTACAGAGGCCCCAAAGGAGGAACCTACATTGTATATGTTACTGATTTTCGCAACATAACGCTTTATTTGACGGGTTAATAAAATAAAATTCGTTAGTATTTTTAAATACTCTTATTTTTACATCTAAATCAATTTTAAATATATTAGTTGTACTGCAATGAACAGTAAAGTCTGATGACTTGAAATTCTTCCTCTTTGTAGCATTAACCAAAATTAATTATTGTCGTAGTTCCGTATTTTGTAGAAATCTGGAAAACTGATCTGTTTCATAATGTGTTTAACTTTACAATCAAATAATTTAATTTTTTTATTCATTCATTTTTCAAATAATTCACATTCTTTTACTAATATAATACTACTTCAATCCTTCCTACGAGTAATTAGTTATTAGTCATTTCAAAACTAACATGATTAGAAACAGAAAGTTTGGATAAAGTGTTTAACATTTTTGGTAATTCTGTGTATCCCACCAATCCACATGCACAAGTACAGTGCTTCTTAATCACCACCTACTCTTACACGTACAGTTCTACCATTTTTGGTAATTCTGTGTATCCCACCAATCCACATGCACAAGTACAGTGCTTCTTAATCACCACCTACTCTTACACGTACAGTTCTACCATTTTTGGTAATTCTGTGTATCCCACCAATCCACATGCACAAGTACAGTGCTTCTTAATCACCACCTACTCTTACACGTACAGTTCTACCATTTTTGGTAATTCTGTGTATCCCACCAATCCACATGCACAAGTACAGTGCTTCTTAATCACCACCTACTCTTACACGTACAGTTCTACCATTTTTGGTAATTCTGTGTATCCCACCAATCCACATGCACAAGTACAGTGCTTCTTAATCACCCACCTACTCTTACACGTACAGTTCAACCATTTTATTATTGACACTAAGCTGTACTGTATCATGGTAGTATTGATTGACCCACCCGCCCATACACGTACAGTGGTATTGACCCATCCTTCCATACTGATACAAGGGGGTGGGTCCATACAAGGCGTATACAACACAGACAGTACCCATACACATACAGTAGTATTATTACGTGTATGGGTGGGTGGGTGGATCAATACCACTGTACGTGTATGGGTAAATGAGTGAGTGAACAGCACTGTACGTGTTATATGTGGGCGGGTGGGTCAACACCACTGTACGTGTAGGGATGAATGGGCGTGTCTATAACACTATATATGTATCAGATTCCTATAGAGTTACTCAGAAAACTATAAGAATTTCTGGTAACTCACAAAATAAAATATCATATTATGGACTAAAAATGCTGAAAATACGTGCTTTGCAAAGTAACAATTTTGTTTTCATTTTTATTATTTTATTTATTATTATTTTTAAGACGCCGATCGTCAAGATATGGATGAATATGGATCTCGAATGAGTGTGATGAGTGAAGATGAGCGTATATAAAATAATACCATTTAGTTTCAGATTAAGTTAATACAAATCACACCATGGCAAATTTTTAGCAGTAAAATTTACTTTCCAAAAATAGCAGTTTGATGTAGCGTTAAGAACCTCTCACGCACGTATAGATTAAAGAATTAATTTAAATCGAAAACTATATTTTTCTTTCTTTAATGGAAACAAAAACATGTCTGCGAGCGTAACCGACAGTCATATTAAGGTAACACTCGCCTCGTATTCTCTAGTGTACAAATGTCAAAACGAAGGCAGAATGTTTACTATTCTAAGATGTCCAGGCAGAGCTTATATTTATAAATACCTGAGTTTATTCATGTAAAGATTAGTTAAAGGTTTTAATATCACTCAACTAAAGATTTAAAAGCTCCTATAAATATGGTAACTGCATAACATTTAGATATTTGTGGACAAATATTTAATTTAGGTTGTATAGGCCAGGTTAATTAAGGCAGTATTGTAGTGTGGAACCTTGAACTGTCGACAGTGATTCTTTACCTGTGTTGGTACAATAGAAGGTTTAACGGCATTTCAAATAGCGTCTCAAGGCAGACTAGATATTATGGGAAGTGAAGTAAAGTGACATCCACCACAGAGAAAATCACTAACTGGCCATTGTTTTCTTATGGCCACAGCGAACTCCTCAGTGGCTGTTATATAGACATTACAAATAATCTTTATAAATCTGTAGTAATAATAACTACGTTTATCTTTGAGGATTTGGGAGGAATAGAAGAGAGATACTGACAAGGTTCTGGACCTGTCATCGGATGGTAAACTGGATAAATAACTACTACTCGAAACACGTTTAGTGCACGATTAGATATTGTGATATCTCTTTATTTAATCTCTGTGCAATCACATGAAGATGAGTCCTGAAATAAACACGAAACGTCAGATAAATAATAGATAGTATAGCGAGTGACACAGCTGATTTTGAAAATGAACTACTAAAAAATTAAAAACTTATTTCACAAATACACAAATTATCTTATTACCTATGAGCAAGTTAGAATTATTATTATTATTTTGTGTTTTTTATTTTATTTTTTTTTATTTTCTAAAGCAATATACAAAATTTAACATTATTTTATTAGATTTTTGAAACAAAAGCCTCCCATGTTTCGTTACGATATTGCTTCTTCTTACTCAAACCTAAAAATAAAACTTTTAGAACTGAACCAATTGGTTTCATATTTTAGAGCTCCTAATACTTCCTTAGTCATATTACTAATATGTATTACTCACAAATTTATCGTCATGCTCTGTTTTGGTCATACACTGCAAATAGTATTTATGTAAACATGTTCCAGTAAGGTTTTCGCCACCCACCGTATTCCTGCCCACTGGCAATTACGTATTGCTCGCTTTATGCCAACTTTGTACTTTCTTGTAACGAGTAGTCACTTCCGGTGTTCTGAAGCATCCGCGTGATTGTTTTTCAGTGAAATTGAATATGAATTCAATTCTAATTAAATATCAATTTACATTCGTGAAGATTGTGGGTCCCTCCGTACTTTACATTCATGAAGATTGTGGGTCCCTCCGTACTTTACATTCGTGAAGATTGTGGGTCCCTCCGTACTTTACATTCATGAAGATTGTGGGTCCCTCCGTACTTTACATTCATGAAGATTGTGGGTCCCTCCGTACTTTACATTCATGAAGATTGTGGGTCCCTCCGTACTTTACATTCATGAAGATTGTGGGTCCCTCCGTACTTTACATTCATGAAGATTGTGGGTCCCTCCGTACTTTACATTCATGAAGATTGTGGGTCCCTCCGAACTTTACATTCATGAAGATTGTGGGTCCCTCCGTACTTTACATTCATGAAGATTGTGGGTCCCTCCGAACTTTACATTCATGAAGATTGTGGGTCCCTCCGTACTTTACATTCATGAAGATTGTGGGTCCCTCCGTACTTTACATTCATGAAGATTGTGGGTCCCTCCGTACTTTACATTCATGAAGATTGTGGGTCCCTCCGTACTTTACATTCATGAAGATTGTGGGTCCCTCCGTACTTTACATTCATGAAGATTGTGGGTCCCTCCGTACTTTACATTCATGAAGATTGTGGGTCCCTCCGTACTTTACATTCATGAAGATTGTGGGTCCCTCCGTACTTTACATTCATGAAGATTGTGGGTCCCTCCGTACTTTACATTCATGAAGATTGTGGGTCCTTCCGTACTTTACATTCATGAAGATTGTGGGACCCTCCGTACTTTAAAATGCTGACTGTTTACGGTTATATTATTTATTAACAGGTTTGGTCTTAATTGTAACTACCCAGGCCCACAAATATTTATAAAACATAACATTCAGATTATATATAACACACATTTTTCTAGGAATGCATATTTTTATTATTTATTAAAAAGAATGTTTTCGTATTTTTTCATGTTTTCGTAGTATTTATTATCGAGTAACCCAAATCGATAACTTAAAAATGAGTGTCATCGAAACTGTGTTAGCCGAGCTGGGATTGCGAATAATACATATGAATATACTGGAATATCAATCTAACAACCCAATCGCTTCACGTTCAACATGGGATACTAGAGTGTACATTTTCAACCACGGCCCCTAGGAAGTGGATCTCACTCGGCCACTTAGCCCATGATGTTAAGATTGATTGGTTGAAAATTATTGGAGATTTCCAATGCTTCTATTCTTTGTGGATTTCGTTTGTTAGTTAAACACCATTCGGTAGTGTCTGGCATATAGCCGACAAATGTTTCATGGAACAAACATAACGTTTCAACAAAAAAGTGTCGTCGTCTTCAGGTGCTACTAACTACCTTAGCCCATATTTACTACTATCTTAGTATTACAATTAGTTGTAAATGTAGACCAAGGTAGTTACACCTGAAGACAGGAGTTTTTATCACGACAGGAGTTTATTCATATCACGATTGGATCTAATGCCTACAAATAACAATCTTAAAGTTGTATTAATGAATTGATACTATGTATACAAGATAAGTTTCTGTATTAAAATTATTATTATTTCATACTCAGCCCATACTGTTGAGAATATTAATTCATTGATTAGCTAATACAGTTTACATGATAATTAACTGTTTATATGAATAAGTGTATTTGTTATACATGGATTACAGCTCTCAGCCGCAAGGGACGCACCAAAAAACAATCCTTTCAATCTCAATCGAATATTGAACGTTATTGATAAGGTTTACAATATTGATATGAAGAAAGCCTTACTTCTGTCATAGTAAAAAAATGTTATGGTATCAAAAATGTTCAAAACAAACATTTTATGAACTTTTTGACCGCTAGGCCTAATTAAATAGAGTATTCAAATAAACGAGGACATTTCCAAATAATATACTCGTATTTAAGTAAGATATGTCAGAATTAAGAAATATAAATTATTGAGAAAGAGCCCCTACGACCATTTTTTTAGGTTGTGACTACTTGTGCAAGAATCCAGTGTCGTCTTCGAGGTAAATATACCGGAGATATGTACCACTGAACTCTGAATCACACAAAGATAAGCCACTTAAACATTCGTTGATATACATCATGTGTAACTACTGAATTACCATGACAAGACGTTTACTTGTACAATAAGTATTGTAATAATGATGCAAAAGAGTATGGTAGACTAATCATGTCCGATATGCAATTCCATCATATGATTGTTTGTCACGACAATTCTCAGAACCAACTTTAGCACAACACACTCATTCGTGATAAAAGCTTGTGGTCTCGCCGCTTCTTACAAACAGCATTCATCATTCTGTCAATGCGCGGCGTTATCAAATTTCCCACTTGTCAGCTGTTCTCTGTGCAATAACGGCGGAGCAGCACGTTCCTGCTGGTAAATCTGTTTAGAGAAACTCTTTGATGCGGCAACAGAAAATATGTTAGGTGCATACAAATTCACCATTAACATCAACATCGACGTTGACAACCTTCAGCAGCTGTAGAGTAATTAGTAATGTGAATGTTACTAGTTTGGAACCCTGGATAGTGGAACGTTTATATCACTAATTACAACATCGACGTTGACAACCTTCAGCAGCAGTAGAGTAATTAGTAATGTGAATGTTACTAGTTTGGAACCCTGGATAGTGGAACGTTAATATCACTAATTACAACATCGACGTTGACAACCTTCAGCAGCAGTAGAGTAATTAGTAATGTCAATGTTACTAGTTTGGAACCTTCGATAGTGGAACGTTTATATCACTAATTACAACGTCAACGTTGACAACCTTCAGCAGCAGTAGAGTAATTAGTAATGTGAATGTTACTAGTTTGGAACCCTGGATAGTGGAACGTTAATATCACTAATTACAACATCGACGTTGACAACCTTCAGCAGCAGTAGAGTAATTAGTAATGTGAATGTTACTAGTTTGGAACCCTGGATAGTGGAACGTTTATATCACTAATTACAACGTCGACGTTGACAACCTTCAGCAGCTGTAGAGTAATTAGTAATGTGAATGTTACTAGTTTGGAACCCTGGATAGTGGAACGTTAATATCACTAATTACAACGTCGACGTTGACAACCTTCAGCAGCTGTAGAGTAATTAGTAATGTGAATGTTACTAGTTTGGAACCCTGGATAGTGGAACGTTAATATCACTAATTACAACGTCGACGTTGACAACCTTCAGCAGCTGTAGAGTAATTAGTAATGTGAATGTTACTAGTTTGGAACCCTGGATAGTGGAACGTTTATATCACTAATTACAACATCGACGATGACAACCTTCAGCAGCAGTAGAGTAATTAGTAATGTGAATGTTACTAGTTTGGAACCCTGGATAGTGGAACGTTAATATCACTAATTACAACGTCGACGTTGACAACCTTCAGCAGCAGTAGAGTAATTAGTAATGTGATTGTTACTAGTTAGGAACCCTGGATAGTGGAACGTTAATATCACTAATTACAACATCGACGTTGACAACCTTCAGCAGCAGTAGAGTAATTAGTAATGTGAATGTTACTAGTTTGGAACCCTGGATAGTGGAACGTTAATATCACTAATTACAACATCGACGTTGACAACCTTCAGCAGCAGTAGAGTAATTAGTAATGTGAATGTTACTAGTTTGGAACCCTAGATAGTGGAACGTTAATATCACTAATTACAACGTCGACGTTGACAACCTTCAGCAGCTGTAGAGTAATTAGTAATGTGAATGTTACTAGTTTGGAACCCTGGATAGTGGAACGTTAATATCACTAATTACAACATCGACGTTGACAACCTTCAGCAGCAGTAGAGTAATTAGTAATGTGAATGTTACTAGTTTGGAACCCTGGATAGTGGAACGTTAATATCACTAATTACAACATCGACGTTGACAACCTTCAGCAGCAGTAGAGTAATTAGTAATGTGAATGTTACTAGTTTGGAAGCCTGGATAGTGGAACGTTAATATCACTAATTACAACGTCGACGTTGACAACCTTCAGCAGCTGTAGAGTAATTAGTAATGTGAATGTTACTAGTTTGGAACCCTGGATAGTGGAACGTTAATATCACTAATTACAACGTCGACGTTGACAACCTTCAGCAGCTGTAGAGTAATTAGTAATGTGAATGTTACTAGTTTGGAACCCTGGATAGTGGAACGTTAATATCACTAATTACAACATCGACGTTGACAACCTTCAGCAGCAGTAGAGTAATTAGTAATGTGAATGTTACTAGTTTGGAACCCTGGATAGTGGAACGTTAATATCACTAATTACAACGTCGACGTTGACAACCTTCAGCAGCTGTAGAGTAATTAGTAATGTGAATGTTACTAGTTTGGAACCCTGGATAGTGGAACGTTTATATCACTAATTACAACATCGACGTTGACAACCTTCAGCAGCAGTAGAGTAATTAGCAATGTGAATGTTACTAGTTTGGAACCCTGGATAGTGGAACGTTAATATCACTAATTACAACGTCGACGTTGACAACCTTCAGCAGCAGTAGAGTAATTAGTAATGTGATTGTTACTAGTTTGGAACCCTGGATAGTGGAACGTTAATATCACTAATTACAACGTCGACGTTGACAACCTTCAGCAGCTGTAGAGTAATTAGTAATGTGAATGTTACTAGTTTGGAACCCTGGATAGTGGAACGTTAATATCACTAATTACAACATCGACGTTGACAACCTTCAGCAGCAGTAGAGTAATTAGTAATGTGAATGTTACTAGTTTGGAACCCTGGATAGTGGAACGTTAATATCACTAATTACAACGTCGACGTTGACAACCTTCAGCAGCTGTAGAGTAATTAGTAATGTGAATGTTACTAGTTTGGAACCCTGGATAGTGGAACGTTTATATCACTAATTACAACATCGACGTTGACAACCTTCAGCAGCAGTAGAGTAATTAGTAATGTAAATGTTACTAGTTTGGAACCCTGGATAGTGGAACGTTAATATCACTAATTACAACGTCGACGTTGACAACCTTCAGCAGCAGTAGAGTAATTAGTAATGTGAATGTTACTAGTTTGGAACCCTGGATAGTGGAACGTTAATATCACTAATTACAACGTCGACGTTGACAACCTTCAGCAGCAGTAGAGTAATTAGTAATGTGAATGTTACTAGTTTGGAACCCTGGATAGTGGAACGTTAATATCACTAATTACAACGTCGACGTTGACAACCTTCAGCAGCAGTAGAGTAATTAGTAATGTGAATGTTACTAGTTTGGAACCCTGGATAGTGGAACGTTAATATCACTAATTACAACGTCGACGTTGACAACCTTCAGCAGCAGTAGAGTAATTAGTAATGTGAATGTTACTAGTTTGGAACCCTGGATAGTGGAACGTTAATATCACTAATTACAACATCGACGTTGACAACCTTCAGCAGCTGTAGAGTAATTAGTAATGTGAATGTTACTAGTTTGGAACCCTGGATAGTGGAACGTTTATATCACTAATTACAACATCGACGTTGACAACCTTCAGCAGCAGTAGAGTAATTAGTAATGTAAATGTTACTAGTTTGGAACCCTGGATAGTGGAACGTTAATATCACTAATTACAACATCGACATTGACAACCTTCAGCAGCTGTAGAGTAATTAGTAATGTGAATGTTACTAGTTTGGAACCCTGGATAGTGGAACGTTTATATCACTAATTACAACATCGACGTTGACAACCTTCAGCAGCAGTAGAGTAATTAGTAATGTGAATGTTACTAGTTTGGAACCCTGGATAGTGGAACGTTTATATCACTAATTACAACATCGACGTTGACAACCTTCAGCAGCTGTAGAGTAATTAGTAATGTGAATGTTACTAGTTTGGAACCCTGGATAGTGGAACGTTAATATCACTAATTACAACATCGACGTTGACAACCTTCAGCAGCAGTAGAGTAATTAGTAATGTGAATGTTACTAGTTTGGAACCCTGGATAGTGGAACGTTAATATCACTAATTACAACATCGACGTTGACAACCTTCAGCAGCTGTAGAGTAATTAGTAATGTGAATGTTACTAGTTTGGAACCCTGGATAGTGGAACGTTTATATCACTAATTACAACATCGACGTTGACAACCTTCAGCAGCAGTAGAGTAATTAGTAATGTGAATGTTACTAGTTTGGAACCCTGGATAGTGGAACGTTTATATCACTAATTACAACATCGACGTTGACAACCTTCAGCAGCAGTAGAGTAATTAGTAATGTGAATGTTACTAGTTTGGAACCCTAGATAGTGGAACGTTAATATCACTAATTACAACGTCGACGTTGACAACCTTCAGCAGCAGTAGAGTAATTAGTAATGTGAATGTTACTAGTTTGGAACCCTAGATAGTGGAACGTTTATATCACTAATTACAACATCGACGTTGACAACCTTCAGCAGCAGTAGAGTAATTAGTAATGTGAATGTTACTAGTTTGGAACCCTGGATAGTGGAACGTTAATATCACTAATTACAACGTCGACGTTGACAACCTTCAGCAGCAGTAGAGTAATTAGTAATGTGAATGTTACTAGTTTGGAACCCTGGATAGTGGAACGTTTATATCACTAATTACAACATCGACGTTGACAACCTTCAGCAGCTGTAGAGTAATTAGTAATGTGATTGTTACTTGTTTGGAACCCTGGATAGTGGAACGTTTATATCACTAATTACAACATCGACGTTGACAACCTTCAGCAGCTGTAGAGTAATTAGTAATGTGAATGTTACTAGTTTGGAACCCTGGATAGTGGAACGTTTATATCACTAATTACAACATCGACGTTGACAACCTTCAGCAGCTGTAGAGTAATTAGTAATGTGAATGTTACTAGTTTGGAACCCTGGATAGTGGAACGTTAATATCACTAATTACAACGTCGACGTTGACAACCTTCAGCAGCTGTAGAGTAATTAGTAATGTGAATGTTACTAGTTGGATTCCTGGATAGTGGAACGTTTATATCACTAATTACAACGTCAAACCAATTTAATACTAATATTTCACATTGTAAAATAATTAGTCAAACGAACCCCAATCTTCTATTATTGGAAACATTGAATGAAGGTTCAGCTGTGAGTAATTATCAAAATTAATAGGTTGGAATTTCAATTGAGTCAATAATAGTAAACATTTGCATTTGCTGACGCATTCTAAAGACAATAAAGTCACCGACTTTCAAAATAACTAAAAATGTTACTCTTTTGTATAGATTATGTTATATCCGAATTTTCCTTTCTTAAAATATTTAATATAATATAATACAACTAGACGCCCTCGTCACTGTGGGTCGTAAGACTTCATCATTTTTGTAATATTTGATTATTGTATTGTTTTATTCCTAATAATTGTTGTCTTTTCAGGTTAAAATGTAATTGTAATAGTAGTCTCAGTCCTTCCAAGGCATATATATCATTTTTTGTGCATGTTGAATGTTATTTTTAAATTAATAGTGTTTTTCAGGTACCATATATTTATGATTAGTTAATGTAATATTATTTCAGTCTGATTTGAATATTAATTTTAATTGTGTTTTGACATTTTTCGTTGATATCGTGACCTTGACAGCACCTAATTGGTTATGTTAATTTAACCCTGTTAATATTTTTTATATTAAGTAGAAGTTCATTTTGTTGTACCCCATTCTAGGATCTAGGTTAAAATGTAGATAATTATTAAAGTAGATAAGTTATTAGTTTAAGATCGTAGTTTTATAACATGTTTGTGTAGATGTAATTTAGTTTTTAGCACTTGAAAAAGGTTTGGGTTTTACCAAATCGAAACGTCGTGATTGTTATTTTTCACGTAATGATGGCAAATGTCCAACTACCTTTGTCTCCCTCATCTGATACTCCATCATTAACAAATTTCAAAAACAAAGTTAAAATATTTAGTTTCGTGCATTGCAACTCGATAAACTACATACAATATGTGTTTAAAAAATTCGCGCATTTTTTAAAAATTGTACACTAGCGCTGCTATTGATTTCTGATACACTTTACTTTTCTGTACAAAATAAATATAATTGTTTACTAGTACTCTCAAGCTGCTGATGCAAAGCTGATGTTCCAGATTGTACTACTGGTCCCGGAGGATCTGTTTTAGCAGTCATTCTGAGAAGACAGGTAGATTTTTTGCGGAAATGTGTCTTGGATGAACAATAACAATAATATTGTTTCACGCCTGACGGAAAAAATTGAAATGTAACATTTTCTTAATAAAAACCGTATTTTGTCACTTGCCTGTAACTTGATAAATTCTAATCATAGAAGGAAAATCTTCATGGATAGGCTTCCACGGTCGTCACTATCACTAATGAATTCTAGGTCTTCAGGGTTCGACCGCATCACTGGGCTATGTTCAAACATGTGGCCGAAATCGGCAATGTTTGTACATAGCCCAGTGACGCGATCGAACCCTGAAGACCTAGAATTTATTAGTCATAGAAGGAAAACTCCGAGAATTAAAGGTTTTATTATTAAATGTTACATATTTAACGTATTAGTTAGAAAAGCTATTAATAATAATAATAGTTGCTGTTATTTCTTAATCAATACAAAAAGTAGGAAAGAATGTCTAGATTTCTTGATCTTTTTGGACCGTTTCTTTTATACCCACGATCTTCATATTCAAATTTACAATGTGTTAAAACAACACAACAAATTTGAAGCAAATTGGCTTTATTTGGCAATAGTTTATTAATTTTAATGTTTGCAAATAATATGTGTGTATATAGTATATATATATATATATATATATATATATATATATATATATATAATGTTCTGACTTCAAAAATTCATTTACACGAAATGCTGATTGTTTTATGTACACTTGAGCAATTCAGCTTCCCAAATGTTGGAATGTTTGGAAGCGGTTTATTTGGCGAGCCTACAGATTTTTTCAAAATGATGTTTATTTAATTTTCTTAAAAACATTTTATGATATATTCAAAATATGCAGGAGTTATTTACTCGTTGTAGACGAGATGATAGGAAAATTTTACATTTCGATTTTCACGCCTGAAATACACTTCCGCCAGGTGGGAACCAATATGTTTGTTCTTTGAGTCATCACTTTTCCGCAAAAATCTGTCTGTCCTCTCAAAATGATCAAGACTCTGATTATATTACAGATCCTGATAGAAATATTATAATGTGTTTCGAAGTTTTCGTGATTTCTAAAGCATACATATATTAACCAGACGTATATATACAAAACCATATTGGAAATGTAGTCGTATTTTAAAAAGTGTATAAAAATGAAGCAGAAACTCACCAATAATATATTTAACTGAGTATAAGACAAATATCACAAGTGAGGGCTAAATTCGTATCCAAACTACATATATGGAACATTTTTTTTTTATAAAATATTGGAAAATTCATTGTATTTAAATTAAATGTGCTTAATTTTAAGTGGAAATGAGTTTCTTTGCACTCTTAATTACTCGTTTCTATAAGCCCCATCTAACCACTCTACGATACAACCCGTATTAACCAACCCTCTCTTTGAGCACATTCCTGATTGTCTGCACACTTCCTCCTATTACTGTAACAACTCCCTCTGTAACATCTAATTACCTCCCCTCTTTTCTTAAGTTATGAACACATTTTGAAACAAATCAGCATAGATATGTCTAAACAGACATATTTAAGATTACTGAACAGTTATTATTACCATTCCATATATTCATTTACTTACTGCTAAAAAATAAATTCCAATAATTATCCACACTTATAAATCACTTATATGTTATATGTAATACCGAATGTAACCAGTATTATGTCAATGAATGCAGAGCAGTTTGTGAGCCACCCCACTGAATCAATCAACTGTGTACATAACTGAACAAGGTTCTCACAACAACTGACCATAACAAACAATTCTGACGTACCCTTGCAAGAAAAATTGACATGATGAAAATTGATGTTCGTGAAAAGGCAAGTTCACACTAACCTAAGGACACGTATTTAGAATATATCTGTATAGTTAGCAATTCAATAAAATCTGCAAAAAGGAATTACTAACGAGAAAATTTAGGCAGTATGAAAACAAACAAACATTATTTTCGGGCATTATAAATGAGTTTTCAGGTCGGGTTTGTAAAAAAGAGCAATTCCCCCTAGAAATATTTTTACCAACCGATTCTTTGCCTACAAAGAATATAAAAGTTGACGTGGCTGATGAGTTTAATACTTTCTTTACGGGCGTAGGACAGAATTTGACAAGGTCGATTGATTCGAGCGGCGACCCGACTGTGAATGACTCCATCTACTACAATGACACAAATCTCCCCCTTAACTTAATATATCATATTGTATTAACAGTTTACGAGAAGGGTCTGCTCCAGGTGATAATGGAATCTGCCACAATCCTCAAAGGTAATGGCATAATAATTAGTAGACATCTTACTCATCTAATAAATTTAACGGCATTTCCTCTTTTCAAATCAAATGACGTTAGGTACAATAAATAACTTCTGCCCAATTTCATTGCTCTAAGGTCGTTGGAAGAGTTATTAAATAACAATTAGTAGTTTTTCTTCAGAGAAATCACATTTTAAGTAACAATCAATATGGGTTCAGACAAGATTTAAATAGCTCCGGTTCTCTTCTTGATGTTTGCTAAGAGCTAAAACATGTAATTTCATAAAACATGCTGATCTTTCTTAGCCTTAATATGGCATTTGACTCAGTTAAGGCTAAGAAAAATTAGAAACAATTGGAGTTAGAGGAACTACTTTCGCGTGGTTCGAAAGCTACTAAACTGAAAGGTCACAAAGAGTGTCAGTTTGTAATGTCATGAATGATGTCTTGCCTATTAACTATGGGGTTGTTCAAGGGAGTACTCTTGGGCCTATTTTATTTTTAATTTATATAAATTTAAATGGGAAGTTGTTTTTGTTTGCTGATGACTCGTTAATTTTATCAAAGCGCTAATATTGGAAATATATGCAATCGAAAGCCCTTTATGATCTTATGTTGTTGAAAAAGTGATTAAATCAGAATACCCTATCTTTAAATATTGCTAAAACTGAATGTACGCCTATTTATCTTTCGAATATTTCTGATTACCCTCTACAAGTTAAAAATTCAAACTTGCGCGAATCATCTAAACGAAAATTGTAGTTGTCATCATATTAGTAAAGTCTCTTCCTACAAATACTTGGGCATTGTTTTTGACATGAGGTTTCACTGTACCTCAAATTTACACTGTTATTACTCAAAAACCTGTTTATGTATTGCTTTTGTTTTCACACCTGGCTAACCCTCGCACTTGCAATCAAATTTGCCTAGACTGGCAAGCCATTTTTACAATTTGTGCAAACGTTTGTTTGATTACTGTAAAAACAGGATTTTATCAGAATGTGGAACACATATATTATTTAAAGAAAAAGATTCGGAAACATATGTTTGCTTTTAAACAACTTAGAGGTATTCTGAATGAGAAAGATATTAAGTTAGCATATTATGCATATATCCAGTCTCTTTTTTATTGTTTGGAATCATTGCTCGGGGGGAAGCCCTTCAATCGACGATTCACCCTCTAAATATCCTACAAAGAACTATTTTGAAAATTGGGTTTAAAAAACGTAGGAGGTACCCTGCCGTTGCACTTTATCAAGATACTGGTATATTAACATTTTGACAATTAATTGTATGCAGTTTCTTTCACTTCACATATTTAAACATATGAATACAATTTTTACCTGTCACACACCCATACATTACACGATACTCTCAGAATAGGCTACTGGTATTATACCAATGAAATTAATTAAGTTAACTGAAATGACAAATTAATGTTATGTTGCACATGTTTTGTACAGCAATATTTGTCGAAACTTCATTTAATTTTATATTTTTAGTTGCCAATCTACAACTGTTTACAAAAAAAAAAAAAGGATAATGCCATTTCTATTAGAGATAGGAATTAAGGAGGCTGAGATCTATTAGAACCAACTACAGGTGGACTTGAGCCCTGAACTTGGACTTGTCGCCACTTCCCCCACTCGTCCCGCTAAATATTTGAATTGTGTTGTTTGGCTCTCATCTCGGTCATTGAGTGATTTTCTTGTTTTTATATTTCATTTTATATTTGTATATTAGTGAATTCTCGTATCAGCATAAGCATTACACTTCTACTATAAATGTCAATTGCCATCGTCGGTCATGTAGCAACGCAGGTCTGCACAGGCTTCCACTCATGCAGGCCATTTCCCTATAACATACACAATATTTTATTACTCTGTAAAATAGTATTATTTGTTGCAACAACTTGATTATTGTATTATATGTGTGATATTATATTAAAAAATTGGTTATACTGTATAATAGTTCAGTGAAATAAAGCTAATATTTTATTTAAAAATTAACACGTGAACCAAAAAATGTGTGTTACATCCCTTCAACTAGTTTGGTTGATACGTATTTTATAAAGTAATGCTTTCATCGTCAACGACGTAACAGACAGTGTGGCATCCTCAGGGTCAACCTTAATCTCTGAGAACGCTCATCGTAGTGTCGGCATCCTCAGGGTCAACCTTAACCTCTGAGAACGCTCATCGTAGTGTCGGCAACCTCAGGGTCAATCTTAACCTCTGAGAACGCTCATCGTAGTGTCGGCATCCTCAGGGTCAACCTTAACCTCTGAGAACGCTCATCGTAGTGTCAACAAAAGGCGTTCAAGTTCTCTACATAAGTAAAAATTCCTTAAATACAATGAAGTAAGAAACAATATTTTGTAATTTTGATCCCAGTCTCTTGGAAATAAGATTAATTCACAGTTCCCTAATCTCGATCATGTTCCGGAGTCTAACTGGGTTTATCTCATCCCAAGCCAAGTTGTTTTTATACTTTACTTTTTTTCCTATCTTTCTTTGATTACAGATTTTTATAAGGTCTCATAGTCTAGAACAATTTCGTTTTAAAATTCTCTAGCGTACATAATAGATTTTTGTCCCGTTCCCTAGTCTAAATAGGTTGATAATATTTGTCACATTCTAATTTTGGATATTTTATAGATATTTTTGTTTCCTACAACAATAGATCTTGTATAACATACTAATTGTAAAATAATTGATGCACGAATCTATCACATGACCCTTATTGACATCCAAACCAGATATTTCTTTAAGAGTTGTTTGTTCTTCATACAAAAACCAATCTGATGTTTTCTTCAATAAAGATGTTTAGTACAGAGCAGCATATCCGTTCTTAGCAGAAATATCGGGCAGTTAAATTCATGAATTAAAAATATAACTTGTCCATCAATATGTCCATCAATATGTCCATCAATATGTCCATCAATATGTCCATCAATATGTCCATCAATATGTCCATCAATATGTCCATCAATATGTCCATCAATATGTCCATCAATATGTCCATCAATATGTCCATCAATATGTCCATCAATATGTCCATCAATATGTCCATCAATATGTCCATCAATATGTCCATCAATATGTTTGTTAATATTTTTTTAATCTTGTTCTTCATGAACATTAAAGTACTTTCATATCAACAACTATGATAATGACAATGTGAAGTTTGTGTTTACACAAAAGCAAACAGGATTTGATAAATTGCGTTCTATTCCTGTGGGATCCCCACACTGGCCCCAATTACCTTGAACAATTGATTCGATAGCTAGATGTAATGTAAAACATCTGAACTGTAAATCAAGCTTCAGTGGGTCTAATTAATTGTATTGTAACTCTATAACATCCTTGTTAGAGGTTGTTATACCATTTTTTTTCTCGGGGCGGGGGGCGTAGGGTGGGGGGGGCAGGGTCAGTAGATTGGGCATAAATTACCATTACGTCAAGTTTCTGGAGTCGAATGTTATTATTTCATTAGGTTATTTCCGACATAAGTAGCGGGTTATCATCTTCGAGGTCAACTGGGTAGCTTCGAGATTCTCAGTAGCACGAGCTCTGTTACGTAACTCCGATTGTTCGTAAGTTTATTCAATGCAATCTGACATTGATATTGCGTTTGGTATTGTGTTTTGCTAGCAAACGCAACCAATCAGCTAATATACTTGTGAAACAGCCATTAATTGGCCGGTATGTTCTTCTTTTTTGTGTTTTTTATAGAGACTCTAATCTACTTTTTAACCTTACTATTATCATTCTCATGGCTTGATGTGTGCGGGGAATTTATTCAAACAGAGTAAAGGTGGAAGTTTAACCAGTAGAGGGGACAAGGTGAACATGATAAGTACTTCCAGGGCACTTCAGATCTAAGAACATAGTAGTAGATAAGAATGTCATATATCCAGTTGCATAAGATAACAATAACACGGAAATTTACTAATGTTATTAACTGAAATACTCATAGTATCTGTTAAAACTCCCCTGAACATACAATTCACAATAAAAGAAGGAATATGAAATACAGTATTATGTAAAACAAAAAAACTATAATTGAAACAAAATTAAATACTTACACTAAAAAACTACTGCCTAGTAAACATTTGTTACAAAATACAAATAAAAAAATATTACATTTTGCATCCAGTGAACTGCAATTGTAAGTAATACTTGGAATCTTCGAAAAACACAATGCTTGTTTTTAACGTCTAAAACAAGGAGATGAAATTCAATTGTGATACACTTAAATGTTCCTAAACAAGGTAAGCGAAAATTATAATTATTGGTTTAAATAAAATTGTTATATCATATCTGTTGAATATGCTTCTAAACAACTTCTTTTGAAAATTCAAATCAAGAATTGTATCTTTACTTAACTGATTTTCTGAATAGGTGGGCTAATTCTAGTTTATAAAACTCAGTTTTTAGTTTGCATCTCAATGGAGCTAATTAATAATCTCAAAATTATGATCCTTCATAACTTAACCAAATGCAATTATAGGCTTATTGAAAAATAAATGTTATTTACTTGTTCCAGGATTTTAGTGATTTATCCCTAAAGGGTAGAATTTTGATAGTTTAAATGAAAGTAAAAAAAGATTTCGTAATTTAAGTGAATTTTGCAAAGTACACTGTTTTCTTTTGACAGCGACAGTTGTTATCCTAAGATAATGGTTCTTTAGATTGATATTTCAAAGTCTAATTTATTCATAAAGTTTTTTAGTTACATGCTCTACTCAAAATGATGTATTACCACTATTCTAGGTCTTTTCCTAAACACCTATGTATGCAATACCTAAATACCTAGTATGCAGTATACGGTATTAAGTTTTATTGATCACTTCGACAAGCCTATTAGCAGACTATATTAAAAACAAAATGCTAAACCATTTTTATTATATATTCAAAACATAACTTAAACTAAAAAATGTCATGATGTTATGGTAACCTTACTCAGCGAGAAATTCCACTCCACTTGCCAATGTTATTTGTGTCCCACTCGCGTACCGTACGCACACGTTCTTCCTGCCTTCCTTGGCTAGTCTCCCAGTGTCTCCTCAATGAACCCAACAAACACACTTGTGGATGCTTTAGAGAAGTTGGCATCTTAACACCCATTTCTTACTACTATTTTATTACGGAATTTAACGAAATTTGGTATGTTGATTTATCATAGTATGGTGTTTTCTTTCTGAGAATACAAAGGTCCTCAGATAAATCTTAAAATGCTCGAGAAAATGTTTTCAAAAATTACCTTTTTCGAATTTTAAAAAGTTATTGTTATTTTGCAACAAATGTAATTAAATTTCAAGTGTTCTAACTAACTATACCTTAGCCAAATTTAATTATACAACTTTCTTTTCGCTTTAACTTTCCTCCAAAGTCAGTACTTCCAAAGTTATACAATAGACGATAAAAAATGTATTTTTACAGTTTTTTCACATTTTTTTAATAACACATATTCCACAACTTTTTGAGATGGAGCATATTTCAATTATTGTTTATTGTATTATTCTAGAGGGTTTAAAGCAAAAATTAGCGTGCCACCTTTCGTGTCCACAAAATCGTAGATCTTGACAGATAAGCCCTGGTCTAGTAACTACAGGGATTATTTAGTTGTAGTAATATGGCTTTTTAATATTATTAATTGTTCTTGTCTAATTTGAATGCTTAAGTTAATTGTTTAAGAGTCTTAAATGTTTACCTAATGTCTCAAATGTTTTGGAAGTATTTTCAAACTTCGAACAATATTCTACAAGTTGACATATATATTTTTTTGTTAGGCTCAATTTTACTTTATAATTTTTAATTATATTTTTTATATACTTTCCATACTTTATTTTTTATAATTTGTTTTGTAAATTAATGAACACTAACTAATTGTTTAATCAATTAATCACTGCCACTGCACTATTATTAAACCGTAGACATTAGCTCAACAGTGTATATAATACATACCACATTTACATTCCAAACTTCTAAATTATGAAATGAAAATTCTATTTAGAGTATATTTTCTTAAGATAACGTTAAATGTTATATTTTTGAGTCGTTAATTTACTATTAAGAAAATATAATTTTAGTCTTGTATAATATGGAAATAATATTATCGTATGGCTAAAAAGATAAATAGTAATAAATCTTAGTGCAACTATACTAAAATACCATCTTGTAAAATAGAACAATTCTATATTATTTTACTGCCAATGTACGGAAAGGTAATTTATTTATAATTATACACATCTTCAATTGAAAATAAAAACAGAATATATATATATATATATATATATATATATATATATATATATATATATATATAGGCCTACATTTTTGTATCATATCAATAACTTTGAATCAGATTAATACTTCATCGATTTCTTTGATGTTCAAATTTGATATTCTGCAAAAATGTGACATGTTTTTGGGTCTGTGCTCCATAATAACAATTATCAGTAATAAACCAATAACTCCAACTCTTAGATGTCATACGTTTAAATGTATAAATCTTATTCTCTGTTTAACATAACAAATACAACAATCATTAATAAATGAATATTTTATCATGTGTAATTAAGTTGTTCTTACCTATTGTAATATATTCCCTCACCACTCTTCCTATTACTACAGCCGTAAGTAAAGTACTAAGGTACATTAAAAAATGTGATAAAAATAAACTATTTACAAGACATATTTACAACACTAAGATATTCAAGACTAAACTAAAAAACGTTAAGAAGCTATATTCTTCTAGAAATGCTTTAAACGTTCAAAGACGTAAAGAACAGCAACGAAATGAGCCCCATGAAAACAATACATTCTGTTCTCACAAAGTGGCTCGTTTGCACGGAACCGCCGCGGTGCAGTGGGAAAGCGCCTTCACGGACGCTCTCCACTACCCGCAACACAGATCACACGCCACCATATTCGTCGGAGACCCTGCTTCAAACGATGTTACCTAAGGCCTCTTTATTTATATTCTGTAATCACGCCACTACCCCCAGGTCCACCAACTTGTAGAAGATACTGACACCAAAAACAATTAGTGGGGATCACAATATATCGAAACGATAGAGACAATTAAACGGGACTAGCCCATGGCTCATTCAATTGTAGACGATACTGTCATCGAGAATAATAAGAGCGTCATAAGATATCGAGACAAATGGACGAGACTAGCCCTGGTCCACCAACTTACAACAATTTTGTGATCGACAACAATCAGGAAACCATACAATCTCAAAACGAACAAAACAAATGAATGGCACCAGCCCAAAACCGACCCACTTGTAGACAAAACTGTCACCAAGAACAGTCAAGGGGACCACATGATGCCATAACGACGGAGACAAATGAATGGGACCAGCCCCAAGTCCATCCACTTGTAGACGATACTGTCACCGAGAACAGTCAAGGGGACCACATGATGCCATGACGACGGAGACAAATGAATGGGACCAGCCCCAAGTCCATCCACTTGTAGACGATACTGTCACCGAGAACAGTCAAGGGGACCATATGATGACGACGGAGACAAATGAATGGGACCAGCCCCAAGTCCATCCACTTGTAGACGATACTGTCACTGAGAACGGTCAAGGGGACCATATGATGCCATGACGACGGAGACAAATGAATGGGACCAGCCCCAAGTCCATCCACTTGTAGACGATACTGTCACCGAGAACAGTCAAGGGGACCACAGGATGCCTTGACGACGGAGACAAATGAATGGGACCAGCCCCAAGTCCATCCACTTGTAGACGATACTGTCACCGAGAACAGTCAAGGGGACCACATGATGCCATGACGACGGAGACAAATGAATAGGACCAGCCCCAAGTCCATCCACTTGTAGACGATACTGTCACTGAGAACAGTCAAGGGGACCATATGATGACAACGGGGACAAATGAATGGGACCAGCCCCAAGTCCATCCAGTTGTAGACAAAACTGTCACCAAGAACAGTCAAGGGGACCACATGATGCCATGACGACGGAGACAAATGAATGGCACCAGCCCCAAGTCCACCCACTTGTAGACAAAACTGTCACCAAGAACAGTCGAGGGGACCACATGATGCCATGACGACGGAGACAAATGAATGGCACCAGCCCAAAACCCACCCACTTGTAGACAAAACTGTCACCAAGAACAGTCAAGAGGACCACATGATGCCATGACGACGGAGACAAATGAATTGCACCAGCCCAAAACCCACCCACTTGTAGACAAAACTGTCACCAAGAACAGTCAAGGGGACCACATGATGCCATGACGACGGAGACAAATGAATGGGACCAGCCCCAAGTCCATCCACTTGTAGACAAAACTGTCACCAAGAACAGTCAAGGGGACCACATGATGCCATGACGACGGAAACAAATGAATGGGACCAGCCCCAAGTCCATCCACTTGTAGACAAAACTGTCACCAAGAACAGTCAAGGGGACCACATGATGCCATGGCAACGGAAACAAATGAATGGGACCAGCCCCAAGTCCATCCACTTGTAGACAAAACTGTCACCAAGAACAGTCAAGGGGACCACATGATGCCATGACGACGGAAACAAATGAATGGGACCAGCCCCAAGTCCATCCACTTGTAGACAAAACTGTCACCAAGAACAGTCAAAGGGACCACATGATGCCATGACGACGGAAACAAATGAATTGGACCAGCCCCAAGTCCATCCACTTGTAGACAAAACTGTCACCGAGAACAGTCAAGGGGACCACATGATGCCATGACGACGGAGACAAATGAATGGGACCAGCCCCAAGTCCATCCACTTGTAGACGATACTGTCACCGAGAACAGTCAAGGGGACCACATGATGCCATGACGACGGAGACAAATGAATGGGACCAGCCCCAAGTCCACCCACTTGTAGACAAAACTCTCACCAAGAACAGTCAAGGGGACCACATGATGCCATGACGACGGAGACAAATGAATGGGACCAGCCCCAAGTCCATCCACTTGTAGACGATACTGTCACCGAGAACAGTCAAGGGGACCACATGATGCCATGACGACGGAGACAAATGAATGGGACCAGCCCCAAGTCCATCCACTTGTAGACGATACTGTCACCGAGAACAGTCAAGGGGACCACATGATGCCATGACGACGGAGACAAATGAATGGGACCAGCCCCAAGTCCATCCACTTGTAGACGATACTGTCACCGAGAACAGTCAAGGGGACCACATGATGCCATGACGACGGAGACAAATGAATGGGACCAGCCCCAAGTCCATCCACTTGTAGACGATACTGTCACCGAGAACAGTCAAGGGGACCACATGATGCCATGACGACGGAGACAAATGAATGGGACCAGCCCCAAGTCCATCCACTTGTAGACGATACTGTCACCGAGAACAGTCAAGGGGACCACATGATGCCATGACGACGGAGACAAATGAATGGGACCAGCCCGAAGTTCACCATCGATCGTCACATCTCTAGAAAGAATCTTCTTAGAGATGTGACCTTAATAAAAGACCGATTTGCCCCATCTATACACTTGCAGTGATAATGGACCATGACTGTTCAACAAAATATGTGTCAGGAAGGAACAACATCACAACACAATGCACAAATATACTATAGTATAACCACAAAATTCACAAATATATTACAATGCAAGTATAAAATATACAAATATGTTATAATATAAGCATATAATGGACAAATATACTGCAGTTTAAGTGCAAAATGCACAAATGGTAAAGTGATCGATTTCGGTAAACCACATTTAACTTCCTCAGACCAGAGGGATTCTAAATGAATTAATTGTTGCAACAGAATGTATAATTACCTTTATTATATGCTATGTGGTTTAAAATACAGAAAAATCAGTTTTGGAAATTGGAAAATACTATCGGGCTTTCACAAATCGTAGTCTAAGTTAATAAATATGAATATTGAGCAATCTTCTAATATAAGCTATCTCTTTTTTAACCTCTTCCAGAACGATTTCCTCAATGTAGGCTGGGAATTCAGCCAGCCGTCTCTCGATAATAGTCTATTAGAAACTGTTTTAGCGAATAAAACACAAGCTAGAAGCAGGTTAAGTATCTCAAAATATATTAATGGCATCAAATGTGCCAAAGAGAACATATAAGACCCTTGAAATGGCTTAATTATAATATCTCCTAATGTCTACAAGCGTGCCACTGTCCTGGAAGAGGTCAAATTAGCATTTATGTTGATTTAATTACTCTACTTTGGAATCCAGTGTAATTATTATTATACTGATATAAATTTACTATATTTCTATACCTATGCTTAACAAAGCTGTTATATATCCATACACCTGATGAGAATAAACCGTATAGAAGAAGTGTACGAAAGCACTTCGTGGTGCATGAGTAATTTCATGTCGACCGCAAAGAGGTTTGGCAACACTGCTGTGACCGCAGCGGCGCTGCGCACAAGTCAACATGCGGGCGCGGTCGATAAACTCTCGCCTCGCGGCCACCGTTGTGTTCAGTTGTTCCGTTGCCAATATAGTGAGTAAGTAATACTAATACTGTACTTGCATGTCATGTATTCGTCCCGTCGGTTCTCTTTCGCAGATGACGACCGATTAGTGAATGCCATCAAAGGGTTCCCCATTCTATATAATCAAGAGGAATACGGCGGCGTCAGGAACCACGACTTGCTCATACACACATGGAATCAAGTTGCGGAAGCGGTCGGTAGAGACAGTAAGTGAAAGGTTCATTATGTCATTATTTATCCTCAGTTGAATTGAATTTATAGTCTTTTAAACCGCTTAACTGATTCATATCTGACAAGTGACATTATTATATAGACTATGCTTAGTAATGTAGTTCCGCCACTTGTAAGTTGTGTGCTTGTTAAGTTATTACCAGTGGTCTTAGTTTGACTAGGCATCCGTTCAACGGTCATTCATTAGTTCAACTACCATCGTGGTCTGGCTGTGTAGGGAGTTGATACAGTACAGTTGTCCAACATACATTTACCACGTGGTTCTGATTCCACAATACCCTTCAGTATATCTGCCGAGATAGCAATTAATTGAAAAGTGACACAACATAATCTACAATACCATAAGAAAGTACAAATATTGTAATTATCTTTCGCACGATGTTTTACCATCTCCAGACCAGACGGCTGTGACATCCTGTGAGTCCTTCGAATCAGTGGCTGGTGAGCGCGGTTTATTAAAATCGATCGCCATAGACACGTGTACCTTTTGTTTGTATTACTATCTTACATTGTAGGATTGTTTTTTTGTAACGTTACTGGTACAGTTGTTTTTAATCCATATCAACATGTAATATACTAATTATGAAACTCTTTAGTAATAAATGAGCCTTTCTTATTCATTCAGTCCTCAGATAGTAACCAGACTACACAAGGCTATCCACATTCATATCTCAAGTATTTCCCTCAAAATGTGCAATGAAAATGAGTTAGTACCCTTGCTTGATAACCATCAAAGCCAGAATGAGTTTACCAAATTAAAAAAAACTATAATGCATCAGCTGAATTTTTTAGCTTAGTTAGTTGAAACCCAGCTTCATAATATAAGGTTCCCAGTTCGATCACAATCAGAGTTATGAAAACGTTTGAAAGGTATCAGCTGTTAAGGATGTAGGAGTTTTGATCCGTGAGGTCAGGTATAGACCATCATAAAAGTGTCAACCTTACTGGTTGCTCCTCTGGGTGGCGTTTTGATCCGTGAGGTCAGGTACAGACCATCATAAAAGTGTCAACCTTGCTGGTTGCTCCTCTGGGTGGCGTTTTGATCCGCGAAGGAGAAAGTGAGACTGCGGAACAGAGAGGGAAGGGAGCAGATGGGGAATTTGGGGGTAAAAAACCGGGTGGTTACGTGCCGGTCTCTCGGCAGAAACATTTTACCTAACAAAGATAGATATACAGTATTTGCTTTAGTTATACTGACTCAGCGATCGTATTGACTCTAAAGAGTTGCTAGAAGTCTGAAACTGATCATGATTACTTGCAGAGTGATTTATTTACTTATTTCATTATTGACTATGTATAATAGAACTTTGTCGATCAAGGGCTATGAAACGCTTTGAATTAATTTGAATTTTTAATCTAACAATTACATTATTTAATAATAATGATAATCGCCCCAATAATATTTATTTTTCAAGCAACCTAAGTTTCATTGTAATTAAATTTAGAAAGTAAATATAATATGCTTTTTAATAAATTTATACAAGTTTGTTAAAAATCCAAAGTATAACTAAATGACAAATATCCATTTTATAAATGTAAAAATCAACAATAAATTTAACGTCCACTGACGGGGAGGAAATAGGTGTAACGTTTAGGTAAACGGACGCTTACCGTCTGTATTTTATTTAATAGGTGTAACGTTTAGGTAAACGGACGCCTACCGTCTGTATTTTATTTAATAGGTGTAACGTTTAGGTAAACGGACGCCTACCATCTGTATTTTATTTAATAGGTGTAACGTTTAGGTAAACGGACGCCTACCGTCTGTATTTTATTTAATATGTGTAACGTTTAGGTAAACGGAAGCCTACCGTCTGTATTTTATTTAATAGGTGTAACGTTTAGGTAAACGGACGCCTACCGTCTATATTTTATTTAATATGTGTAACGTTTAGGTAAACGGAAGCCTACCGTCTGTATTTTATTTAATAGGTGTAACGTTTAGGTAAACGGACGCCTACCGTCTGTATTTTATTTAATAGGTGTAACGTTTAGGTAAACGGACGCCTACCGTCTGTATTTTATTTAATAGGTGTAACGTTTAGGTAAACGGACGCCTACCGTCTATATTTTATTTAATATGTGTAACGTTTAGGTAAACGGAAGCCTACCGTCTATATTTTATTTAATATGTGTAACGTTTAGGTAAACGGACGCCTACCGTCTATATTTTATTTAATAGGTGTAACGTTTAGGTAAACGAAGCCTACCGTCTGTATTTTATTTAATAGGTGTAACGTTTAGGTAAACGGACGCCTACCGTCTATATTTTATTTAATATGTGTAACGTTTAGGTAAACGGACGCCTACCGTCTGTATTTTATTTAATATGTGTAACGTTTAGGTAAACGGACGCCTACCGTCTGTATTTTATTTAATATGTGTAACGTTTAGGTAAACGGACGCCTACCGTCTGTATTTTATTTAATAGGTGTAACGTTTAGGTAAACGGACGCCTACCGTCTGTATTTTATTTAATAGGTGTAACGTTTAGGTAAACGGACGCCTACCGTCTGTATTTTATTTAATAGGTGTAACGTTTAGGTAAACGGACGCCTACCGTCTGTATTTTATTTAATAGGTGTAACGTTTAGGTAAACGGACGCCTACCGTCTGTATTTTATTTAATAGGTGTAACGTTTAGGTAAACGGACGCCTACTGTCTGTATTTTATTTAATAGGTGTAACGTTTAGGTAAACGGACGCCTACCGTCTGTATTTTATTTAATAGGTGTAACGTTTAGGTAAACGGACGCCTACCGTCTGTATTTTATTTAATATGTGTAACGTTTAGGTAAACGGAAGCCTACCGTCTGTATTTTATTTAATAGGTGTAACGTTTAGGTAAACGGAAGCCTACCGTCTGTATTTTATTTAATATGTGTAACGTTTAGGTAAACGGACGCCTACCGTCTGTATTTTATTTAATAGGTGTAACGTTTAGGTAAACGGACGCCTACCGTCTGTATTTTATTTAATAGGTGTAACGTTTAGGTAAACGGACGCATACCGTCTGTATTTTATTTAATAGGTGTAACGTTTAGGTAAACGGACGCCTACTGTCTGTATTTTATTTAATAGGTGTAACGTTTAGGTAAACGGAAGCCTACCGTCTGTATTTTATTTAATAGGTGTAACGTTTAGGTAAACGGAAGCCTACCGTCTGTATTTTATTTAATAGGTGTAACGTTTAGGTAAACGGACGCCTACCGTCTGTATTTTATTTAACATGTGTAACGTTTAGGTAAACGGACGCCTACCGTCTGTATTTTATTTAATAGGTGTAACGTTTAGGTAAACGGACGCCTACCGTCTGTATTTTATTTAATAGGTGTAACGTTTAGGTAAACGGACGCCTACCGTCTATATTTTATTTAATATGTGTAACGTTTAGGTAAACGGACGCCTACCGTCTGTATTTTATTTAATATGTGTAACGTTTAGGTAAACGGACGCCTACCGTCTGTATTTTATTTAATATGTGTAACGTTTAGGTAAACGGACGCCTACCGTCTGTATTTTATTTAATAGGTGTAACGTTTAGGTAAACGGACGCCTACTGTCTGTATTTTATTTAATAGGTGTAACGTTTAGGTAAACGGACGCCTACCGTCTGTATTTTATTTAATAGGTGTAACGTTTAGGTAAACGGACGCCTACCGTCTGTATTTTATTTAATAGGTGTAACGTTTAGGTAAACGGACGCCTACCGTCTGTATTTTATTTAATAGGTGTAACGTTTAGGTAAACGGACGCCTACTGTCTGTATTTTATTTAATAGGTGTAACGTTTAGGTAAACGGACGCCTACCGTCTGTATTTTATTTAATAGGTGTAACGTTTAGGTAAACGGACGCCTACCGTCTGTATTTTATTTAATATGTGTAACGTTTAGGTAAACGGAAGCCTACCGTCTGTATTTTATTTAATAGGTGTAACGTTTAGGTAAACGGAAGCCTACCGTCTGTATTTTATTTAATATGTGTAACGTTTAGGTAAACGGACGCCTACCGTCTGTATTTTATTTAATAGGTGTAACGTTTAGGTAAACGGACGCCTACCGTCTGTATTTTATTTAATAGGTGTAACGTTTAGGTAAACGGACGCATACCGTCTGTATTTTATTTAATAGGTGTAACGTTTAGGTAAACGGACGCCTACTGTCTGTATTTTATTTAATAGGTGTAACGTTTAGGTAAACGGAAGCCTACCGTCTGTATTTTATTTAATAGGTGTAACGTTTAGGTAAACGGACGCCTACTGTCTGTATTTTATTTAATAGGTGTAACGTTTAGGTAAACGGAAGCCTACCGTCTGTATTTTATTTAATAGGTGTAACGTTTAGGTAAACGGACGCCTACCGTCTGTATTTTATTTAACATGTGTAACGTTTAGGTAAACGGACGCCTACCGTCTGTATTTTATTTAATAGGTGTAACGTTTAGGTAAACGGACGCCTACCGTCTGTATTTTATTTAATAGGTGTAACGTTTAGGTAAACGGACGCCTACCGTCTATATTTTATTTAATATGTGTAACGTTTAGGTAAACGGACGCCTACCGTCTGTATTTTATTTAATAGGTGTAACGTTTAGGTAAACGGACGCCTACCGTCTGTATTTTATTTAATAGGTGTAACGTTTAGGTAAACGGACGCCTACCGTCTGTATTTTATTTAATAGGTGTAACGTTTAGGTAAACGGACGCCTACCGTCTGTATTTTATTTAATATGTGTAACGTTTAGGTAAACGGACGCTTACCGTCTGTATTTTATTTAATAGGTGTAACGTTTAGGTAAACGGACGCCTACCGTCTGTATTTTATTTAATAGATGTAACGTTTAGGTAAACGGACGCCTACCGTCTGTATTTTATTTAATAGGTGTAACGTTTAGGTAAACGGACGCCTACCGTCTGTATTTTATTTAATAGGTGTAACGTTTAGGCAAACGGACGCCTACCGTCTGTATTTTATTCAATAAATAAAATTATAAAAGTATATTAAAGGTGTAAAAAATTTAACGGGCCTATTTAAATGTCATTCAATAAAAGTGAATTCTGCTAACCTACTTCGTGACATTTTAAGCTTCATTGAATTAAATTCGTTGTATTATATTAGTTACAATAATGCCTAAACAATGGCTTAAACGCCACATTTCTATTTTATAATTTGACTCAGGTTAGGCCTAATATTATAATAATAATAATCTTTATTGCATCAAACCTCAAATGTGGAATTACAATATATAATATACAGTAGTATAATATAATAAACTTAATGTAGAGAAAAATGTACATATAAATTACAGTTGAATTTTAAAGAAGTCTTCAATGTTGTATAAACATTATTCTAACAAATAGTTGCATATAATTGTTTCACTTCAAGATTTATTAAATTATAAGGTAATTTATTATATGATTTAATAGCCATAAATTCATGGTTTTTTTGTATTGTTGAGTATTTAAATTGTATAATGTTCAGTTGATTCGAATTTCTTGTTTCATGCTTATGTATATTTTTATTTTGAGGAAATTGACGTAAGTTAATTTCTATAATTACGTATATTCAAACTATAATTTAATTAACGTCTAGTGTTTCTCTTACTTTAAAGTAAATATAACAATATTAATATATATATTTTGTCACTTCCTCGATGTGGGGCAGCAGTTTAAAGTTAATTGTTATATACCCGTATTTAACACCAAGTAAATAATTACGAAAAAAGAAAACTTTCTTGGGTATGTTATGTAGCCAAACAAAATGTAATAAACAAGTAGAAAAATGTATACAAATGTTCAAAGTAACACATTTTAATTTCACTCTTTTTCATACGAACTATGATGTATATTAGAAATATAGCTTTTAAAAGCAGTAGGTACTATATTCTTGTTACGTTTAAAATTACGCCTCATTCACAAAATTTGGTTTATAAACAATCAAACTATTTGGTTTCAATGTTAACATTACTGCTATAAGAATAAATCAAATATGGATGCCAGCCTCTGCAGATTCTTAAGCAAGAATTCTTTGGAAACTGAGTTGATGAACCACCAAATGAGTAATATCCGGTACGTGTAAAAGAATGTGGTATGTAGGAATTCCTTCAGTCAGCACCCTGAACTGTTCATTGTAACAATTTGTACTATGGAGAAAGCTCCAAAAGTTATCATTGGTCTACGAGGTAACGGGTAACTGTATTTTAAATAAATAAACATGCATTTTATTGCGAGCAAATTTCAGTTTACACTGGTTTACAAAACAACTCAAGAATTAAAATAACACTGGTGCCAATCAGCACAAAATTCCTCTTGTTCCTCCTTGTCCCTTACTCTCGTAACCCCTTCCATTTTCACTTTTTCTTTCGCGGGTCAAAACGCCGCCTGAGCTGCAAAGGGATTAGTAGGAATATTTATGACGGTCGGTCTGTACCTGACCTCACGGATCATAATTCCGCCTCCCCAGCTGTTAACTACAAGCTGTTCATTTATCTTTGGGCTGTTATTCAATGACAATTTCTATGGAATAGTCAGCCTTAGTAATATAGTAACAAAGAGTACATTCGCTCGTATAACCTCAGACACTCATTCGAAATCCACATCCAAGCGATCGGCGCCTTAAGATTGAATTAATTAATTAATTAACCTATTCACATAAACCGTTTTTAACTGTCGTCATGATGGCTGGATGTCTCAGACCATGGTGTAAGTATTTTTTTAACTGTCGTCATGATGGCTGGATGTCTCAGACCATGGTGTAAGTATTTTTTTCTTACTCTTTGACTCAGACCCAATGGCTAGGTATCTGTTTGTGTTGCCCAAAGGTTCCATAACTGAACTGACAGTCGGTACAACTGATATAAGTTCAAGTTCAGGCCAGCAGGCTCGTGTGAATTGGCGAGTGGAGAAAATAAATTTCATATGTCTGAATTAATTTAATTCGTATTATAAGAGGAAAATAAGGGGACTTGTAGGAAGGGTCATCACAGCCCGTGTAAACTTTTTATCAACCAAATTCAACTAATTCACACATGTGAAGCTATCAAATTTCCCATCCAACCATTGCGCCCCTTACTCACTATCAAGTCGTCTGTCATGTCGCCGGATGAGACAAAAACAGATGTAGCATCCACACTGTCAAGCCGACTGTCATGCTGTCTGTCAAGCCGACTTTCTTGCCGTCTGTCAAGCCGACTGTCATGCCGTCTGACAGGTCGCTTACCTCAGAGTTCTTTTACCGCCTTAAGTACTTTTATACCAGCTTTTATTTCTTAGTACTGTATAAGTTAGTCCATGATAAGTTAGACTAATTAAGAGAAGATTCTGAAGGTTTCTTAGTCAGTGAATAATAATAACATAAGATTCCATTCGTTCTAAAGGGTTAATTTTTAGTTTTTCATTGATTTATACACTGCAAGAATCTATAAAAATTATAATTTCAATAACTAAACAAGGATGAATGTTGTATAGATTGTAGGCCTAATGCCTTTACAATACGTCTAGTGCTGTAAATTGCCTTATGACTACATACTACTAAAATCATTTTTTAAGTGTCTGTTTCGAGATTTAGAACGTATACTGTACACATGTATAAACATTTCCTTGACTGCAATGACAAGAGGCATATATTGTACATTTCTTTGACTACAATGACAAGAGGCATATCTTGTACATTTCCTTGACTACAATGACAAGAGGCATATCTTGTACATTTCTTTGACTACAATGGCAAGAGGCATATCTTGTATATTTCTTTGGCTACAGTGACAAGAGGCATATCTTGTACATTTCCTTGACTACAATGACAAGAGGCAATCTTGTACATTTCTTTGACTGCAATAACAAGAGGCATATCTTGTACATTTCCTTGACTGCAATGGCAAGAGGTATATCTTGTACATTTCTTTGACTACAATGATAAGAGGCATATCTTGTACATTTCCTTGACTACAATGACAAGAGGCATATCTTGTACATTTCTTTGACTACAATGGCAAGAGGCATATCTTGTATATTTCTTTGGCTACAGTGACAAGAGGCATATCTTGTACATTTCCTTGACTACAATGACAAGAGGCAATCTTGTACATTTCTTTGACTGCAATGACAAGAGGCATATCTTGTACATTTCCTTGACTGCAATGGCAAGAGGTATATCTTGTACATTTCTTTGACTACAATGATAAGAGGCATATCTTGTACATTTCCTTGACTACAATGACAAGAGGCATATCTTGTACATTTCTTTGACTACAATGACAAGAGGCATATCTTGTACATTTCCTTGACTGCATGACAAGAGGCATATCTTGTACATTTCTTTGACTGCAATGGCAAGAGGCATATCTTGTACAATTCCTTGACTGCATGACAAGAGGCATATCTTGTACATTTTCTTGACTGCAATGACAAGAGGCATATCTTGTACATTTCCTTGACTGCGATGACAAGAGGCATCTCTTGTACATTTCCTTTTCATTTTTGGACTTTAAGGCTCAATAGATTATCGAAATCAGTCACAACCTAGTAAAGTTCTATAAACCGAGTCAGAGAGTGGATTTTGGCCGTAATATGGACTTACTTGATGAAATCCCATCTCAGGAAACACTGGCCAGCTAGCGTGGACGGTTTGTTGTTTGAAAAATGTTTTCAAACTACTGTAACTGTTTGAAAAAAAAAAAAAAAAATACTGTGCATAGGCTTTCATTTTTTTCAATAGTGGGCTAGGCTTTAAAAACATACTATTCGTTTCTCTGTGGTCACAGTCTTAGACCTAGTCCTAGTCTTTAGAATAAGGTTGTATAGACCATTTAAAAAATATTATATACATTTTCTGGTCATTCGGCGATCTTTTTACCTCCACCTCGACAACAAATAATATGTCAAACTTCAAAAAATACCTCGGGGATTGCACATAATGATTGACAATAAATAGTAGCCTATGTTTTCGAGTAATTTGACAATCGTTTACATCTGCATTGACATTCTGTGAAGCTAAGAAATAGATTTATTCCATTGATATCATCCATTGTTATCACAATAACAAGTAAGGCTTAAATTATATAGTCTTATGTTCAAAGAAAAAGTATTTGGTATTGTCGAAAATTAAAGTTAAAATATTACTTCGTTACGGTTAAAATGAATATGGGTTAATAGCTGATTAAGTGTTTCTGTTAGGGTTGGTATATGTACCACTCTTTCTTGATTTACTTAAAACAAGAAAGAGTTTACAAAAAATGAATGTCAGCAATGCGTGTAGTCCACAGCTGCCCGGAACTGTCTTTAATTTACACGTCCCTTAAAGGTACGTCATTATTGTAACTTGTTTGTTAGTGTATTTGCAGTAATGCCCAATTAGTGAAATCAATCAAACATAAATTTGTCTTGCGCATTTCTTAAGTTATTATAAACCTGAACTTATATGCGTTTGTTTCGCAAATAGTAGATTTTGTAAAATAGTACAGCCTCCTTCCCCCCCCCCCCACAGCTGTCCTAATCTGTACATTATTACAGTAAATTCTGTACAGTATGTAATATATCCGACATAAATGCAAATACCAGCATGCTCACATTGAGCGAATAAGTTTGAACAACTAAATTAAATGAATAATTTTTGTATTGCCGTCACCGGCAAACATAAATTCACAGTTCAATTTAAATCAAATAAAGCTTTGTTTTTATTCACATTTATTGGCAGTCTTATTTGTTCCAGGTAATGTATGCTCTGGTTAATTTGTTTGTTAATTGGTCTGAATGCATGTGCAACTCACATTAATGACGAAAATGTTTATTGTATTCCAGGAGTGCAGTACCTTTGTGAGGATTAGCATTTTCATTACTCTCTATTCTGATACAGAACAGAGTTTAAGTAGAAACATCGCATAGTTAAACGCCAACAATTATTAACTTATTTTTCAGAATATGTGCCTTCACGTATGAAGTCTTGTTTTGTAGGATGAGTGGTCGGTAGTGAGATGTAATTGTAGCCACTCCTGTGACATTCAGGATCTTAATTTGGATGCTAGGACATATAAATCCACGATCAGCGATAAACAAAGCAGATGTCTTAAGCTTTAATGGAATCAAGTTTTATTAAAATATTGAGAAGGGCGTACTTTATTGAGGTATATGCCTACAAATTCCCGCACAAATTATATTGTTACACCACAGAATATAAACATGTATCTAGTTAGGTTGTACCTAACTAGCGCTAATTCAAAAAAATTCAAAATTCAAATTTTGAATTTGATTTTTTGGGGATCAGATTGGGCTGTACATACTAACTGTAATAGTAAGTGTACTTAGCATCTGCCCAGTAGTAAGTGTGCTTAGTATCTGCCCAGTAGTAAGTGTGCTTAGCATATGCCCGGTAGTAAGTGTGCTTTGCATCTGCCCAATATTAAGTGTGCTTAGCATCTGCCTAATAGCAAGTGTTCTTAGCATCTGCCTAATAGTAAGTGTGCTTAGCATCTGCCTAATAGTAAGTGTGCTTAGCATCTGCCTAATAGCAAGTGTTCTTAGCATCTGCCTAATAGTAAGTGTGCTTAGCATCTGCCTAATAGCAAGTGTTCTTAGCATCTGCCTAATAGTAAGTGTTCTTAGCATCTGCCTAATAGCAAGTGTTCTTAGCATCTGCCTAATAGTAAGTGTGCTTAGCATCTGCCTAATAGCAAGTGTTCTTAGCATCTGCCTAATAGTAAGTGTGCTTAGCATCTGCCTAATAGCAAGTGTTCTTAGCATCTGCCTAATAGTAAGTGTGCTTAGCATCTGCCTAATAGTAAGTGTGCTTAGCATCTGCCTAATAGTAAGTGTTCTTAGCATCTGCCTAATAGTAAGTGTTCTTAGCATCTGCCTAATAGTAAGTGTGCTTAGCATCTGCCTAATAGTAAGTGTTCTTAGCATATGCCCGGTAGTAAGTGTGCTTTGCATCTGCCCAATATTAAGTGTGCTTAGCATCTGCCTAATAGCAAGTGTTCTTAGCATCTGCCTAATAGTAAGTGTGCTTAGCATCTGCCTAATAGTAAGTGTGCTTAGCATCTGCCTAATAGCAAGTGTTCTTAGCATCTGCCTAATAGTAAGTGTGCTTAGCATCTGCCTAATAGTAAGTGTGCTTAGCATCTGCCTAATAGCAAGTGTTCTTAGCATCTGCCTAATAGTAAGTGTGCTTAGCATCTGCCTAATAGCAAGTGTTCTTAGCATCTGCCTAATAGTAAGTGTGCTTAGCATCTGCCTAATAGTAAGTGTGCTTAGCATCTGCCTAATAGTAAGTGTTCTTAGCATCTGCCTAATAGTAAGTGTTCTTAGCATCTGCCTAATAGTAAGTGTGCTTAGCATCTGCCTAATAGTAAGTGTTCTTAGCATCTGCCTAATAGTAAGTGTGCTTAGCATCTGCCTAATAGTAAGTGTGCTTAGCATCTGCCTAATAGTAAGTGTGCTTAGCATCTGCCTAATAGTAAGTGTTCTTAGCATCTGCCTAATAGTAAGTGTTCTTAGCATCTGCCTAATAGTAAGTGTGCTTAGCATCTGCCTAATAGTAAGTGTGCTTAGCATCTGCCTAATAGTAAGTGTTCTTAGCATCTGCCTAATAGTAAGTGTGCTTAGCATCTGCCTAATAGTAAGTGTTCTTAGCATCTGCCTAATAGTAAGTGTTCTTAGCATCTGCCTAATAGTAAGTGTGCTTAGCATCTGCCTAATAGTAAGTGTTCTTAGCATCTGCCTAATAGTAAGTGTTCTTAGCATCTGCCTAATAGCAAGTGTTCTTAGCATCTGCCTAATAGTAAGTGTGCTTAGCATCTGCCTAATAGTAAGTGTGCTTAGCATCTGCCTAATAGTAAGTGTTCTTAGCATCTGCCTAATTGTAAGTGTTCTTAGCATCTGCCTAATAGTAAGTGTTCTTAGCATCTGCCTAATAGTAAGTGTTCTTAGCATCTGCCTAATAGCAAGTGTTCTTAGCATCTGCCTAATAGTAAGTGTTCTTAGCATCTGCCTAATAGTAAGTGTGCTTAGCATCTGCCTAATAGTAAGTGTGCTTAGCATCTGCCTAATAGTAAGTGTTCTTAGCATCTGCCTAATAGTAAGTGTGCTTAGCATCTGCCTAATAGTAAGTGTTCTTAGCATCTGCCTAATAGTAAGTGTTCTTAGCATCTGCCTAATAGTAAGTGTGCTTAGCATCTGCCTAATAGTAAGTGTTCTTAGCATCTGCCTAATAGTAAGTGTTCTTAGCATCTGCCTAATAGCAAGTGTTCTTAGCATCTGCCTAATAGTAAGTGTGCTTAGCATCTGCCTAATAGTAAGTGTGCTTAGCATCTGCCTAATAGTAAGTGTGCTTAGCATCTGCCTAATAGCAAGTGTTCTTAGCATCTGCCTAATAGTAAGTGTGCTTAGCATCTGCCTAATAGCAAGTGTTCTTAGCATCTGCCTAATAGCAAGTGTTCTTAGCATCTGCCTAATAGTAAGTGTGCTTAGCATCTGCCCAGTAGTAAGTGTGCTTAGCATCTGCCCAATAGTAAGTGTGCTTAGCATCTGCCTAATAGTAAGTGTTCTTAGCATCTGCCTAATAGTAAGTGTTCTTAGCATCTGCCTAATAGTAAGTGTGCTTAGCATCTGCCTAATAGTAAGTATGCTTAGCATCTGCCTAATAGTAAGTGTGCTTAGCATCTGCCTAATAGCAAGTGTTCTTAGCATCTGCCTAATAGTAAGTGTGCTTAGCATCTGCCCAGTAGTAAGTGTGCTTAGCATCTGCCCAATAGTAAGTGTGCTTAGCATCTGCCTAATAGTAAGTGTGCTTAGCATCTGCCTAATAGTAAGTATGCTTAGCATCTGCCTAATAGCAAGTGTGCTTAGCATCTGCCTAATAGTAAGTGTGCTTAGCATCTGCCTAATAGTAAGTGTGCTTAGCATCTGCCTAATAGTAAGTGTGCTTAGCATCTGCCCAATAGTAAGTATGCTTAGCATCTGCCTAATAGCAAGTGTTCTTAGCATCTGCCTAATAGTAAGTGTGCTTAGCATCTGCCCAATAGTAAGTGTGCTTAGCATCTGCCCAATAGTAAGTGTGCTTAGCATCTGCCCAATAGTAAGTATGCTTAGCATCTGCCTAATAGCAAGTGTTCTTAGCATCTGCCTAATAGTAAGTGTGCTTAGCATCTGCCCGGTAGTAAGTGTGCTTTGCATCTGCCCAATATTAAGTGTGCTTAGCATCTGCCCAATAGTAAGTGTGCTTAGCATCTGCCCAATAGTAAGTGTGCTTAGCATCTGCCCAATAGTAAGTGTGCTTAGCATCTGCCCAATAGTAAGTATGCTTAGCATCTGCCTAATAGCAAGTGTTCTTAGCATCTGCCTAATAGTAAGTGTGCTTAGCATCTGCCCAATAGTAAGTGTGCTTAGCATCTGCCCAATAGTAAGTGTGCTTAGCATCTGCCCAATAGTAAGTATGCTTAGCATCTGCCTAATAGTAAGTGTGCTTAGCATCCGCCCAGTAGTAAGTGTGCTTAGCATCTGCCCAATAGTAAGTGTGCTTAGCATCTGCCCAATAGTAAGTATGCTTAGCATCTGCCTAATAGCAAGTGTTCTTAGCATCTGCCTAATAGTAAGTGTGCTTAGCATCTGCCCGGTAGTAAGTGTGCTTTGCATCTGCCCAATATTAAGTGTGCTTAGCATCTGCCTAATTGTAAGTGTGCTTAGCATCTGCCTAATAGCAAGTGTGCTTAGCATCTGCCTAATAGTAAGTATGCTTAGCATCTGCCTAATAGCAAGTGTGCTTAGCATCTGCCTAATAGTAAGTGTGCTTAGCATCTGCCTAATAGCAAGTGTGCTTAGCATCTGCCTAATAGTAAGTATGCTTAGCATCTGCCTAATAGCAAGTGTGCTTAGCATCTGCCTAATAGTAAGTGTGCTTAGCATCTGCCTAATAGTAAGTGTGCTTAGCATCTGCCTAATAGCAAGTGTGCTTAGCATCTGCCTAATAGTAAGTGTGCTTAGCATCTGCCTAATAGCAAGTGTGCTTAGCATCTGCCTAATAGTAAGTGTGCTTAGCATCTGCCTAATAGTAAGTGTGCTTAGCATCTGCCTAATAGCAAGTGTGCTTAGCATCTGCCCAGTAGTAAGTGTGCTTAGCATCTGCCTAATAGTAAGTGTGCTTAGCATCTGCCTAATAGTAAGTGTGCTTAGCATCTGCCTAATAGCAAGTATGCTTAGCATCTGCCTAATAGCAAGTATGCTTAGCATCTGCCTAATAGTAAGTGTGCTTAGCATCTGCCTAATAGCAAGTGTGCTTAGCATCTGCCCAGTAGTAAGTGTGCTTAGCATCTGCCTAATAGTAAGTGTGCTTAGCATCTGCCTAATAGTAAGTGTGCTTAGCATCTGCCTAATAGCAAGTATGCTTAGCATCTGCCTAATAGCAAGTATGCTTAGCATCTGCCTAATAGTAAGTGTGCTTAGCATCTGCCTAATAGCAAGTGTGCTTAGCATCTGCCTAATAGTAAGTATGCTTAGCATCTGCCTAATAGTAAGTGTGCTTAGCATCTGCCTAATAGCAAGTGTGCTTAGCATCTGCCCAGTAGTAAGTGTGCTTAGCATCTGCCCAATAGTAAGTGTGCTTAGCATCTGCCTAATAGCAAGTGTTCTTAGCATCTGCCTAATAGTAAGTGTGCTTAGCATCTGCCTAATAGTAAGTATGCTTAGCATCTGCCTAATAGCAAGTGTGCTTAGCATCTGCCTAATAGCAAGTGTTCTTAGCATCTGCCTAATAGTAAGTGTGCTTAGCATCTGCCTAATAGTAAGTGTGCTTAGCATCTGCCTAATAGTAAGTATGCTTAGCATCTGCCTAATATCAAGTGTGCTTAGCATCTGCCTAATAGTAAGTGTGCTTAGCATCTGCCTAATAGTAAGTGTGCTTAGCATCTGCCTAATAGTAAGTGTGCTTAGCATCTGCCTAATAGTAAGTGTGCTTAGCATCTGCCCAATAGTAAGTGTGCTTAGCATCTGCCCAGTAGTAAGTGTGCGTAGCATCTGCCTAATAGTAAGTGTGCTTAGCATCTGCCTAATAGTAAGTGTGCTTAGCATCTGCCTAATAGTAAGTATGCTTAGCATCTGCCTAATAGCAAGTGTGCTTAGCATCTGCCTAATAGTAAGTGTGCGTAGCATCTGCCTAATAGTAAGTGTGCTTAGCATCTGCCTAATAGTAAGTGTGCGTAGCATCTGCCTAATAGTAAGTGTGCTTAGCATCTGCCTAATAGTAAGTATGCTTAGCATCTGCCTAATAGCAAGTGTGCTTAGCATCTGCCTAATAGTAAGTGTGCGTAGCATCTGCCTAATAGTAAGTGTGCTTAGCATCTGCCTAATAGTAAGTGTGCTTAGCATCTGCCTAATAGTAAGTGTGCTTAGCATCTGCCCAATAGTAAGTGTGCTTAGCATCTGCCCAGTAGTAAGTGTGCTTAGCATCTGCCTAATAGCAAGTGTGCTTAGCATCTGCCTAGTAGCAAGTTTTCTTAGCATCTGCCTAATAGTAAGTGTGCTTAGCATCTGCCTAATAGTAAGTGTGCTTAGCATCTGCCTAATAGCAAGTGTGCTTAGCATCTGCCTAATAGTAAGTGTGCTTAGCATCTGCCTAATAGTAAGTATGCTTAGCATCTGCCTAATATCAAGTGTGCTTAGCATCTGCCTAATAGTAAGTGTGCTTAGCATCTGCCTAATAGTAAGTGTGCTTAGCATCTGCCTAATAGTAAGTGTGCTTAGCATCTGCCCAATAGTAAGTGTGCTTAGCATCTGCCCAGTAGTAAGTGTGCTTAGCATCTGCCCAGTAGTAAGTGTGCTTAGCATCTGCCCAGTAGTAAGTGTGCTTAGCATCTGCTCGGTAGTAAGTGTGCTTAGCATCCGCCCAGTAGTAAGTGTGCTTTGCATCTGCCCAATAGTAAGTGTGCTTAGCATCTGCCTAATAGCAAGTGTTCTTAGCATCTGCCTAGTAGTAAGTGTGCTTAGCATCTGCCCAGTAGTAAGTGTGCTTAGCATCTGCCCAGTAGTAAGTGTGCTTAGCATCTGCTCGGTAGTAAGTGTGCTTAGCATCCGCCCAGTAGTAAGTGTGCTTAGCATCTGCCCAGTAGTAAGTGTGCTTAGCATCTGCCCAGTAGTAAGTGTGCTTAGCATCTGCCCAGTAGTAAGTGTGCTTAGCATCTGCTCGGTAGTAAGTGTGCTTAGCATCCGCCCAGTAGTAAGTGTGCTTTGCATCTGCCCAATAGTAAGTGTGCTTAGCATCTGCCTAATAGCAAGTGTTCTTAGCATCTGCCTAATAGTAAGTGTGCTTAGCATCTGCCTAATAGTAAGTGTGCTTAGCATCTGCCTAATAGTAAGTGTGCTTAGCATCTGCCTAATAGTAAGTGTGCTTAGCATCTGCCTAATAGCAAGTGTGCTTAGCATCTGCCTAATAGTAAGTGTGCTTAGCATCTGCCTAATAGTAAGTATGCTTAGAATCTGCCTAATATCATAGATTATATAAACCTACAATAGATAAACCATCTAATACGAATATTTGTGGCAGTAATTTTGTTAGTTAGTGAGGCCCGCAACCACAGCTGGTTTAGACTGCATTACATTTACAAGGGTCTACACTAGCGCTCCACAATGGACCACAAAAACAGCTGATATTTTGAGACTCAAAATATAACATTGGATGGGAAATCTATTTTTGTATAAAATCAATGCTAATATCAAGTGTGCTTAGCATCTGCCTAATAGTAAGTGTGCTTAGCATCTGCCTAATAGTAAGTGTGCTTAGCATCTGCCCAGTAGTAAGTGTGCTTAGCATCTGCCCAATAGTAAGTGTGCTTAGCATCTGCCTAATAGTAAGTGTGCTTAGCATCTGCCTAATAGTAAGTGTGCTTAGCATCTGCCTAATAGTAAGTGTGCTTAGCATCTGCCCAGTAGTAAGTGTGCTTAGCATCTGCCCAGTAGTAAGTGTGCTTAGCATCTGCCCAATAGTAAGTGTGCTTAGCATCTGCCTAATAGTATGTGTGCTTAGCATCTGCCCAGTAGTAAGTGTGCTTAGCATATGCCTAATAGTAAGTGTGCTTAGCATATGCCTAATAGCAAGTGTGCTTAGCATCTGCCCAGTAGTAAGTGTGCTTAGCATCTGCCTAATAGTAAGTGTGCTTAGCATCTGCCCAAGTGATCTAAGTTACTGTTATACGACAGTAAATAGTAATGTAAATGATTATATACATAGTTTATGTAATAACGGCAGGATTTTAGAAAAAAATATGTACAGTACTTCATTAATACAATACATAAAACAAAAACAAGTTTTTAAATGCTTTATTTATTGAACATATTTTTGTTTGGAAGCATTAGAGTTGTAATTACGATAAAACTGGCTATTAATGACCTTGACCATGTCCAAGGTCGTATGTATTGCTTGGTTTGTTATCAGATAACCAACGGTTATATACCGAAACCACTTTTTACAGGAATATCACTTAGCTCTCTTATATTTTTTACACTTTTGTAAAAATTTATCAAACTGACCTTTTTTTAAAAAAAAACTAAATAAAAACTATATAGGAGACATATGTTCTAAAACGTCTCTTTAACAAACACACTGTCATTGGTCAGTTTTATCACTCTGAGAAACCACGTGGTGATTCAGCGGATTCGAACTGCAGAGGATATGTTCCAAGGTTCGCATTCCCAACTGAGCTAACGGTCAGTATTTTATTCGTTCGAAATAAGAGAATGGTTGTTCCTTCCAGTGAGGAAACCGGAAAATCGGGAAAACAAAAAAATATGAAAGGTAAAATTACTGTAGAACATAGTATTGCAGGTATTCAAATTGTGCTAAAGTTTGTCCTGATAATTTGTCATCTCCACGTAATAAACTGATTGCAATAATTTAAATATTGCAAAATTCTTGAATAAATGTTTAGTATTGATTGCGTATAAAATTTTCTTGTATTTTAGTAATAAGCTCTTAATAAAAAAAGTAGAACATTCAAGTAAAAAAATAAGAAAGCTAAATAATCAACATAATCAATTACAGCTCCTGCAAACTAACATAACATATAAAACATACGCTGTCTTTCAGCTTGGCCGTTTAACATTAGTTTTATGGAACAGATCTAAGATGATCACTCCACAGAACTCTTTTATGGAACAGATCTAAGGTGAGTGATCACTCCACAGAACTCCTTTATGGAACAGATCTAAGATGAGTGATCACTCCACAGAACTCCTTTTTGGAACAGATCTAAGATGAGTGATTACTCCACAGAACTCCTTTATGGAACAGGTCTAAGATGAGTGATCACTCTTCAGAACTCCTTTATGGAACAGATCTAAGATGAGTGATCACTCTTCAGAACTCCTTTATGGAACAGGTCTAAGATGAGTGATCACTCTTCAGAACTCCTTTATGGAACAGATCTAGGATGAGTGATCACTTCACAGAACTCCTTTATGGAACAGGTCTAAGATGAGTGATCACTCTTCAGAACTCCTTTATGGAACAGGTCTAAGATGAGTGATCACTCCTCAGAACTCCTTTATGGAACAGGTCTAAGATGAGTGATTACTTCACAGAACTCCTTTATGGAACAGGTCTAAGATGAGTGATCACTCTTCAGAACTCCTTTATGGAACAGCTCTAAGATGAGTGATCACTCTTCAGAACTCCTTTACATATTTAAGAAATGCACTACGATAGGTTTTAGAATTAAATTATCAACATTTTATTTTACTGCATCTGTATCTAAAAAAGGTTTCCAAAAACTGTTAAAAGTAGTCTTAGAATACTGTAAGAGTTATTGTTTGTTTTAGAGGATGCATGCAAGAAACGGTGGAGGGACATGAGGGACCATTATTTCAAAGTCCAAAGGAAGCAGCAGATCCGCAAAGAAAGGGCACCTAAGTGGCATTTTTATGAAAAATTGTCTTTTTTGAGCAATGCGAAAAGAAAAAACAGGTGAATATTGTATGAGTTTTAGATTGAAGACTTTTGAAAACTTGATTGAATAGTTAGTGGGATTTAAAATACCCTTGACATGCATTAGTTGGTATCTTACTTGACATGCATTAGTTGGTATCTTACTTGACATGCATTAGTTGGTATCTTACTTGACATACATTAGTTGGTATCTTACTTGACATGCATTAGTTGGTATCTTACTTGACATGCATTAGTTGGTATCTTACTTGACATGCATTAGTTGGTATCTTACTTGACATGCATTAGTTGGTATCTTACTTGACATGCATTAGTTGGTATCTTACTTGACATGCATTAGTTGGTATCTTACTTGACATGCATTAGTTGGTATTTTACTTGACATGCATTAGTTGGTATCTTACTTGACATGCATTAGTTGGTATCTTACTTGACATGCATTAGTTGGTATCTTACTTGACATGCATTAGTTGGTATCTTACTTGACATGCATTAGTTGGTATCTTACTTGACATGCATTAGTTGGTATCTTACTTGACATGCATTAGTTGGTATCTTACTTGACATGCATTAGTTGGTATCTTACTTGACATGCATTAGTTGGTATCTTACTTGACATGCATTAGTTGGTATCTTACTTGACATGCATTAGTTGGTATCTTACTTGACATGCATTAGTTGGTATCTTACTCAGCCACAGTTAGTCACATTGTGGTTTCACACAGATAATCTTCAATAGGTACCTAAACCATAATAAATTCCGTTCATTGTTTAATAAAAGCGTTTTATCACTCTTCATGAAACTAAGAAAATTCAGTAACTAACCTAATTTAAAAAACACTTAATAATTAGTTTTTTAATGTTGGGCTCTTCTTTTACATTCTCCTTCTTTAACTTTATCGTCGATAAAGTGTATTAAATCATTTTACAAATGGCTTAGGATTTGTCAAAGAACACGTCTCTAAATATTTCAAAACTAACGCCTATTTGACGTATTCAGTGAATCATTGGTTTATTTTAATTTGATTGTTCTCAAGTGGCCGAAACTATCTAACTTTCGATCTGTAGTCAATGATATAAAAAAACAATTTGCACAGCTCAACATGGATTTATGTAAATTTACATTAAATTAATTAGAGTTGGGGGTTTTTTCATGTCGTAGTCTATTATAATATAGCCAATATCATATTTAGCTCGAAAATAGCAAACAAATTGAAAAGTGTAACAATTTTGTGGGAACAAATTCCTTGTTGATTTTTTTCTTCTTTTAGAGAAGATGAGGGAACTTCTAGTTTGAGCTGGATATAAATTATTTGTAAAACACATAAATGTATGAATCAATTTCATGGGTTTTTTCATTTGGCGTTTTACATAACCATCTTTTTGATTTTGTTAAATCAACAATAGGTTTATTTATTAAAATAATTCAAAAGAATATGACAAAACATAACGAAGTATCAATTTAAAGCTTGCAGAAACTATATTTCTATTAAAATGTACTGTACTTATAAATTAATCAATATAAACTAATAGGAAAATGTGATATAACACTGTCTTAAGCCACCATGAATATGATTGTCTTTCAAACTAACTTTAATAATATTTCAACCAGGTATGCCAGGAAATCAGCCATGGATGTGGAGGTTTATGAAGCGGAAGGGTCCAGTGACGTGTTCGAGGCTGAGACTCCGATCAAGGTGGAACCAGACTACATTCAGCTAGACTCACCCTCCCAGGTCGAGTACGTGGCAGTCCCTCCTCCCTCGGACTCACAGGAGTCCCAGAGCCGTGCCATCGAAGAAAGACCACTGTCCCTGATGGAAGCTCTTGTAGACAGAGCGGCAGAAGACGATGTGGACATCTTCATGAGAAGTGTGGCCCTGACGGTCAAAAGGTTCCCTCCTGAAATAAGAGCACAAGCAAAACTTAAGATTTTGTCCGTTATAACACAGCTGGAGTTTCCCGATCACATGAAGTAAACCTACTAACATTAAGTAAATGTTAAGATTAATTCTTGGAAGTTTTACAAATTATCATTTCAATGTTGCTTACTGTGTCACCACAGAGTGACTAATAAAGTACAGTCACGACACTTCCATTGCTCCACTGTGGAGTTAGCGCTCCTAATATCGGACACACCCAGGACGTACAACTACACCACTGTACCGTCGTATTGCATTGTGTCTTGCAAAGAAGTGGAATAATAACTGTAGATAAAGTGTCATGACAGATTAAAGACTTAAGTTATATGACATTTATTTACTAATCACAGCAGCGGATGTAAATACAGTACTGTAGTGCAGATATTCGCGCTACTCTCCTCTCGCCGCTAGGAGCGCTGGTGTTAACGGAGTGTCGCGGTCGTATGTTATTAGACTATGGTGACACTGTACATCATTACATACTGTACGGTTTGTACTGGAGATAATCTTCTAATATTTTATGGTCTTTACAGAAATATATATTCACAAATTATTTTAGTTCAATAAACAACATTTCTTACGCTTAGAAAATAAATGGTTAGTTATGATAGTTGTACATTCACAACTATAATTTGATATATATACATTCTATCATAAAACCATAATTTGAAGTAATTGTGTTTAAGTTAATATGTAAATGTATAGAATTTGTCAGGCGAAGAAATTATTTTATTTCTGAAATACCTAAAGCTGTTATAGAATAATATTTATTTACAAATAAATGCATTTTAAAGTAATTGATTCTGATTGTATTAGTACCTCCCTTGCATGAGGGTTCCGCACGTTAGGTAGTTTAGGGAAATGTAAAGCAAAATTTGTGTTATGACAACTAACCAGGCAGATTGTGAACTCTGATATTATAATACTGCTTCAATATTATGGTGATCAAGTGATTGACCAACCATATGAATAAATTCTCCATGAGACCATAGTTAACCAGTTAAGCCGATATTTTTCGATATTTTTCAAACAAATTTATATTTACTTTACCATTTTACAGGTATTGTAATGTACAACGTTGATTGCTTAGCATTATTTAATTATTTAAACATTTTTGATACACGTATACAAAATATACTTAAAATGTTCTAATTAAAACATTGTTTTTGAAGTAAAGTCACGACAGCATTTGAAAAATAAAAATCAACCAACATTAAGCATTTGATCAGTAATGTTTAAAATTTAAATAGTGCAAATTAGTTAGTGGACACACTTTTCAGATGTGTAACAGTTTTTGCTTTATTTGAGAACATTTAATGTTCGTCTTATGAAGAATAGACTCGTGCTCTTATGGAAAACCAAAAAATAAGTCTCATCAATTATCGCAATAAATACAAATCTCTATCGAGATCTCAATTAATTGATTTCTGGTCACCCCCAGCCTCCCATCCCCACTTTTAAGCAATTTCATGATGTTTAGAGTACTAAATTCGGGATGGTAAGAGTTTATGTTGTAAAGAATGTTGCTTGACATTAATAAAGTTCTGGCTATTGCAGATTAGCTTCCACATAAAAACCGAGAAATACAGCATTATTACTGATTAGCTTCCGCATGACCCCCGAGAAATACAGCATTATTACTGATTAGTAGGTTTATTGTAAAAAGATAACAAGAAGGTTCTTCAACTGAAAACTATAATTTTTTTCTAATTCTGTTTTTCTAATCGTATGTATCTTATTTTTCATGGAAAAAAGCCATAAACCCACATTTTCACTTTCAGCCAATCTTAAAAAGGAAGTTTAAATATAGAACTAAATTGGCAGTTTTTCTTTAAAAGGAAATAATTTCATGGCAAATTAATTCCTTAACTCAACTCGCAATGGAAGACTCAACAACAATACTTATGAATTCACTCGGGTTCTTCCTTTTGGCATTTCCGTTTGATCATAACCTTGTATTTTATATTAATGAAATTTGTTATTTATCCTGACTTTACGTAATAATGTGCGTCAGCAATTAACTTTTAGCATATCTAATTGGATGTTTATATAATATTGCATTGGTTTAATTGATAATGTTCACACTTTGTTAATTTTCAGTTCATAATGTAAATTCCTTAATTTAAAGTTATGAAGTGGATAGGTAAGTTTGATTGAAACCTTCCTCGTTTTTCTAGGAAACAATTTGTATTTTGTTACTAAATAGACTAGTTTTATTTTTACGTCAAATGATATTTATCGTAAACAAATATAGATTTGGGATTATACACTAGATACAAAAGTACTCGAAATAAACTATATATCGTCAGTTAAAAAAAAAAAAATAAATTGTTTAACTCCAATGTTGGTCACTAGTTCGGTGGCTGTTCATGTCGTTATAATATGTGTGTAGCCGACACTAGCGCTTACAGCGGTAAAAACTGGCCGAATTTCAGCCAATAGTGTAAACCTACTTACTTTTATTGCTAGTAAACCCTGGGTCACTTAGGACTAAAATCGTTGGCCAGTGCAACAAGTGGAATATTAGTTACATTTTAATGTGAGCAAATAAAATTTGTAATCAGAACTTATAAAAAAAAATTACATTTAAAATTTACTAAACTCTTAGGCCTAATAACGTAGTATATATATCAGGCGTAAGAATTTATTTTAGCAATATTTTTATTTAACAAAAGCAAGGCTGTTAATGATACAATTTTTTTTAAAGTCAAAAATAAAATTATATAATGAGTTAAATAAATTTCATTAATGCAAGAAACACAATGTCAAATGAAAAAAACTGAAACTACACAGAAAATTTGATTTTTCAAAAAGACAAAAAGTTTAAGGCTTAATTTTTGTTTTAAAAATAAATGAAGCTTTAAATATTATGATAACCGAATATTTGATGTGACGAAAGGTTACAAGACAATTTGTGATTTAAAAATACAAATTGACTTTCAATAATATGTATCGAACATCAGAAGGTACTGCATATTCATCAAACAGGAATACACTAATTTATATTTTATTAAACCTTATGACGAAAAACTGATGACCTGTAGGATAGTGGTTGTATAGTTGTAGGAGAATGTATCTAGTGTAGCCAGCCATTTCTTGGCACATCCAGCAGCTGGCAATAAAAACTTCCAGATGTCCATAACAAAAGGGCATGACACGTCTTTGACAATATTGGTTTATGCAGTTGGAGAGCGCGTCTGTAGTTGTAGGACGACGTGAGTTGCGTAGGCCTTACCTTGGCGCACACAGGAGCTGACAATAACAAAGTCCAGATATCCATAACAAATGGGCATGACACGTCTTTGACAATATTGGTTTATGCAGGTTGTAGTGCGGGTCTATAGTAGTTTGAGGATGTACCGATTGTAGCCAGCCATAACCTGGCACACCCAATATCTGAGTTTGACAAAGTCCATATATCCATAACCAATGGGCATGACATGTATTGACAATATTGATTTCTGTAAGTTGTAGTGCAGACCTGTAGTTGTAGGACGACGTGAGTTGCGTAGGCGTTACCTTGGCGCACACAGGAGCTGACAATAACAAAGTCCAGATATCCATAACAAATGGGCATGACACTTACTTGACAATATTGGTTTATGCAGTTGGAGAGCGCGTCTGTAGTTGTAGGACGACGTGAGTTGCGTAGGCCTTACCTTGGCGCACACAGGAGCTGACAATAACAAAGTCCAGATATCCATAACAAATGGGCATGACACGTCTTTGACAATATTGGTTTATGCAGGTTGTAGTGCGGGTCTATAGTAGTTTGAGGATGTACCGATTGTAGCCAGCCATAACCTGGCACACCCAATATCTGAGATTGACAAAGTCCATATATCCATAACCAATGGGCATGACATGTATTGACAATATTGATTTCTGTAGGTTGTAGTGCAGACCTGTAGTTGTAGGACGACGTGAGTTGCGTAGGCCTTACCTTGGCGCACACAGGAGCTGACAATAACAAAGTCCAGATATCCATAACAAATGGGCATGACACTTATTTGACAATATTGGTTTATGCAGTTGGAGAGCGCGTCTGTAGTTGTAGGACGACGTGAGTTGCGTAGGCCTTACCTTGGCGCACACAGGAGCTGACAATAACAAAGTCCAGATATCCATAACAAAAGGGCATGACACGTCTTTGACAATATTGGTTTATGCAGTTGGAGAGCGCGTCTGTAGTTGTAGGACGACGTGAGTTGCGTAGGCCTTACCTTGGCGCACACAGGAGCTGACAATAACAAAGTCCAGATATCCATAACAAATGGGCATGACACTTATTTGACATTATTGGTTTATGCAGGTTGTAGTGCGGGTCTATAGTAGTTTGAGGATGTACCGATTGTAGCCAGCCATATCCTGGCACACCCAATATCTGAGATTGACAAATTCCATATATCCATAACCAATGGGCATGACATGTATTGACAATATTGATTTCTGTAGGTTGTAGTGCAGACCTGTAGTTGTAGGAGGATTGGGCTGTGTAGCCCAAACAAAGGCGCACACTGCAACTGACAGTAATAAAGGTCAGATATCCATAAAAAATAATCATGACACGTATTTGATAATATTGGTTTATGCCAGTTGTAGTGCGGGTCTACAGTCTGTAGTAGTTGGAGGATGTGGGATGTGTAGCCCATATCAAGGTGCAAACAGCAGCTGACAATAACAAAGACCGGAAGTCCTTAACAAACGGGTTTGTCACGCATTTGACAATATTGGTATATGCAAGTTGTAGTGCGGGTCTACAGTCTGTAGTAGTTGGAGGATGTGGGATGTGTAGCCCATATCAAGGTGCACACAGCAGCTGACAATAACAAAGACCGGAAGTCCTTAACAAACGGGCATGTCACGCATTTGACAATATTGGTATATGCAAGTTGTAGTGCGGGTCTACAGTCTGTAGTAGTTGGAGGATGTGGGATGTGTAGCCCATATCAAGGTGCACACAGCAGCTGACAATAACAATGTCCAGAGGTCCTTAACAAACGGGCATGTCACGTATTTGACAATATTAGTTTATGTAGGATCTGGTGCAGGTCTGTAGTTTTAAGAGGATGTGGGATGTGTATCCCATACCAAGGTGCACACAGCAGCTGACAATAACAAAGTCCAGAATTCCATAAAAAAACGGGCATGTTACGTCTTTGGCAATATTGGTTTATGTAGGATGTGGTGCAGGTATGTAGTTTTAAGAGGATGTGGGATGTGTATCCCATACCAAGGTGCACACAGCAGCTGACAATAACAAAGTCCAGAAGTCCATAAAAAACGGGCATGTCACGTCTTTGGCAATATTGGTTTATGTAGGATGTGGTGCAGGTATGTAGTTTTAAGAGGATGTGGGATGTGTATCCCACACCAAGGTGCACACAGCAGCTGACAATAACAAAGTCCAGAAGTCCATAACAAACGGGCATGTTACGTCTATGGCAATATTGGTTTATGTAGGATGTGGTGCAGGTCTGTAGTTTTAAGAGGATGTGGGATGTGTATCCCATACCAAGGTACACACAGCAGCTGACAATAACAAAGTCCAGAAGTCAATAACAAACGGGCATGTTACGTCTTTGGCAATATTGGTTTATGTAGGATGTGATGCAGGTATGTAGTTTTAAGAGGATGTGGGATGTGTATCCCATACCAAGGTACACACAGCAGCTGACAATAACAAAGTCCAGAAGTCCATAACAAACGGGCATGTTACGTCTTTGGCAATATTGGTTTATGTAGGATGTGGTGCAGGTATGTAGTTTTAAGAGGATGTGGGATGTGTATCCCATACCAAGGTGCACACAGCAGCTGACAATAACAAAGTCCAGAAGTCCATAAAAAACGGGCATGTCACGTCTTTGGCAATATTGGTTTATGTAGGATGTGGTGCAGGTCTGTAGTTTTAAGAGGATGTGGGATGTGTATCCCATACCAAGGTGCACACAGCAGCTGACAATAACAAAGTCCAGAAGTCAATAACAAACGGGCATGTTACGTCTTTGGCAATATTGGTTTATGTAGGATGTGGTGCAGGTATGTAGTTTTAAGAGGATGTGGGATGTGTATCCCATACCAAGGTGCACACAGCAGCTGACAATAACAAAGTCCAGAAGTCCATAACAAACGGGCATGTTACGTCTTTGGCAATATTGGTTTATGTAGGATGTGGTGCAGGTATGTAGTTTTAAGAGGATGTGGGATGTGTATCCCATACCAAGGTGCACACAGCAGCTGACAATAACAAAGTCCAGAAGTCCATAAAAAACGGGCATGTCACGTCTTTGGCAATACTGGTTTATGTAGGATGTGGTGCAGGTCTTTAGTTTTAAGAGGATGTGGGATGTGTATCCCATACCAAGGTGCACACAGCAGCTGACAATAACAAAGTCCAGAAGTCCATAACAAACGGGCATGTTACGTCTATGGCAATATTGGTTTATGTAGGATGTGGTGCAGGTCTGTAGTTTTAAGAGGATGTGGGATGTGTAGCCCATACCAAGGTGCACACAGCAGCTGACAATATCAAAGTCCAGAAGTCCATAACAAACGGGCATGTTACGTCTATGGCAATATTGGTTTATGTAGGATGTGGTGCAGGTCTGTAGTTTTAAGAGGATGTGGGATGTGTAGCCCATACCAAGGTGCACACAGCAGCTGACAATAACAAAGTCCAGAATTCCATAACAAACGGGCATGTTACGTCTATGGCAATATTGGTTTATGTAGGATGTGGTGCAGGTCTGTAGTTTTAAGAGGATGTGGGATGTGTATCCCATACCAAGGTGCACACAGCAGCTGACAATAACAAAGTCCAGAGGTCCTTAACAAACGGGCATGCTACGTCTTTGGCAATATTGGTTTATGTAGGATGTGGTGCAGGTCTGTAGTTTTAAGAGGATGTGGGATGTGTAGCCCATACCAAGGTGCACACAGCAGCTGACAATAACAAAGTCCAGAAGTCCATAACCAATGGGCATGACACGCTCTTGACTATTTTGCTTTTTCCGGGAGGGAGTATGGGTATGTAGCTGTAATAGGTTATGGTTTGAATAGCCATAGCATGACGAATACCTATGGTTGGAAACATCGATGTTAAAAATAAAATTCAACTATATTTCATTGTTAGGTGATAGACAATCTTCCACGTGTTGTATTCGTCTTCTAATACTGCGACTCCCTAAATTCTTCTACTTCTTAATAACACTCATTTGTAAACAAGAAGGTATTTAGTTTAACATAATATATTTTGCGAATTTAAAATTGAAACCAATACAACTCTTACTGTTATTTTGTACTATTATTAGTTCAACAATTTTGAACCACAAGAATAATTTTAAGTACTTAAGAATAAATTTCCCTTAACTCATGTTTGAACTTTTTAATAAAGAAATTGGTCTAAAATACTAACACAAGTACACATACTGTGAATTGATATGTTCAGTAGGTAACGTTTATTATGTATAATCGGGTGATCATTTAGGCCTCTTGCTAGCCTAGTGGTTAGTACTTTAGCTTCAAATGCAGAGGTTCACGGGTTCAAATCCCACGAGGTCCACTTAAAATTGCCATAGGGGTTTGGACCGTTGTCCCTCAACACTTTATTCAACCTCGTAAAAAATTACGCTGGCTTAGAAAGTAGAATAAAAAATCTATTAAGTGTAAGTTCAAGTCCAGCGCCTGGCTCCAATGTTTAAAGTAATGTTAAAATAAAAGTACATTAAAGTCGTATTGAAATAAACAATTCATGATAAATTACTTTAATTAGTAAACCCGTGGAAATCAATTAAAGGTCTGTCTCGTGTATGCAGAAAGAAACGTCTAAACACAATGAAAAAAATATAAAGGAGACTAAAATAATTCTCAGCGAAGCACTTTTAACGTTTACCAAAAGGAGTTATGAAAATTATATTACAGTCAATACAGACACAACTACTCCAGAGCGATTCCTCTCTGCCAAGAACCAATACATCCAAGATGAAATTATATGGAAGTAACAAATCAATATTGAATACAGCGTACAAACAATAAATACAACCTAATTTAATTTATTGTTGTATATTTTTTATAACCGTGAATCGATCATAATTGAATGCTCTTGAATAACACTTCTAAGCCAAGCAACAAGATTCATATACGAAGTAATGAAAACTACTCTCGGGTCAAAAAGTATAGATACTCGAGTTTGAGCGTTTACTGAGCTGTAACCAGTGCACCTCAAAACACAAAAGTTACATCAACATGTCACAAATTTATTTATGCGTATTTACATATAATTTAAAAAATTTTAATTAGATTTTTATTTATCCTTAAAACGGTTTGAGTGAGAAAAGTACCTGTTTTGGCGTTTTTAAGAGACTGACTTAAAACATTTTTAATATGAAAACTACTAGTCCAATCGTTTTGTTCGTCCCAGAATTTTTACTTAATTAAAAAAACAGTTGTTGTAAATTTTGTAAAATTATTTTATTTTTTGATAGGTTGAAGTTAGAAATGTAAATAAAGGCTTAAAATGTAGGTCTTGATTCATACAAACACACTAAACCATAAATTAGATACGAGGTCTTAAAAAAATTAAACATAGGTGTAATTGAAGCGGTGCCGTGATGCAGTGACGCGTGAAATCGGTACCGCTATGCAGGGAAAATTCCCGGCCGCAAGTGGTTTTCGAGGGTCAGGGGCTGCGGGCGCGCTAGTGGAGGTGAGTCAGAGGCCGTTCACCCTTGGTTGGGTCATACTTACCCCAAACAAATGTGGCACATTATATACACTATACAGCATTTAATTTAATTTAATACTGCGTATATTTATTTGCATTTCCCATCACCTTTTCTCATGAGGGCTTTGGACCACCAATGGCAGGTTTAAAAATGCTTTGCTTGCTGTAAAGCCGTTGTCAAATATGTACAAAATTATTTACAATATTTACAGAAAGGTTAACTATATTACTGTACAATATTTATATTTACAAAATTAATCTGATTTGTACCATATTAAAGATTAGTCTGAGAAGCCATTAGTACGTACTAACCACATGCCAGCTGGAATTATGTTTCAAGAAAAAAAACCCTTATTTTATCATTAAAATGTTTAAGAATCCGTAATAACAATATTTGGTGAAATATTCAAACTTGGTTGAAAAGATCAAAACACACGATGGATGTATTAATAATGTCCATAAACATAAAAAGTACGAATTATTTTTTCAAGCAGAATGTTTATTAATTATGAAAATCAAATCCAATTAATGACAAAAGTATTAAGTCAGAATTGACGATAACTACTAAAAATCTGACCTCAACCCTGATATACTAAAAGAACTTGGCGTTGAGACAATAGATAAAAGTTGTCAGAATCCTTTGGAATTATGTTTACACAAACAAATCAAAACTATGGTTAGGCTACTTAGATCGCGACCTACTGAAAGCCCAGGTGTGAGAGAGATGCTTTACGTTGAATCTGAACCACGTAGTCTTAGTCTGATTTTCAGTTAACTGACAAGTCTGACACTTAGTTCTCTTCCTTACACAACGTCTGAACCTTGACTACCATCCAACATGGACACCACAGACTTCTCTAGTAGTATCCACGCTGATGACAACCATTGATTAATTAATATAAATGTAAACAATAGTTGTATCGTTAAAGTAAGTCCTTTTTATAACTAAACCCTGTTGCGTAAGTTGAACACCGAACAGAGCTTGAATGTAGAGGTCAGACACGCCCCTCTGCTGCTGAAACCCCTTTATGCGCTAAATATAACACGCAGGTCGCAATCTATCCGGCCTAGTTTTAGGCCCACGATCCACAGCAGGCACTGAAGTATTCACTATTATTAAGCACCTGTCTTATCTAAAACTGCCTTTGATGGTGAACAAGTCGCATGTAAATGAGCTCTAAATTAAATAATTCGTGAATATTTACAATCTAAAAATAACGTCTTATTCTGTGATTCCAAATCAGCAGCTAAATTAGATTATAATGATACGAAGATAGATTCTAAAGACCTGATGAAACAAGTTCCTAAATATTCAAACGATGAAAAGAAATGTTTTTCTTTTTTTTATGGTTCAGACTTTACCGTAAAATGAGATTAATTATCTGATAAACAACGAATAACAGAAGATCTACTTTGTCAAAAATAAAACGTTTAATAAATAATTATATCAATTAAAAACAAAAATAAACATTACATCAAAACATAATATCTAAATATAGAAATTGGGATTTTATGAAGTGTTCCCTAAAAAATTCCTTAAAACACGAGATGCTTGTGTCAGAGAAATTATGTTTACTGTATAGCAGGACAGCAGAACAGGGATCGAGATTTATTAACTGTTACTTTCTCACAGGACCGACAGTGAAATACATACTCTGGAATTGCACAACAAAATAACAGGCAGGTGAATCATGACTCGCCTTTATTTATTAGAGCTAATGAGCCAAAGAGTGGTTGAAGGGTGATAAGACGGCAAGGTGTCTTTATGTTGGACATGCATGCCTCCAAATAAGGAACAGTTTGTTGGCTGAGGACTGTCACCTTTGACTAGGAGCGATGACTTGTCATGTCCGAGAGGAACGTGTGTGAGTGGGACCATTTGAACGTAAATCGACCACGGTCACTCCGAGAAAAAAAAAAACAATGAATAACAACCGTAAATGTTCAGACAATAGTTGGACAAATTTATGAACATTGGCTATAAACTTATAAAAAAGCCCACTTGTCATTTACATGGGCCTGTAGGCCCGTGTGGGAAATTAATTCATTGAGTTAGATTGTACCATTTACCTCACTCAGTTGGAGCCTTGTCCCTTTTGAACTTTGAGCTAATCACCGACTTTGATGATTCTTAGTCACACTTATTAAGTTCCACAATTCTTGAAATGATATTCATGTAGCCACGACACTCAAGTATGTGTTTCTTAGAAAAATATAAAATTATGTTGGAGATGAATCAGAACTGGAATACAACCTCAACATTGGAACGATATTATTTTATATAGCGCTCCTCACCAAAGACGATCTATAAACTAAAACGTTCACTATGCTGACCGAAATCTTTTTGTACTAATACAGAATTTGATGAATGGATAATATTTTTGGAGCACATACGTACAGATTAACTGTATAAAATAATTAATAATCAATGAGGGTTAGTTTATCATCCAAAGGTACTTAATTTTAAAAAAAATGCATTTTTGTAATGCAACCAAAGGCTTGGCTGATTGTGATATTATACAGGTGTATAAATCGGTTCCAGAATTGGTATTGGTATTCGGTATTCGGTATATACAGAACGGTTCAAGGAATCCACACAATCAACAGTTGCTTTCTTAGTGATAAGAATATTTTACGAACTTGACCTTACTTAATATGGTATAGACACTACAAAGGCGAGTTGAATACAAAGCCCAATTTAATTATTATATTTCAATTTATTTATTTTATAATATTTTCATGACGATTTACAGACTGCTTACACAGTCCAACTTGTAGGTTATATTTTATTTACATGCTCAAATCAGTATATGCTAATACCATTTACATTGAAGCAGTTATAGAACAGCAGATACAATATTCATCAAGTAAATGTTCTCTACGGTCGAATTCATCACACTTATTTTTATTTATTTATTTATTTTTATTTCTCTTGTTAGTCTGTTTAACACGTTTTATGTTATATTTTTATTTTTAATTATTATATTTATGTTGATGTTATTTAAGAAAATACGTATTTCTATTATTATTTTTTCAGCTGATTTTATTTCGTATAATTATTCGTTGAGGAACAACTCAGGCCTAACGACAGGCGCCATGCATATTAAATTTTACATCCTTAGTTATACTGTGGCATTAATTTATATTTCTCATCGTTATTTCAAACCTTAATTATTAGTTTTATTTTTATTATGTTTACAATGTTTTATTTTTCTCAAACTGTATATCAGTCAATAATGTATTGCATATGGTAAAGTGCTTAATTTTAATTTGTTTTCTATTATGGAAATAAATATAATTTTTTCTTTTCATTTCATGTTCGTAACATTATTGTTTACTACGTTTATAAAAATATGTAAACTAATACAATAAAAATATAAGCTAATTAAAAAAATACTTAGTATTTCATGCCTACATATTCATAACAGTATAGTATTTATTGTATACATATATAGTCAGAATATAGACATAATATATATTCTGTTATAAAACTCTTCAGTGAAGTACCTGACTTTCTGTAACGCAATCAGAGAGCAGTGGTGTGTGCTGTATAACATTTACAATGTGCAGGCGCTCATACGGCACGGAGATCTCACACATAGGACTATATAAACCTTCTTGAAAGGTATATCTAGGGTGGGAATGTATGTAACTTGTTATATTTTTGTGGCTACTTCTGTACATACTTACGAGGATACAATCTCGTTTAAAATATCATTTACAATGTGGAGGCGCTCATACGGCACGGAGATCTCACACATAGGACTATATAAACCTTCTTGGAAGGTCTATCTACGGTGGGAATGTATGTAACTTGTTATATTTTTGTGGTTACTTCTGTACAGACTCACGAGGATACAATCTCGTTTAAAATATCATTTACAATGTGCAGGCGCTCATAATAATAATAATAATCGTTTATTGCCATTAAACTTTACAGCATTGACAAAGTCATAATTGCAGCTATATATTACCAAGTCATTCTTAATATAATTTAACCTAACATAAAATAAATATATAACATATTAAACTATTAAATAGGGTTAGCAACATATCCTTTTGCAATGCTTATCTTTTATTTCGATTACCCTTAAGGTTACCCAAGGGAAGGGGCCTCAGTACATTTTCATTAATTACCTCTGTTTCTGGGCTAAGCATGAGCTAATCGTATGTAATACTTAAAATTCAATTAAATCAAAACTAAAAAATTCTTCAATTGAATAAAATGGGTTTCTAAGTAGCCAGCAATAAAATTTGTTCAAGAAAGCTTTGGGTTGATATTTTTCAATTAAAGTGACAAGTTTATTATATATTTTAATGCTTATTACAGTGTGACTGGATAAGCTCTTATTCAGTCTGTGGAAACCAATCACAGCCCGGATGTTGTTACGAATTTCATATTTACAAGTTTCATTGAAATGTAAAAACTCCGGATGATTTAGAATGTATTGCATTATGTCATACAAGTATAAATTAATAACCGTCTGAATCCCAATGCTTATGAAAAGAGGCTTACAGTGTTCTAAACTATTTGATTTTGTCATGATTCGGATTGCCTTTTTTTGAAGGATGAGTATTTCATTAGCTCTGCTACAATTACCCCAAAAAATAAGTCCGTACCTCATAATCGATTGGAAGTAGGCGTAGTATGCCGATATGATGTAGCTACTGCTAACACATAAGGTGAGGCGCCTTATTAAAAACAAGGTGCTTGATAACTTCTTGGATATGTAATCAATGTGAGGCCCCCATGTTAAGTGGTTATCGAAATAAATTCCTAGAAACTTAGCACTAGTGACAGTTTCAATTCTATTGGATGTACAGATCTCATTATCTATCGCTCTTAAGCTAAATATTATAGATTTAGTTTTCTCTTCATTTAAATGAAACCCGTTTACCAAGAACCAATCGGAGGCTGATTTTAATGTGTTTTTAGTCTGATCAATGAGTTGATCGAGACTACTTCCAATGTTTACAAAAGTAGTATCATCAGCATAAAGCAGTGATTTAGATTTTACTGAATTGGGTAAGTCGTTTATGCATATTAAAAAAAGAAGTGGTCCCAATACTGAACCCTGAGGCACCCCAAACTCCACCTTAACCTCTTCAGACCACAGTTCATTCAAAAATACCTTTTGTCGGCGGTTTTCAAGATAGGATTTAAAAAACTGAAGCTGAATACCAGATATACCATAGTAATTCAGCTTATATAGTAATTTGTCGTGACTTACGCATTCAAAAGCTCGACTCAAATCACATAATGTGGCCTGAGCGAATGCCTTCTTTTCGAAGGCTGACAAAGCTTCCCTAACCAAAATATCCATTGCATCAACTGTGGATCTCTTCTTTCTGAAACCATATTGGTCAGAGGTAAGAAAGTTGTTTATTTCAAAAAAGCTACTTAACTGGTCATAAACTAATGCCTCTAATAATTTACCAATTACAGGGATTATTGAAACCATTCGATAACTTTTTGGTTGAGATCGAGAGCCTTTTTTGAAAATAGGACATATTCTTGAGATCTTTAATGAGTCAGGGAAAATTCCTTCTCGTAAAAATGCATTAAAAATAATAGATATAGGTTCAACAATGCTACCTATTAAACTTTTTAATAGACTGTTTGACATGTCGTAGATATCAGAACTATTAGAATTTGAGAGTCGCTTAACCGCATTAAATACGTCTGAATGGCTAATATCTCTCCACTTGAATGTAACGTTTGAAACTTTCAAATTTTTCAACAGGTCCTGAGAACCAGTAGACAACGCATGAACATTTAGGAGGTTCCTAGTTTCCTTTACCGAATCAATAAAATATCTATTTAATTCATCGGGGGGGATTTCAATTTTCTTTTCGTGGTTTGCCTCGAAAGAGTTGTTTTTAATTATTTTCCAAGCAGTTCTACTTTTATTAGTGCTCTGTTCGATAAGCATAAGCATAAGCATACGGCACGGAGATCTCACACATAGGACTATATAAACCTTCTTGGAAGGTATATCTAGGGTGGGAATGTATGTAACTTATTATATTTTTGTGGTTACTTCTGTGCAGACTCACGAGGATACAATCTCGTTTAAAATATAATTTACAATGTGCAGGCGCTCATACGGCACAGAGATCTCACACATAGGACTATATAAACCTTCTTGGAAGGTCTATCTAGGGTGGGAATGTATGTAACTTGTTATATTTACAATGTGCAGGCGCTCATACGGCACGGAGATCTCACACATAGGACTATATAAAACTTCTTGGAAGTTCTATCTAGGGTGGGAATGTATGTAACTTGTTATATTTACGATGTGCAGGCGCTCATACGGTACGGAGATCTCACACATACGACTATATAAACCTTCTTGGAAGTTCTATCTAGGGTGGGAATGTATGTAACTTGTTATATTTACGATGTGCAGGCGCTCATACGGTACGGAGATCTCACACATACGACTATATAAACCTTCTTGGAAGGTCTATCTAGGGTGGGAATGTATGTAACTTGTTATATTTTTGTAGTTACTTCTGTACAGACTCACGAGGATACAATCTCGTCTAAAATATCATTTACAATGTGCAGGCGCTCATACGGCACAGAGATCTCACACATAGGACTATATAAACCTTCTTGGAAGGTCTATCTAGGGTGGGAATGTATGTAACTTGTTATATTTACAATGTGCAGGCGCTCATACGGCACGGAGATCTCACACATAGGACTATATAAACCTTCTTGGAAGGTCTATCTAGGGTGGGAATGTATGTAACTTGTTATATTTACAATGTGCAGGCGCTCATACGGCACGGAGATCTCACACATAGGACTATATAAACCTTCTTGGAAGGTCTATCTAGGGTGGGAATGTATGTAACTTGTTATATTTTTGTGGTTACTTCTGTACAGACTCACGAGGATACAATCTCGTTTAAAATATAATTTACAATGTGCAGGCACTCATACGGCACGGAGATCTCACACATAGGACTATATAAACCTTCTTGGAAGGTCTATCTAGGGTGGGAATGTATGTAACTTGTTATATTTACAATGTGCAGGCGCTCATACGGTACGGAGATCTCACACATAGGACTATATAAACCTTCTTGGAAGGTCTATCTAGGGTGGGAATGTATGTAACTTGTTATATTTACAATGTGCAGGCGCTCATACGGCACGGAGATCTCACACATAGGACTATATAAACCTTTTTGGAAGGTCTATCTAGGGTGGGAATGTATGTAACTTGTTATTTTTTTGTGGTTACTTCTGTACAGACTCACGAGGATACAATCTCGTCTAAAATATCATTTACAATGTGCAGGCGCTCATACGGCACGGAGATCTCACACATAGGACTATATAAACCTTCTTGGAAGGTCTATCTAGGGTGGGAATGTATGTAACTTGTTATATTTACAATGTGCAGGCGCTCATACGGCACGGAGATCTCACTCATAGGACTATATAAACCTTCTTGGAAGGTCTATCTAGGGTGGGAATGTATGTAACTTGTTATATTTACAATGTGCAGGCGCTCATACGGCACGGAGAACTCACACATAGGACTATATAAACCTTCTTGGAAGGTCTATCTAGGGTGGGAATGTATGTAACTTGTTAAATTTACAATGTGCAGGCGCTCATACGGCACGGAGATCTCACACATAGGACTATATAAACCTTCTTGGAACGTCTATCTAGGGTGGGAATGTATGTAACTTGTTATATTTACAATGTGCAGGCGCTCATACGGCACGGAGATCTCACACATAGGACTGTATAAACCTTCTTGGAAGGTCTATCTAGGGTGGGAATGTATGTAACTTGTTATATTTACAATGTTCAGGCACTCATACGGCATGGAGATCTCACACATAGGACTATATAAACCTTCTTGGAAGGTCTATCTAGGGTGGGAATGTATGTAACTTGTTATATTTACAATGTGCAGGCGCTCATACGGCACGGAGGTCTTACACATAGGACTATATAAACCTTCTTGGAAGGTCTATCTAGGGTGGGAATGTATGTAACTTGTTATATTTACAATGTGCAGGCGCTCATATGGCACGGAGATCTCACACATAGGACTATATAAACCTTCTTGGAAGGTCTATCTAGGGTGGGAATGTATGTAACTTGTTATATTTACAATGTGCAGGCGCTCATACGGCACGGAGATCTCACACATAGGACTATATAAACCTTCTTGGAAGGTCTATCTAGGGTGGGAATGTATGTAACTTGTTATATTTACAATGTGCAGGCGCTCATACGGCACGGAGATCTCACACATAGGACTATATAAACCTTCTTGGAAGGTCTATCTAGGGTGGGAATGTATGTAACTTGTTATATTTACAATGTGCAGGCGCTCATACGGCACGGAGATCTCACACATAGGACTGTATAAACCTTCTTGGAAGGTCTATCTAGGGTGGGAATGTATGTAACTTGTTATATTTACAATGTTCAGGCACTCATACGGCATGGAGATCTCACACATAGGACTATATAAACCTTCTTGGAAGGTCTATCTAGGGTGGGAATGTATGTAACTTGTTATATTTACAATGTGCAGGCGCTCATACGGCACGGAGGTCTTACACATAGGACTATATAAACCTTCTTGGAAGGTCTATCTAGGGTGGGAATGTATGTAACTTGTTATATTTACAATGTGCAGGCGCTCATACGGCACGGAGATCTCACACATAGGACTATATAAACCTTCTTCGAAGGTCTATCTAGGGTGGGAATGTATGTAACTTGTTATATTTACAATGTGCAGGCGCTCATACGGCACGGAGATCTCACACATAGGACTATATAAACCTTCTTGGAAGGTCTATCTAGGGTAAGAATGTATGTAACTTGTTATATTTACAATGTGCAGGCGCTCATACGGCACGGAGATCTCACACATAGGACTATATAAACCTTCTTGGAAGGTCTATCTAGGGTGGGAATGTATGTAACTTGTTATATTTACAATGTGCAGGCGCTCATACGGCACGGAGATCTCACACATAGGACTATATAAACCTTCTTGGAAGGTCTATCTATGGTGGGAATGTATGTAACTTGTTATATTTTTGTGGTTACTTCTGTACAGACTCACGAGGATACAATCTCGCCTAAAATATCATTTACAATGTGCAGGCGCTCATACGGCACGGAGATCTCACACATAGGACTATATAAACCTTCTTGGAAGGTCTATCTAGGGTGGGAATGTATGTAACTTGTTATATTTACAATGTGCAGGTGCTCATACGGCACGGAGATCTCACACATAGGACTATATAAACCTTCTTGGAAGGTCTATCTAGGGTGGGAATGTATGTAACTTGTTATATTTTTGTGGTTACTTCTGTACAGACTCACGAGGATATAATCTCGTTTAAAATATAATTTTTACTTTCTTATAATATATTCAAAAATACCTAAAACAAATGACGAGGGTTATACATGTTATCCTTGCTAATATCCTCATAAAAATATACAACATGTTTGTTAATTTTTTATGAGGACTTAATGAGTAACAAAGGCTTAACTTTTCAATGACAGCATTGACGGTGCACAAAAAAATAAACCTTAATTTATTCCAACCTACAATTGACGGTTCGGAGTGGTTCATACAATAAAAAAAATTACATTGAGCAGTTTCTTAGGATAGTTTTGAGTAGTTTTTAACTATGTTTACAGAGTTATACTTTCCAGAATTGTATTCCAGCTCTCAACTCTACGCTGAAAAGTTTAGTTTCAAAGTTTCAAAGTGCTCATTATTTGTTTAGATTTGTTTGTTTTATATTGTAATAGCTGTAACTAGTTTGTAACTAAAGCTTAGTGTTTATATAAAGTAAATAAATAATTACGCAACATTAATACTAAAATGTTGTGGTCTTATAACACGATTGAAATAATTTATTTGAATGTTGAATTAATATTTTGAACATACTAGTATTTTATTTTGAATAGAACATTAGACAAAAGATATACAAGAAGCACAATTATTATTGTGATCGGTTTCGGTAATCCACGTTGACCATTCTCAGACCAGATATATGGACTAAGAGAATTGTGGAAATCTCCCTGGTGGTTTACTAAAATCAGTAACCTTAACCCTTGATCACTATCGTGGGGTCATTTTTGACCCCAGAGTGTAATTATTTTTATTTTATACATTTTGTACTTGCAGGATTGTCCTCTCTCTTTATCTCTTTTTAGCTAATGAGACATACGGCGCATGTTGGTTTCTTGTTCGGTCACTCCATATCTGGCTGGGGAGTGTCTGGGGTTAGTAGTGACTCCACGATAGTAGTTACGTTAGACTTTTCTCTATTTTGAAATTCCACCTTGTTAAGATAATCTAACCAAAAGAAGAAGATGTGAACTATAAACACGAGAAAATGACAGAATACATTCAACTGTGTACGTTAGTTGCAAAAAGGCAGTGTGCAAAGCCCATAGCAAAGAGAGTGTTACGTGTGAAGAGTGCCAGTAAGGGAATTGGACATGAAGAAGTCCCCAACTTTAGAAGAGTGATTTTTTTACTATAGAAGTTATGTGGCAAAATACTATAATTTCTTATAATATAGATTTAGTTGTAAAAGAAAATATACAGCTTTCATTTTTATAATTTTACTAAGGGTATAAAATAACTATTTTTGTACAATGTGTTTTGCAACCAAAAATATTTGTAACATTAAAGAAAATGTAAAATAAAAACTCTTGTATGTATAAAATAATATCCAAAAATGGTTCTATATACAAGAAGAAAAGATAGAGAAAGGGTTATTATCATTTAAGTTATTAAAAGTCGTATTTTTAGGTTTTTAATGTTATTTTTAAAATTGGGTCGGTTTTGACCCTACGAGAGTACTCACGTTAGTCAAAATGAGCAGAGTTAATACACGCCTTGGCCTTTATTTATATTTCATCGAACTTGTGATGTATAAGGTATTGCTTGTTTATAAATACTGTGGTAAAATCTAAATACGAAGTAAACAGCCAGTTATCTCTTTGTTTATAGTTTTCCAGTGACTTTATTGTTAAATAAACAAAAAACTGGGTTCATTTCCAAATTTAAATTAAATAATAAAAGTAACATTGACGTTGACAAAACAATAAATGCTTCAATTCTAATTACGAGCAACATTGATCAAGCTATACAAATCGACATATAAATAACTCAATTAAAAACACTGATTGGTAATACATGATATGAAAATACAGTGGAATAAGTATTAATTTGGAAAGATAAAAGCTTTGGCATTGAGTGCTAACATTGGAAGATTTTAACATTGGAACGTTTTGCTCAATATTTATCTGTCTTTTAAAGTGACAATTATGTAGTTAATTTTAACTGAGAGTTATAATTTTAAAAGTAAAATGGCTTATTAATGTACCATTAGCCTGTACTTGGTGTGTTGGACTACTTACTGTACGAGAACTGATTCCTTAAAATATTTTAAAATAAACCTGGGAAGTATATGTAGTAATGTCCCAAATTTCCTAATTAATATTATTGGTAGGGAAGCAATATAATTACTTTAAGCCTACTGATTCACTGGTTGAATGTAGATCTCGTTGGGGGTGCGAACGTGGCTTTTTATGGCCTACCCACACACTCTATGGATAAGACCCATGGTCAGACGCAATGCTATGTTCATGGGCATAAGTGTATGTATGGTGTGTATATATGTATGTTCATGGGCATAAGGCTATGTTCAGAATACATAAATGTGTATGTATGGTGGATCGCGAATACACGTTTGTTTATGTAAGATTATAGTGAATCTTGTATACACTGAATGATAAGATCGCAAAGAGCCGTGTGTTCAAGTAGGATAGTAGAAGAGCGTTATCTGCAGTGGAAAACGACGACACGTTTGTTTATGTAAGATTATAGTGAATCTTGTATACACTGAATGATAAGATCGCAAAGAGCCGTGTGTTCAAGTAGGATAGTAGAAGAGCGTTATCTGCAGTGGAAAACGACGACACGTTTGTTTATGTAAGATTATAGTGAATCTTGTATACACTGAATGATAAGATCGCAAAGAGCCGTGTATTCAAGTAGGATGGTAGAAGAGCGTTATCTGCAGTGAACAACTACGACACGTTTGTTTATGTAAGATTATAGTGAATCTTGTATACACTGAATGATAAGATCGCAAAGAGCCGTGTGTTCAAGTAGGATAGTAGAAGAGCGTTATCTGCAGTGGAAAACGACGACACGTTTGTTTATGTAAGATTATAGTGAATCTTGTATACACTGAATGATAAGATCGCAAAGAGCCGTGTGTTCAAGTAGGATGGTAGAAGAGCGCTATCTGCAGTGAACAACTACGACACGTTTGTTTATGTAAGATTATAGTGAATCTTGTATACACTGAATGATAAGATCGCAAAGAGCAGTGTGTTCAAGTAGGATGGTAGAAGAACGTCATCTGCAGTGAACAACTACGACACGTTTGTTTATGAAAGATTATAGTGAATCTTGTATACACTGAATGATAAGATCGCAAAGAGCCGTGTGTTCAAGTAGGACGGTAGAAGAGCGTTATCTGCAGTGAACAACTACGACACGTTTGTTTATGAAAGATTATAGTGAATCTTGTATACACTGAATGATAAGATCGCAAAGAGCTGTGTGTTCAAGTAGGATGGTAGAAGAGCGTTATCTGCAGTGAACAACTACGACACGTTTGTTTATGAAAGATTATAGTTATATTGTTATATTATTATATTATTATATTGTTATGTTGTTATATTGTTATATTGTTGTAGTGTTATATTGTTATATTGCAATATTATTTTTAAGCATGCGCTGCATATGCCGCTGAAGACAAGTGCAATTTGCAAAGGAAGACTACGTGGACTTATAATTAATTTGTAACATTTGTTTTTTGTTTTTTTTATTCATAACCACCGTATACTTGATTTGGTGGTTATTAATTCCAAGCAAGTTATGTATTTCACTTACTTGTATTACAAAGAGGAAATAAATAAATCATTATAAATCATTATTATCATTATTATCTTGTATACACTGAATGATAAGATCGCAAAGAGCCGTGTGTTCAAGTAGGATGGTAGAAGAGCGTTATCTGCAGTGAACAACTACGACACGTTTGTTTATGAAAGATTATAGTGAATCTTGTATACACTGAATAGTGTATACAATTATATAAGATCGCAAAGAGCCGTGTGTTCAAGTAGGACGGTAGAAGAGCGTTATCTGCAGTGAACAACTACGACACGTTTGTTTATGTAAGATTATAGTGAATCTTGTATACACTGAATGATAAGATCGCAAAGAGCCGTGTGTTCAAGTAGGATGGTAGAAGAGCGTTATCTGCAGTGGACAACGATGACACGTTTGTTTATGTTAGATTATAGAGAATCTTGTAAACACTGTATTTATTTATAGTAAATCACAGAGTCGTGTGTTTAAATAGGATTACAGAGAACTTCGGATCCACAGTGGTTTGTAAATAATTTTTTTTTCACTAAGTGATGAAGAAAAGTGTGTCAAATGTGAATAAAAGAGAGTCGTCTGTTCATGTACGATTGATTGAATTGAAGTGACTATTCAGTTGATCGTTGAGTCAATTGTTTACGTAGGGTTACATAGAAGCGAGCATATATGGTAGATAATAAACAGTTTATTTATTTAGGATTGGAAGCATTCGTGCTTTTATAGAGAACCGAAAAATGTGTATGATTGCACTGGATTTAATACGTGTACAGGGTTGAGAAACAGGGGTGTGTAAGGAATTCTTATTAAAGTTGCATAATAAACATTTATATATATTGACTGGCTCGATTATAGAATACATGCTAATCTTATTTCTTTTACATTCACGACAATGTAGCTATTTTGACGTATGTTACATTTTCAACTAAATCTGTAGGATTTAATTATGATTACTATCAATTAAATACAGATTATAGCAAAGTATGTTTATAATTTAAGTTATATGTTGTTTATATCGTATATAAATAAGAAAAGCTCCTCCATATTCAATCAAAACGCAGTCACTGATTGCTGTGTATTGTGTTTGTGTATTATATCCACCAATCGAACTTCTCTTTCTATTTTGATTAAATTTGGAATAGTTTTAATATTGTCTTGTTTCCATTACTCATTAATTTGCGTTTGCACAAAAATACCTCTGTATTTGCAGAATATGCTGTAATAATAATTGTGGAATTACAATGTAATTATTTAAAACTAATAAACATAAGTATTTATTGATTTCATAAGAAGTCAGAATACATAAAAAAGATGAGGCATTTAAAAATAATTATTACTATCACAGGACTGTTCGTTGCTACATAATGCAATTATTTACTAATTAGTGTATTTTTAAATCGTAGATTTTAATACAAAAAAATTACAAAAAACTAAATTTTAAAAATCAGTGCGTATATTTATGTATACGACAATTTATAATTAATATACATAAATAAATTACTTAATAAACATATTCATACTTAAATAATTTGTGCAGGTGGGATCGATGTTTATACACCTACAATCGTATGTATGAAAGTGTATATAATTACACTTTATGTAGAGATCTTTATATGCACTCAATTTGTACATGTATGCAATACATAAACCAATACCACTGTACATTTAGGGGTGAGCGGGTGGGCCAACACCACTGTATGTGTAGAGGTGAGCGGGTGGGCCAATTCCACTGGACGTGTACGTGTGAGCGGGTGGGCCAATACCACTGTATGTGCTGGGGTGAGTGGGTGGGCCAATACCATTGTATGTGTAGGGGTGAGCGGGTGGGCCAATACCACTGTATGTGTTGGGGTGAGTAAATGGGCCAATACCACTGTATGTGTAGGGGTGAGCAAGTGAGCCAATATCACTGTATGTGTAGGGGTGGGTTGATGGGACCTCCTACAGTATATTGTCATATAACAAAGTTTCCTCTGTACAAATTACCTTGCAATATTGAAAAAGCATTTTTTTAGCAAGCGATCACACCAAAATTGCTCACGTATATTATAATTTGTTTACTACTCTTCATGATTATATACAAAAATCAGTACTTTATAATAATAAACCTCACTATTCAACACATAAATTTACTGTAAATAAACACTTCTCTGCTATTTCCCATGAACACAAGACTCTTTGTAATCCATATACATACTCACTTCTCTGAAATTCAACATGAACACAAGACTCAAATTCATCTATAAAAACACTGATCTGAAATCATATATGTATACAAATAGTCTCTCATAATTTTATCGTCATCCTCAGTTTATATTTGAAAGACGAGTAATTCTAGAAGTTGAAAGATATAGTTCAGTGTTTATTATAATATCAATTCGATAGTATTTGTATATCAAATGTCTGGTCAATCTGCTTTTTAAAATGTCACTCTTGAGTTTTAGTTATTTTATTAAATGTCTTAGATTTTGCAATGTTCCACAATCCGATGTTGTTGAGCCCTCACACATACTTCACTTATATCGTCCTACAGTCATATTCTGTGTAGAATATTATGTAGAGATTATAACCTCTCCTATGCTACAGCGATGTTGCTTTTAATCTCTATTGATTTAAAAACATCTCACCTGAATAAAATCTATACTCGCTTAAAGATATTTTAGACGTTTGAGTTATTTGTATTTGACAACGTATTGTTTGACCATTTCAGTCCTCCTAAAATCCTTAAACCTCTTCCAGAGACCTCCAACAACTTAAATGAAATACAGTAGTATTAATTAATTGTTACAGTATAAAGCGTGAAAGAATTAAATTTACAGTTTGAGACATTTTTAAAACTCAACATATTTTGCATTTAACTTTAATGGCCTAATTAATGTTCAAACATTATTTTCAGTAGGATAGTTTATTTTCGGTTTTATAATTTGAGTTATTATGACCCAAGTGAATTAGTACAGGTCAATCAAACAACTAGGCCAAGCTATCATCTCAACTATCAACTAGTCTCAGTTTAGCCACAACATGTCATCAAATGCCATTACGATTGCCTTGACCCATTATATCACATTAATCTGTTATCAGCCTATCCATCTACACCTCAACACTCCGAGCGATGGATCCGTCGTTCTGGGCCAACTCGTGCATGGTGTTGCTGCTTGGTCTGGCGGCTGTCGTCATTAAACTCTTCTACCTCTGTCGCAGGGCAGGCAATACGTGACTAAAAACATTATAATTTATTCACTTATATAGCTTGTGTCAGCTCTTTTACATTCATAAAATCGAAAGGCTTCATCATGTTTATTTAATATAATCAAACTGTTGTGTGTTTTGTGATACATTCTACATCTGCATCTCAACAAATGTTAAGAAAGAAGTAAACAAACTTGAACATCAACTGTTACTGTTTACAGCAAAAAACTGTTTCCTGTCTTTGAAAGCAACTTGTGACTCAGTGAGTACTAGATAGGAGAACTTTGTAATTTCAGTTGACTTTTATTCTTTTCTCTTGGTATTTCCGCAGTTTAATGTTGTAAGGTAATGTTAAAATCAAGTTGAACATTGTTATAAACAAGTTTGTACAAGTTTTAGCACTTACTTGTTATTTGTATTTAATTAATTTAAACAAAATTAATAACCTATCAAACGAATGCCTAATTTATTATAAGTTAACCTGGTAATATGAAGACTGGTAATATATATATGTTAAAAAAGGTGATTATTTCGAGTAAAGTAATTTATTATTTTACAAAGAATCATCCTCAATAAACTATTACCAAATATGACAGTTAACTACACAATAAACAATAACTTATTTGTGTAAAATAAATGTTATTTTCAAACTTTATGGTATACAGTGTTTATTATTTTACCTGGCAATTTCAGACCAAGGGATGGTTGATTGGAGGATATGGGTTAAAGGATTATTTAAATTCATTCCTTGTTAATACTAAAATTTATATACTTTGTACATGCTTGGTTATTAATAAAAAAAATCCATAGAACGTTCATGTTCAAAAAGCATATTTGATAAATAATTCTAGAGAATGGAACAACAATATATAGTATAAAAGATTGAAAAAAAACTAGATATTACTTCTGTACAGTATGGAATCAAATGAAACAAATTATACGAGCTCTTAAAGAGTATTATGTTATGATAATATTAATTATTTTTGTTTTAAGTATAGGGTATAGGGCTGTGTGAAAGACCAAAGTTTACAGTAACATTCTCTCAAGATATTACCAATTCGAATTTATACCGATAAATGTGTAACAAAACGTTCTACTGTATATTGATGAATGTCAAGCTACACTAGTATTATA